>VDFB02047230.1:72867049-73467049 GCA_007258455.2 Sequoia sempervirens | reverse complement strand
CATCACGGTTAAGGTTGCAAGGATGGTTATTGATTTCAATGGCTTCTTTAAGTTTCCTCTTGAAGAAGTTGTCTTCTTTGACAAGGATTTTGGTGTCTTCTAAGGCAATATGATGTTTTGTCTTAGAGGAGTGTTCAGCTAAAGCTGATTTCAAGATGCGTTCATGCCTTATGTCAGCACAATGTTCTTTGATTCTTGTGTTGAAAGAACGACCTGTGCATAATAATTGTAAGTAGAGGAGAGGAGAGGAGTCCATACAGAAACTGGCCTACTTTTGCTCGATTCATCAAAAATAGCCAACTTCACATTTTTCTTAAAGAAATCAGGGTTTTGATGCAAAAACATATCGGCAAGGAAGGAAGGAAACCTGAACCTCCGCTGCATTTGGTAGTCCCTTATTTTCCTTAGCATCTCATCAACAATGAATTGTGCGAAGTCATACAAGAAATATGAATGTTGCCTACGAAACTGAAACCTCGGAACTAACTGAAACTCCTGCACATTCTTGTTGGCGTCCAGGCTGCAAATAGATGCCAACATTGAGAAGGCTTCCTGCATGTTCGTGGGGAAGGTATTGTGCGGTGCCAGAATCCTTGGTGGCTTTCTTTGTTATAAAAATCAAGAGCCTTTTGTCTGGTTCTCCATATTTCGTCCCCCTTTTTTAGAGTGAATGGCTCTATCTTTTCCAATTTGGAGCTTTGGTTAGGGACGCATAGCATATTCCAAATATCTCCCAGGTAGATATTAACTTTCAACTCCTGGCCCTTGATGGTGTTGTTTCTTGGGTTGAAATGTTCGATGGCTGCATCGACTAGTTCCTAGAAATAGTGCACAAACATGACCATATATTGTGGGAGCCTGCTGAACCATAGCTTTTGTGCCAAAGAATCTGGGTTACTGTTTAGCTTCATTATTTCATAGGCCGCCTCCCTCAAAGACTTAGGGTTCTTTGCAATGATGGGATCATGAATATTATCCCACTCCTCCTTGATTAGGCTCTGGTTGCTATAATTTTTGGGCTTGTCTAGGGCCTACGTGTTTACTCGTTCTGGCTTCTCTGGTATACCAGATGAAGCATAAGAGACATCTTCAAAGACATATACAGCTGATACTACACACATAACATCAAACAAGCTTTGCATTGCCTCTCCTTTCCCCTCTACTTGTGAACTTTTTGCCATTTTCCTTTTGCTGGAGACTTCTGCTTAGCTCAAATCTTCTGCAATTTACTTTGGCTCTGGCTGCGCTCAAAACTCTTGCTCTAGGTAGTGTGTTTGAAAATATTTCACAATGTTAGCCTTTTGCATGTGATACTTAGTTATTTCCTTCTTGGGGTGGCCAACAAAACTCACCTTTTAGCATTAAATTTGGCATGTACCGCTAGTTATTTGCTCGTGCGAAATGAATTACTTGCCATTTTGAAATGACAAGAATTCATAATGACCTTTGGTAATGATGTCCTCTGGCGTGATTTTCTTGGAACTTGAGCTGACAATTTGAAGGTAGCTTAGGCGTTCGTATGCTATGGCAATTAATATCCTAAACAGAATGATTAAGCCCAAATATGCAATAAGTGCTTGAAAAGATACGAGTTCTGCCTTGGAGTTCAAAAAATGCCTGCAACACGGCACCTCAACATTTAGCCGTACAGACTATCGCCGATGAATGCCACCAACTTATGATAATTAATTAGCTCCTATTAATCCTGCACACAACAAATCATACCTAGCATACGCAACTGGGTGGGAAATTCGAGCGAGCCCTGGTGTGATTTTTGAGATGCTACTCGATTAGCATCATGCTTATGGTATGCAAATTACCATGCATCTCTTGGCTTATTTCTATAAATAGGTGCTTAGGTAATAGCGAAATCATACTTAGCAATTTGAGTAGAATTAGTAATAAGTAGTTGGCTTAGCATTTAGCGTTAACAGTTGTGCAAAGTTTACATAGAGCTTAGACTTAGGCAGTTTGCGTGTAGAGCTAGTATTAGATAGTCGCATAGAGCTTGCCCCCATGAATACCCCAATTAGGCTAGTATGCAAGAAATTGCAGATAGCCTTCCTTGGCGAAATATCGATTAGGTATCTCAAAAGAATGACCAAGAATAAGCATTCTCTGGCCATTATAGCGATGAAGTGGGTTATGGGGAGGGACTGCCTTGAATATGAGGATAAGTATAGACTTAATACTGATGTATGATCTCACTACGTCGCATCCATGCTTGAAATCCAGATTCCCAAGCCATTGGTTCTTTGTCTGGTGCCTGAGATATTCCTGAAGAAGTACTTGGGCAGCCTTAGAGAGGTAGTGGCAAATGTTGTGTTTGGTATAGGCCTGCCAACAACGAGCGACCTCCAGAAGTACATTGAAGAAGACATGGTAGTGCCATGGATGCCATTCCTGAGAGGCTTCCATATTCAGTCGCAAGAAGAACATCGTCAAAGGGTCACCCATGCATGCCACTTCCTGTTTCGCCTGTACAACGTGGTGCCTTTCTTTGACATCAAATGGTACACCGACTTTTAGAACATGGTGTTCCCTCTTCCGCTCACCATTGCTCCTGCGGATGCTGCTGCTGGTCCTGATGTCATCCTTGATGATGAAATGATTCTAGATGCTGCTATTGACACCTCCATTGCTGCTGCTCATGCCCGAGATTGAAAATCTCTTTTTATGCTTTAAAAACTTATCCTTTTGTTAATACGTTTTTTGTATATATGCCTAGAAAAAGGCTTTACCGTAGCTATATATAAAGAAGATCCAACATATATAAAGATATACTCCAATAGCGTGTCCTCTGAGCCATTTTGACAATGTACTTATCAAAGTATATAAATATAATGAAAATATAGCTTATGTTAACATCCTGTCTCCTTTATCTTTTGATTTACAATGTGGTTCTCTTTTTCCTTTCCTGGATATATGTGTTCACTTCAATTCTGCATATGGGTGTCATTCCTCTACTTCATGGGTTGCTTTTTTCTCTCTTTGCCCTTTGCAATCATGGGTTCATTTGTTTCTGCTTCCTCGCATTGTAGAATTTAATTATTGAAAGACCGACTGACAAAAAACACAAAAGAAAGGTAATTACACTACTCACATATTTACACTAGTAGAATAATTTTGAAGCTTAATTGAACAATTTTAGGTGGATTCCGTTAATATGAATCCCTAATGCTTCTTGCTCCATGTTTTCCAATTCGAATGCATTATGCTGCTTGCATTGAATTATTTTGAAAGGGCCTTCCCAGAGACTGTCGAAATTTCCGTGTTGACCTAGTTTTGCAGCCTTTTCATTGAATTTTAGCACTAGGTCCCCACACTTTAGACCTTGGTCCGAAGCTTTCTTATCGAACCATCTCTTAACCACCTGCTGGTGGTTGGACATGGCTATTAGGGCCTTTTCCCTTTTTTCTTGCACTTCCAGCAACTCGCCTAGCCACACCTCCATGGCACCATTTTTCTCTACCTCGAGAGATTTGAGCAATTGCAGTGCTAGAATCTCCATGGAGATAGGAAATAACACTTCTTTTCCATACACTAGCTCGTATGACAAAGTCTTGAGGGCTTTCTTGGGAGTTATGTGGTTCGCCTAGAGTGTCGCCCGAAGGTTTTTATGCCATTCTCACTGGTGTTCTGATTTGATTCTTTTGATGAGTCAGACTAGGTTTTTGTTAGTTGAATCGGTCAGGCCATTCCCCTGCGGGTAGTAGTTTGATGATGTTTTCAAGAATATGCCATGCATGAGTGCGAATTGACATATCTTAGATCCTAGGAAAGCCTTGGTGTTTTTCGAGATGATGGTTTTGGGCGGGTCGAATCTCCTCACCAATTCCTTGAGGAAGTCCACTATCTCCGCCTTCGTCATACTCTTCAGGGGCATGGCTTCGGTCCACCTGGTAAAGTAGTCTGTGGCCGTTAGGATCCATTTATGTCTGGCGCTAAAGGCATGATTAATCATCCTGATGAAATCAAGTCCCCATTGCACAAATGACTCATCAACTACTGTCAGGTTGAGAGGCATCGTGAAAATTTTCCTTCTTCCTGCGAAGAATTGACATTCCTTGCAAGATTTTACTAGGGAGTATGAGTCATTGAACAACATTGGAAAAAAGTACCCAACGCACATGATTTTGATGGCGATGGTCTTGGCGGAGAAATTCCCGCCCGCAGGACTGCTGTGGAAATTGTCGAGAATCCTCTTTGCTTGCTCTGTGGTGACACATCGAAATAGAACATCGTTGAAGTTCCTTTTGAAAAGGACCCCTTCAATGAGCGCATACATGTTGTTCTATAGTCGGTATAATCTTCTCTTTTGAGAAGGAAGGCTTGAAAAATATTTTCCTATGTGCATGAATCTCACCCTATGCACCAGCCAGCAACCTTCAGACTCAGACTCATTTGTTAAAACCAGCTCCAGTTGCTCTTCTTTGGTTGTCATTTCCTCGTCGTGCGCCAGATACACGCACAGTCCTCTTCCTCAAATGTTCTTTGTAGGCTTGACCTCAATTTCGTATTCAAGGATCTTAGTGATCCAATTAGCCCTCTTTTCGGTGATTTCTCCTTCCGTGATGTATTCGCGCACACTGGAATGCGTGACATAAAAAATCACCTTATTGCAAGATATTAGGTGTCAGAACTTCTTGAGTCACGAACGCTTGTCTCTCGTCGAAGTTGTAATTCGTCTCATATTCCTTTAGGGTCTGGGAGTAAAATGCTATCGGATGTTCTCCCTTTCCTTCATCATCTTTTTGAGTTAAAACAATAGCAATGCTTGATTTGCTACTAAATACATACATTATGAAGTACTTCGATAGGTCCGAATTGACCAACACAGGAGCAGAAGAAATAACATCCTTAACCTTCTCGAAGGCTTCTCTAGCTTCTTTAGTCCATTTGAATAATTGATCATTTTCTAGCATCAGGGTGATTGGTTTGATTATCCCTGCAAAATCCGAAATGAATTTGCTTACAAAATTTACCTTCCCTAAGAAATATTGGACTCCTGTTTTGTTGACAGGTAGGGGAAGTTCTTTGATTGCTTTCACCTGCTTAGGGTCAATCACGATTCCTTCTTTGGACACTATGTGTCCCAATAGCTTGCCTTGCGATACTTCGAAGACACATTTTTTCAGGTTCAGGGATACCTCGAACTCCTGGCATTTTTTGAAAACCATCTCAAGGTGATCAAAGTGATCATCTTTATGTTTAGAGAATACAGTCAGATCATCCAAATAGATTAGGATAATCTTGTTAATCAATTTGTTGAAAGTGATATCCATGGCCCACTGAAAAGTGGCTCCCACATTTGAAAGGCCGAAAGGCATTTTTGCATATGCGAATGTTCCTCACTTGGTAGTGAACGTTGTCTTGTGTCGGTCCTCTTCTTTGACCTGGATTTGATTGTAACCAGAGAAGCCATCCTATAGAGAAAACATTTCCGATCCTACCACTGTTTGCAAGATTGACTCCATAGAAGGCAACAGATAATGGTCTTTTAGGGATGCTTTGTTCAGGTCCCAAAAGTCAACACATAAGCGAATATCTCCATTCTTCTTTCAGATTGGAACTAGGTTGGATACCCATGTACTGTGCTTGATCAAGAAGATGATTTGAGATTGGATTAGCTTTGTCAATTCTTGTGCCATCATGGCTTCGATCTTCAAATTCACTGGCCTCTGTTTTTGGTGGACTGGTTTTGCACCTTTCGTCAGCTCTATTGTATGTTGGATGATTTCAGGATCATATCCCTTAAGGTCATCATATGACCAGGCCACCACTCCTTCATACCTTTCGTAGAAGTTGATGAGCCTTTCTTTGTCATGATGTGGAATGTCCTTCCCGACTTTGAGCTTTCTTCCATCTTCGACCTGAAGGTTCGCATAGTTGCTTTTGTTTGCTACAAAATTCCTTTTATCATTTCTTGCATCGTCACAATTGAAAAGGTTCTCGAGAGTGACTAGTCCCTTTAGAAGCTTATTAGACCTTAGCTAAATGATTTTCCTGTCGTAGGCTTTGAAAATCTTTGGTTGGAGTTGGTCAGAATATTCTCTTGACTGTTGGATGAATGAGGTGATGTGTACATCGCTGTCAAATACCTGCCAGCTTTGATCATTATTTGGAATCGCCGGTCGGATCATATAGAGTGTTTGTTATGAATTAGGTGGGAGGTAGGGTCAAACTGGGATCCAATTGCGGCCATGCGATCTACATCAATATTTTGTCCTTGGGGAATTGTTTGGATGTTGAAGGCTTCAAAACCCTCAATTAGGTCCCATACTCTATGTCTATAGAATCTCATGCAGACATTATTGGCTGTAGAAATCCCTCGGACTTGGTTGACCACTAGTTCAAAATCTCTGAACACCATTAATTGCTTAATGCCCATCTGCTCTGTAAGACTCAGGCCTTGCACTAGGCCTTCATATTCAGCTTCATTGTTCAAACAAGCGAATTGGAAGTGAACAGACCAGAGCATCTTTTCATTGTGTGGGGATATCAAACATATCCCTACCCCTGTGCCCACTTTGCATCTTGCTCCATCGAAGTGCAACGTCCATAGTTTTGAAGTTTGGTCACTCTCAGGTTCCTTTATGAACTTCAGAAGCACTTGATCTTCATCATAGATGACATAAGTGCCTAACCTGGTAGCATGATAATTTCCAAAAGGGTCAACATCTATGTATTCGATCAAGAGAACTTCTTTCTTAGTTTGATCTTTGGTCACTTTTTCATCTTCTAGCAACTCGGTGCGATATGTTTCCTCCTTGGTGAAAGAGGTATGAGTAGCCTCAAAGTTGATCATGGCTTCATCAGTCACATGTTCCGAATGCAGAGCTTCATACACTATTTCCATTTTAGCTCCATGCTTGGTCCTTAGGATTAAGTGTGACTAGTCTAGGAAAAGATATCCACCTATCTTTGAAGTGAATTCTCGAGATAGGTAGAGACCGATCATGGGGGGAACATATATGATCACGGTATCTTGTAGAACTGTGATGTTAGGGCAGAACAATAGAGTCAAGGGGAGGTCTTTGATGACACCTATGGTTTTGACTTTTTTCCCATCGAGCTGCATAATCCCTTTCTTTAAAGGCTCATAGCTAAGTCCTAGGGCTTTAGCTATCTGCTTGGGCATGACTGTAGTGCTAGCACCAGAGTCAATCATTGCATTGGGCAATAATTTCTCTCCCACAATGAGGGTTAGGAAGAAGGGTTTCAGTTTCAGCTTGTCTTTAACCTCGGTAGGGGCTTCCTCTGTGCTATTCGTGAGAACTTTGGTAGGAGGCGATTGATCAATAGCCTTTCCTTTGAGTGATTTCTCTGTTGGCTCAATGATTGGATCCTCTCGAAGAGCCTTTTGTAGCAATGTCTTCTATTCTGGAATAGCTAAGATATCCCAAAGAGACATATTAGTGAATGATTTTTTCAATTGTTTCATCACATTGAATGTTGATGGATTTGGAGGCTTCTGCTCCTTAGCTCTAGTTATAACACTTTCCCTTTGTAGCGGACATTGTTGTGCCATTACAAAGGTATTGTGCGTCTGGTCAAAAGCACTTTTGGGCTGTTGAATGACTAGTTGAGGGATGACTGGTTCGCCCGTGAATCTCCTCTTTGAGCGAGTGTTGTAATCAGACTGTACTTGCAGTGTTTTCAATGTGGATGCATCATTTGCAAACACTGCCTCATCTTCTTCCATCCATGAGAAGAGTGCGTGATCAGGAGCAATATCTATTTCTTGCTCTAGGGACATCCCTTGCATTTGTACGGTGAGTACCGCATTTTCCCTTTGTGGAGAGGCATATACATAACCTCCATGGTCTAACGTCATGCCTTGGCCGCGCTGCTCCACCACCTTTTGTTGTAGATTGTCGCGCGGGCAGTTTCAAGGCATATGTGTGTCACCACAAGGGAAGCACCAGGGGTTGATGTCATCAAATATTTTTTTTTGCCCCACTGACAACTCTCTACTTGAGCTTGGGTTAGCACTTTGCAACAGAGAAGTCATAGGTACGATTTGATTAGTTGTTTGCGCCTGCGGATTTGTG
Organism: Sequoia sempervirens; assembly: GCA_007258455.2. Taxonomy (NCBI): domain Eukaryota; kingdom Viridiplantae; phylum Streptophyta; class Pinopsida; order Cupressales; family Cupressaceae; genus Sequoia; species Sequoia sempervirens. The sequence continues at coordinate 73,458,995 of VDFB02047230.1, read as the reverse complement.
CGAGCACCTCCTTGGAACTAGTTTTGTTGGTAAGAAGACCTTCCGCCTTGATAATTTTGATAGGTTGGCTTCAGAGGCGCAAAATGGTTTCGCTTGATGACAGTTATTTCATTGTCGATGGTTCGCAACATTTCCTTAAACTTGCTCATCTCTTCCTTCGAAGAGCCAGATGTAGAAGCAATGTTCTGTGGCACATTCAGATATGTGTACATGGATTGGGGAGGTTTAGATGCACTGGTAGATGGAATCTCCTGGGAAGGAACTAATATTTTTGGAAATATAGGTATGATGGGACGAGGCGACAAATTTTTGGTGTCTATTAGATTGTTCTCCGCATTGATTGCGATGCTGTATACATTTAGTAGAGTGGTTCTACCAAGAGATTGGATCATCATTGAGATGTCAACGTCGATAGATTTCAAGTAGAACATGAATGCTAGCTTGGCCGACGGGCGGATAACAGCCTAGATTCTTTGCCAAGTTATGTGGAATCGGGCATTGAAGTCGGTCATGGCTTTGTGTGGGGCCCATTTTATGATTTCCAGCTGATGATATTGTGAATACCTATCTCTGTCATTAGATAATCTTTCATAGAAAGGGTCTCCGAGCTGATCCTAGGTACCAATAGTATTAGCCTGTAGAGTGGGATACTAATCTAGCACTTTGCCCTTGAAAGAGTTTGCAAGCAGCCTTAGCACCACATTTTGGGTGGTGATTCCATGCACCAAACACACATCTGCCACATCTTGCAGATGTTCGGAGGGTGTCCTTGAGCCATCTCCAGTGAACTTAGGAATAACTTTTAAGGAAAAGACCAGGATAGGGGCCCAAACGGCGGGCGCTATTGGCGCTATGAGAGGACTTTCGACATCCCATGCCACATAATTTCTATTAGTGGTTGGCAACATGGCTAGCAGAAGGGGCAGAGGAAGTGAAACGTTCACAATTTGGGTCGCGGCTTGTACTGTTCCTAGCGGCGACACTGACAAACCAAGATTATTTGATGTTTGGGATCTAGTAACAGGTTGATGGCTCATACACCCTCTTTAAATTTAGGTTCATTTAAGTAGTCCCACCGGGCGTGCCAGAAAAAAGAAACTGTTGATGCCAAAAATTGGCAAGGTAACGACATTTATGGGAAACTCAATTAATGGGGGGACCAATTGTGCTAAATTGAGTGACCTCTGGGTTTTTAAAGAAGCCGACTTCTTCTGTAATTGGGGTTTTGGAATGGGAAAAGGAAGCAGATATAAAAAATAAAGGTCTAACTAAGGCGATGTGCCAAAATTTAGATATAAGGCACGATAAATCTATCTTTTGAATAGGATTTAAGGGCCCGTTCAACAATTTGCTATGTCCTAGAATAACAAAATTTAGAAAAAGAAGCCCGAACAATTCATTCAATGACATAAAATAATTCTCATAGACATTCACTGAAAAGAGGAGTCAAAGACATGATCTATACCAACAAACTTGTATTAAAGTCATAGAAGTTCTGCAAATGAACAATTCAAGACAATAATGGCACAGTATAATGTTTTATCAAATAGCTTAAGAAAAATAGAAAGGCCGAACAATGGCATAGTTTGAGAGTCTCATACAATAATCTAAAAGCAATAAAAGGCCTGGTGTCTTTCCCTGTCTCTTTCGAACTCATTTTTAGAAGCAAGAAGCAATATATATAGCTAGCAATCCCATTGCCTGGTGGGCGAGTAACAGAAAAGATTCTGTATCTCGAGCAATGATTGTTGCAACAATGATTCCCCTCGGTCGTTGTAACAGAAAATATTCGGGCCATAGCACGTAGTCGCTCCCCAGCCAGATGCATCCCCTGTGAATGATGGTAGTGGTCCCAGAAAAACCCTGTGTAGACAAGTGTTGCTTCCCAGTGGAGGCAACTAGAACACGTGGCAGTATGTCGCAACTTGTTACTCTCTCCATCCTTCCCTTCAGTAGAACTCTTGCTGAAGAGACAGGTGGCGGTAGGTCGTAGCCTGTGGTTCATTTTTCCCTTTTTGCGATGAAAGCTTTTTGCTGGGAAGACACGTGGCGACATTCTTTACTATCGACATCGACTGTGGGGTCCGCTCAAAAGTGTATGCAGATGAAAACTACGTGGCACGCAGACGAGGCTCGACTAAAAAGTGAAGGGAAGCAACCTTGAACTGCCCGCGGTGATGACACGTGGAAGCATGGTGGGAGCCGGTAGAAGAGCGAAGAAAGTAATCGCTGCGAAGAGCGCCTGACATACATGTGGCGACAACCGACAAAGTTTATCAAAAAGAGGCTCGATTGCGAAGCGAAGAGCAACATTTCAAACATATGAGGCACGGGCCGGTAACTAGCAAAACAAAACCACTCGAAGGGAGCTCGAGGAATTTTATATTCACAGGACCAAAGAGATGATCAAAGCACATATTAAGTAGCTCTAGGAGATGGTTATCTTGAGACTTGCTCATGTTACTACATTACTCACAAATGCAAATAACTTGACCACTAAAATAAATATACCAACCATTATAATTGATGGAGAAAAGACCTTAATTACAATTAATACTTAAATTCAAGTATTCCAATAGGCTAAAATTTAGTGGGACACGACCGTCAAACAACTCAAGGAGATAAATAAGAATATTTTGTAACTAAAAAATTGACCTACTTTGATAATTTTGGATTTTGAAACACATTAAGGATATTCATATCTTGAGGACAAGACATCATTTCAAATGGGGGGATGATGTTAGTAGGTAAAGGAGATAAATGATCATTCCTACACACCACTACATCTTAACAGGAGAGGAATGTAGAGCCCCGAGGTAAAAGAGAGAAATGATCATTCCTACACACTATTACATCTTATCATGAGAGGAATGTAGAGCTCCAAGTTGACTCCCACAAAAGCTAAGAGGCCTAATTATCATAAGGGTTACATCCCTAATGTAATATCATATATATAATACATGTAGATTAGAAAGAGAGGAGAGAGAAGTGATAAGGACATAAATGTAAGTATAAGATACAAATATTTGTATAAGATGAGAACATGAAGGTGTTATATTATAATCTATTGCATGATGAATGAAAGACCTAGCTATTGTTGATATAATATTATAATGAATTGATGAGTGAGTTAATTAAATAATTTTGTGTGCACTCCCTTATCTTACCACATTATGGTATTTTCCATCGCATAAGACCTAACTATTCCTTTATTGTAAATATTGGGGTATGAATATAACACACAAGAAGTGTAGACTCAAAATTTTGGTTAATGACCCATCTTTCTTGTCAACATGTACCAATATGTCTTGACAACAACTCTTCTAATGGTTCAAAATAGAAATAATTACCTTACATTGAATTTTATTTTCTTACAATACCATGAACCTAAAAATGTAATCCAATTATAAAATTTTACTTAATAATCACTTTCTTAATACTAAAAATACCACTTGCTTCCTAGAAACATTTCTCACCCTTCTTGAAGATATACTAACCATAACAAGAAATCATGTAGCAAATGTGCATGCAAATATTTTCTACCCTCCCTAAAGGTGCACTTCTCTTTAGGAATAAACAATATAACAAATGAGAAGACAATGAAAATTAAACCATCATTCACATAAATCAACCAAAAGTTTGTTAGGATTGGTGATATTAACCTTGCAATTCTATGACTATGTACTTTAATTTTAATTTTTGATAGTTAGATTTTATTTTATTTGAATCCAAGATTCATGGAAGGGGAGCTTCAATGTCCCCACATGAGGATAAATGTTTTTTATAATTAAAATATAATTTTCTAGGCACTTAGAATATTCTTTGTAAGGTGTCATTGAGTGGGGAAGCTTAATTTGGCCAATGCCAACACTTTCAAACACTTTGCATGAAGTGGAAAAGAATCTCACTATTTATAGTGGTATTAGAAGCATCTATGATAGTGTAAGAGGTGTAAGAAAGCATCTTGGACCATGTGTAAGTAGTGGGTAGCCTTTTTTAGATATAAGGAGTTATTTTATCTTCTAGTGGGTTGTTTCTGTCCCCTAGTGAAATTGGATGCTCAAGTCCATGAGCAAAGTCTTGGAGCTTGTAACTCTTGGACATATGTCATGAGGTATCTTTTGCATGTAGATTACTTGGCTAATGATTTTAGTCCATAGAATTGGAAATCATTTATGGTGTCTTGTATTACTTTTGATTATATTCTAGAGCTTGGAGTAGGAGGAAAATAAGTTATTTTGTAGGTTTAAAAAGCAACGAAGTGTTGCAAAAATTTAGAGAGGGAATTTGTATTAATATTAACTCTATTGAATAATTAATACAATCTTTGGATCAATTTGGGTGTGACATTTTTTCCCACAAGGGTTTCTCCAATTATATCTTGTGTAATGGTTTGCATCTCTTGTTTGATTATTTCTATTTCCATCTATGATTTATCATTGTTGTGTACTTGGATGCTTTGAGTTTGCAACATACTTTCACTTGTAAACTGTATCTTAAATGTTTACAAAGTTTGTATTAGAATAAATTAGATAGACAATGTGAATTAACTATATTTTTGTAAAATATAGCCCTAGTTTATATCGTAGTCTTTTCCTCTTTTTGCAATCTTTTACAATTAAAAAAGACATCATCTCTATAGAATAAATTACAAAGATGGTCACAATAGATGGGCAATGTTTGCTAGTCACAAATCGCATGATGAACTACAAAAAAAATTCCATAGAAATGAATTGCATAAAACTTGCTTTGGGAAATTGCAACTCTATTTAGTCCATTGAAATTTTCTGTTACAAAAAATCACATTGTGTGTTCTTTGCACCAAAAACCACCTAATTGTGAAAGACAAAAAAAATATTGAGAAATCTACTAGAATCTAGGAATCATCAATTTTTGAAAACTTGATTGCTACATTAATGGTCATGTGAGTCTTCTTCTTTTCCACTATTGGAAATGCAAGAAAATTTTCTCATTTGAATTAAACAACTGTTTTTGGGTGGGAAAAATTTATTTTGGTAGTTACAAGATCAAATCAAGTCATTAAATGCACTTTGAGATAAATGGGGCGTTTAGCAAGAACAAACTATGAAAAATGTGAGTTATAGAGTTTCTAGGATTGGGGATTGGGTGTACCTCATGCCTTGTTAGTGATTGGGGTTTGGGTGTATTGCATACTTGGTAATAGGTGGAAGGGATGCTTGCACCTCCAACTTTGATAGGATACATAGAAGAAGTTGTTGGGTGAAGGGTATTGATGATGATAAAGAACAAGTGTGCGAGTAGGGGTAAGGTTAAAGGTGCCTAAGTTTAAAAAGATGTATAGGGGAAAATATCAAAGTTCAAGGATTGGGGATGACCAAGAACACATACTCTAGGAAGAGTAAGCCTAAAACTTTGACAAATTGGACTTGACAACATTTATCCTTTCTTAGCCATTTTTTGTGAAACAAATAAAGGGACAAGGCAAGTACTCAGATGATTTTTGTAGCATTAAATTTAGACATTAATAACAAAAGATTTGGATTTTGGGGTTTGAGGATCAAAATACTAAGGAATGGGTACGTGAGGAAAGGAATGGTTAAAGCTCTAACTTCGATAAGTAACTTAGCGAAATGGATTGAGAGTTGGGAGTCAAGCTTACTTCATAATAGGTATTTAATTAAGAACAAGTCCAAACTTGCGATCTCGATAAAGTACACTTAGTCAAAAGAATTGGGGATCAAATTTCAAGGGAACAATGGGAATGGTACTCTAATAAGGTAAAGTTGAAAACTTTAGCATATAAAGGAATTCAAGGCAAAGGGTTAGGGTTTCAAAATTTGGGAGTTTTAAAGAAATGGTACAAAAGTATGGGTAGGCTTGGAACTCCAACACATAATGGAATTCAAGACAAAGTGCAAAACTTCAAGGTTTTGAGGATTGGAAGGCGTACTAGGTACCAAGGTAATGGTGAGCTAGAAATTTTGTCACAACAAGAAAATAATGCAAGGGGCTAAGGTTTCAAAGATTGGGGGACCATGAAAATGGTAGCTAGGGAAGGGAAACTTTGTTGCAAGAAGGAAATTAAGGTAAATGGTTGGGGTTTCAAAGATGGTACTTTGGTAAGAGAAAATCCCAAAAATCTGAAAGTTCAACAACTTACACAAACTTAAGAATTTAAACAACATAACCCCAACATTCCACATCCCACATTTTTGCAACATCCCACAACTTGAACAACTTAAGAATTTGAGATTCTTAAGAATTTGAGATTTTTGCAACATCCCACATTGATCAACACATAGAGAATGACAAAGCACAACACTTAGCTAAATTTTGACAAAGGGAAAACCCACTTAGACTCTCAAATTGGTTATAAATGGTGGGTTAACACAAGGTAATGACAACAAAGTGGACCAAGGCCTAAAATTTTGTATTTGGAGGCATGTGAAACATGTCTCTAAGACTCCACATGATTTAATAGTAGGAAATACATTTCATATATGCTAGTAGTGTGCTCTAAATTTAGTAAAATTAATGCATTAAATAATCGGTCAATAACCACTACTATTCATTCAACCATTTCTCCTACAATATTATTTACTTTGATAGCAATTGCACACTTTCATCTTAATTAATGTTGCATTTATGATTTGTTGACATAAAATAAAAGCACCCAACTTTTGAAAATAAAATACGAATTAAATGGTCATAAAAATCCAAATAATATAAATCATTGTAAAGTATAATAAGTTTTAATTAGTTTGATATAGAATCCAATATTAAACAAGCAATTGAACTCTTCAAACCACATGTCCAAAAAACAAAATTACTTATGATGGCTTTGCAATAATTAAAATAGAAATCAACATTCCCAAAACTATTAAAAAAATATTGATTAAAAATTAAAAATCAATTACTTATTCAATTCACATGAAATGCAAAAATAAAAACTTGAAACATATTTTTATTAAAAATTCATATATTTACATTAACAAATATAAATAGAAACCTTGATAAAAAAAAATAAACCCTGAGTTTATTTTATAAAAAAATATAAAAAAATTGAACCCAGCAATACACATGCAAGTACTAACCAATAATACACACTCTCAACTCCACACATGACCCTATGCAACTTAAACTAACGCGGGCGATTTCCTCACATTTGAAGAAAACAATCCCATCCATTCATTATCTTGCCTTCCTAGCGCCCCATAAAGATGGAGAAGAGGGGCGGCGTGCACTGGCATTCCTCTTCAATCTACATTCTTCCTTTCCTTTCGACTGCAACAACTGTTTTGGATTTCTCTGCATCTCAACTTTTGTTTTGAATCCATCGTTATGGAGTTGTGCATCAGAAGTTTTCCTGAGCTCAGCATTTGATTTCATTGCCACTATTGATGGCGATCTAATTTGTTCTGTGTTCAGTCCCTCCTCTTCCTCAATCTCAAATTGTGTTTTTCCTTGTACCGCGTCTGTGAGTGCTCCAGGCTCTGTATTTTGTAGCAACATCTGTAGCCATTTGTCTAAGTTGGCTTTCCCAATTCGCCTTACTCTCTCATCTTCTTCATCAGCAGCATCTGCTCTGGCGACCACCACTTGTTGTTGCATTGATAAAACGTGATCCAGTGCCTTATCTAACTCCACCTCGTTACCCACCGCTACGCATTCTTTGTCGTTGTCTCCAACTGATTCGTACCCATCAGTCGTGATGCCTCGCTTCTCTTCTGGCTGTTGGTTCAGCGCTTCAATCCTTGATGCTTCCAGATCTTCTTCTAGGAATTGTCTCAGCTCCTTTTGGATTCTTTTTGAATTCTTTTCCATATTCTTGAAAAGAATACTTGTTTCTTCCAAAGCTCCCGCATGTTTGAGTGGAAGAATTGATTCTTTACCCTTCTCTTCAGTCCTCAGTATGGCAGATGGGCAGGAAGAGCGCATTTTGCGCACCTCTTTGTTCACAGTAATCTTGGAGCAGCTTGCTGTATCATCCTCTCTTACTCTTTTCCTGACTTGTTCTGAGTATGGCCTCATCATTTCCTTTACGTCCTCTCTTTGCTTGAACTTCTTCAACAGCTCTCTTTCAGACATGTCAGAATCAGCCTTCAATGCCTCCAATCGAGCCATGAGGGCATGACAAGCGGCCTGACTTAACCTCGCCTGCTCCTTATACACAACATTCCTGGTATTTTCCATTGAATGTTAATTCATTTAACCTTGGTAATTCCCCATCTATGCTTTTAACATGGGAACCAGATATTAAATATATCTAAAGAAGAATTTAAGCCCTGAATCTTTGCTACAGAAAAAAATTAACCTAAAAGTCCCCAAAACCAGCTAAATCCCTAATCCCCATATCCACAAAAGACCGAAACTACTCTAAAAATTCCTAAATATATAGAGAAAACTCCAAATAAAAGAAGTTGAAAGAATATGTATGTTCTTACTGATGCATGGTGTCCCTTATCATCTTTTCCAAACATTGCTTATATGATGCTTGGGTTTCAGCCAGTCGTCTCTGCTTTTCTGTTCGTCTTCTTTGCTTTATCAGAACAAATTCCAAATCCTCCAGAGCCAATCTTTCTGCCTCATTTATCCTCTGCATCTCCTTAAGCTCTTGATCCAGCTGAGAAATCTCCTGCCATTTTCTAACTTCTTCTCCTTTCAGTTTCAAATCTAGTTCCTTCTGCTTAGCTCTAAAAAATGCAGTCTTTGAATTGTTAAAATCGCCCATGTTCTCCTTCATCTCCCAAACTCCTCCTTTCAAGCAATACTGCAAGGAAGGGATGATATTATTTAAAACATTACAAAGCAATTTTCTAAAGAGAAAATTTTAACAATCCAAAACTCACTTGATCCTTCTTTTGCAGTTTGAAACCAGGCTCAACTTCTCCATTTTCTTTAGAATAGTTAGGTCTGAATTTCGGGATTCCTATGTAAGAAGTTTCATCTTCTTCTACTCTCCATCTTCTGCTAGCAGGTGTACCTTTCAATCATGTATGCAGCGTCTAATCAGCGTCTAATGTTCCATCTATTCTGAAACACCTCATGTAAACTAAATTAAAAATTTGAACAATAATGGGTGAAACTCACCATTCAGAATAGATTCCTTCATATTCAAGGCCCCAAGTATGCCATCCACATCCTTATCCTTTTGCACTCGAACTATGGCAGCTGGAGCTAGCCCCAGTTGCCTCTTTTTACGGAGGAAATGTTGAGGCCATGTGTGAGATTCTACAACCATAACTTCGTGTAGCTGTTCACTCTTACCAGAATAAAACATGGAGGAAAATGCCCTCTGCCTGTCATGAGTAAGACATACATAAACCAACTTGAGGACAGCGGTTTTGATAGCTCAACTGTAGAGACGATCTATAATGCTATTTCTCAAGAAATTCTTATAACAGTTAATAACAGCAGAATTTTTTCCCTTCGTCTATGAATTACATGAATCTCATACTATGGTTCTAGTTGAAATTAATCAAGGGCATTTCTGACCTGAAATCTGCATTTTTGGATGCAAATATGGAAAGGAACTGGTTCACAGAAACTCCCAGCTGCAGATCCCACCAAGGTACAAGGAACTCTAACTTGTTCTGTTTGGCTTGCTTCACCTGCCACTGTACAGGCCTTAAATTGCTTGGAACTGTTTCCCCCCCTCCTGCCACCATCAAACATGCCATTTTCATGGACATGAAATGTGAATTACATAAATTGATTCGAAATGCACGTGAAATATGGTTACTCACTTGAACGAGGAAACCAGTGGTCCACTTCCCAGGCAAGTGGTGAAGCAGGGTCAGCATGAAAGTACAGCACATTTCCATATGGATCTACCCTGAACTTAGCAGGATCAAATCCAGCATTCCTGCATGAGAAGCATAACTAGATAAGCTTGTAAGTTCTATCCAATGATAAAAAAACATAACATGATATCCCATCTACGGGTTTCGACTTCTGATCAGGATGCCTCACTTTAAAGCTTGGCTAGCCACAACAAATAACAGAAGCCAGGCAGTCCTGGTGAACTGAGATTCTGACAGTACACCTAATTGCAGGGGGAGTCACATTAAAGCCAAAATAGTCTCACCTCTGCACAAGGGGGCCGGGGCAAGAGTGTTTTCCCCTCCCAAATAGGACTAACAAGACTCCCGGCTGTTCATTAGATACACTTTATTGACAAATAGCGGAAGCCCTAACAGTAACTGGTATAGTGAGGCAGGGGAGCATTACCCAAGATGATCAAGTTGCTTCCAGATGACATCAATAAAATTTTCAGCGTTTGGAGGATCTGTATCAACCGGTGAGGTGACTGGAAACAGTTGGTTGAGCTCCTTCACTTTCTCCATCTGCAGACGAAGGGAAAAGAAAAATGCTCCAACATCTCATTCAAAATCTCTAACAGGGGACAGAGTCGACTTTTGTGATGACAATAGCTGCTGATAACCCGAATAGTATTTCCTTTCAAATTCATTATCAACATAGCTAGAACTTTATCTACATACCAGAAAAAGAAAGGGATTGACTTACATTGTGTGGGTTCAATGTGTATGGAAGGTAGGTGTAGGGAGGGCCTTTGCTGTAAGGCATCTGCAAGTCAATGTGGGGGCTGTTGCTGCAGAGTTTAGCATAGGCTCTGGGATAGCCCAGTTGCTCATCCACCTCCATTTCCATTTCATCCTTCGACCGCACTAAATTCTGCATAGTAAGTACTCACTTTCTCTTTCTCTGTTTTTTCTTTTCCTGTAACAAAATGAAGCCGTTATTGGTTGATTGCTGAAACAAGAGCAATCTTATTGATTGATTGCAGAAGCGAATGCAAGCTCTCCATTTTGAAATGATAAGGGAGAAAACAAAGATTGTACGGTGGAAATACTGTCAAACGTTTACTTTTAATCCGCAAAATCGAAATAGGTAATGAAGGCTATTGATATTTTAAATGTTAAAGTTGGGAGCGGGCTCCAACGGCTACATCACGGAACAGTAATAAAGTTGGTTTAAATTGTTGAACTGTTCAGTTTGTGGATGTTTCGATAATGCTGAAGAGAAAAACATGGCCCAACAGCTACCAAACCCAAACAAAAGAACCAATTATTTAATAGTTTATTAACTAGAGATTAGCTCCCTAGAGGATTCTAGAAATTTTAGGAAGCTAGTGATCTAATGGATTTTATAAATGAGTTTTCAAAAAAAATAAATTTGAAATTTCAAAAATATTGGTATGTCTTTTAATGGCATTAAGTGATAAAAAAATATTTTAATTGTCACAAGTATTAAGTATAACAATTCTGTTTTTTTTTAATTATGAAAAAAAGAAAATTTAGAATCTTAGAAATATGGAGCAACTACATATTGTCAAAAATGTCACATGGTTCAACAAATTTCTTTCCTTCTTTTTTAACATTTGCTTTCAATTTTTTTCTCTAAATTTGAACTCCACAAATTGTCATTAATACTATTAATACTATTAATGTAAATTTAAGATGACACTTCAAAATAAGCAAAAAAAAATAAAATTCATGGGGCCACCAACTCCACAAATAATTCCTAATTAACTTGAGCAGTGATTGCTAGCCAAAATAAGCCAAGCGATCACATGGTGACTTGTCCTAAGTGCAACAAAAAAGAAACCCTTTAATTGAAGAGAAAATTTTCTCCCTACATCATATGGAATTGTTGATTTTGAGAGCTAAAAAATGACTTCTATTTTATAGAATAATATTCTAGTTTATCCTATAACAATTTTTCATGATTGTATGAGACTTGTCGCTCTTTAATTATAGACCCTCCAACACCCTACATGGGATCACTTAATTAAATAAATCTCCTTTATTGCTACATAAATTAAAAAATATACCATTAAATTTTTTAAGAAAAACAAAAAATAAATTTAAAACCATATGAAGTTGGTGATCCAAACAATGGAATAACCATGCTTTATCCATTAATGATATATGTTTTTAATTAAGAAACATAATGTGTGTTGGTATTTTCGATAAATGGATCAAACAAGTTTAATCATCTAATAAACATATACAAATTGTTATAGGGGATCTAACAAAATCACTTAACCTATTACCTAAGATTGGATACTGAATTCCTAATACTCTTTTGAATATCCAACTTGTGAATGTTCACTTCAGTTAACCTTCCTCTTAAAAAATCAAATTTAGAAAGTCTTTACGAATCCATCTACAAGTTGATTACGAGTAGAACATTATTGAATTTGTATACCTCCATTTTGAATATTTTCTATAATAATGTGGCAATGGAATTCTATGTGTTATGATCAGTCATGTATGGTTAGATTCTTTAACATCTTCAAAACACATCAATTATCACAAAATAAATCTAGTTGTTGATTTGGCGGTGTGTCTATATGACTCAAGACTTTCTGAAGTCATGTTGCTTCACATATAATTCCTTATGTTGCTTTCTACTCAACAAGTTTATAAATGAAATAACAATCAATATTTTTTCCTAACTTGAGAGATAAATAAAAAAACCCACATTGAATGTATATCTAGATATTGAATTTTGATCATCAATAGATTATGTCTAATGTGCATTTGTGTATCTGGCCACAAATAAATTATTTTTAACATACTTGATACTATAATTCAAAGTAAAATACACATATCTTTATTCCCTCTTAGTTGTTGTCTAATATGAAATTCTAGGTCATGTCATGAACCCTGAGACATAGTTAATTGAAAATCCTATAATTGGTAACATAAATGAGACATTCTATCAATTGCTTGTAGAGTATTTCATGTATTTTTTTCTTATTCATTATACATAAATTGGTATAGTGGCCTACTTCTATAGGTGTTGTCACTAAATTGCATTCAATTATCTTAAAAATTTCAAGCAATTCCTTGTTATACTTTGTTTCAGAAATAAAAACATAATTGATGCAAAATCCTACTATATAATTATCAATCCAACTAAAAAATACATAGTGCAAGTTAATGCTTTAATTTTTCCTTGTGAGACAACACAAAATGGAACATTATGTAAGGTAGAACCTTTTATTCCAATTAGAAGGGAAAAATTCCTTGTTATATAGGAAATATAACTAAAACCCTAGAGCACAAACTGCACATGTTGAAATATTCACAAGATTTTCTTTAGGGTTTTGGCATTCAATGCGAAAAAACTAAAATAACCCTATCTTTTGTTCTTGGGCATGATCACAAGAATTTAGCAGTGCTTCCATGCACATTTGAGATTTTTTCTTTCTAACGATCACTATTAGCAACCTAGTCTATGACAACACAATCACACACTATTTCTAGCTAAAAAGAAAACAAAAGAAAGTGAGTGCACACAATAACTAAATTTGAGATTCAAGACAATATTATATAAAGTAGATGCTTGAGAATTGCATACAAAGCTACAACCACTCAAATTAATAATGATCATAATATAAAGCATAAATGGTGACCTCTTTGTCATTATAGGGAAACTTCAAGCATTGATGATAGGTTGAAGGGATGGCTTGCAGTGTGTGAATCCAAGGGCATCCCAAGAGAAGGTTATATGGTACTTCAAGATCCAATACTTGACAAGTTGTTTCTGCTATTGCTAGTCCCACTTGAATAGGATGTCTGATAGTGCCTTCAAAATCTATCTCATTGTCATTATAGGCTCTAATAGTAATGATTTTCTGCTTTTGAATAACCTCATCAGAATATCCTAACTGTTGTACAAGCTTTAAGGTACAAATGTTTAAGCCTGCACCACTGTCTATAAATACTCTCTTTATTTTGTGCTTATGGATGAAAACTTTAAGGTATAAAGATTGGTTATGATAGGTGTGTCATGAAATATCCCTTTTAGAAAATACAAGGTGGTGAGTTAAAGTGATATGCCCCACCATGGCTTGAAACTGACCACTGTTAATATCATTCCAGCACAAACGAGTCTAAGAGGGCTTTATCCAAAAATTCTTTATGAGTTGGGGATATCTTGAGAAGTTCGAGGATGGAAATATGTGTGGGAGTCTTTTTAAGATGATCAATAAGGTTGTACCCGGCTTGCAAAGGTTTAAGAAAAGCTTTAGATTGCGGTGTGGCTCCCTGGATCGTAATCTTCCCTCATTGTTTAGTAATGTTACACTCAGGATTTTTACCAACTATAGTTACAACTGTAATATGGTGATTGGCTTCAAATGTAGCACCCACTACATTGTCATAGTTGTATGCGGTTTTATTGCAATCCCTTCCCTTACATTGGTCATTTCCTTTATATGATTAGGGATTGGATCCTTGTAGATTCCCAAGCCCTTGTTACCAAAAGTTCGAGGATGATGTTCTATGTCAACCTCTCCCTTATCAATTAGATCTTGTATGAGGTTCTTTAGTTTCATGTAGTTATTCATTTTATGTCCCTTGGTTCTATGGAATTCACATTGGTCATTCTCATTGTACCAAGGATGTTTGAATTGTGGTTCCTCATAGTTTCTTCGTTCGGGTAGTTTGATAAGGTTCGATTGTAGCAATTTTTATAAAACCACTTCAATAGGTTCTCCCAAAGAAGTGTATTTCCATCTAGTTTGATTGAAAGTATTGTTATTAGGTCTCGGTGGTCCTAATGGAGGATTGTGATTTTGATTGTTCATTTGTGTAGAGGAGGGGATTCACCACTCTCAAGTCTTTAGGACACAAAAGAGCCTAAAGGGAGAAAATTGCCTTCAACTACCTCAAGACTACCTCAAGACTACCTCAAGACTAAAAAGGCTAAAAAGGAAGGGAAAAATAAGCTCTACTTTTTTTATGGCTTTTGATGGAGGTTTTTGGGAAATGGGTGAGCAAACCATGGAGGTCTCAGATTGTGAATTGATCAGATCTCAGCCAGAGGACACTAGCGCGTAAGTCAGATGGCAGAGCATTGTGCTATCATCTCAGAGGTGTGCTAGTGTCTTGTATGGACAAAGAGTTGAGTTCATAGATTGAAACTCATAGGGCATGCTGACAACCCAATAGTTTTAATCTAACAGTTTAACAATGAATGAAGAAATGCATGAAATGAAAGAAACAACAAGAAGAATACTATGACTTGAAAGATAAACTATCTAATAATGAAATGACAAGAGGAAAGGAGAAGAAACCAAAATTACAAAAGCTCCAACCTCCCATAATCTCCTCATGAACAAAGTGTACCTACACACAACAACAAAAAAGTGTTGTGGTTGTGTTTTTGAGTTTTCCTTAGTCAAACATTTGTTTTGGTGTTTCCACATCCATGGATAGCCAATAGACCACATTATAGAGAAAATGATAAAGAAATGGAAATAGACACAACTAATAAAATGCAACGACAATCTATATGCTATTTTATAAATGAGACAATGTAAATAAACAAATGTGTTACCCTCCTTTCTACGCGCTTGTCAGAGCCCAGAGAGGAAGGAAGGCAACAAGATGATCGCACCAATGGTATGAAGCTTGAAAACTTGCAATAGGCATTGGCGTAGAAGCAACAAAAATGGTGTAGAGTGTGAAGTGAGAAGAACAAGAATGAAGGTTGAGTGAGTGGAAGTGAGAAAATTGAGAGAGAGTTGATAGAATGAATAGAAATGAAGTTAAAAAGGCATTTTTGGAGGTAAAAGGACGTTTTTAGGTAGTTAAGGTTCGCAGGGGGCGTTACAATTCACAGGGTGGAAGAGAATGTAATGCCTCCAATTTCCATTGACTCGGGAATCCTATCAGGATGCTAGTGCGGTTCTTAGAAATCTACATAGAGTGCATGAGTCCTTGATGAAAATTCCCTCACCAATAGAAAGAGACAAAGGCATGTGTGAAAGGTAAGGCAAGGGTGGTGGATCTTTGCATTGTTGGGTTTATAAGGCTAAAATGAGGTGATATTATAGGAAATTGCACTAGGTGTAATTTTACACCATAACAATTTGATTGCTTGGAGGATTATTTTGTTGATTGCTTTGAACATTATGTTGAGGATGGTTAGGAGGAGGTTGTATGTTTTGTACAGATTTAGCATCCATTAATCCATAATTTGTAATGTTTTTGTTCTTTTCCCATAGATGTGGCTTATCATTTGAATTAGAAGGTTGATCTCGGTTGTTGTATAGCTTGATAAATCCTTTTTCAATAAAATCCCTTTCAATAGATATTCCCTTTTCAATGATATCATCAAATGTGTTAGGACATAACATGGTTAATTGCAGGAAGCTTAAATTGGTGTTTAGATTTCCCATAAAATTGTCAACAAGTTGTTTTTTCAAAATAGGCCATTTGCATTTACTTACTTTATGTCACCATTGTTGCAAGAAGAAAGAAAAGGACTCCCATTGGTTTTGTTCCACTTTGTACAAATCAGTTACGGTGATTTCTTGTTCTATATTGTACTAGAAGTGATTGATAAATTTTTCTTATAGTACATTGAATGTTTTAATTCCAAGAGGTAAATGAGAAAACCATTCTATGGCTTGTCCACCAAGGCTCCTAGGAAAGGGTCTCATCATGTAAGAGTCATTGTTATCTACCTCCATGCATGCCAAAAAAATCCTCATATTTGTTCAATGGGATCTCCTCTTCCTTTATACTTGTTGAATTTAGGAATTTCAATTTTTTTAGGGAAGGGAATCATGGTAATGCTTTGATCATAAGGATAAGGAAAAATGCCTTCCAACGCATAGCTCTTCTTAGTCTTTCTGAGTTGTATGTCCACTATCCTTTGGTTGAGACTTTCAATTTGTAACGCTAACTCATTTCCTTATGGAGGGTTAGGCGGATTATAGTTCTGTTGTCCAAGGAAGGATGATGAGTTGTAAGATAGATTTTGAGTGTGCATCGGACCTTGAGGGACATTATATGTTTGTGATGAAACATTCAATCATTGAGGAGCATGTATTGATATTAAATATAAGAATTTGGACCTTGAGGATTTACGTTTGATTGTTGAGATAAAAAACTTTGTTGTTGAGGAACAAGATTTTGTTGTTGAGGTACAAGATTCTATTATTGAGGAACAAGATTTTGATGATATTACACATTCTTGTTTTTTTTCCGTGGAGTTTGAGTATATGAAGGACCATATTGATAGTGCATTGTATTAGGATCCTGATTTTGAAAGTTTAACCCTTGTTGATATTGAGTGTTATGTGAAGGGTCTTGGTATGAAGGTTTTTGTTGAGCATGTTGTTGTTGAGGAGTGTTATGTTGTTGGTACATATATTGTTGTGATGGAGGGTTAGATTGTGTGCATTGATAGATTAATGTTTGTTGTTGTGATTGAAGAGGTGTGATGGTTTGTTGTGGTTGAAGAGGTGGATTGTTTAAATTTAGAATGGTATATATGGGTGAAGCCATATGTTGTAGTTGTAGTGGCATGCTAGCATGCAATGGTGGATTTGGTGGTCTAGGAGGAAGATTTTTCATGTTTTTGATGTTAGATTTTTGACCTTGTTGAGGTGCATTTTGTGATGAAGAGGATGAATATAAGTTCCTAGATACATGTGGTCTCCACATACTAGTTGAGACATTATGAGGTATGAGTGGAGTTGTAAAAAGGTTGGTTGTTTATTGTGGAAGGTGTTGGTTATTTTTTAAGAACCAAAGTTAATCTCAATCCTTATCTATGAATCTGCCAGAACTCAATTATCAACAAGGTTGAGGATTGGCCAACACTTAAGTGAAGCATTCAGAACTTCACTTCTTCTCTTTGGGCTCTGCGAGACCCAGAGGGTAATCCTACTTATGCTCATAACATCTCAACTTAATTAAGAACATTTCCTCACAGATGTATTCCTTAAGAAACCAACATCATCTAAGGCTTGGAAGACCTCTTATGAAATTGCTATTTGTTTTAGGGAATACGCTGATACTATAGTGCAATTTAAAGTATATTTAAGAATTCATTTCCATTTCAAATCCTCGACCAAATTCATTGTTAGCTTGGTCAGCCATGAGATAAACTAATAAAACAACCAATGCCCTATTTGAGGGAATAATGGAGTCATAACTTGCAGCAAATCAGTAATACAATTATGATTGAACATCATAAATTAATGGACTATTAGCTTGCCACTTTGTAGCATCTAACTCACGGTGTTTTAAAATATTGCTTCCTTACCAAATCCTATATCCCTTTCCTACAAACTGATGGCCTCATTTTAGCATTTAATCAATTCATTGAACCGCAGCAAAAAAACAAGTCCATTGGTGCAAATGACATAAGACAAATGAAATTATACTTAATAACTTCATTCATAATTTAGAAGAAATATACATAGGAGAGCAACATCTTGAAACTAACATTCTTTTCATTGCTGATATTACTTTGTAAAACCATATTTAAGATCTTCATATAGTATAACTTTAGCCCTAGATTAGCTTCTGATATATTTGCTAATGTATCTATTTACATTCTATTTGCTCTAAGAGCATAGCATTCACCTTGACCCATATTGGACTCAAAATTTTTGAACTCTCTCCTTAACAACAACCATGCAATCCCCTTTATAAATAGGGGAGCAACAAGCATCCGACTGAGTTACAATTTCAATTTCATTTCATTTCAAAAACCTAATTTCAACTGATTCCTTGAAGAACTCCCCAGGCGGTTTTCATGCAATCATTTGGGAACAGGGGAGGACAAAAAACAAAATACATGTGCAAGATACCATTAGTCGTTGTCACCACGTCTATGTTGAACAAAAAAGATTCCATATCATATCAGCCAGAGGACTTCCACATCAACATGGAAGAGTAAAAGACAAACCACAAACATGTTGAAACAAATACCTCCTATGCAAAGACCATGGTGTCATTAAAAACAAAAACAAGGAGGTGACGCTATTAAGAGTCGTTAGCATCAGAGAATGCCCAACCGCTCCTTGTCCTCGATGAAATTGGAGGGACCATCACCACATTGTCATCAGAGCTCCCATATGGCACCAGAGAAAGAAGGTACTAGCCATATCCTGAGTCAATGTCACCTTCAGCATCTGAAGGAGTATTAGAGAGCACAATAGGAGAATTGTGTTTGCCCAGGCAGGCCCTATGACTTTTATCTTTTTTTCTGGCCTTCTTCACTGGCTAAGCCAGTTCCTTGCCTTTGAACTTGACCATTTCTCCCGGAATGGTCCTGTTTCTCAAGCTATATGTACTCTGCACAATTGATTTCTTCTTATGACCTCTAGCCCTCTTTTTACCCTTTGAAACCTCAGGAGAAGCCTAAGCTTCTTGCTCAGTTATATCCTCATGACACTCAAATACATTGAGTTAGCTAGACCTTCTAACAGGCTAAATTGTCACACCAGTTTTCCCCACCTCCAGAAAAAGCAAAATTTAACAATTCAAGATAGAGCTACAGGGAGACACACCAACAAACCCAGACAATTGTAACCAACCCAACACAAAAATTCCTAACTAGACTAGAGAACCCAATTTAAAACCAACTTACTCAGGACAAGAACACTCAATATTCAACTTAGGAAAAACTAACAACCTCTCACTCTTCTTCACACTACGCCTTACATTCACTGCAGATTGGAAAGATGGTGAAAATGAACAATGATCAACCTGCATTAAATAGACAATTTGGAGCATGTAGAATTAATGGTTTAAGAACTCTTCGCACGAGCGAGTTGATAACTTAACAACTCGGCTTTGAATCTGGGCCGTTGATCTTAAAACAATTAAAACTTCATCTAAGGTGACCATGAGCATCATTTTTTGACCATTAGCAACTTGCTCCTAGAAAACAACAATGCTATCTCAACTACTACCACGTTCTTCTTTAATCTTGATTAATCATACGTGATCTGACAATTAGCATGTATCGCCAACCTAATCCGCTCTCCTTCATTAATATCGGCAAAGTACATAAGACCCATTTTTTTTTTAGAGAGAATATTTCCTTATACACTTCATTGCTCATCGCTGATCTTCCCCAAATTTTAGGGTGCAATCAACGACGAAAGTATTGCGACGATGAAGTTTGGTCCATTGGATCATCCTATTTTAAAACCACATCAATGATTATCAATTCGCCTCGCTACTTTCCTTTATACGATGTCCTCAGGATTCTGCCACGTTGCCTTCTCTAGTAATAACCACCGCGTATCATGGATATACCTCATACTTGTCCAGCTCCATCAATGATGCAAATGTTTTATGTGATGAAATCTTAGCCCTTGGATCTACGGGGCCTGTGCTTTGATCATGTTCATTTCTCATCACTCCTTGCTAATCCAACTTTGCACCCTGGCTCCTATTAGCGATGAGAGATGTAGTGAAGAAATCATATTTAGACACGTACACTTGCATGAAAATCAATGACACAAAAGACATCGCACATAAGATATTATCACATTAGCGAAAGAAACCTTTTAGAGAATCTCATCACTCATCTCGGTTTTGAAAATTAAGCTCAAGAATGAATCCGTGATGAGCGATAAAAAATAGAAACATTAGGCCATCGCTCATCACTAATTCTCCTCATACAATTTGCAAGCAATTAGTGATGAGAGATCTTCATAGTGAAATTTGCATATCATGCATCGCTAATGTAGAACTTAACACTGAAAACATATCCGTGATACGCGATGAAAATAAGAAAATAAGGCTGGGGTATCTCTCATCACTATTACAAAACTGAAGGCTCAAAAGCCATTAGCGATAAGTGATCCCTCAACAATACAAGGAACATCACTCATCGTTGATCTAAATTAAGAGCTATGACAACTATTTGCGATGAGCGATATCAAAGAAATACCGCTTCATCGCTCGTTGCCAATTCAAAACATGCACTTATGAAGTAATCAACGATGAGCGATAAAGTAAGATGGCTGACGAGACTTAAGTGAAAACCTTAAGCACGTGCACTTAAGTTGTTCTGGGGAGGGGACCCTCTAGGATGATGTGAGAGAAGGGGCTTGAAAAATTCTAAGTCACAAAATGTAGAGGATGTAAAGGCCCAAAAGGCCCTTTACTTAACCTTATAAAATTTAGACATTCAGACCTAGGCGAGAGGGACCGGTCACTTGACGACAGTGATAGACATAAGAGGTTTTTAAAATGGCTGGAAATGGATAGTAAGAAGTCAACGACCAAATAGAACGTTGCAAGCATTTATAACGAATAAAATCTTGAAACCTCAGATAACAACCCTACATCCAAATGTGACAAGGGTTCGAGATGGAACAATTTTTTTTTGAGGGTTCCATCAGTGGCTCCAGTTGGGGACGTCTGTTCCTCAGCGAACAGAGTGAGAATCCAAAAACTTAGGTAAAGCAGACCTGGAACAAACCATGTTTTCCACCATTTGAACCATGCCCACGCTGAAAACATTACCATGAAGAGTCCACCAGCTGATCATGCTGTAACTGCTATGTTCAACCATTAGAGATTTGTACCTGATCTTGTACTTGTCTCTCTCATTTATATCCCTATGTGTGTTGTAATCAGGTGTTAATTGGAATATATGATTAGTATAGCATTCCACCTGATTCAATTTATCATTATTTTTCATCAAATGCTAACTTAATTGGTTTGGGAAAGTGAAACATTCATAGTCCACCTGATTGATATCAAATTCATTTGGATCAACATCATACCCATCTTGTGTAATAAAAAAGAAGCATTGATACATAGGCTCCTCTTCAAGATGATATTCATATGCATTAGAACAATATAAATCAATCATGTTGCCCCATGCTTCATTTTCTTGAAAAATCAATTTCTCGTAATTCAAGGTAGTTTCATTGTCACTTAGAGCACAATCCTTCTTACAATGGGCATCACTCACATGATTCCAGAGATCAAAAATAATTTATGTTGCAGAACCCATACCATAATTTGATTCTTCCTCCCAGTCATCATCTTTCAACTGAAAACAAAATGTTTCAAAAGATGGATCAATTAACTTAGAATTGAGATGATCAGGACTAGGGTTTTGAATTGTGTTTTCAACTAATATGTCTATTGACTCATGATGGCAATTTGAACATAGCTCCTGTTCTTCTATGTAGACTATTTCTTCTCCTTCCTCATTAAAAATATGATCAAGAACAACCATATCTATCCCAGTATTAAAATCTACACATCCCATTCCTGCTTCATATAAACATTTAGGAACCCAATCCTGTTGGCTCCCTTTACCCATCTTATCATTAAAATCAGGTTCTAGAGTCTGAATATAAGCACTATTGTCTTCAGATTTAAAACCAATCAGATCATCAAGATGTTCTGATTTTGGAACAGTTAGAGTATTTTGCAAGAGTTGATCATTTGAAATATGTGTATCTATTGGTACAGGCATAACTTCATTAGTATTGACATAGTCAAAATATTGGATCAACAAAGGTACTTTCAGGTTTTCGTCACATAGAAATTTGTATTCCTTGTGAGAGTAATTAAAATTTTCACCTTCATTACCTTGATTACTAGCCTCAAAAAACACACCAACAATATCTGCAAATATGACACTATCATCACTTGTACTATTATGCGTATATTTATACTTAGATACATCCCCATTTATCCCTTGAGTGAATTCTTGATCTTTGTTATTAAGGGTATCATTTTTTCCATTTTGAAACCTCACAGTTTGTTCATAATCATGTTTTGCTTCCTCAACAATTTTGATCCAATCAATTATTTGATCAAAATCCAGAGGTTTTAATTCCTTAGGTAAGGTACTAAGCCTTGGCTCATATATGTCACAAAACAAATCAATGCAATGTAAATCCTTAGGTCTCAACCTTTTAGGGATTTCTAGCAAAGAATCCATAAACCTTGCTAGTAATTCATATGGTGATTCCTCTTTAATCCTCTTCATACTAGATAATCTTTGAATTATCAGTTCTTGATCATTATTATCTAAACACTTTTGAAAAAAATCTTGATTCTACTCAAGTTTAATATGTTGCGGGGATGAACAAAATGGAACATCAAGATTACTATTACATTGATCATCCTTTTCTTTCCTATTTGCTTCATCTTTATAATGTGTACCAAGAGGACAAACACTTGCAGCCATATATCCTTTCATTATTGAGTATTTAATAGTATTTTCTATATCCATAGCAATACAATATGCCTGCTGCAATGTTGTGGGTTCCTTATCCCTTATGAAATAACTCATTTTATTCTCAAAAGCAACTAGATATGTAAGTAAACATTCTGCATCACTAGGTCTCAAATACTCAGGAATATTATTTACTTCTTTCATGAATCTGAGATTAAAAGTGTTGGAATATGGCTTAGGGAGATTGTTTATGGCTTCTAGTGTTGTCATTGATGGCAACTGAATTTATTATCTCAGTCCGCAGATCAGGATCTTCTTATATTGGCAGGAAATGTAGAAGACAGTGTGTTATCGATAGAAAGCATGAAGAACAGGGTATCTGATCAGTTAGTCGATCTGTATGCTCCATTGGATCATCATTTTGTGTTGTGGATCCCTAGGAAAGTTTGTTAAGCATGTATGTTACCTTATTGGTAAGTTTTGTGGTGTTGTAGCAATTGGTGTACGAGTTAGGAGATTCAGTAGAATGATTTTTTGTTTATTTGCTCATTGTGGCCGACTGAATGAATGTAGCGTGTCATGGATGTATAAGGAGTAGTTTTTTAATTTTTTCTAAGTTAGAGAATATTGTTTTGGGTCCCAACTATGTCTTAGCCAACCTTTATGGGTGCACATTAAATATAACTTATGATTTGAGTTGACTGTTGGAGATTATTTCATGTTTTGTTGAAGCCGACTTAAGTGATTAAAATATTTGCTAGTAGATATATATACATGAGATCGGTAATTAATTTTTGAGATAGAGGACAAAGTGGTGAAGGTGTGAATATGTGAAAAGAGTAGAACAAATGTATGAGTGAACATCAGAAGATCAGTTAAGTAAATTTTTCTTGAGTAGAAGAAGATTATTGTGAATTAAGGCAGAGCAGAGCAGAGCGAGTTGCAGGATTAGACAGAAGGTTCAAAATATGTTTTATGTGCTTCACTAGAACTGAATCCAGGAATTTGTAGATGCTATCTTCTCAGTTAATTTTTTTTGTAATCACAAACATTTTGTAAGGCAGTGAGCCTTCCTTATCTTGAGCAGTGAGCTCTAGGCAGTGTGCCTGAATGCAAGTACATTCCCTTTTTCATACTTTTAACAGAGTATAAATTGTGGATTAATCTCCACCATGGTTTTTCCCCTAACAGGGCTTCCATGTAAAAATATTGGTGTTATGGTGTTTTGATCATCTTGCTCATGTGCTTGCATCTTTATTTTTGTTTATGTGCTAAAAACGGTTTAAGATCTGAATTGAAAGTCTAATTTGCTGAACACTGATTCACCCCCCCCTCAGTGTTCCTTGAGTCCAACAAAAAGAAGGGACTTACTCTTCTTTATCTTGTTTGATTTCCCTAAATCTTCTTCTTATCTCATTTGGACTAATCCTTTCACCAAATTTTTCTATAAATGTTATCATAAAAGCATTCCATGAAACTATAGAACCTTCTGGTAGATATGAGTACTAGTCTCAGGCATCCTCTTTTAATGACTGAGCAAACAACTTCATGACAACATCCTCACGATTTATTTCAAAGTCACCCATCACATCTATAAACGCATTGAAGTGTTTGGAAGCTGACTCAAATTTTTGCCCTGTAAACTTTAGTAAATGTTTCCTAATCATCAGGAATCTTGTTAGGGAAACCCATGATATCTCTGAAGCTTAAAGACTTATATCTCTCAATAGAGAACTTCCTTTGTGGCTATTCTAGGAGCTGCATGACCGACATATTTGTATTTGAAATTTACCAGAGAAGACAAGGGAACAATACATCTCTCTTATATCTCTATTCATTCTTCAAATACTAACCCTATGGTAAATGAACAACTCAAATGTATTTTATGTCTTAACACCTTTAAAAGACATACTATAGAAATAAGCATACTTCTTTCCATTCCATTTAGGTATTATAGATTTTAACTCAGATGTATGCAACATAACCATCACTATTCCATTTCCTTAGTGCTTTAACTCACTGAATTAGGAATAAAATATTTCTTCCATATCTCTAAAATGACTCTTATGCACAATTATTTCTTCTTTTAAGTCACAACAAGGAAAAATACTTGAATATATTGGTAGATATCACACTTTATCAAATCATTTGTATAGAGTTGCCACCTTCTTTGTAGAGAATCAAACTTAAACCATATGGAGTCGATTCCACCATTTTTTTCTTTCTTTAAGATTCCTTGTTCTTCAATTTTGTCACTGGTACAAAGTTCTTTAGAGTCACCACTCACTATCAATGAAAACTTTGTATTACAAACTTCTATGACTCTATCAAGGCAAAAAAATGTACTACAAATATATTCCCAAGCAAGGTCCCCAGCAGAGTTGCCATTTCTGTTGGTTATTTTTTAAGAACCAAACTTAATCCAATCCTTACCTATGAATCTGCTAGAACTCAATTATCAGCAAGGTTGAGGATTGGCCGACACTTAAGTGAAGCATTCAAAACTTCACTTCTTCTCTTTAGGCTCTGCGAAACCCAGGAGGGTAATCCTACTTATTCTCATAACATCTCAACTTAATTAAGAGCATTTCCTCATAGATGTATTCCTTAAGAAACCAAGATCATCTAAGGCTTGGCAGACCTCTTATGAAATTGTTATTTGTTTTAGGGAACATGCTGGTACTTGAAGGTTGGTATAGTGCAATTCAAAGTATATTTAAGAATTCATTTCCATTTCAAATCCTCGGCCAAATTCATTGCTAGCTCGGTCAACCGTGAGATAAACTAATAAAACAACCAGTGCCCTATCTGAGGGAATAATGGAGGGAGCAACAAGCATCCAATTGAGTTGCAATTTCAATATTATTTCATTTCAAAAACCTAATTTCAGTTGATTCCTCGAAGAACTCCCCAGGCGGTTTTCATGCAATCATTTGTGAACAGGGGAGGACAAAAAAAAAATACATGTGCAGGATACCATTAGTCACTATCACCACGTCTATGTTGAACAAAAAAGATTCCATATCATATCAGCCGAAGGACTTCCACATCAACATGGAAGAGTAAAAGACAAACCGCAAACATGTTGAAAAAAATACCTCCTATGCAAAGACCATGGTGTCATTAAAAACAAAAACAAGGAGGTGACCCTATTCAGAGTTGTCACCATCAGAGAATGCCCATCCGCTCCTTGTCCTCGATGAAATTGGAGGGACCATCACCATGTCATTGTTAGAGCTCCCATATGGCACCAGAGAAAGAAGGTACTAGCCATATCCTGAGTCAGTGTCACCTTCAGCATCCGAAGGAGTATCAAAGAGCATAATAGGAGAATTGTGTTTGCCCAGGCAGGGCCTATGACTTTTATCTTTTTTCTCGGCCTTCTTCACTGGCTGAGCCAGTTCCTTGCCTTTGAACTTGACCATTTCTCTCGAAATGGTCTTGTTTCTCAAGCTGTATGTACTCTGCATAATTGATTTCTTCTTATGACCTCTAGCCCTCCTTTTACCCTTTGAAACCTCAGGAGAAGCCTGGGATTCTTGCTCAGTTATATCCTCATGACACTCAAATACATTGAGCCGGCTAGACCTTCTAACAGGCTGAATTGTCACACCAGTTTTCCTCTTCTCCAAAACAAGCAAAATTTAAAAATTCAAGACAGAGCTATGGGGAGACACACCTACAAACCCAGATAATTGTAACCAACCCAACACGAAAATTCCTAACCAAACTAGAGAACCTAATTTAAAACCAACTTACTTAGGACAAGAACACTCAATATTCAACTTAGGAAAAACAAACAACCTCACTCTTCTTCACATTACGCCTTACATTCACTATAGACTGGAAATATGGTGAAAATGAACAACGATCAACCTTCATTAAATAGACAATTTGGAACATGCATAAGTAATGGTTCAAGAACTCCTCGCGTGAGGGAGTTGATAACTTAATAGCTCGACTTTGAATCTGGGCTGTTGATCTTAAAACAATTAAAACTTCATCTAAGGTGACCATGAGCATCATTTTTCAACCATTAGCAACTTGCTCCTAGAAAACAGCGATGCTATCTCAAATGCTGCCATGATCTTCTTTAATCTTGATTAATCATACGCGATCTGACAATTAGCATGTATTGCCAACCTAATCCATGCTCCTTCATTAATATCGACAAAGTACATAAGACCAGTGTTTTTTTTTAGAGAGAATATTTCCTTATACACTTCATCACTCATCGCTGATCTTCCCCAAATTTTAGGGTGCAATCAACGACGAAATTATTTCCGTGATGAAGTTTGGTTCATTGGATCATCCTATTTTAAAACCACATCAATGGTTATCAATTCGCCTCGCTACTTTCCTTTATACGATGTCCTCAGGATTCTGCCACGTTTCCTTCTCTAGTAATAGCCATCGCGTATCATGGATATACCTCATCCTTGTCCAGCTCCATCAATGATACAAATGTTTTATGCGATGAAATCTCAACCCTTGGATCTGCGGCCTGTCCTTTGATCACGTTCATTTCCCATCGCTCCTCGCTAATCCAACTTTGCACCCTAGCTCCTATTAGCGACGAGAGATGCAGTGAAGAAATCGGATTTAGACACGTACATCTACATGGAAATCAATGGCACAAAATACATCGCACATAAGATCTTATCACATTAGCAAAAGAAACCTTTCAGAGAATCTCATCGCTCATCGCGGTTTTGGAAATTAAGCTCAAGAATGAATCCGTGATGAGCGATAAAAATTAGAAACATCAGGCCATTGCTTATTGCTAATTCTCCTCATACAGTTTGCAAGCAATTAGCGATGAGAGATCTTCATAGTGACACTTGTGTATCACACATCGCTAATACAAAACTTTGCACTTAAAACATATCCGCGATACGTGATGAAAATAAGAACATAAGGCCGGGGGCATCGCTCATCGCTATTACAATACTGAAGGCTCAAAAGCCATTAGCAATAAGTGATCCCTCAACAATACAAGGAACATCGCTCATCGCTGATCTAAATTAAGAGCTTCGAAAACTATTTGCGATGGGCGATATCAAAGAAATACCGCTTCATCGCTCGTCGCCAATTCAAAACATGCACTTCTGAAGTAATCAACGATGAGCGATAAAGTAAGATGGCCGACATGACTTAAGTGAAAACCTTAAGCACGTGCACTTAAGTTGTTCTGGGCAGGGGACCCTCTAGGATGATGTGAGAGAAGGGGCTCGAAAACTTCTAAGTCATGAAATGCAGAGGATGTAAAGGCCCAAATGGCTCTTTACTTAACCTTATAAAATTTAGACATTCAGACCTAGGTGAGAGGGACCAGTCACTTGACGACAGTGATAGACATATGAGGTTTTTAAAATGACTGGAAACAGATAGTAAGAAGTCAACGACCAAATAGAACATTGCAAGCATTTATAACAAATAAAACCTTGAACCCTCAGATAACAACTCTACATCCAAGTGTGATAAGGGTTCGAGATGGAACAAATATTTTTTGAGGGTTCTATTAGAAGGCTTTGTGTTCCCAAAATATTTAGGTCATGTTTATTTTGTTGAGTTGTCATTGCTTATTCTATTTGGGATGGTTGTCTATACAATGGGTTTTATACTTATTTTTCTTGAGGATCACTTGTTTGTGCAAAAAAAATTGGAACCTTAGGTGGTATATAGGAGGTTTAAAAACTTGTCTCACCACTGTATCTTCATCTCTAGAAATAAGGGTCAAGGATCCTTAAGATTTTCAACGTTATTATCATTGGGTAACTTGGAAACATGCGCAAATATATAAAAGTATGTGTTGGGATCAGAACTAAGAAATTTATCCATGAACTTCAACATTTTGGGATTATATGTCATTTCTAGAATCTTCTCTTTGGTAAGGTCTTTATTAGAATCCTCTTCTATGTAACCATCTTGTCCTCGAGTTGGTTGATTCCTATGTTGAGTGAGGTAGTCCTGATATAAATGATGGAGATCTTGTTGTGAAGGATGAACATTTGGTTGTTGTGAAGGATTAACATTTGGTTGAAATGAAGGATTTACGTTTGTTGGTTGAAATGAAGGATTTATGTTTATTGGTTGAAATGAAGGATTTGCGTTTGTTTTTTGAAATGAAGGATTTACGTTTGTTTATTGAAATGAAGGATTTACATTTGTTGGTTGAGGAGTAGAGCACCACCATGGAATTTTAGTTGGAGTTTCAATGTTTGTAGTATGAACATTTGTTGTGTTAACGTTTGTAGTGTTTGGGACATTAGAGCTATTAGTGTTGGTTACCATTTTCTTCTTATGATGTGATCTTGTTTTAGCCATAAAAGTCATAATAGACCTAAGTTATGGAAAAATCTATGATGCGTGATGTTTGTTTGGATTTCAAAGGATGTGTAGATAAATATTTTTGACAAAAGAATGATTTTCAAGTTGATATGGGATTGGATGACATTCAAGTTGATTTTGGATTGTATGGTTAACCTTTGGAAAAAAGGATAACAATTTTTTTTATGCTAGTATCTCAAGTTGTTGATGTCTTTGTTTGGAGTAGACTCATGAATTCAAACAAAGAGAGATGATAGTGATGATTTGTAAACCTAGGAGGGAGATAGTTCCACTAAGTTAACAAGTTCACGAGATATAGGAAGATGAGATCAAAAGGTACTAGAAAAGTTGATAGGTTTGATATGTTGATGTCCAAAAAGGATGTTTGATGGTTGATCCAAAAGGATGGTAATGATGGTCTCAAAAGACTAAAGTTGATTGATGGTTGCCAGTGTTTGAAGATATTTGATGTTTGATCCAAAAGACTATGTTAATGTTTCATAAGAAGACCAACGTTGGAAGATAGTTATGATGTTTGATGACAAAGGACTGTTTAGAAGTGAAGGACCCACTTGATAGATGTTTTAATGGAAAGACTAGGAATTATAACAGGTTCAAGTTCAAAATGTCTATAGGTTTGAGAGAATTTGGGTTATAGACAAGTGTGATAGATTTGACAAACATGGTTGTTGTTTTTGGAAAACATGGTAAAGCACTGGGCAAATGTGACAAGATGTAGAGAAAATGCAACATGATGTAAATAAAACATAGCAGAATGTAGCCAAAAGTGCTACTATGTAGGGTTCAAGTTTGGAAAAGAACATTATGACAAAAGCAACAAGTTTAACATAAGCGACAATGTGTTGAGCAAAGGTGGCCAAATGTAGGAAAACATGGTAATGTGTAAATAAAACATGGTAGATTGTGTAAACATGATTGACTATTTTGGAAAATGCATTTTTTATTGTTGTATCTGCGTTCCTTGAAGGTTTTGGTGAAATTTGATGTGATGTTCAAGTCTAAGTGTTTGTTTTGAGGGTAAGTGATATGAACAAAAAACATAAACAATCAAGACTGACTCAAATAGATTGATAGAAAAAAACAAGTACAACCTAATTATTAGTAGGTGTGTGACTTTAAGTAGGCCCACCTCCCATTTAAGGGGTAAATACTAAAAAATATTGGGTAGTGAATTACTTCAAAACCTTTTCTATATGAAGGCAGATAGTAGATGTCTAGTGACACAGGGTCATTGATAGATCCATATGCACACCTTCTTTCACTTCTTGAGAGGCTATTGTAAGCAACCCAAAAAGATTCTATCTCAACCTAGAGAGTACATGGTTAGTAGCTTCAAGGTATGATCTGCATCCCTTGCACCACTTTATAATATTATATTCAAAAGGTCTTAGGCTTCTAGTACAAATTGGTTCTTAGTGGGTGGATCATTGGTGAACACCGCCAACTACATAAACATCTCCTCGAGGTCCAAAAAATTGTAGTCCCCTAGTGAAATTCTAGTACACTACATGCACAGATAGAACTACAACTTTCACTCTCGTCCAATTTATATACTGCACCTGAAAATACCACTTGAGGTTGATCCCTTTGGTTCTCAATTAATACGTGTCCTAAGGAAGGCCTCCTACTTAAAAAAATGAAGACTTGTGTGCTGCTATTTCTCTTCACCCAAGATCACACGAAGCGTAAGGGGAGAGGATACATAGCTAACACACCTTCAATTAAAGAAAAGAAAGTGTAAACAAGGAGTATTTCTCTTCACCCAAGATTGCACAAAGCATAAGGGGAGATTATACGTACTTCCAAGTTCACTATACACGTCAACCAAATTGATTTTAAAAGAACCAAATTCAAATATGTTCTAAACTACCAAACAAAGAGAGCATATAAGTTCAAATGATAAAACATTACATTAGGAACTTGCAAACAATGTATTAGTAGTTTCAAATGGCTTTATCTTGGACTGTTCGAAAACCCTACTAGATAAATGATTTTAGAAGTTTAAAGTAATTTTCTTCCCCCAAACGAAAGGCTATACCAACATGTTAGAAAAAAAATAACAAATAACCAACAAGACATGTTAGGTTTAGGGATTAGGGTAAACTGAAATCAAGAAGTGACTGTTAGAAACATAAGAGATCTAAAAAATAACCAAACGTGGCAATGTATACTTGTAGATGCGGCTCTATGACAGTGTAGATGCGACAAAGTTGACAGATGTGACTCTATTTTCTAGCAGACATGACATGATGCATTAGAAGTGGTTTCGTTTCCTACAAACATGATAAAAAACCCTACACAAACATAAAAAACGTAGTTAGAAACCCCAAAAATTAGAAAATAGATGCAGTAAACTCATCAAACGTGACTATCTGCAATGTGAAATGCGGTAGGATGTATAACAACGGCAACAAAAATAGAAAATGCACTTAGAAACTTGCAAATTATCAAAAACTTATACAAATATGTTAGATCAAGGACATGGGTCCCACCAAGCGTGCCAATTATGTGAAGTGGAAAATGGAATTGAGATCTGTGAGATGGGGTTTCTTAACTTCTAGCCTAAAATAGTGACAGCTAACACCTCTAGACTAATAAAATCTCATTAACAAGAGAATACAAAATAATGGAGAGAGCTAGGAATGCAAAGCACAAAATAAATTACTCCCCATATTGGTTGATTCACTTCCCTTGCTCTCCTTCTTCTTATGCAACTTTTTCCCTCAGATTTCTTGTTGAAGTTATGCAAATACCTGCAAATAGTAAGCAAGAAAGTTGGAGAAAGTTAGCTGTTAAGGTGAAAATGAAGGAGGAAGGTTTCTTTTATAGACAACCTTTCAAATGGACAACTGAGATTAATCCTCTAGAAGGATTCCAAGATCAATGGTGGAGGATACATGAGAGGGAGGTTACAAAATGGATGGTCAAGATTAAACTTCGAGAAAGATGCCAAGATCAATGGTCCATAATTGATGCACCAAGAATATGCTATTCTTGGAGGAATCATGACAGACAAACATGCAAGCTATGACAAAAATGTAGGCTATGACATGAAATAAATAATTTATTCGAAAATGGAGGAAAATGGATAAAGGGGACAAGTGGCAAATAAATAATTTATTCAAATTATTTATTTGGAGGAAAATAAAAGATGGAGCATTTAATTAAATTTATTCAATTTAATTAAATGTGAGGATGGAAATTGGAGGGCGATTAAATAATTTCAACAATTATTTAAACGGTCAAATAATAATAATCATTATTTGACTATAGAGAAATAATTAAATAAATGATGATTTATTTAATTATAGAAGAAAGGGGGTACATTAGCAACACAATTAAATTATTTAATCGATCAGGATAGAATAAAGATTAGAAAGTGAATTAATTAAATAATTAAAAATTATCTAATTAATAGAGGAATAAGAACATAATTGAATAGTTAAAATTATTCAATTATCAAATGACAAAGACCAAGAAAAATGATGCTCGCAGGCTTAGGACATTTTTCAGTGTCTACATTTTGCCCCTCTTTGACATAATGCAGTTTATCGCATTGTGTCAAAGAAACTCAATCAAAAGATATTCTAGGATGCCCCAATGATATTAGGGTACCGGTATGCCCCCTCGAGCAGACATGCGGGTTTAAAGAACATGAATGTGCTCTCAAAATTGATGATAAGACTAGAGGATGAAGGATGGAAGAAATGTTAGCATGGAGAAGATGGATGTTAGCGCAGAAAAGGAAAGGAAGATGGAGATGAAAGATTATATAGGAAATGATAAGGGAACCAACTTTCATGCTTATAGTTTTATATTTATCATCATTGGGTGTTAAAAATGTCACAAATGGACCACAAACACCATGGTATGACATAGAACAAGGTGTGCAAGGTGACCATTTGGTAGAGACAAGCAGTCAAAAAGACAAGGAATGCCCAAACTCATACTAAGGACCCAATTGTCCCAGTCTTTTTGCCAAGACAAACCACAAACAGAAAACAAAGAAAAGAGGCCATGATCCATCATCGTCCCTCTAAATCCATTGATAGGACATCCTCGAGGAGACTAGTAACATTACCCAAAATCAATCGAAAAGATAAGACAATTCCAAACCAATAAATTTTTTGCTAGTGATAATGATGTGATTGTTTGATTGATTGACTAGGTGGACCAAGATATCAAGTTTGATTGAAATGCTGACAAGGATTGATTGATAAGTTGATAAGGATTTATTGACAAATTGATAAAAGTTGGAAAATTGATTTGATTGAATATACCTAGTTTCAGGAAGGACAGATCCTAATTAAGGCAAGATTGATTGACCATGTTAACAAGATTGATTGATTTGATAAAGATTGATCAATAAAGTTGACAAAGTTTGATTGATAATGATTGTGCCTAACCTCAGGATGGACACATCCTGACTAAGGCAAGATTGATTGACAAGATGGTTTGATTGTTTGACAAAGATTGATCGTTTTTTGACAAAGATTGATGAACATGACCAAGTGATGTGACGATACCCAGTTACAGGAAGGACACATCCTGTTTTGGGGCAAGGGACACATCTAATAAGGTTGATCAAGTGATAAGTGTTGACAAGGCACCTAACTGCAGCAAAGACATATCCTGCTTAAGGTGAATGACCAAATTGACAAAGTCTAACCTTAGGAAGGACACATCTTGATAAAAGACAAGAGATAAGACCAAATGAGACAAATGACATAATGCCCCATTCCGATTGAATGAATAATTTGATTGATTGATGAAAGATTTTATTGGTTATGTTTGTTTGCTGATTCAGGATTTGTGTTTGAAGTTCAGATGATGATGTCGCGTTTGAGTTGACAGTGTCCAATTTATTTTGACTGACTCGACGAACCCTAAAATACTGACCTAGGGGGCCTCAGGGGCTCATCGACAGATGGCCTTGCCTACGTAGCAATGCATAGAGACCTTGTAGTTTGACAAGACTTGACTGTGCCTTATTTGACAAAAGATGAAGTCATGATTTTATTTGGACAACCTAAAAGGACTTACCTAATGCCTCAGGGGCCCATTTAAGATGAGCCTTTCCTACATAGCAAATGCATAGAGGCAACATAGTTCGACCACTCTAAAACAAACTGATTCAGACTCTGTTTTTAGGATTTTTGATGTTTTCTAATTTTTTTGGATTTTGATGTTTTCTGATTTTTTCTGATTTTTGATGGCTTTATGATTTTTTTGGATTTTGAAGGTTTTATGATTTTTTTTTTATTTTGATGATTTTCTGATTTTTTTTGGATTTTGATGTTTTTTGATTTTTGAAGAATTTTCCATTTTTTGGATTTTTGAAGTTTTTTATGATGCTAATACCATTTTTGATAAAGACGTAGATCAAGGAATTTCCCACAGTCAGGTGCGAGACCCACTTATTATGTGCAAAGGGATAGCGGTGAATGCAAAGGATGATCGAGATACCCAAATGTCGGTGGTTTCTAGGCCGTGAGAAGGATGACAAAGCTTTATTATGGACATATGAGACTTTGTTATGGATGATAACTATAAGGATCATGACAAATGCATATGAAAGATACCCATAATCAACCAAGCAGGCATGCACAAGGACCCAAGGACAAACATGATCTTGCCCCTAGTCAAGCTGAAAACCAATTGATAGGTGATGATGATGACAATGTTGTTTGATATGGGAAGGACACATCCTGAAAAAATGTGAGGATTGGGAAAGAATATCCCGTTGATGATAATGTGACTAAATGATCAAGGTTTGCAGCAAGGCTAGGAACAAAGCCAAGGAATGTTTTGGATGATGCACTAGATTGCATAACAAGATTGTATGGATTAGGCTTGTTGCATTTGAAATGACTAACCTTAGGACTAGATGGGATTATGGAGGGAACTTGGATAAGCATATTAGAATCCTTAAACCAATGACAAGGGAAACCAAGTCCAACAATAGGTATGGAAAGATAATGAATTGATTTTGGAAAATGATAGGAGACAATGATTATTTGTTGAAAGAATTAGCATATGATCTCCAAGGACTATGTCACATAGGAATAATTTGTTTTCTTTAAGATATGGGTTTGGATAAATTCTATGAAGGTAACGACATGATATTTCATGGATAGTGTATGACCAAAGGATAGACATGTCAAATATTTTCCCAAAACATGATTTATGTTTGTGCCCCATTTCTTATCAAGATCAAGGTAGGTGGGAGAATGGATGGAAACAATATGGATTGGATGGATATATGGATATGTCATGAGAAATGCATGGGAGATGAGACAACTTGCCCCCAAGTGTAATGGTCCACATAGATAATTGCTCTTACACATGATGCATGTTTGCCAGGTTTTCATTATGGTACTTATCCAAAGCGCCATAAAAATGGTTTTCACTATTGGATGAAATTTTTCTCTTTACTTTTTTTTTTCATGTCTCACAAGATGCCTGTTTTCTAGGTTTTCATCAGGGTGACAATTTTTTGATTTTTTATATCGACTTGATGTTTTGGATGATCACTGATTGTTTTGAATCCTTTGATGGTGTTGATGTAGATATTGGTGTCATGATATGCCAATAGTGACCTTTATCGAGTATTTGTCTTGTCGGGATCGTAGCACTTGCATACAACTGATCGATGTCATTGTGATCCTTTTTGATACTAGAGTTGGCTTTATTAGAATATGCACATCGTGATAGAGTACCATGGGAGTCCTTATGATACAGAGTTGCTGCTAGGATGCGACGAATTTTTGATGTGAAATTTTTAGACTTTAGGCAAGATGTAGGATTATGATGGATGATGGTAGGTGTGGATGGACTATTTGGTGTTTTGGATGTAGCAATTTTGATTTTCCAAACTTGGGATGGTGGATGATGAAGTTTGGAATTTTGATTAGGGTAGTGTTTGGAACCAACACTTTTATATGGCTTGCATGATGACCATTTTGAAGGAGGTGGACATTTGTTATATGTGGGAGACTTGTTTTTTTGTGGCTCCACATTTTGATTGACTTTTGGACTTGGAATATTTTCTTTGCTTGATCCATTTTTCTTTGGGATCCATTTTAACTTCATTTGTCCACTTGTATTTTTGTTTGATTCAATGGCCTTTGACATTTGATAATTTTGAACTTTGGATTTGTAATAATTTTTTTTTTGTTGGTTCCAAATAGAAGGTTTATTCATGTTGGAATGACAATTTATGGTGTGGATGAAAGGAGTGCTGGCAATAAAATTATGACAAGGACTACTCATGGCCCCCATTTTGATGTTTGTATTTGATAAAGTTTCCCCCAATATCGAGGAGGTACCACTAACATCATTAGATTTGCTGATTGAAGAATAGCCAAGACCTTGATGTCTAGGATTTGCATGAAACTGTACTGGTTCTAGAATTCCTTGCTCGTGTAGGCCTAGTCCTTTTCCTTGATACTTCATGCTTTGAAATATTCTATTTGCGATGGGATATTTGTTGTTTTGAAAGCAATATGCGAACCCATCATTGTGTATGTGGAAATTGCTGCTTGGAATCTCCTCATATGTAAGAAAGCTTGCTTTGACAAAGGTGGATGCTCCTAGTTGGTAGGATGTTTTGGCTTTATCATTCATCATGCTTGTTTCTTCTTGATCATTTAGAATGTCGATTTGATGCATGGTAGATTTTGTATGTTCTTCTCTGACCTAATCCATAGTAGCTTGTTTATGTTCTTCTTGATCTATAGTAGCCTTTTTGTGTTCTTTGAATTGATCAATAGTAGCTCCTTTATGTTCTTCTTTGATGTTATCTGTATTTGTTTGATTATCTATATGTCCAAAGGAGGCAAGTGTCTCATCTTGGGAAATGGATGTGTTTGGTACTTGGATAGGATCGACTTCAAATGTTTGATCATGAATGGAATAAAGGTCGATGAGTGGATCATTTTGGATTTCATGTTCAAGGGTAGTATCTTGGTCAAAAATAGGTTTATCTTGGATGACATGATTGGGAATGGGATCTTGATCAAGGATATGTGCATTTTGGATGCCATGATTATCTAGAAGGACTTCTTGGATGGACTTAGCGATGGGGTCATGGGATGGACTACTTCGATCTTGACATGAAGGTGAAGCTATGATGCCATGCTTTGGACTTTTCTTTTGACATGTATCCCAAGGTGTAGGCAATGTGATGTGATTTTGGAGACAATGACCAAATGTATTTTCATGACTAAATGTAGCTTGGGATGGAGTGAATATGAATGGATTAGTGGATGATGGACTAGGATAGGATGTGGAGACTTGGAATGGAGAAGTGAATGATGGACTAGAATAGGATGTGGAGGCTTGGAATGGACTAGTGGAAGGTTGGTTTCCCTTGTCAAGGTTAGGATAAGGGTGAATAATGGATGTTTGTTGTGGATTGATTTCATGGATTATACTAAGGGACTCTTGATAGTGAGGGTAGATGGATGGAGGACTAGAGTTTATGGTTTGTTGGTAAGAGGGATAGATGGATAACTGACTATGGGTTATGGGTTTTTGGTATTTGGATTCAAGGTATTGTCTTTTGAAGTCTATGGCTTGTTGGGCTTGACCAATGCGAAGTAATTGGTATTCAATTGGACTAGCAAGAATATCAAGGTGAATGGAAGACATGGTGGTGGATGGTATGAAGCCTAAGAGATGCCAATGCAATGGAAGGTATGCACCTATGCTATGCTTTTTTTTTTAGATATAAGGATGTACCTAAGACCAAGATTGAGGAATGGTAGAATGATAATGACCCTATGACCAAAGGATATGATATGAAAGGATGATGATGACCAAAGGATATGAGACTAAGCTATGTTTTTGGGTTTTTTTTGGATATAAGTGTGCGAGATGATCATGCAAGGATGGTAATGACTAAAGGATGAGACTAAATGAGACTAATGGATGCAAAGGATACCAAGGGTAGACCAATTGATGATAATGATAAGGAGACTAAATGATGCCAAGTTAATGATCAAAGGTAGTGATGCAACTAAGGCTAAGATGGAATTAAGATATTTTTTTGTATTTTTGGGATATAAAGATGCAAAATGAAAGTGCAATGTGAATCCAAGACTAAGGATTGATGAGATGATAATGAAGCTATGGTTAAGGGGGGTATGATATGAATGATAATACTAAGGATATTAATTCTAAAATTTGAGACAAAGGATGGAAACCAAGCTAATGTAGGTCCAAGATAACAAACCCAAATGTCATTGACCTTTGTGATGAACAAGATGATAGATTTAACAAGGTGAGTCTAAACTAGGACACAAGTTTGAGACCCAAATTTTTGACCAAGATGATAAAGACAAAGGTTGATAAAATAAAGAATTAAGGTCAATGAAAAAATGGATAAGCAACCAAGGACTGTCCAAAAGCTTAATGGTCTTCCTAAGTCTGAAATTGGAAAGGTATATGCAAGCTAAACGTCTAAGATTGATTATGCAAGATAAGGATGCAACCTAAAGATCTAAGATTGATTATGCAAGGTAAGGATGCAACCTAAGATGTGAGGTATGACAATGCTAGAGTGGACTGGGAAAGCTTTGAAAGTATTTGGTTTGGAGGTCAAGATCACTGTTATGATGAATTGGTTCAATTTTGGACAATTATTTTTGAAATTTTGGTAATGAGACAGTTGTGGCTCTATTTCAAGTGGTTTTGGTTCACATAATGACTTTGCAATTTTGATGTTTTGACCTGGTTTTTAAGTGGATTTTGACTGTTTTTGATGAATTTTGATTGGAAAACACAAAATATAGTCACAAGCACTTGTTTTGGTTTGGTTTGATGTTTGAAAATGTTTTAAAAGACAAGCACAATCCTAAGGTTGGCAAGGACTATATTCATTGGATTCCCACTTAGATTTCTCTAGCCACACTTATTCTTAGTGGGTGATTTAGAAGCTTGGCCACACTGGCTCCGCTCCATGACACTCACTTCTTGGGTCAACCAAGCTTCGAGTTCTCATGAATATCCCATGAAAAAGTCTTCACCTCTACTAAGAACTGCGAGAATGTGGGATGGCTTGGCAACGACCGTTGCTGCACCAGCGAGTAGAAGGGATTTTGGCTTCTAAAACAAGAGGGTTCTAGTGAATACTCGGGGACAAGGCACCTTGTGAGCATACAACAAGCCACTTAAGGCTTTAACCACTCTACTAGGGGCTCTTATACCTTTAAAAGAAAAGGTAGGTACCCTATTTCGAATGAGATTGCACGGCTAAGGCCTACATACCATGAGGACTTGACAATTTAGTCTCATCCTTTTATATACTAGCCCGAGCGAAAAACCAGTTGGAGTCGTTCCCTCTTGTGAGGTAGACCCCTCTAAGGTATAAACACAAAAATAGATGGGTTTGGCTTTTTGATCATCGAGTTTGCACAAGGTGAGAGCATAATACCTACCATCCTTCAAACACTAAGACATGGTGTTCTTTACCCTCTAATTAAAGCTATGCGAGAAAGACAATCATTCATTTTAAGCACTGAAACAAAATGTTTTCTAATCTAAAACAAGAAAAGTGGTTTCAAAATATAATTGTTGGACATTCGAACTTGCAAAACCACTTGTTAGTAGTATCAAAAGAAAAGCCTTGGACCAACGAAAAAGCTGCACAAACTCCAAGTTAGCACCAAAAGAAGGTCAACACCAAACCAAAACAAGAATCTAATAACTTAAGCTAAAAATGAAAGTAAAGAGATTTGCTAAACTAAAACTCAAACAAAACTAGACACTAAAGGAATCAAATTTTTTTGTTGCTCCAAGAAGCAATTTATGGAGTCCCAACCTAAAGCCACACGCTGCAGACAAAATATCAGTAAACCAAAAAAAAACTTGAATGAAAATAACAAACTAAAATAGTAATAACTTTTACAAAACTAAAAAAAATTCAACCTTGTAAAAATTCATGGAAAGATAAGACATAGACCTTCAAAACCCAGAAAGCATTTTGTAAAATTCTACAAGAAAAAAGTGTTATAAACAAAAGAAAATTCGGGTCTTAACAACTAAATCTTAAAAAGCCGAGAGCACTAAAATGGCCATAACTTTCTCAAAACATATCAAAATTTTAAACCGTTTGAAGTTCCAAAAAGCTAAAAGCGAGGCCTAAAAAACCCAAATAATAATTTTTTAAGATTTCATGTGCCCATTTTTCTGTGCTGAAAATAAGATGACAAGATTTTGTACGAATTCTTGGTTGTAACCTGCAAAACAACAAAAACAAATAAGAAAACAAATGGATTTCTCTACAACATTGTAAGATTTGTGTCGAGTTCACCAATGTGAGATGGGGTTTCTTAACTTCTAGCCTAGAATAGTGACAACTAACACCTCTAGACTAATAAGACCTCATCAACAATAGAATACAAAATAATGGAGAGAGCTAGAAATGCAAAGCATAAAATAAATTACTCCCCATGATATTGGTTGATTCACTTCCCTTGCTCTCGTTCTTCTTATGCAAATTTTTCCCCCAGATTTGTTGTTGAAGCTGTGCAAATACTTGCAAATAGTAAGCAAGAAAGTTGGAGAAAGTTAGCTGTTAAGGTGAAAATGAAGGAGGAAGGTTGCTTTTATAGACAACCTTTCGAATGGACGGCTGAGATTAATCCTCTAGAAGGATTCCAAGATCAATGTTGGAAGATGCATGAGAGGGAGGTTACAAAATGGATGGTCAAGATTAAGCTTCTAGAAAGATGCCAAGATTAATGGTCCAAAATTGATGCACCAAGAATATGCTATTCTTGGAGGAATCATGACCGACAAACATGGAAGCTATGACAAACATGCAGACTATGACATACAT
Organism: Sequoia sempervirens; assembly: GCA_007258455.2. Taxonomy (NCBI): domain Eukaryota; kingdom Viridiplantae; phylum Streptophyta; class Pinopsida; order Cupressales; family Cupressaceae; genus Sequoia; species Sequoia sempervirens. Next base: position 73,417,828 of record VDFB02047230.1, on the reverse strand, counting down.
GCAGGCTATGACATGAAATAAATAATTTATTTTAAATAATTTATTCGAAAATGGAGGAAAATGAAGAAAGGGGACAAGTGGCAAATAATTAATTTATTCAAATTATTTATTTGGAGGAAAATAAAAGATGGAGCATTTAATTAAATTTATTCAATTTAATTAAATGTGAGGATGGAAATTGGAGGGGGATTAAATAATTTCAACAATTATTTAAACAGTCAAATAATAATAATCATTATTTGACTATAGAGAAATAATTAAATAAATGATGACTTATTTAATTATAGAAGAAAGGGGCTACATTAGCGATGCAATTAAATTATTTAATCGATCAGGATAGAATAAAGATTAGAAAGTAAATTAATTAAATAATTAAAAATTATCTAATTAATAGAGGAATAAGAACATAATTGAATAATTAAAATTATTCAATTATCAAATGATGAAAACCAAGAAAAATGACGCTTGCAAGCTTAGGACATTTTTCAGTGTCTACAAGATCAAATAAGGGTTAGCAATCAACAAAACCAAAACAAAGAAGATCAAATCCCACTTACAAAATGAAATTGAGCGCAAACAATGGTTAGAGATCAACATAAGCAATGAAAAATAATTCAAAACATGAAACTAACCAATGTGCAAACCTTGTATTCCATTTTAATGGTGATGGGATGTTGGAGTGCTCAATCAAGAAGCTCCCATGATTGCAAAAGCATGAAGATTGATGAGCTAGATGGTGATAATTTTTCAAATGCTAAATGATATTGCTATACTCAAGTTCTCAAGAATTCAAGGCGCTTCACAAATGATCCATGTAAGGTAATAATAAAGGAGGGATGATTGTTTTATAGATTTTCATGTTTGTGATCAATGGTTGAGATTAATCTTCAAAGACCCATGAATCTGAGTGAATTAAGGAAGATGAGAGATCAAGATCAAATTGAACTCAAAATATCTCCAAAATTTTAGGATAATTGGTTGAGGATATTTGAAATGGAAGGTGAAGATTAGATCAAGAAATGGAGGGATGAGAATGAATGAGAGGAATGAGATACTTTGAAAAAGAATATTCCAAGGGAATATGCCATTGAGAGGGAAATTAAAACAATTAAATAATTTAAGATTATTTAATTATGGAGGATTAAGATATTCTTTATCAAAAAGTAATATTCCAAATGAATGGGATGAGAAGTTAGATAATTAAATAATAAAGATTATTTAATCATGGGACTTTAGAAGAAAATTAGTTTTATGGCTAATTAAATAATTAAAATTATTCAATTAGGGGTGATAAGAGGAAAAATAATGAAATAGGATGAATTAATTAAATAATTCAAAATTACGTAATTAATAGAGGAAATTAAGATAATTAATAGAAAACTATGTTAAAACGGGAATTAGTAATGAAAATTATGAAAATGATGAATTATGCATTGATTGAGGATGAATATGATGAAAATTCAAGATTAATGATGTGTGATACGAATTAGGCAATTTTACATGTCTACACTATAAATCTAGATGGATGATCCTTGGTGTATGAGGATGTGATTAACATGTTGCCATTTAGAGCTTCTGGAGACTTTGATTGAATTGTGGTAATGATGTAATCATGATATCATGGTAACTTCCTAGATTTTGTATCAATTTTATAGTGAGAGATTTGGTAGTGGTTTGTGATAATATGATTGATGAGTGGTGAAATCATTTTACTTGTGAGCTTCTAGTTATCGTGGTGTTGCATTGGAGTTCAATTCGCACAAGATGATTAGTTTTACACCTATATCAACTTTGAGTGACACTAGATCTCTTTCTTTTGGAGATCCTGGTTGGAAGGGTAACACTCTTGATCAGGTTTGAGAAAAAAGACCAAGGAGCCTACACCTAGGTTAGAAATGAGTTCAACATGGACCTATAGAGGAGATTTTTCTTGGAGAGAGTCATTATGACAATGTATCTTAAAGGAGCAATCTAATTCCCACTATTGATCTTCTTGGTTGTGAATTGATTTGATAGATATTGCCAATCTAGTTTTCTATTGCATTCATCGTTTATGTCATGTCTTCTGATGTGTTTTGGTTCTTGAGCTATTGATGTTAGTTCTAAGAACTTTTTATGAGGAGTACATACATGGTTATGGTTTTAATTATCTCCTTATGTTTTTTTAATCTTGAGCTACAATTTCAAATTTGAGCTCATGTGTTATTGGATTGTGGTTGAGAGGTCTTTAAGTTTTTTTGTTGCTTATGTTGATAGAAAAAGGTCTACTTGTGATGTGTGTACCCCATTTTTGAGGTATGGTAAGTTGGATGAGTTAGCGATATGTGCTATTGTTGAGTATTTGGAAAATACTTAGTCCTAATCTAGAGGAGATGGACTTTGGTGTATATGTTTAGGTTGAAGCATAATATTCAGAGTGTGATTTTGGTTTCTTATCTTTCATACTCAGACATTTTGGAGAATGAGAGTTTTATAGTCAAGATGGTTATCATTGACATTGTAGATGCTTAGTTGAGCTAGGGAGCACATAAGAGTTATAGGTTTTGATGGTTAGTTCACTATTTGTTGGTGTTCCATTTTTCTCTTGGAATGTATATGATAAGTGTATGTTGTACACCTTGTATGTCCTAATGTTTGAATGATTTAATAATTTATTATATTTTATTTCTCATAATGAAATGGGATATTCCAATTTATGCCTTAGCCTTTATGACATGTGCAATTTTTTAATTTGTATTTTGACATTTACATGTATACATATTGAAAAATAATATCTTAAAATAAAAGATGTGTAAGAGTGTCTATGACAAATATATAATATAAGAGATATTATGATGTGTAAGGGTGTGATTAAGAGGCAGGTTACAAAGTGGACTAGTTTGACCCACTTATGGCACATGCTATGACATGAAATAGAGCATCTTTCTAAAGGTGGTAAATGACTAATAATGGAGTGTGGGTCATATGATTTTGTTTATTGTATTTTGGAATATTGTTTGGGTCCATGGTAATTCCTTATGGTAATTTTTTGGACTTTTGTGAGTCTACATATTGAGAGCTTGAAATGGAAACATTAGAGATGGGATTTTTTAAAATGTTATTCTTTTAAATTTCTACCAAAGGAAGAGGATGCTGATCTCAATAGAAACAAGAACTTGATATTGTATTATACCAAATTTATTGTTGTTGAATAATACATTGGTTCAATGCTTTGGAGGCTAGATTTTCTTGAAAGAGTTTTCCCAAGGTATATATGTGTCATTCTCTTTCTTGTGGTTTATTTTTCTTCTCTTTCATTTTGTAACTTTTGTTTACATACCAAAATGCTACTACAATTTATGTAGATCTAATTAATGTGTTAATCTCCTCGAAGGGTTAATGTGGATTGCCTATAATTCTTAATAATTATAAAGTTATGATTTAATTGTTAAGGGGTTTATGAGTTCTTTTCCTAAGAATAATCAAACTTGGCATCAAAATTAACCTAGAGCATAGAGAGTATAGATTATGCATAGAAACATAACTTTAGGATTTGTTCTCAACCATCTATGCCAAAACATGGAGACTACAATTATTCTAAATATTATAAAAAATATCAAAGGGTATTATGACATACAACATGATTTGTTCAAAACAAAAGGACTTAAAAAATATTGTAGTCTTTTTTCTTTCTTGCTTTGATATACATTTTTTCCTATATAGCTTAAAGTTAGTGCAAAATTTTTGACATTGATGAAAATGATAAATTTTGAAAAGAGTGATGAAAACAATGACTTTTGAAAAGTGTGAAAAAAGTAGGTCATTGTCATGGTGTAGAAAATAAAAAATTAAATGTTTGCTTGAGATTTGTAAAGTAGGCGATAATTACAATGTTTTGGAAAATTAGAAAGAAAACTCATTGGCCCAATTTCACAATCTCCCTCTATATCTAGAAGAAGCTCTGGTATGCTAGTTGGATATCCATAGATCATTCAAGGAATTTTTATCTATCTATCTATCTATCTATCTATCTATCTATATTTGGAAACTATTGCCTAACATAGCTCCTTGGTCATTAAGTGAGCGTATAGGGGCCCTACCTCAAATAATGGGTTTATGTATGTAGTGAACCCATTATATGAGATAGGGTCTCTATATGCTCATTTAATGATTAGGGAGATCTATTCAATAGTAGTTCCCAAATATAGATAGATATAGGACCCTTGATTTGATCTATGGATCTCTGATTGGCATACTTGAGCTTCTTCTAGATATATAGGTAGATAGGGCCACAACCTTAACCATTTGGAATGTTAAGAGGTCTCATAAAGACATGGATTTCCAATTATAGTTGATCTATTTAGAGTTTTTTTCACATAGAGGTCAAGGGATCTAGGCTATGTAATTGATAAGGGTTGACTTAGTTCCTAGCCTGTTTCCAGTATGTGGTGCCAAGAAGCTCTAAAAATTTGTGTTTGCAATGCCACCTTGCATAAATGGAGCAACATTATTTTGATGTATTTTTCTTGCATAGTATATACTTTTACATATCACAAACATGTCCACCAAGGCACCTATAACCATAATATCCAATAAAAAAAACTGGAAACTAGTTTTTATTATGCTATGCTAAATGTCCATGCCTTGTTCCAAAGCTCTAGTTTCACCACATCTTCATAGAAATTGTGGCTATTAAATTTACATTTATCAAAACTTTACTCATAAACACAATTTTATACATATGCTGCAATGATTGTGGTCCATACACCCACTTTTTTTTAGATATGGTCACATGAAAAAATGGGTGTATTTAATGAGGGTTTAAGGCTATTTAAAAAAAATGTCTCAAACAAATGTGGTTTGATGGAATACAATGATCACAACAAATGCACAAAATGGGTTGTCAAAAATGATTTGAAAACATATATGCACAAAATGGGATGTCAAAAATACTTTCAAAAATTTGATGCAAATGCAATTGGCAGATGTAAAGCCAATCTCCACAACCATCTAGATCTTTGGAGCAAGTCATAGCCATCCTTGTTAGATTCATAAAAAAATTGTTTATAAATAATTTTAAATAGTATATAGTCAAATCACTCCAATGATACTTTTGAATCTCAAGTTATAAACATTCATATGTCATAGCACCAAATATTCTACTTCAAATAGGTGGAAGCCCACACTCTCAAGACGATTTAAAAAGGAGCCATAAAGAAGGGTTTGTTGATCTAATTATTATTGATCCATATGAAAAAAATAAACTATATATTTAATTAAGCCTTAAGGAAACTCAAGTAATTAGCATGACTGGTTCTTCTTGTTGGATTTGAAATAGTATATAGTCTCAAATCACTCCAATGATACTTATAAATCTGAAAAGGCTGCGATATTAATCCATCAAAAATTCTCAAGATTATTTAAAAAAGATCAATAAAGAAGGGTTCATTGATCTAATTACTATTGATCCATATGAACAAGATAAACTATACACCAATTAGACCTAAAGGGAATTTATGCAATTAGCATGAGTTGAAAATAACCACTTAGCACCAAAAAGAAGTACTTGTATGGCTTGACCTTGAACTACTCAAGTCCATACCAATAAACTCTAGTTCATTTCCTAGACAATGTTCTATTGTTCGCATCATTTTACATATTATGTTTTCCTCTTCATACAACCATATCATCATCATGATTCCATCATAAATCAATCACTATTATCCCATGAATCCATAATACATTGCTTTTAAACTTTAATGATGGCAACCAAGTCACATGATTCATCTTTTACTCGTAGTTACTCAAGAATCTTGCTTGAATTAGGTGATATGTGGAGAGTGAATAACTACCTAGGCTTGTATCAAACTCAACCGTTGGAATCAATGTCACCAAAACTCACACCTTTTTTGAATAGTGACAAGTTTTGATGAGTCAAAAGGTAAGTCTTTCAAAAACTTAAAGGTTTTGGTGAGTCAACTCACGAGCCTTTCAAAGAGTTTTGGTGAATCACTCGCTTAATATGTGCAGATGAAAATCCTAGCTGGCGAGAAACTCCATTATAGATTGGATGTTCAAGTTCTGAATACTATATATGACTTAGAGAGTCCAAACTCAAACCCTTCCTGTTTTTCTAATTTTTCATCCACTGCTCATGCTATGTAATTTCAGTGTGTCGTTTTTGGCATAATCATTGGAATGCTGAAAACTATCTAATATTCAGTCACAGACTTCAGCCTTCAAGGCTTATGAACTATTATGTGATGAATGAAGATGTAAGAAGTTCATGCCGATTCAAGTGACTAATCTATTATAGTGTGACATGTGAAAATGAAGTATTTGCCATGTATAACTTGTCTATTTTATGAGCTTTGGTTACATAGTTTTTGGATTTGTTAAAATTTTCCTGTATTCTTTCCATGTGGGTAGTTCTATTTCCTGCTTCCAAGTCATATAACCTTGGGTGATTATAACATATTTTATTAAGATCTTATCATAATCCAGCTTGTGCAATTGCTTGGTCCTCATGTAAATGGACCTGAGAAATATATTGTATATACCATAGTTGCTAGGAGACTGGTATTGGTACGAGAGGTTGTTACCGATTTCGGTATAGTTTTTTTTGAAAATAGGAGATGGGGTACTTGGAGACACCATCTTTTTTTAATATAAATAAAAATTATTAAATTATTAATTTATAGAAAATATCATGACATTATAAATTTTTTCACGTTATAATTTTTTAATGCTTTTAAATTTCACGTCAAAATTTCTACTGGGAGACTTGTGAGACTCAGGAGACAGCACGTCAAGTTTCCATGCTACTGGAGGCATTTTCGGGGACGTTTATGGAGACGCGTACCAAGGCATACGACAATTCAACACCAGCAATTCACCACCGTGGAAATTAATCGCATAAATTTAAAAATGTTAATGCGGTTAATTTTCTGTGGTGGTGGTGGTGAATTTTACTTGAGGTGAATTTATCATGGTGGTGAATTGCTGGCGGTGAATTTTCCTAGAGCCACGTACTAGTCTCTGAGATGCGTCTTAGAAACAGGAGACGCGTTATACATACAACAACGTTAAGGCCATAAATGAATAAACTACTTTACAATAGCATAAAGACTGAAAATTTTATACATTGTGTAAATTTACTTCAAGCAACCAAGTGACACCATTCTAGGCTAGGAAATTAAAGAAAAGGATTCCTAAAGTATCCACATCCAAGACCAAAGAACTCTGATTTCCCACAAAAACAACATATCTGAAACACTGAAAACATGAATGCAACAGAGAATAGATGAAGCACAATATATGATGTGGATTTTGGATAAAAATTGACCCTATGTACTTTTAGCCATCAATGCTAAATATGGGAGCTGATATTGGGTAGGAGATGTTCAGGTTGCCCTGTGGTTTATATTTGCTTGTGTCGTTATGGGTAGGAGCGAATGTCTGGCCTGCAATGTGCCAAGGGCCAGCCTATTTGCTAGTTTTCCTTTCTATGGGGTTTCCTTGCAAGAGAGAGACTCTGTTTTCTCTGAATTATGCATCCATATGCCTTGCTAGATGTGTGGCAAGTGGCAATCAAACAATTGGAACAACATGATCATGAAAATTTGCAAAATATTGTTCTCTGGGTTTATCCTAAAATTATCTTGTTCGAGTGATTCAAGGCATTTTTCCATTTCAATTTTAGAAACTATCAATTATATGTATTGTGAATTTATTTTAGAATATACAGTAATTTAGGAAAAAATGTATATTGTAAGCCCATCTGATCGAATACAGCATTGCTTCCTTCATGTAAGCTGTATGTTTCAATCCAATTTTCCCAACTTCGAAAATAAATATTTGTAAGTCCTGAGCGATTTATGGTCTTGTAATTGACAAGATTTTTCATTGTTCAGCATGAAAAAAAACAGAAATTGACGGCTTTCAACAACATAACAAGTCCACAGTTTCCTCTGCCCCATCCACTCAATCCTATATGTTTAGGATTAGCCAATCCCTGTAGGTAAATCTTATTCTCTACAGCCAAAATGGATTTACGATTTTAACGGTGAGTTCATAAACTTCATGAAATGTATAATTTCAAATTAATCATAAACTTCATCAAATGTAATTATAGACATGAACTCAAATGACTTAATTAACTATTGCAAATTTTCCACTTCATCAATAATCAATAATATTTACAATGGATTTATTGATTAATTTCAACAAGAACCGTCATTCTATCACAATAGGTCTAGTTCTCAATTAAATAAATAATACATACTTATAATGTATCAATGTCTTTAAAATCTAAATTATTTTTTTCTAAAAATTCTTCTATCACAAATCTATAGAAGAGAAAGTATCATTAGAATGAATTCCACCTTACCATGAAGTGTTAAGCTTCCCCGTGCTACTACATAGGAGAAGCTCAACCCATCAGTAAGAGTCTAGCTAATTGTGGCCAACATGCATGAAAATTTGTGCTATCATGATGTTACTGACATTTATACATTCCTATCTTATGCTTTAGCAACCAACCATGTATCTAAATACAATGTTCTTTAACACCATGGTGTGGTAGAGAGAGAACTCAAACAATTAACTATACAACAATTTGAATATATAGCTTTGGCCAAAGCAAAATTTCTTTAGTTAACACAATTTACCTTGACGTGTTAATTCTCTCATGACCATAATAATACTTATTAAAGCACAAGGGTAGATTTATTATTGAATTTCATGTCATAGTTATTTATTTGAATATTGACTTAAAATGGTCAATTATAAATTTTTAAAAATATGCTTTATATGATCTATTTTATGGCATCTTATTTCAACAAGAAACTTTGTTTCTATATTTATTATCATTAGCAACCTACAACTAATTATCAACTAGTTAAAAAATAAAAATGCACACACTTGGAAGGCATGATGTTGGGATATGCATATGCAAATTATTTCTTTTATCTTTTGAAAATAATTTAAGGTTCAACAACTCTATGATTCTTGAAATTTTACTTTTGTAAATGGCTCAATGATGTAGGTTAAGAAAGGGTCATTGAACACAAAATCCTAAACAAGTTTTGCATGAGTTATTATGAACAAGATGCAACTTCTAAAATGTGGCTTAATCAATTGAGGGATTGTCATAGGACTTGAACTTATAGATCTCGAAACATACTTTCAAGAAGCCTAGGATTACTAGGGTTAGAACAAGAAGGATATATAACTTTTCTTCCAAGTTCTTGACATCTAATAAAATAAAACTCCCCAAACCGACACAACTTAATAATTCTTAATTAATACACATATATGGCTAGTTAGTGATTTTTTTATATACTATTATATGCCTGAATTCACATGTAAAAATGTGTATAGAGACACACACATACACATGTGTAAGTAAATATATATATTTACATTCATGTGTACAAGAACATACAAATATATATGATGTATATACATATACATGTGCATATGCAATGCATTCACAAATGTGTCATATGTACATATAGTTGTATAGAATCACATTAGGTGACTCAAATAATTTTTATATGGGATAGTGGGAATACACTCTACGCTCTCGAGAATGAATCTACACCTTAAATTGTTTGGTTATTTGAGCTCCTTGGGTTGTAATCAGATTTAATCTTACTGTAAACTCCCATTTCTTTTTTATTTTATTTTTATATTTAGACAAGGAGAATGACAACCATTTTAAGTGCCATATTTGGATGCTTCTAGATCATTTTAGGTCGAATGAAGTGCCTCTAACATCTAATGTGTCATGGTTACATGATATAAACAAAAATGGGTTTTGTTGAGATGAATTTAAAAGCATGCAAACCGATAAAATTCATAGATTTAATCCTATAGACACTTGAAAATCGACCAACATTCCTGACATCAAATTGCACTAATTATTCTTCTAATGTTAATTAAATAATTTATTATTTAATTATTCTAATATTATCTTCTATAGTTAAATAATTTTAAATAATTTAATTATTATCGAATTCCCCCTCCACTATTAATTAAATAATTTCATATTATTTAATTAATTCATATTATCTATTCATCTATATTAATTAAATAATTAGCATTATTTAATTAATCTACTAATTATTCCTCTATTCCAAAGTTTAATTAAATAATTTATCATTATTTAATTAATTATCCATTTCCCATCTTCAAAATTAAATAATTATGTTATTTATTTAATTAATCCATGGGTGATCCCACAATACTGGTTTACAATTTTTGGCCAAACTAGACACTGAAATAATTTTTTCTAACTAAATCTTCACTTTCGGGCACCTATAGCGGCTAAACTGTGAGGAAATTGAAGATGATGCAAACTAGTGATTTGTGACATTTTGTCTGTAGATTCTAAATATACTTTTTTCAAAATTTTTGGAATCAGATTGCACTTGTTTTTCCATCTCCTTCGAAAACTAGTTTTTTTTCAGTAAACACCATTTTTAAGGAGTGACGCTCACCGTATAACGCATAACTTTTTTTCCATGAAGGATAAAATTCTATTTTTTTCGAATTTAGATTTGTAACTACAATATCTAGTGCTTCCAATTGGTTTCATAGTGTTTTATTGAATATTTTTTCCTTAATCAAGTTTCGAAGTCAAACCAATTACAATTCAGACATAGGCAGACCGTATAACGCGTAACTTTTTTTGTATGTATCGAAATTCATTTTTTTTTTGTTGGATCGATGACTTCAATATTTGACTTGCACTCATATTTTTCAATTTTTTTTGATAATATTCTATTTTTCCACATGTGTAGAACAAAGAACTTGATTTTCAGTGAAAAGCCTATGTTTAATAAAACTAAAAAACAAATACATAATAAAGCCAAAACATATTAAAATTATATTAGTTGGATAGCTTGTTTCGAGGACTACCATCATCCAGTTGGGTTTGTGAAGTCTCCTCCATTTTCATCCTCAACTCGAGCTTTGAAGCGCAAAATTCTGGACTTTTTTAGTGCCTGAGGGGGAGAAGGGAGAAAAGGGGGATTCGAGTGAACTAGTGTTCGCTTGAACCCCCCAAAACCTGTTCAATCGAATAGGGGTCCAATCAAACCCCAGTTCGATTGAACCTATTCAAAATAATATTAAAAAATTATTGGCGGGCTGGTTCGAGCGGACTCTTAGTCGACGTCCGCTCGAACCCCCTGCCAGTGAATCCATTTTTATTTAAATTTTTTTCCCATGTTTGCAATAGTATTATTTTATAATATATAATATTAATAATATACTTTTTAATCTCTAAAATATATAATATATCTATATAATAGTTATTAATAATATATAAATCATATACATTATTAATAATTATAAATAATATACTATATACATATATATTATAAATAATTACAATAAATATTATAATATCAATATACTTTTGAATTAAATACATTAAAAAATATATTGTGTAAATTAATATAAAATTATAAATAAACAAAATTTAAAATAAAAATAGTAATATATTATAATTTATAAAAATAAAATATTTAGTTTAAATATAAAATGCTTAGTTTAAACATAATATTTTTCAAATATTATTTTCCCTCATCAATAATGAGGTAGTGCTTGTTCGCCATATAATTAAAATATGCAATTGATTGAGAAAGGTCATCAACAAACAAGACTTTGACATAGGAATCGTAAATATCATTTTAGAGTTTTCTGATAACCAATTAATGAATGATGTGCTGTGAACGATGGGGATGAGAAAAAATCGGCAGGTAAAATATTAGGATATGGAGAGAGAGACAAAGAGAATTAGAGATAGGTAAATAGAGATGGTGAGAGGGAGAGAGAAATAGGTGGAGATAGATAAAGGGAGAAAGAAGTAGGGGGAGATAGAGATATATGGGAAGAGAAAGAGAGAGAGAGGTAGAGATAGAGAGATAGATAGGGGGATAGGGAGAGAGGGAGGGAGATGGGGAGAGATAGAGGGAGGAGACCTGAGAGGGAGAGGGGGTGGGAGGAGGCACGAGAGAGGGAGGGGAGAGAGGAGGAGATAGAGGGTATAGGGTTTAAGGGTTAAGGGAGTTGGGTTAGGTGGGGGGGAGGGTACAGGGTAAGATAGAAGGTTTTGAGGAATTGTTTATGGTGAGGGTAGAGGTTTGGCCAAGGGAGGGGAGGGAGGAGGTGAGAGAGATGAAGGAGTGAGAGGAGAGAGAGAGAGAGAGAGAGAGAGAGAGAGAGAGAGAGAGAGAGGTACAAGGGTTTTGGGGTTTTGGTTGGGGTAGAGGGGAGAGGAGGAGGGAGGAGAGAATTGAGAGAGAAAGGGAGGGAGTGGGAGAGAGATAGAGGGTAGAGGGTAGAGGGTAGATGGGAGCTTGAGATAGGAGTGAGTGAGTGAGAGAGACCTGAGAGAGGGAGAGGGGGTAGGAGGGAGAGACTTGAGAGAGAGAGAGGGAGGGAGTGGGAGATAGATAGAGGGCATAGGGTTAAGAGTAGAGGGTAGAGGGTTTAAGGGTTAAGGTTTAGTAGGTAGGGGTAAGGTAGAGAGGGTATAGGGTGAGGGGGGGGGTAGAGGGTTAAGGAAGGGAGGGTGGTAGAGGTAAAAGGAGAGAGTGAGTGAGAGAGAGGGAGAGGGAGAGGGGGGGAGGGAGGAGACGAGAGAGAGGGAGGGAGGGAGAGATAGAGGTGGGAAGGGTTTAGGGTTAGAGGGTGGGTATTGGGTTTGAGGGTATAGGGTTATGGGTTAAGGGCTGAGGAGTTTAAGGTAGAGGGTAGAAGGTTGAGGGTTTAAGGGTAAAGGTTAGAGTTGGGTAGGGTATTGGGTTGAGTGTAGAGGGTAGAGGGTTTAAGGGTAGATGGTCAAGGGTTTAGGTTTAGGGTTAAGGGTAGAGGGTAGAGGTTTTAAGGGTTTAGGGTAGAGGGGAGAGAGATAGAGAGGGAGGGAGTGGAAGAGAGATAGAGGGTAGAGGGTAGAGGGTTTAAGGGTTTGAGGGTTAAGGGTAGAGGGTAGAGGGTTAAGGGTACATTGAGCATAACTCCCCAAGGATACATGTCATCCTTGGATTTTTGACATGAAATGACCAATCAAAAGTTAGTTTCCATTTTCTCTCTCTTTTCCCATGTATCTCTTATATTTCTCTCTCATGCTCTCTTTCTTTGTCTATTCCTTTCTCTTTCAATCTCTATCTCCATCTCTCTCTCGCTCTCGATATCTATCTATCTTAATTTTTCTCCTCTTATTATCTATCTTTTGAGTTTTTCTCTCTTTATTAGCTGATAGGATACATATATCGTGAGATTTGAGGTTGAAATAAGTCTGATGCCTACAAAACACTATTGAGTCATTGGAAAACAAGTTTCAATTGCCATTTAATGGTAAACCAACTCCATTTTAATGGTAAAATCCTTTAAATATTAGGTAAAAGCCTCCAAAATCTCACTTTTCACATAAAAGTCATATAAATATTGATTTGGAAACTTGATGGGAACATTCTATTTCCATTTGCAGTATTTTTTGTCAATTTGATGGCAACTTTATTTTTTATTTGCATTGATTTATGTTTTAAATTTGTGTGCAAAATTTTTATAATTAGATAATACTTAATTTCTTTAAAGAAAAAATCTAGATATGTTTAAATTTATTTCATTGGACCATTATTTAACACTTATTATTAATTGTTTAATTACACCACATGTAACTAGAATTTGTAGCACATCCAAAACACATACTCTTTAACATATTAACATACATTTAGTTTTCTATCGACATATTCCTTGAACCTCCTTTATGTGCAAGTGCTGGTATATATACCTCTCTCTCTATAGAATTGTCTCCCCCTCTATAATAACATTTCTAGCTATAAGTGGAGTTGAAATTTCAAATGAAATCAAAGATTCTTGAACTTAAGAATTCCATGGAACAAATATAAGTTGTATATAATTGTGATTTAGGCAAAATGATTTTAAAAAACTTCACTAGGTTTCAAACAAGTATTGAAAGCATATATATGAGTTTACATGCAAGCAATAAAAGTGAGAGATGATGCTATAAATGTAACTTTTAACTTTCAAATGAAATCAAAGATTCTTGAACTTAAGAATTCCATGGAACAAATATGTACATATAATTGGAATTTACGCAAAATGATTTACAACTATGTACAAGTTACTATAAGTTCTCACTTGAACATGTATACATGTGCAAGTGAACTTGAAAATCATGGACATAATCTAACTCAAACATTCTGGTTCAGCCTGCTCTTCAATAACATGTAATTTTTTTTGATGATCATCACTATCTAGTCTCCATTTTTTTCTTCAACGTGCATGTGGAACTGCATGAAGATGTAGGGCGGTAGCAATTATTAGGTGACTATATTGATATACCTTGTTATTAGGTTGATAGTCAAAAAAATGAATCCCATGTTGAACAACTTTGACTTGTTTTAGATATATCCCTTGCACTACAACAAAATATGCATGGTAAACATGAACCTGAGGTAAGACGTGTACAATATTTTCGTGCTCAAGGTTTGTACAATACATATTTAATGTTTTTAATGTAATGTGCACATGTGAACACAATGTATATATATAATTTTAAATTCAAACTCACCTGCGGGAAATAACATTCCATCACTTGTTTTAGGTTGTGTTAGCTTATTCCTCTCTTCTGTGCAACACAATAAATAATAGCTAATACCTTCTATGTTTCTAGGCTCTGCTATGACTTCAAAAACATCTCCTGTACACCAAATTTACACAAAAATTTTCTAAAAAAATTAGAAATGTCTCTAGACTTTAAAGATCATTAACTATATATATAATATTTAAATTATTGAAAACTTACACATGTACCTTTTCTAACCAATCTTGAAATATGGTCAAAATTAATTGAAATCAAAGGAATGTCTTCAAATCTTTCTTCCTCATTTTCATCGTATGTTTCTAAAACAACTAGTGGCACCGTATCCCATTTACCAACATATCCAAGTTCTTGAAGGATGATATAATTATAAAAGGAATGTTCCTACCTCTTCTTTTATACCTTTTAGGTTAGTAAATATTCTAGGAAAAAGGTCTTCATATATTTTTAAAAATTTCCACTTGCATCACTTATCTTGCATCCCATTAATCTCCATTTTTTTCCATCTTAGGGTTCCTTCTAAAATTATATTTTGTTCTCTAGTCCTCAATGGTTCATGTTGAAATATTTATTGATTATTCCATTTACAGATTTAGTCATTGACCTCTTACTCTTATTTAATGCACATTTAATATGTGTTTAGCATATATAAATCATAAATACGTGAGCATGAGTTCTCTAAATATATATTTAAAATTTGTATAAACACGTTATTGAGTGTAAACATGTACATACATACACATGTATCTATTAATGTATAAACATTTAAACATAAGCAAACACATATACATGTAGATAGATTCAATGTATAAACATAAACATGTTATAAGCAAAGAGGTACATGCACATATATTGAATGAAAATAAACATATAAACATAAGAAAATGTGTATGTATATCATATAAGCAAATATAGGTACATGCACGTATATATTGAATGAAAATAAACATATAAACATAAGAAAATGTGTATGTATATCATATAAGCAAATGTAAGTTAGAGATCATCAAATTTCGACTACTAGAGATCATCATACAAACAAATGTAGTAGGGATCATAAATCTAGTGTAGGGCCTAATATGAATGTTGACTCCTAGTCGAATGATCATCTAAATGAGAACCCTGCTCTGATGGATGTGTCGAGCCCTGCAGATAAAGTTGTGTACACAATGTGTTAAATACATATAATATATTATAAATTTTATGAAAGTTATTTAAGAATGTACATGTATTTTTAAATATCTATCTAGATTTATGCATACATTTGCATGTACATATACACATGTATATATAAAAATTTAAAAGTCACATGTCCACTGGCAACAAAATCATTCACAAAGTCACGTCGACATACACGATTTGAACCAAGGCTAGGAGTAACATTAGGTATGTCCACCTACAATATATATACATATATATTAGTACATGAATATCTAGTTAAAACTAAAATTTAAAAATAATTAAAAAAATAATTGAAACATGCACATGCACACATACATGCACATCATCTGATATCAGACGATCTAAGTCCTTTGCAACAACCGTCTCCACCAAATCAACCAAACGCTCAAGCGATGAGTCAACATCTACATCCATTTGATTCGTCACATGTCGTGCTATAAATGATGAGTGAAGGGGACTATGTAGTTGAGATGGCATCGACGATGACAAACTGAGATAGGTCAACATCTCCATAAAATCCATAGTCTGTGTAGCAGCCGAATGATCTGTAGGTGGATCCTGATGTGCACTAGTATTGGGCTGAGAGTGATGGGATCTTGGATGTGAATGAACTCCTAAAACCAAATGATCTTTGACCTAATCTATAGTGATCCCATAGTCTGATGCGATGAAGGAATATGCCTCCAAGAGGTCCTCAGCCAAACAATGCATAGTCCTGCGTGCCATATCTCCTATAAGTCTATCAAGCTATGTGGGTGTAGGGATGCCCGCCGCTGTAAAAGGATCCGTGTTGCTGTGCTATGCTACAAATGGTGTGGATCGTGAATGTCTAGACATCAAATACTGACCCACACGATCAGTAGATATCCTAGTGGTGGCAGCTGTAATGTCACCTACACTGTCAATTGCTTCCTTTTGGGAAGCAATAACAACTTGATTTGCTAAGGGGGCCAGAGCTGGGGTGAGAGCAGGAGACCTGCCGCCAACCAATTCCCTAAACACTGGGGCTGGTCTATCTGCTCGATGATAGGTGGGCCTATTGGTAATCCTGCCACGCCCTTGAACAACATATGGTGGAATGTCTAGGTAGTTGACTTTGAGGCCCAAATGGACCTCAACATACAACTACTGAACACAATATAATGGAATCTGGTCATTGTTTGGATATTGACCATGTGCTGCAAGAAATTGCGGGTAGATCAATGGGGCCATAACACAATCCACACATTTGGTGACCTGATATCCCCTCACCTTACGTTGATTTTGATAGAATGGAAAACAAGTGTTTTTAATCATTTCTTTGGTCACAAAATCATGTATTTGTTTATAGGGAACCTCACCATGTACTTCTTCCCGCATGTGGGAAAGAATAACAGCTACTCTATCAGGGGAATATGCACTAGTATGCCCAAGTTCATCACTTAGTTTTTCTAGGATTTGTAATATGGACATGCAAACTTCTGAATATATACCTGTGTTTGTACCATATGTTAATGAATCTCTCAATCTCCTAATATCATTAGTAGTATTTGCAAACAGTGTTTCCGGATGTGGAATAGATGCATTTTCCATGTTATATGTATGTACACCTAAAGGAGTAACGAGACCTTGGTAAATAATATGTCTAAATCTAGGGAATAGAAATCTAAAATAGTTCTAAATAAATTTACAAGTGTGCACATGATATATATATATATATATATATATATATAAATTGAACCTATAGGTTGCACACATATATAAAATATGCATCTTAAATTAGATTTGTATATGCAAGATAATATCACTAGTAATGAATGCTACTTGGGATGACAAAGAGAGCATTCACTAGTTCAAATAATTCATCTAATCATCAATAACATTTTCATACCATTAACAAAAAAACATTCAACATCTATCATAGTTTTTCATAATCAAAACATTCATCACTAGATTGGACACAAAACATAATCTAAAACAGTTCTAAATAAATTTACAAGTGTGCACATGATACATATATATTGAACCTATAGGTTGCACACATATAAAATATGGATCTTAGATTAGATTTGTATATGCAAGATAATATCACTAGTAATTTGAATGCTACTTGGGATGACAAATAGAGCATTCATAGTTCAAATAATTCATCTAATCATCAATAATATTTTCATACCATTAACAAAAAAACATTCAACATCTATCATAGTTTTTAATAATCAAAACATTCATTACTAGATTGCACACAAAACATAATCTAAAACAGTTCTAAATAAATTTACAAGTGTGCACATGATACATATATATTGAACCTATAGTTGCACACATATAAAATATGCATCTTAGATTAGATTTGTATATGCAAGATAATATCACTAGTAATTTGAATGCTACTTGGGATGACAAATAGAGCATTCAGTAGTTCAAATAATTCATCTAATCATCAATAATATTTTCATACCATTAACAAAAAAACATTCAACATCTATCATAGTTTTTCATAATCAAAACATTTTCACTATTTTATTTAATTTTCTAAACATTTTATTTATTTAATTTAATATATTTATCAATTTATAATTCTTAGGTTCAAATATCACCCTTCTAGAGATCATATTAGATGGATTCCTCCATAAGAAACTAGGTGAAAGTTTAATTTTGATGGTTCTTTGAGGGGAAACCTAGGGCACTCTAGTACAAAATGTGCCATTAAAGACTTAAAAAATCTTGATAAAGGTTGCATCTAAGATTTATTTCCTAGAACTAGTAATAAAGGGAAAGCATCATTACTTAACATTGGTGGTCATGTAAAATCAATATAGTTATTATTGAAGGATATTCAATGGAAACTATATTTATCATCATGAAAATAGAATTGATCAATTAGAAGAAAAACATCATAGTATATGAGGCATGGAAAATCCTTGATTCACCAAAATTATTCTCTAACTATGTTGCTACCATGAAGGAAACAAGACAACATGTTTCTTTTCAAATCAAGGGATTTATAGCATGAATGATTCAATAATTGGAAATTATATGAAAATTTGTCTAGATCATACAGTCATGTGGCATGTAACTCCTTAAATGATTTTCCCCCCTTCATTCCATTAATAACCTGAAGTGGGATGAATGACTCACAAATGATGGGATGATAATTAAAGGTTATATAATTGGATTCCTTGGATTGATTCATGCCAAAATATCTAGCTTCTCTGCCTACACTCGTTATTTTCCATCTACCCACTCTACCTTTTTTATTTAGATAAAAATTGAACTCCACATTTGATTGGTTGGAGAGATTTTCTAAATGGATTTATTGGGAGAAATAATAGATTACTAGGATAACATGGTCTTATTCTTATAATGTGGAGATATTACCAATGACATTAAAGAGGTTCTAGGATGGGATTTTGTTGAGGTTGTAGAGCATTTCCATGTTAATGTTTGTCTCTTGAACATTTATAAAATTATTTAAGACAAGAAATTGACAAAGGCATTGAAGAATAATTACATTTTAGAGATATAGTAGAGGAAAATTTCCATGGTCATTCTAGTTTACCAAACACACCTTGATGGTTCTAAATCAATAGTTGAGATATTTTCATTTGTAGGAGATGTAGAGAGGGTAGAACAATGATTTGAGCACATAGAGGTATAATTTCAATTGAATTTTCGTAATGTTTCAAAGAATAAAATTTTCCTATCCCAAGTTGAAATTAGCAAATTACGCATTGAATTTCTTTAAAAATCTATAATTTTATATGGTTGTAGGAAAGCACGATCATGTTAAATAATGGTGTAGATTAAGAAATTATTTATGAAATAATTTAACATAAAATTTTATAAAGAGGGAAAGTGTTTGAAGGATGATATAATTATAAAAGGAATGTTAATAGTGGATTGAAATTTAAATTCTCATCAAAAGAAGGTGAAAGTGTATTAGTTATAGTGGGAATAGGAAATGCTATAGGTATGGAAGAGGCCTCTAGAATGGTAGTGGGATCCATAGTGGAAAAGGGGAAGTAGTGGGAGGAATAGGGATAGAATGATATTTCATAAGTCTATATGTAGTAAAAAGACAATGGTCAACATCATGGGTATCATAGATGAAGAAAATGTGATTTCTTTGTTTGGTCTCATCTACCATGGGTATCTTCAAATTTTTTGATCATTCCTCCTACTAACATTTTGTCTAATTTTATCGAGCAACTCTTATTTTGACATTGAGGTTTTAAGTTAATATTTTATTTTCCTTTATGGTTTGGATCCTTCTTTTAGTTCTATCTGTATGGTTCCTACCTCTTCTTTTATACCTTTTAGGATAGTAAATATTGTAGGAAAAATGTCTTCATATTTTTTTAAATTTTCCACTTGCATCACTTATCTTTCATCCCATTAATCTCCAATTTTTTCCATCTTAGGGTTCTTTCTAAAATTATATTTTGTTCTCTAGTTCTCAATGGTTCATGTTGAAATATTTATTTTTTAGTGCATTATTAGTGGCTATTTGATTTTCTCCTTCTTCAACTTATATTTTTTTTAAGTTTTGAGGATTTTCTTCTCCTTTGGATTCCATAATTTATTATTAGAGGTACCACTTAACTTCTACTGTGGTTTTTCAACCTTATCCATCCACTTTATCAAGTTTTGAATGCTCGTCTCCTTTGGCAATATAGTCTAATGTTCTTTGTGAAGGACTATTTCTACTAGAGATAGGATAATGTGCTTCGTTTTAGTACATTGTGGATTAGCTTGTCAATATCATTGAATGTAAATTTTTTACAAAATTATTTTGTCTCATCATCCAATTGTTGGTTCCTCCTCTCTTTTCTTAGTTAATATACCTTTTTTTTGCAATAGGTGATAATGTCTAATAGAAAAGTTGGGTATATAGCTTTTCATCATATTCCCTTCTATTTGTCCATTCCCTAATGCAAATTTGAAGGTTTATTTCAAGTTTCATCTTGCCACAATATTTTAGATTGGGTTTATAGTCTCCTTTGATAAGTACTTGGTTCTTATAAGGACCAAAAATTTCTTCCCAATTAGGATATTAGGTTTGTGGGTGTACCACCATCTTGTCATGCTACAAAGTATCTTGAAGAGATTATAATCTCAAATTTTATTTCTTAAATAATTTTTCCATGCACTATATACATGTTAAAAAAATTCCCACCCTAGAATACCAAAGAAGCTTAATATGAGAAATTACATGTGAAATGTGGTTAAATTGTTTTTGACTTTTAGTATGTTGTCTCTTTTTATAATTTCCTTTTGTATTATGTGGTGGGTTTTCATCATTTGAAATATCTTGAGTGGAATTTTTTTTTAACTTTTCTTAAGTTTTGGATCCTCCTCACATCTAATATCTTTCTAGATCTTACTTCTAGCTCATCCCAAACCCATTCTTCCATAGCATATTCATTATCGATGTTGTAACTATTGATATCAAGTATGATTTATCCTCTTGAGTTAGCCTCATGCATGGTGTCTTAGACTATCATTCTTAAAGAATGTAGTGCTTTCAATTCTTCTTCTCCAAATTTTTCTTATGTTATCTTCTTTATGTATGTCTTACTCATATCAATGTATAGGGGTATATGTATTAACTTTTTTGTCAAAGAATGAGATTTATTCTTTATAAGAGTTAATTGTCCCATTATAGTTTACAAACCATTCTAAATTTAGTAAAATGTTGAAGGTATTAAAGAGCTTCTTCATCTCTATTACTTCAAAGTCTACTTTTTTCTTGATTCCCATTAAATTAACTTCTATCTTTCTCCAAGTTCCAACCATACAAATGGCAATACCATCCACAAGATCAATGTTAAAGGGGTATCATAGACTATTGGCTTCCTAAATTCTTCTCAAACTCTTTTAGGTATAAATGATTTTGAGGTCAAATATTATGTTCTTAAAATGCTTGTTGTTTAGTTTAAGTTTTACTATAATTTGTTTCTTCTTCCATCTTCATGAGCTTGAATAATGTGTAATTGCTCAAATTTCTCTATTAGGCCCTCAAAAAAAATTGGAGCTATATCCACTTGAGATAAAGAAGGAAAGTGCTACAAAGTAAATCCTACTAGTTATTGTGATCATTGTGGGAAAGATGCTTAATTACTTGCACTAACAGGAAATCTAGTTTGTTGGATCAAGAAGCTTTGTTCAATATTAATGTTACGATGTTAATATTGATGTACACATTCTAATTCTTGTTCTCAAACTATCTTGATTTCCAAAGGTTTGGTTGAAACTTTTGGCCTAAATTATTATTAACACCCCAAGTTAAATTGGTTTGGTTGAATAAAATAATAAGCTAATATTCTAATTAGTAAGAAACACAAAATGAAACTTAGTGATAACACTAATGATTATGGCCTTCTTATATGATACTACTTAATAACCATTTAAGACAATCAAATTCCCTATTATCATCTATGAAATATTTATGCTATTCCTTAAAAACAAGCTGATAATTCAATTTTAAACATGAGAATGGAGAGGAAAATAACCCTTAACTATCTCTTTGAAAAAAATACAACATAAAGGATATGATTCTAATAGTAAACATATGTTCATATATTCATTTAATAGAGACACGAATCAAAATAAAAGTGACATATGTACAACATGAAAATTGTTTGTATTACTTTTAAAACAAGTGTTGTCTAAAATACAAATAGATTTTACTCAAATTTTCATTCTAATTTTTGAAGTGTTTAGATACTTTGCTTTAAATTTTTTGAAGAGGGTATGGACGCCCATCATATTATAAAGGATAGAGGAATTTTGTGCATTTTCCCTAATAGACATGTATGTGAAATGTGGAAGAATTGACAAGGCAAGTGAATTGTTTGAAGGATATGTACAAAATGGATTTGTTGAAAAGGGTTTAGAAACTTTCAAGAAAATTCAATTGGCAGGTGTAAAGCCAAATTTCACAACCTTTGCCAACATCCTCCCTGCCTATGCCAAAATGGGAGCTTTGGAACAAGGTATGGACATCCATCAAAGCGTAATGGGAGGGCAATCAATAATGACAGATATACAACAACTGGAAATGCTTTGGTCAAAATGTGGAAGTATAGACAAGGCACATGAACTATTTGATAGAATGCCTCTAGGAAATGCATTCTCATGGAATGCCCTGAGTGCAGGATATTCACAAAATGGATTTGTTGAAAATACTTTAGAAACTTTCAAGCAAATGCAGTTGGTAGGTGTAAATCTAGATTCTACAACCTTTGTCTGCATCCTCAAAGCCTGTTGAATGGGAGCTTTGGAATAGGGCATGGACATCCATCAAAGCATAAATGATAGAACAATGGTTGCATGTTATGTAGAAAATGGGTTTGTTCAAAAGGCTTTAGAAACTTTCAAGAAAATGCAATTGGAAACTGTAAAGCCAAATTCCACAACCTTCGCCCTACCTGTGCCAAAATGGGAGCTTTAGAACAGGGTATGGACGTGTGTGAAATGTGGAAGCATTGACAAGGCGAATGAACCATTTGATTGATAGTTGAGCAAGAAATTTGGTCTCATGGAATGTCATGATTAAAGGATATGCACAAAATGGATTTTTTGAATTTATGGTTTAGAAACTTTCAAGCAAATGCAATTCACTATAGCCATGTATGCGAAATGGGGAAGCATAAAACCAACTTGAAAGTCACACCAGGTTGGAGGGTGATGCACTATGGAGGACGCCGCATTGGAGGATGATGCACTGTCGCTTAGGATGGTGAGTTCGCTAGGAGATTTTCCCAAGAGTTTACTGCTTCACATGCACAACCAACTGCCATTTTCTTTAAAAAGACCTAATTCGGGGGTTTGAGCGAACCCCATTTCGTTCGAACCCAATTTTTTATATTAAAAAAATGAATGTCATAGGTTCAAGTGAACAATGGGATTCACTCGAACTGTATGGTTCGATCAAATACATTTAAGGGTTCACTTGAATCAATTAGTTCAAGCAAACCCCTTAAATTTGTTCAAGTTCCCAAAATGCATTTTTGCTTCCTCCATAAAATTGTAGACCACTTATGTGTCCCTACCCCCAATTATCTCTCAACAATATATTTTTCCAAAATAAATAAAATCATTTATTTTATTTTTTAAATTCAATCTTGCACATGTAAATAATAATTAAATTTATCTAATTATTAAACACTCATGCAAATTCCACCTCACTTGTTGACTAAGAATTACTCTTAGTCCACTCATCAATCAAATCCACTTCACTCCCACTCACTTCAAGTTCATTGAGCAATCAATTCAGTCCACTAAACGTTAGTCTCAGTTAACAAGTTCCAATCAATCATCTTAACTAATCCATATGATTAGTTTACTTGGAATCATGTAGTCACTTAATTGACCTTTAATTCCTCTCATCAATCCTCCACCGTTGATATTTTTAGTCTCTCCTATGATCTTGGCCATTGATCGATGTCACCCAATATCTCTAAATCAAACCATCCTATCATTCATTTTTCATCTCAAATCATACAGAGAAACTATACTCATATTTCACAGTGCTTTTATGCTATTGTGCTTATACCAAATTTGAGAGAAAAGGACTATTTACACCATTCTCCAAGGTGAACAAAGAAGAGAAATGGAGCTAAGCCAGAGAAGGTTGTGTGTTTCAGTGTGTGCAAGGTTTGTATTTCATTTAATTCAGTTTTCTCTATTTGCTTCATTGATTATGATATTTTGACTGTGATTTCTTGTTAATTATTGCTTAGCTATTTCAATTTCACAGATGAATTTATAGGTCATACATTTTGGCATGCCTAATGGGACCACTCTGTCCTTGATTTAACCTTTCTTTTGTGAGTTTTAAGTGATTTTTACAATTGCAGGCTCCTTTGGCACAATCATTTTAGAATGGTGCATTTGAAAAAAACATGGGTGTAAATGTGGCACTATGTGGCACATTTTCTTCACATAATTGCACAAACGTGTCTCAAAATTGTGGATCTATGGCTTATATGGGAATAATTATTTTCTATGATTTTCTATGATTTTCAGACTTCTGTGTTAGACACTTGACTAATAACCTTTATTTTAAAGTTTTCTAACACTAGATTGATCATTTAACCCTTCACATTATATTTTTGGCTCTGTATTTGCACTTTTTGTATTTCTATGTAGATTTGCATAATTGAATTTCTGTGTGGCACAATTGAGGCTTTGTATGACACATCTATGCAAAATATAGGTGCATATGTGTCTCTAGTTGACGTATTTGTTGCTCTAAATTGCGCATTTGGTAGAGAAGGTAATCTACTTTTTATCAGTTTTCAATTACTTTGGTGCAATTGTCTGTTATATTTTAGGGTTACTAATCTGTTTGTTGAGGGGCTTGTGGTATTCATTGGAATTGAGGACCAAATAGTAAACTACTAACGTTATCTGTTGCAGGGATTTTGTGCTTGATTTTCATAAATTAGGAACACTTCAATTTCATAAAGTGAATGAACATTGTTTGTTGTCTCTAGTAAGTCCTTAGGTACATATGCTCTCTCCTCATGCCTAGTGTGAACTTGGAGATCAAAAATACCCTAGTATTCTCATTTTGTTTGTTTACTTGAGGATTTGATTGTTTGTGTATGCTCTTCCCTCGTGGTCCTCTTAAGAACGATCTTGGGAATAAAAAACATCATATATCCGTTTTCAAGTATAGTAGAAGGCCTGCTTAGGGATTTCATCACCCCAAGGATGATCTCAACCACGTTTATTGACATGTTATATAAAGGGAGAGAATGAAAGTTGTACCCAAAGGTGTGGCTAGTGTCCTTTGAGTCAAGCCTCATGACCCTGAATCCATCGAGACACACATTTAGATGAAAAGATCAGAAGAGACCCCTCCAATCTCGGGCATCTATGAATGGGATCATTGTTCACAGTCCCACTGCAAACCTTGTTTAATTAGAATCCTTTAAGACCTTCAATCATTGGCTTAGTTTGGTGCAAAGTATAATATCATACTCGAAGTTACTCACCATGTACTCTTCTCTTGTTGAGGCGACGTAATTGTTGGACCAAGTCTTTCTAAGGAAAGGGGTGTTAAGGTGGTACATGACCTTAGTATACCCTAGTCTCCCATTCATTTGAAGGTATTGTGCTTCGACGAGTGGAATTGCACTAAGTCATCACACCTTTACTGCTAGCTAGGTCATTAATGTGCTTGGAGTCTCTTACTTGTTTAGACTAGTAAAACCATTAAGCCTTGTCACCTTAAAAAATGTCTACATCTGTCATGTATATTGTTTGAAGTGTTTTATTGCCAAATTTTCTCAATACACTCAGTTTACACCAAAACCAGTTAGAATGTTACATCTCGCCCTAGATTTCTAAAACTAATTTTTATCTTTGAATAATTAATCTTATGAATCTTAGGATCTTAAAAGTTATTTATATTATGATGGAATAATACAATGATATGTTACTGCATTCAATGGAATGACGATAGTATACTTGATGTCATGAATTTGATGAAAAGTTATGAAATAAATCTATTTTCTTTAAAGAAAATAATAATGTAAATGTAATGATATGAACATGCTATAATGTTTTCCAGGCTAACTACTGTGGTTTTCTTGAGTGATAATGTAGGAGTGATCCAAGCACCACCAGAGAGAAAGAGATGGAGTATCACCTAGGAGAAGGGTGAAATTATGAATCCTCTGGTAATGCCATT
The DNA here is from genome assembly GCA_007258455.2 of Sequoia sempervirens. Classification (NCBI taxonomy): domain Eukaryota; kingdom Viridiplantae; phylum Streptophyta; class Pinopsida; order Cupressales; family Cupressaceae; genus Sequoia; species Sequoia sempervirens. Next base: position 73,391,345 of record VDFB02047230.1, on the reverse strand, counting down.
TGAGCTAGCATCAGTTAAGTATTGTTTCGGTAAACCTAATGAGTCTAGGGTGTATCTAGCATGGAGGTAAGCCAACCTAATTCATATTAGTTGTGTCATCCATTTTGGTTTGGTATGGTTTTTTTTGGGTTTACTAATCTTCTTGTTTCTTTATATATATTCATGTGAATATATATAAGAATATGTATCTATTTGAGAACAAATAAATATATGTATACATAGATTGTGTATATGCATACATGGACACATATGCATTTACATGGATGAAACTACGTGTTGACGTATGTGCATGTACATATAAACAAATATATGCATTCATATTCATATTCATATTCATAAATGTGTTCATGTTATTTTATAGACATTATTGTGTGATAATTAAAGTGTGGAAAAGATGCCAAGTCAAGATGTATCAAACTATTGAACATCCGAAATACTAAGAGGGGGGGTGAATTAGTATTCCATAAAACCATTCTAATAAAATCCATCTAGCCATTATCACAATTCTAACTAAATCAACAAGAGAGAACATAAGAATAAATCAATGCAACCACACACATGAACACCAAGATTTTTACGTGGAAAACCCAAAAAGGGAAAAGGCACGGTGAGGGTTAACTCACAATATATTATATCTAGATACAAGATATTATAGGGCTCATTGCCAGGACTCTATGTCCTTGAAAAGGCTCACTGCCTGAATACAAAAGATGGCTAACCGACAAGATACAAATATTGTGGCTCACTTCCAAAAGGATTGAACTGATAAAATACACCTTCAATGTGTAGGGTTCAGTTCCAATGAAGCTCAAAATATGAAGTACTGCTATTGTCTTCTAATCGTGCACCCTTGTTGAGTAAACTCAGCCTATTGGTGAAACATTGGAAAGCCTCCCTAATTGTGGGCTTAGATAATAGCAGCTAACCTCCAAAGTAAGTTGGCTCTTATGGTGTTCACCTAAAAACTAACTAAAATAATGCATTTGCTAGGAAAAGGGTAAGAAGGAAACATAAAAATGAAACTACTTCCTAAGGTGATGCACCAAAATGATTATTTCGAGACCTGCACAACTACTTTTACACACAGTTTAATCAACAAAAAAGCTTTCACATACACAACTCAGGGGTTCATATGCTTTTGCATCAATGTTTCATAAGAAGGCTATAATGCTCACAATCCTAGAAGGAAAATGTAATTTCTTCACAACTTGAAATTTCTTGCATCACTAACACAACCTACAACCTGCAAACATACATGCATTTTTTGCATAAAGGTGCTACTAATGAGACACAATAACAAGGATGAGATACTTCACATGAAATTGCATCAATCACTTAAACACATACAATGAAATGGAATTTGAGAAGGAAAAACTTGCTTAACTTTATTGATCTCCAAAGGTGTAATACTGCTACACATGTTTGTAAAAGAGTTACAAATGCTATCTCCTGCTGAAAGAACCTCCAAAAAAAGTTACAATGTAGCATGAGAATGAAAATAACTAACTTCAAAAATGATGTTTGAAGTTAATTTATATTTTCCCAAGTAGTTGCACAAAGATAGGAATCTCAAACCCCCTTGGTCGTGCACAACAATAAAGCCTATTTTTAAGCCCCTTAAAAGGCTCCAAAAAGGCTCTAGAATGAAGAAAAGGTCAAGGATTGACCTCCCCTTGTTGGATGCTGTGGTTGTGTTTCTGATATGTGGTTTTTATTGATGTTTACACTATTAGCATTATTGTATTGAAGACTGTATATGTCGAGGATATTGAGCAAATTATTATAGGAAGAGTTACAGGCTGCTAGTGGAACAATGAAGGTCATGAAGGTGTTTTGCTTTGTACATTGAATATCAGTTGTTGTGGAATAAAGGGTTTATTGCTGAGAGTATCTAGATCATCTACTAGAAGTTTTAGAGGTCCGCGTGAAGATTTGATCATGCTATGAACAATTGTGTTCTGACAGTAATTTATGTGGGTTCTTCCAGTGAAGTTTATGTAATTCTGGTAATTTATGTTGTTGTGGATGATTCTCTATTAGTTCTTGTTGTTTTTGGATGCTTCTAGATCATTCTCTATCATTGTTGTACGTCCGCGTTGATCAGTGTGCCCGTGGTCAAATATTTTTCTCGGTATGATCGGGTTTTCATGTTCTTGGCTGACATGATGGTTGTAATGTGTTGCAGATGCTTGAAGATTTAAATTTGAATGTTTGGTGTACTCGAAGATATTGTTTTAGGTCGCATCATAATATTAGCCAACAGTGTTTGATCCACATTGAAAATTTATTTGTAAATTTGGGCTGACATTATAAATATGTTCTATATTTTTGGCTGACTAAGTTATTGATGTATTTCATGTTGCAGATATATAAGAGTGGTTGTGTGAATGAAGTGTGAGTGTGTGTGAAAGAGAAGAAAAGTCAGAGAATAGAAAATGTGTGAATATTGATCTATTCATTCGACTACAGAGCAGAGTGAGAAGAAGATCGAGTGAAGTGTGAAGAAGGTTTTATGTGCTTAAATGGAACTGTAATCAGGCTTGTGTAGAAGCTATTTTCTCAGTTCACACCCTGTGGATCTAATCCAAATTACTGTGCATTGTTGGGCAGTGAGCTCTCTTGTATTTGAGTAGTGAGCTCTAGACAGTGTGCTTGAATGCATTTGCATTCCCATTATCTTTCATTATACTTTTAACAGGGTATAATATTGTGGACTAACATCAACCATGGTTTTTCCCCTAACAGGGTTTCCACGTAAAAAATATTGGTGTTCTCTGTGTTTTTGATGTGCTGATTATTTATGGTTTATTATTCATTCATTAGATCTAAGATTAAGTTAAGTAAAGTTTGAAAAGTTTAAATATTCTGTGAAAACTGATTCACCCCCCCTCTCAGTTTTTTGTCCTTGTTTTTCCAACAATTGGTATCAAAGACAGGCTCCTCTGAAGAAGTTTAAAATCTTGAGGTGATCCGAGATGGCATCATACAAGAAGGACAACCCTAGATTCGATGGAACAAACTACTCATTGTGGAAAGCTAGGATGGAGTGTCATTTGAGGTGTATTGGAGAACCCTTTTTAAATATTACAAAGAATTCATATGTTATTCCTCAGAATGGTCCTTCCACTGCTGATGAGATTAAAGAGGCTAAGAATAATGTCAGGGATATGGAAGCTTTGCTGAGTGCTTTGCCAGATTCAGAAATGAAAAATGTGATAGGTCTGAAGACAACTCATGAGATTTGGATGAAGCTAGAAACTTTGTATGAAGGAGATGTACATGTGAAGATGGCTAAGTTACAGAGTTTGAAAGGCAAGTATGAAAATTTGAAAATGGGTGAAGATGAAAATATTTCTTCTTTTATGCAGAGAGTAAATGAACTAGTGATGGGTATTAGATGTGCCGGTGGTACCCTAGATGAGGAAGAAATTGTAGCTAAAGTGCTTAGATCATTGTCTCCCTCTTACAAAGCAAAGGCTCATGCTATTGAAGAAACCAAATCATTGACGAATATGACAAGAGATACGGTGATTGGTAAACTTGTTGCCTTTGAGTTGAGTGAATTTGGTGAATCTATTCCTAAGACTGAAACTGCATTTAAGGCTACTATATCCAAAAGAAACAAGCAAATATATGATCTGTGAGAGTGTTCCAGAAAGTCATTGAAGTATGAGGAAGAAATGAAACAACTTGAAGATGAAGAAAGAGAGGTAGAAGAGTTGAAAGCACCGATTGTGAAGAAAGAAGGAAGAGGACAAGGTAAGTATAAAGGAGTGTTTCCTATTAAATGTTTTTCTTGTAGTAAAATAGGTCATTTTGCATCAAGGTGTCCTGAAAGAGTTCCTAGATCCAAGCCTAACAAATCTAGATTCCAAAAGAAATGTTACTATGCTGAAGAAGGAGTGACTGATGATGAGTCTGATAAAGATAATGGAAATGAAGATGAATGGGTGTTCCTTGCTATCAAGGAAAATGGTCTGGTGGCTACTGAATCTGCTAAAGTTGAGAGAGCTCTTGCAACCTGAATTGAAGAAAAAGATGAGTGGGTTATTGAAAGTAGTTTCTCACATCATATGACTGGTGACAAAAGAAAATTTGTAAGTCTTGATAAGTATGATGGTGGGGTTGTAAGATTTGGAGATAAGAATGCTGGTGTGATTTATGGCAGAGGATCTATTTGTCTTGGTGGTAAGCATAACACTGATGACGCTCTTTATGTTGAAGGCTTGAAGCACAACTTGTTGAGTGTTGGACAAATGATGGACAAGGGTTATGATCTTCAGTTCAAAGATGGAAGATACAGGATACTTGGAAGATTTGGAAAAGTAATTGCTTCAGGTAAAAAGATAGAAGGTAATATTTTTCACCTGAATGCTGCTAGTGAAAGTTGTTTAATTTATCAAGTAGATGAAAGCTGGTTATGGCATAGGAGGATGTGTCATGTGAATATTGATAACATTGTAAAAGTAAGTTCCACTCAAGCAGTAAGAGATCTACCTAATCTAGTAAAGTCTGCTAACACAATTTGCAAGGAGTGTTAGATGGGAAAACAAACTAGAGTTTCTTTTCAGAGCAAACAATATCATACAAATTGATTACTGGAGCTGGTACATACTGATCTATGTGGTCCCTCCAGAGTCAGAAGTATTCATAGAGAAAGGTACTTTATGCTACTTATTGATGATTATTCTAGGATGATATGGGTTGCTTTCTTAAGAGAAAAATGTGAAGCATTAGAAAATTTCAAAAGTTTCAAGGCCATGGCAGAAAATGAGAAAGGTCTAAAAATCAAATGCTTAAGGTTAGATAGAGGTGGTGAATTCACCTCCAGGGAGTTTAATTCTTTTTGTGAAGAGAATGGAATCAAAAGACAATTATCTGCTCCCCGAACCCCTCAACAGAATAGAGTTGCAGAAAGAAAGAACAAAACAATTCTAGATGTTGCTAGAACAATGATGATAGAAGGAAATGTGCCTCACATCTATTGGAGTGAAGCTATAAGCACTACTGTGTACACTTTGAACATGGTAAATGTCAATAGTAATTCTAGTAAGACTCCTTTTGAACTATGGTTTGGCTATAAGCCTACTGTTAGATATTTCAAGATCTTTGGAAGCAAGTGTTATATCAAGAGAGATGAGGATATAGGCAAGTTTGATGCAAGAAGCGATGAAGGAATCTTTCTAGGTTACTATACTAAAAGCAAGGCCGATCAGTGCTATAACAAAAGATTAAGAAAAATGGTTGAGAGTACAAATGCCAGAGTTGATGAGGATTCTACTAGATCATCCAGATACTATGGATATGATTCAGATGACCAGGAAGATAACACAAACAAAGGGAAGAATGTTCAGACACAAAATCAAATTCAAATTGTGCCATATGTTCTGATAAAACAACTTCAATTTGTTCCTGGAAATCAAGTAAGTCAGAAAGGAGAGACAAGTGAAAGTGCAGAAGAAAGAACAAAAGAACCAGAAGCTCAAGAGAGTTCCAAAGTTCCAAGGTATGTGAAGCTAAATCATTCTGAAAATCAAATTATAGGATATAAGACTAAAGGTGTGTAGAATAGAAGAAATATTGCAGAAGAGTATTGCTTGAGATCCAAGATTGAGCCTAAAGATGTCAATGAAGCTTGCAATGATGAAAACTGGATGGAAGCTATGAAAGAAGAACTGATACATATTGAAAATAATGATACATGGATACTTGTTCCCAGAGCTAAAGACAAAAATGTGATTGGTACTAAATGGGTATTTCAAAATAAGTTGAATGAACAAGGTGAAGTGGTCCAGAATAAAGAAAGATTGGTATGTAAAGGGTATTCACAAATGGAAGGTATTGATTTTGAAGAAACCTTTTCCCTTGTTGCTAGAATTGAAGATGTTAGATTATTTCTTGCTTATGCTACATATAAGAACTATAAAGTCTATCAAATGGATGTGAAGTCAGCCTTTCTGAATGGTGAGCTAGAAGAAGTATATATTGAACAACTAGATGGATTTCAACTGTCTGATAAGGGAGACATGGTTTGTCGATTAAAGAAAGATCTATATGGACTCAAGCAAGCCCCAAGAGCCTGGTATGCTAGACTAGACAAATACTTATTAAAGCTTGGATTCAATAAAGGTACTGTTGAAAACAACTTGTATTTCAAATTGGATCATGACAAAGAGTTGATTATTGAGGTCTTTGTTGATGACATTATTTTTGGAGAAAATGACAATCTATGTATGAAGTTTGCTGATGAAATGAAGAGTGAATTTGAAATGAGCATGATTGGAGAGATGAATTTCTTTTTGGGATTACAAGTTACTCAGTTAAACAAGGGAATTTTCATATCTCAGTCCAAATATGTGAGAGAGTTGTTGAAGAAGTTTGGCATGGAAGACTCAAAACTTGTTGGTACTCCCATGGTGATCGGATGCAAGTTAACTCAGAATGATGATTCTCCTAAGGAAATTAAAAAAAGATATAGGTCAATGATTGGTGGATTTCTCTATGCAACTCAGACCATAAGAGACATTATGAATGTTGTATGTATAGTTGCTAGATTTCTGGCTGATCCGAAAGAATCTCATGTGATTGTAGTAAAGAGAATCTTCAGATATCTAAAAGGAACAGTTGATTTTGGGCTTTGGTATCCTAAGGATGATGATCTTACTTATAATGCATATACTGATGCAGATTGGGTAGGAGATGTTGATGACAAGAAGAGTACTAGTGGTGGTTCCTTCTTCCTAGGGAGGAAGCTGGTGTCTTGGTTGAGCAAAAAGCAGAATTGCATTTCTCTATCTATTGCTGAGGCAGAGTATATTGCTGTTGCAAATAATTGTACTCAAGTGATGTGGATGAAGCAGATGCTGAAAGATATTAGAGTAGTATATGATGAGCCTATTTCCACATACTGTGACAACTCAAGTGCAATTAACATATCAAAGAATCTGGTGCTACACTCTAAGACCAAGCATATATTAATCAAGTTTCACTTCTTGAGGGAGAAAGTGAATGAGAAAGAAGTTAGACTAGAGTATGTGCCTACCAAAGAACAAGTTGCAGACATTTTCACTAAGCCATTTTCGAAGGATACTTTTGAGTATCTCAGAGGGATGCTAGGGGTGATTACCCCTCTTGATATGAACTAGAGGTGCATTTATTTGCATCAATATGTGTGCTTCATAGATATTTCCTAATCCAGATTGACGTTCTTGTGGCTACTACTCAGGGGGAGTAGTTAGATGTACAAATATGTGGTTCAAAGCTTGTATGTGGGAAGATAATGCTTATCTTTTCCATTGATGTCAAAGGGGGAGAAGAGAATTTGAGGAGAAGAGTTAGAACCAAAGGGAGAGCAAGTGTAGCTGCGTTGATGGAATTTTTCACATCATGTGTTGCCATCAATGCCAAAGGGGGAGATTGTTGGATGCTGTGGTTGTGTTGCTGATATGTGGTTGTCATTGATGTCAACACTATTAGCATTATTATATTGAAGACTGTATATGTCGAGGATATTGAGAAAATTGTTAAAGGAAGAGTTACAGGCTACCAGTGGAACAATGAAGGTCATGAAGGTGTTTTGCTCTATACGTTGAAGATCGGTTGTTGTGGACTAAAGGTTTTATTGCTGAGAGTATCTAGATCATCTACCAGAAGTTTCAAAGGTTCGCGTGAAGATTTGATCATGCTATGAATAGTTGTGTTTTGACAATATTTTTGTTGATTGTCAGTGAAGTTTATGTGATTATGGTAATTTTTGTTGCTGCGGATGATTCTCTATTAGTTCTTGTTGTTTTTCGATGCTTCTGGATCATTCTCTATCCTTGTTGTACGTCCGCGTTGATCGGTGTGCCCATGGTCAAAGATTTTTCTCGGTATGATCAGGTTTTCATGTTCTTGGCCGACATGATGGTTGTAACATGTTGCAGATGCTTGAATATTTAAATTTGAATGTTTGGCACGCTCGAAGATATTGTTTTAGGTCGCATCATAATATTAGCCGATGGTGTTTGATCCACATTGGAAATTTATTTGTAAATTTGGGCTGACATTGTAAATATGTTCTATATTTTTGGCTGACTAAGTTGTTGATGTATTTCATGTTGTGGATATATAAGAGTGGTTGTGCGAGCGAAGTGTGAGTGTGTGTGAAAGAGAAGAAAAGCCAGAGAAGAGAAAGTGTACAAATATTGATCTATTCATTCGATTGCAGAGCAGAGTGAGAAGAAGGTTGAGCGAAGTGTGAAGAAGGTTTTCTTTGCTTAAATGGAACTGTAATCAGGCTTGTGTAGAAGCTATTTTCTTAGTTCACACCCTGTGGATCTAATCCAAATTATTGTGCATTGTTGGGCAGTGAGCCCTCTTGTATTTGAGTAGTGAGCTCTAGGCAGTGTGCCTGAATGCATGTGCATGCCCATTATCTTTCATTATACTTTTAACAGGGTATAATATTGTGGACTAATATCCAACATTGTTTTTCCCCTAACAAGGTTTCAACGTAAAAAATCTTTGTGTTCTCTGTGTTTCTGATCTGTTGATTGTTTATGGTTTATTATTCATTCATCAGATCTAATATTAAGTAAAGTTTGAAAAGTTTAAATATTTTGTGACAACTGATTCACCCCCCCTCTTAGTTGTTTGTCCTTGTTTTTCCAACACCCCTACCATAAAGGCACCAAAAATTTTTCCTAGATGCTTTCAAACCCCTCCAAAATTGAGTCAAAATAGGTCCTATATTATCTCCACTTGTTTTTTAACTTCTCCAACCTCCCTAGATGCTTGGCTCTTGCACATCAATCTTCAAACTACTTCCCTCCCTTTTGAATTAATCTTGAAAACCAACACCTTTTATCTTTATTTTGCACAATAGGTAACATTAATTAAAGTGATTTATAAACTATCACTCCAATAATGTTTTACATTTTAACATAGTCTCAATTTTGTGCAAAATGGAGGGAACATTTGACTAGACTTGGAAACTATGCAAAAGGGGACATAAAGCATTCAACATATTACATGAGGCATTAGTTTATGAAGAAAATATTTAAAATAAAAGCAAAAATTCCATTTGGTGGTCGGCCAAACTTTAGGGAAAAAAGAAACCCTAAGGAAGCCCGTGGCCACACACTCATTTCACATTTCATTTTTACTTTGCATTCTCTGGAAACTTCGTTCCACTCTTTGAGGGCACCACCATGGTTTGAACCCAAGCTTTCATGGAGTCTCTGGAGGGTTTTCTGGAGCTTTCATATGTAGATATCTACAAAAATATGTTGAGGCCAAGTAGGGTAAGCCTTTGTCTGCATAAAATTTTCCTTTTTCCATCATTGTATGTGAATATTAAATGTTGTTTTGAGCTCATTTATATATAAAATAATGAAGATTTTTTGGTTTTCTGTACTTTTCTCTTCATGCTCGGTCCTTCTGGAATAAACAATGAAAATTTTCTGCTCTCTGTGAAAGAAAAGAAAAAACTCTTGGTATAGAACTATTTTCACTTTCTCTCTACAAAACTTGATCACTGTCATTTGGGATTTTTTTGGATTGCTATTTCCAAATGAAATGGCTATCCTTGTGTTAATGACATTGAATGTTTGTCTTTCCTCTCATGAAAACCTCATGACTGTTATATGGGAATTCATTGGACTATCCCCCTATAACTCTAACTTCCAACTTTGTTTCTATGACTTAATGTCTTCCATGCATCTTCAACAAAAATTAATATACAGTTCACTGTATTTTGAAAGATTCAAAATAAAAAATGATGTATAAATTTTCTATACCCCTTTGTGGTACACTATTGAATTATAAGATCTGACACTCTTACACTACTTCATAGTGATTAAAGCGGGGTAACTAAACTTGAATGGTACAAGCATATTTAACTGTCATAAAATTTTCTTTTGCTACATGATGTACTTTGCAAGGTAATTTCCATTGTGTACTTTGAAACCCTTGAGTGATCATATATGTCTGCCATCTTCAAATAAGCCCACTTATGGTTTGTCCTTGATAGTCTCTTATAATAGTCATATAAATGATGCATAGATTACTGTGGTTGTGACTGTCCCTATCTCATATTGTGATTCTATTGAACAAGTATTTGTCATTTATGACAGTGAGTTTAGCCAACTCACTATCATGAGTGATGAGCACTTGCTCAATGTTGATAAGCATGATGAGTTTACACTCTTATCCCTCTCAAAAAACCAAGAGGGTAGCATGTTGGGCTCAACCCTTGTAGGAGCCCATTTTACTCCACATACTATGATGTTAATGCAAAATAACCTGCAATGAAAAATGTACCTATACCTGCACAGTGAACAAACATGTTAGATAAAACAATGAAGCTCAAAATTTGATGGGGATTGAGGACAATCTTCTACTTTTCCTTGATATCTGTGAAAACTACAAAACTGGTTTAATGCCTTATGAGAGTAAATTATATGTTTGTGGATGTTGTATATGAAGATATTATGTATCCCAAGCTCTAACACCAAATTTTCAATCCCTTGCAGGTAACTTTTGAAGCATCAGAGCAACTTCTGGAGCAACCAAGCGAGAGGAGCTGAAGATGTAGTCATTTAACCTTGGGGTTCGTCATTTAGGCAATGATGGATCCCTATTCCTTTCATATGCTTTTCCTTTCTTCAAATGTATAGTTTACATCTTGTATTGCATTGAATTAGTTATTGCCACGACTTGTGTGGGACACCATACATTTGTAATTATGAATAAAAGACAACATTTTATGCAAATATTGTGCAATATTTTCTCTTCTAAACACTTGCACAATAAATTGTAATTCATTTGATTTTTATTTTTTTGCATATGAATGGAAATTTAGCAAAAAATAATGTGTACATTTTATCTTTAGTTACAAAAGTTGTTCCAACTTTACCTGATTGAGCTGAAAGAAAAATTAGGTAACATTTTTGGTGACATCCACTAAATGCTTGCCTGCTAAGCATCCTAGAATAGTTTCTTGAACTTATCCATTGGGCACAAAGTCAAAAGGAACTTGACAAGACTTAAGAAACAGTTTTGCATACTACTGTAACTCATCCAAAACATTGTATGACACTTTCAAATCTTATTCCATCTATTAAAAGACTCAGAAAAAATTGACTAATTGTGCAAACAACACTTAGAGAAAATAAAAATGCACCTAAAAGCAATGTGCAACAACACTTATTGAAACAAAAACTCCTATCTTGACCTAGACTAACTGAGGAAAGGATTGCCTAAACAAAACCATTAACTGGTTCATGAAAGTATTTTCCCTTTCTTTGTAACTTGCAATGCTCCATATGTTTGTGAGCATTGAAGAGGAGGTGAAGAAATGATAGATGTTTAACTAGCTGTTGCAATTCCTCTTGAATGGAGAAAAAAAATCCACTTACCCACTTATATTGACCATTCATGCTGTCTTGAAGTGGATAGTGTTGATGGCGATTTTGGCACCACAACAATGCAAACAAAATATTGCTACTCTGCTTCTCCTAAAAGAGAAAGGCAACACATGGATGCCTTAGCTCCCAAGGTCTTTGTAGTTGGGTCTCAACTGTGCTGATGTTACTCAGTGGTCAATACAATAGTAATATTCAAGGGGCCTGCTGGTGTTGAGCTTCTGGATTGTTATAAGATCAAGCATGAAAATAAAAACCTACTTTAACAAGGGTTTTAAAGAAATATAAAAGATAGATCAGGGCTTTGAAACAAAAAAGAACAATAGTTCATCCAATCTTAACTAGACTTGCTAACTTCAAGGAATTATAAGCTAAAACTGCAGAACAAGATAAACTTGTGATTGACACACAACCTCTTTCATTCACAGTGCTAATTCGCATAACAAATTTTTTAATTACCATTACAAAAATAATATTTTATCCCTTGAAGACTTCACAAATCAAATGATCAATTAAGACAAATATCATTCAGGAACACAACATGAAGTAGATTAAACTTTGATTTCTTCTACTGTCAACAAAACATATAAGAAATATTTACAAAGCTGGCACAATCACCAGTGTACAGAGAATCTGTTTCTCTAGACTGTTTCCAACTACACTAAACAAAATTGGAAAATACATTATATTCGGTACTAAAATCTAACTGCTAAACAAGAAGATAAGGGAAGCTCTCATTACTCAGAAACAAGATGCAACTCTATTTCCTTCTGTTAACTGACTAACTCCTAACAATTCTTAGTCTCAAAGTTCTCTAATCCTAGAAGTTCTAATCTAGAATTGCTAATTGTAGAGGTTCCAACCTTTACAAAGAGGCAAGAATGCCATATATATACAGACTCTACCAAAAGAATGCGTTGTCCCCCTGTATTAGGGTTTTCACAAAATATCTGCTTCCAGGAGAGTCGACTCTCAGATCTTTTGAAGAGAGTCAGAACTGCATTCAATGTGAATCCTCGTTGTCCATGTTGGTGATGGCTTGAGCTCAGGAGAAGCCTTTAGATCTTTTGTAGCTGCAACATTTACTCTCCTGCCTTCGTGTCCATACTTGAACTCCTCCACATAGTTGCCTTGAATGCTCAAAAAGATCGTCATTAATATTGACCTATCTCCTCACTAGTGCTCGCTACAGCTATCCCTGTGAGTCATGGTTGTTTCCCCTTTCCTCAGCCTTCTTCACATTCTAGACTATTCTGCATGCTGACCATCTTCAGAAGCATCACTGAGCCTCCCTGTAGATCTTTTGATATTACCTAAGCTGATCCATCACTTTTGATCTCAGAAAGAATACATGTTGTTCGCATTCTGCAGACTTCCCTCACAGGAATAGTCAATCGGTCAAACTGGGCCAATGAGTCACTCTTTTGGTTTCCTATGGTTGGTTGGACACATGCCACGCGAGCTTCGTCAAGCGGTCAAAAGTGGTCCACCTTGAATCACACGTCGGTGAGACACTCCTTGTGTCTCCCTGATGCGATATCGTCTTAACAGTTATCGGCACAACATATGGCAGTCAACAAGACGTTTCGACGAGCAGTAGAAGTCAGATCGAGTCCGCAAAACCCATCGGCAAGACTCCTTCATTTTGCTGAGACCTCTTGGCGCACATCTTTCCTCTCCACGAACTCCTTTTGTATAGGCTAGACACCTCGGGGTCGCCGAGACCATATGGTGAAGCTTTTGTTTTCTTTGGGAGTCTCCCCGATATCCTCCTTTGTTTCGGCGTGACCAATGTTTCGGGGAGACCTTTCCCTGAACTTCTTTCTTCTTACTGAGCCCACTTCCTTTCGGTGTGACCTTCCATGGTCAGGGAGACTCTCGGCGAAGCCACGTCGTTTTGCCGATACCACTTTATCTCGGCAAGAGTTCACCCCGTTGGTGAGACATCTTGCCGAGCTCACTTTTCTCTCGGCGAGCCTGCCCTTGTCGTTAAGACTTCCTTTGGTCGGTGAGACTTTACACCAACCGAGGCTTCCTTTCACCGAATTCTGCTGTCGCCAAGACCTTCTCGAGTCGAAAAGACAACCTATGGTCGAGGAGACCTTATGGCGATATCCTCTGTCCCCCCCCCGAGCTCATTTCTTTTCGGCCAGACTCTGCCTCCTCGCCAAGACCTTATGGCGAAGGTATGATCCTTCGCCGAGCTCCATTCTTGATTTCCTTTGTTTCAGCATGACCTTTATGAGTCAGTGATACTTTACACCGAAAGCATCATCTTTTGGTGAGAGGTTATGCCAAACTCAGAATCTTTTGGCGAGGGATCCCTCATGTCGGCAAGACTTCACCAAACTTAGATCCTTTGGCGAAACTTCCTCGAGAGACATCTTCAGATAAATAACTTGGTTCTGCAAAACAGATGCCTTCATTAGTTCCAAAAATACATTAATATCATGCCTTTGATTTTAACAAAAAGAAACTCAACTCCGGTGGAAGCGGAAGCGAGACCAAGATAGAACAGGAAAAAACATCAAAGAAATGAAACAGGCAGAACCGGGATGGGAACCAAAACAAAAATCAGAACCGGGACCAGAGTCGGGATGGGGACTAACCATGGAAATAATCAAAATTTCCAAGTTCAAACCCTGTCCCGGCTCTGCATCCGCAAAGGAAACAAAAACACAGGGAAACAAACACCGGTGGGGTCAGAACAAAAACTGATCCCGAGCGAAGCACAACGGGGGTGGGGGCGGAACCAAATCCAAAATTGAAACTTTTTCAAAGTTTCAGTTTTGGATTGCATTTCGATCCTGCCTGTAGCGCACAGACAAGGAGATGACCAAAAAGAAAAAAAGAAAAGGGGAAGGGAAGAAGAACACCCCGCGACCAAACAAAAGAAACAACAAAAGCCAAAGAATGATAGAACACGGAACTGGGACCAGAATGGAACAAGACCTGAAACTTATGAAAGTTCCAGGGTTCGGTTCCAGTTCTGGTTCTGGGGAACAAACCAAAACGCGAAGGGAAGAACCCAACGACGAAGAGAGAGAAAAAAGGCGGCGGGGATGGAACCCAAACGAGAAACTTTGAAGAAATTTTAACATTCTGATTCAGACCCGGATCTGACTCCAAGAAAGAACAAAAGACGAAGGCAAAGGACCGTCGGAACCGGAACTGGGGACGAAACGAGACCAGAATCTTAGAAGGAATTTCAAGTCCGGTATTGGTCCCGGTTCCGCCTCCGACAAAACTTTAAAAGAAAAACGCCTAAGGCAAAAAACCAAAGGCCAAAGGGAAAAAGAAGAGGGGGGGCCCATTTTGATCCAGATCAAAGTGGGGTGGTTATGAAAGGCATAACAAATGGTGACTCGGTTGGGAAAATTGTTTAACCATTTTCATGAATCTGAAGGATTCAGCTACCCAGAAATCCTGGTTCATGAACATCACCACTCCAGTTGGGTTAGTTATTTCAAGCAAGGTAGAGCTAGAATCTCAAATGCAAGTCAATCAATGGCTACCCCTGAATCTATGTGTGTGCTTGATAGTGCATCATCCTTTCATAAAGTTTTCCTTATCTTTCGAACAACAATGTGCAAGATTTGAGCTACATGAGTTGATTCTTTTTAGCTGTCGTGCAATGATATCCTGGGCATTGCTCCATTGCTAGTCAGGCGTCTATAGCGATGACGAAGATACCTCTAGTTTCCTCACAACATTGCTCTACTGCCAGCCAGGCGTCCATAGCCCTGGTAGAGATACTGGAATCACCCATTCATATTGAATGCTCTTTTCTTTTGATAATTCTTTTCTTTCCCTCTTTTTTTTTATAGAGTTTGAAATATTTCACTTAGTGCTTTTTCAATATGTCAGATGTTTAACATCTGATCTGGGTTGAAAGCTACTATGGACCTCAAGACAACACTTAGGAATCAGATTTTTCACTCAAATCTTGCAACACCATAATCCTAAGACAGATATACCCTTACAAGAGGAGATGTTCTTAATGATTTATGACAGATTTAGGGGAGCTGATGAAGGTTACTTGCTTTACACCTTGTTTTCAAAACCCTCCACAACTCTTATTGATAATGGGCATAAAACAAAGAATTTAGGGCAAAATCACCCAATCAAAAAACTTGAAAATATTTAAACCACTTCTCTCCTAGCAACCAAAGTATGCTTCAGATAACAACCCATCATTCCAAGATGGAAAGAAAAAGATAAACCCCCAAAGAACAAAAACAAAGGAGAAAACCAAACAACAAGACAAATAAAAGAACAGAGGGACAAACAAACAAACAGAAAATTATTTACAAGAAGAGAGCAAATTTACAAACAGAAAAACAAAATATTTACAAAGAGAGCAGCAGATCATTTACCTAAGGACAAAGTTACTTACAAGCGAAAGCACAAAAAATATTTACATAAATACATATTACTTACAAACAGGAGACCAATAAATTATTTTCATTTAGAACAGAAATTAACAACCTTCACGACTCAAAATAATGCTTAAGAAACTGCCCATTGACAGGCAATGGAATAGATTCTCCAGTTAAGCTACTCAGTCTGGAAGCATTTTCCCCTAGGATCTCAAAAATTTGATAAGGACCTAGCCAGAGTTTGTCAAATTTCTGGTGGCTGCCCTTCTTTTCACTAGCCTTATCCCATAATAGCACTAAGTCTGATATCCTAAAAGTCTTGATCTTGGCTCTTTTGTCAAACCAATGTTTGAAAACAGCCTGGTGGTTGAAAAATTGTTGCAAAGCAACATCCCTCTATTCTTCTAATTTCAACAAAGCAACCAATCTGATTTCTATCCTATTGTCACTAGAGTAGAATTTTTGCATGAATTCAAGGATAGGTATTTGCAAATGGATAGGAAAGATAGGCTCTTGGCCATACACCAGTTTGAATGGTGAGGTGTTTAGGGAAGCCTTAATCCTAGTCCTATCTGCCCATAATGCGAATCTAAGCTGGGTATGCCAATCTCTAGGGTTATGCTCTATTAGTTTCTTAATGACCCCTAAGAGATTCTTATTGGTTGGCTTTGCAACTCCATTGCCTTGTGGGTAATAATTCGAAGAATACTTCAAGACAATCTTGTGATTATAAGCTCAGGAAATAAACTCAGCAGAAGAAAAGGTAGGGCCATTGTCACATACCAGAGCGAAGGGTACCCCAAACCTTGTAGTGATGCATTCGGTGAGGAACTTGATCACTACCTTTGTTGTGCTATTTTTGTAGGGTATATCTTCTGTCCATCTTGTGCAGTAGTCAGTCGCAGTCAAAATGAACTTGTGTCCTGCAGTAGAGTTTGGGTTAATAACCCCAATGAAATCCAGTGACCACTAGGAAAACGACCTTACCTCATAGACAGGGTGCAGTGGCATAGCTAAATGGCTTTCCCTTGGTGTAGAAACCTGGCAGGTGTGACATGTCCTCACATGCTGGTGTGTGTCCTTGAATACACAGGGCCAATAATAACCAGACCTAAGGATCTGGTGTGCTAGAAAATCTGCAGAACCATGACCTATGCCATGTTTCCCATGAAATTCAATGATCACTTGCTTGGCCTCTTGATGATCAAGGCATCTTAAGTATACCCCTTCAAAATTCCTCTTGTATAGTAACCCTCCTTTGAACATATAATGAGAACTCTTCAGCCTCAGGACTCTCCTTTGAATTGAATTCATCCCCTCTGGACATCGATTGTTGAGCATCAGATTGACAACATCAACATACCAGGGATCGTTGGAGAAGGACTAGGTCGTATATTGCTGGCAAACAAAATTGTTACCAGCATCCGCCATGGACTTGGATAAACCCATGCCTCATATGCGTCTCATAGGGCGTATCTCCAAATCGAATTCTTGTAAGATAGCCATCCACTTTCCTCTTCTTTCTCCTAGCTCGCTCTGCATCAGTAGGGACTTGACAGCTGCGTCCGGAACTATAGCGACGACTTGACTTCGAAGAATGTAATGTCAAAATTTCTTAACAGCCCGAACCAGCGCAAAAGCTTGCTTCTCCAGAGGTGGGTATTTGATCTCCGTGTTTTTGAATGGAGAGCTCATGAACGCAATCGGTCTCTCCTCTGCCTCTTCTTGTCGTTGGGTTAATACAGCTACACCAGAATGGTCAGAGGCAAAAGAGTAAATGTAGAATGGCCTAATGTAATCAGGGATGGTAAGGACTGGTGCCTTTGAAATGGACCGCTTGACTTGTGAAAATGTGTCTTTTGCTTCATCAGTCCATTCTATCTTGGCGTCTTTCTTCATCATTTCGTGGAGAGGCTTTACAATCTCTGCAAAGCCCATGATGAACTTCCTCACAAAGTTGATTTTCCTAAAGAAAGAATTCATTTCTTTCTTGCTTCTTGGCTGGGTGATCTTCAGAGTTGACTCAACCCAGTCTAGATCGATTGAGATTCCCCTTTCTAAAATTATGTCCTAAGAGCTTTCCCTTGGAGACTCCGGACATGCACTTATTGGGATTCAAGGAGACGCCATATTGAATACACCTCTGGAGAACCTTGGCCAAGTTGGCAGCATGATTGAGTCGATCCTTGGAGAATATTGTCAGGTTGTCTATGTAAACAATAATACATTTTCCAATTAGATCCTTGAAAGCTATGTCCATGGCGCGCTGGAAAGTTGCTCCAGCGTTTATCAGACCAAATGGCATCCTTCTGTATGCAAACGACCCCACTTGGTAGTGAAATCCATCTTCATCCTGTCCTCAAAGTCGACCATCACCTGATTGTACCCAGAGTAACCATCCAAGAATGACATCATCTGTGCTCCATTTATAGTCTGCAAGACTTCATCCAGAGAAGGAAGTGGATAGTTATCCTTTTCTGAGGCTCTATTCAAATTTCTAAAGTCGACACATAGCCTAATCTCCCCATTCTTCTTGCGGACTGGGAATAAGTTAGCCACCCACGTTGAATGGTGCACAAGGAAGATTATCCTTGTAGACAACAATTTTTGAACTTCTTTATAAATCAATGGCTCAATCAGGGCGTTGACAGGACGCTGCTTCTGTCGGAAGGGTTTAGCCTCGGGCTTCAAGGGGATATTGTGGGTCATAACAGAAGAATCAAAGGTCTGGAGGTCTTCATACCCCCAGGCTATCACATCAATATCCCTTTTAAGTGCCCTCAATATGTCTTCTCTAATTGCTTCAAGGCAGACCTTCCCTATGTAGACATTCCTTTCAGGACCTGAGTCAGCTAGGTTAACCATGTCATATTCGCCTCCTTTGCCTTCAGCTGATGCCTTCTCTCAAGCCCTTGGGTTTGAGTCAAAGATTATTTCTAGAGCAACCATTCCCTTGGGAATGTTATTAGTTTTCAGATTAAGGACTCCTTCTGTATCAGAATCCTCTGGATTCCAATCTCCTTGATCCCTGTTGGATTCATCAATGATTTGTCCTTCAAAAACATGTGAACTTGCTAGGAAAGCAAGGATATGTCTGTCATCATCAAAGACCTGGAAGTTCTTGATATTGTCAGGAACAGCTGGGGTGGACATCGGTTCCACTGAAAATCTTTTAAACTTGTAGCCATGCATAGGTTCCAAGGTACTAGCAGCAACAACCAATGAATCTGCTACATGATTGCCCTCTCTAGGGATCTGATTAATCCCAAAAGAATCGAAGTCCTTAATCAGGTTCCATACCCGATTTCTATAAGCTTCCAACCTTCTGTTGTGACATGTATATTGGCTGCGCACTTGCTTGATAACTATTTCTGAATCTCCCTTAACCATCAAGGCTATAACTTTCTTCTTGTGTGCAAACATCAGTCCCCGCGCCAGAGCTTCATACTTCGCTACATTGTTAGTACACCCAAATTGCAACCTGTAAGAAGCAAAGAAAGTTTTCCCTTTAGGGCTAGTTAGTACAATTCCAACACCACAACCGGTTTTGGACTTGGATCCATCAAAGGTAAGGGTCCACAACTGATCACAAGCAGGGGTTGATCCTTTTGAAGTTATTGTGGGTGCTTGAGTTAGATGAGTGACCCTTAAGGCTGCTTGATCTTTTGCATCAGGTATAGGGAAAAGAGGCTCTGTAGGTTGTTTAGGTATTCTTTGCAATTCTAGCTCAGTTGTATCATCTGACCTATGGTCATCTTCTTGGCAGTCACTTGTCCCTTTGGTTGGTTCCTTGGGTTTCATTTCATTTGTGAGTGCAGGGGTGTCCAACAAACCTTGGGGCTGCTCCTCGTCAGTATACTGATTGGGACATGTGTCTAGAGTAGGTTTGATCTGAGAAGGGATTTCTTTTGAAAGTATTGTATCCCTGGTTAACATGGTTGCTTCCTTGGCCTCAAATGAGAAGTAGTCTGCAATGGTCTCAGGGCGACTTGTACTAGCTTCCTCAGCTTGGGAAGCATGATTTAAAATGTCCTTGCAAGGTTGACAAGTCAGTTCAGAATGACTTTGGTAATGTACCCTGCACCAATTAGGGAGCAGGAGACTTTGTAGATCTATATCTGCCCCTAAGACCAGTTGTTCTTGTTGAAACTTTCTAATTAGGGCCTGTTGATTTTCATCAATGGTGGGGTCATGGGATTTTTTTTTTGACATGTTCTTAGCATTGAAAACCGAGAAGGTTAGAATTTCTTCTTGTTTATAAACCCCCATCTCAGTCTCAAAGTAAGCCACCTCATTGGGACAATCATACTCAGTGATGATATGCTTGAGGTGAGGCTCACTTTCAATCCTAATTTGATTAGGAATCCCTTTCCATGATAGCCACATATGTGAAAATTCAAGGGAAAGATATCCCCCTAAATTTTTCATCAAATCTCGGTTCAGTAGCATACCATAGGTCTCAGGAATATCTGCCACTTGAATATCTATGTTGGTTAGGATCCTAGGATCTGATCCTACTTGAACGTGTATGTTTCTTAATTCCCCTACCACATTAACCTCTATTTTTTCAAGTTGAATGACCTTCTTATTGGTTTGAATGGGGTTTAATCCTAATTTCTTGCATATGGAAAATGGCATGACATTTCCTGAAGCCCCCGAGTCCAATAAACAATTATGTAGGTTCTTGCCAGAAATTCTTAAACTTAAAAGGAAAGGTGGAGTACCTACCTTGTTTATGTATAAGGCTGCATTCACATCCCCAGTAGGTGCCACCTTGCTCTTTCCTTTTGACTTATCATCTTGTTCTAGAGCTTTGAGCACTATCTCCCTTTGAGCAGGGCACCACTTTAAAATGTAAAAATATGACAAAGAATTTTTTTGTTTCTGCATCTCAGAAACAATGTCAAATTCTATATTATAACTTGAATTACTTTTGAAAACAGCAGAGGAATTACCCTTGTTATGGAGGTCAGGCGAGCCTTTTGGTGGAGGAGGATTATTATCAACACTTTGATTTGGAGGCACCATGTGATTAGGAGGTGCTGAGGTAGTAAATGGACCCTTATTCTAATTTCTCAGGAAGTGTCCTCCTTTTGACTGAAAGGATTGGGCATCATATGAATCTTCCTCCAGTTCATTCTCAATTTGCATTGGGAATGAGGGCTCTTCTTCAATGATATCATAGGCCATTGCAGTATCCAGTGAGTCACCTCCTTTGTTTGAATTCCCCTGGAATGTGTGAGCATCTTCGTGTGCCATCTTGACAACTTTCTCCATTTGAGGGCAGTTTATCTCAGAATGGGTTGCAATATTGTGCAACTTGCACCAATTAGTCATGAAGTTGAGGTCAGCCACGTTTGCAGTGTGTGATCTCTCTTCATTTGCTTGATAGTTGTGCGAAACTCCACCATTATTGGGCCCAGTATTCCATTGTCTATAGTTGTTTGGCCTTTGATTGTACCCTTTGTTTTGGTTTTGATACCCTTGATTAGAGGAATTTTGGCCTTGATAACCCCTTTGGTTGTAATTGTTGTTATTCTGATAAGTACCCTGATTGTTGCTATTTTGATTAGGATGATTACTTTGGCTTTGAGGGGATTCAGCCGAAGCTGAGCCATGTCATTTGTAACTTGGGACAACGTTTTCTTCAAGGTCTCCACCTCATTAGTAAGTTGGACTGTCTTTTCACTTTCCACGTTCTTAACAATAGGTGGCTGATCAACATGACTTGGAGTTCCAATTTGGTTATGATAACCATGGGAGCTTGGAGGAACCTGTGGTTGTTGGGAGAAGTCAAGAGTTCCCTTAGCAAAGAATGGGATAGGAGGCTGAGTTTTCAATTCAGACACAGGCCCATAATGGGAAGGAAACATCCCTGGGACAGTATTGAACAAGGGAGTTGGACTAGGTATTTGATATCCCATTGAAGGGAAACCTCCTCCCATGCCTCCTTGTTGAGAACTAATTTGTTGCTGCAGCTTGAAAGCTAGATGATAGACTTTGGATAGAGAGTCAATATCAGCTGGTAGATAAGTCCTTTGCAAGAACAAGCCAAGCAAGGGGTCTATAACCCTAACGTAAGCTTGGATGGCACTATTCTCAGTGACTAGATAGGGATCTTGCAATCTCCTATACATTCATTGGAACTTGGTGTTGAATAAAGGCAAGGGTTCACCTAATTCCTTTCTATGGTTGCAAACTGATGGTATAAAAGAGCCAGATCCACATAGATTCTGAACTGATTAATGAAAGCATTTTCCAAGTCTGTCCAGCTCAGAATAGAATGCTGAGGAAGATTGAGATACCAGTTGTAGGCCATATCCCCTAAGGAATATGGGATAAACCTACAAACTACATCATGGTGGGCTATTTGAGCCCTGGTACAAGCATCCTTGAAAGCTTGTATGTGCTCTTCAGCACTTCTCGATTCACCATGAATGTACTTAGGACATAATTTCTCAGGATTCTTAGGTAGATCATGAAAACCTCCAGGGATAATCCCCAATGGACAGGGATTATTTTGAAAGAATGCCATTGGTGGCGGTGGTGGTGGTTGAGCCAGCTATTGTATGGGTTGAACTAGCTATGATGACAATTGAGATGGGCGTGATGGTGGATTGATAGGTACCCACTGAGGTATTGGTGAAAAGCCTGGTGGAGTGAGCGAAGCAGATAAGGGTGGTATGATAGTTGCCCCAGTCTTGTGACTTTTGTGTCTTGTTGGGGTCTTAAGTTCTATCAGGGGTGGTGGATTTTCAGCTGATCGGAGAACTCTATGGGACCTTCCTGAAGAAGAAAAACCATCTTTATCTAGTTTTCCCTTTTTGGCCCTCCTTCTAGCGCCAGTTCCTGTTGATGGCGATTTTGGCACCACAACAATGCAAACAAAATATTGCTACTCTGCTTCTCCTGAAAGAGAAAGGCAACACATGGATGCCTTAGCTCCCAAGGTCTTTGTAGTTGGGTCTCAACTGTGCTGATGTTACTCAGTGGTCAATACAACAGTAATATTCAAGGGGCCTGCTGGTGTTGAGCTTCTGGATTGTTATCAGATCAAGCATGAAAATCAAAACCTACTTTAACAAGGGTTTTAAAGAAATATAAAAGATAGATGAGGGCTTTGAAACAGAAAAGAACAATAGTTCATCCAATCTTAACCAGACTTGCTAACTTCAAGGAATTATAAGATAAAACTGCAGAACAAGATAAACTTGTGATTGACACATAACCTCTTTCATTCACAGTGCTAATTCGCATAACAGATTTTTTAATTACCATTACAAAAATAATATTTCATCCCTTGAAGACTTCACAAATCAAATGATCAATTAAGACAAATATCATTCAGGAACACAACATGAAGTAGATTAAACTCCAATTGCTTCTACTGTCAACAAAATAGATAAGCAATATTTACAAAGCTGGCACAATCACTAGTGTACAGAGAATCTGTTTCTCCAGATTGTTTCCAACTACACTAAACAAACTTGGAAAATACATTATATTCGGTACTGAAATCTAACTGCTAAACAAGAAGATAAGGGAAGCTCTCATTACTCAGAAACAAGATGCAACTCTATTTCCTTCTGTTAACTGACTAACTCCTAACAATTCTTAGTCTCAAAGTTCTCTAATCCTAGAAGTTCTAATCTAGAATTGCTAACTGTAGAGGTTCCAACCTTTACAAAAAGGCAAGAATGCCATATATATACAAAATCTACCAAAAGAATGTGCTGTCCCCCTGTATTAGGGTTTTCACAAAATATCTGCTTCCAGGAGAGTCGACTCTCAGATCTTTTGAAGAGAGTTAGAACTGCATTCAATGTGAATCCTCGTTGTCCATGTCAGTGATGGCTTGAGCTCAGGAGAAGCCTTTAGATCTTTTGTAGCTGCAAAATTTACTCTCCTGCCTTCATGTCCATACTCGAAGTCCTCCACAGAGCTGCCTTGAATGCTCAAAAAGATCGTCATTAATATTGACTTGAAACTTATGAAATTTTTAGGGTTCGGTTCCAGTTCCGGTTCCGGGTCCGCTAGAACAAACCAAAACGCGAAGGGAAGAACCCAACGACGAAGAGAGAGAAAGGGAAAGGCAGAGTCGGGGCCAGGATGGAACCCAAATGAGAAAATTTGAAGAAAGTTTAACATTCTGATTCAGACCCGGATCCGACTCCAAGAAAGAACAAAATACGAAGGAAAAGGACCGTCAGAATCGGAACCGGGGATGAAACAAGACTAAAATATTAGAAGGAATTTCAAGTCTGGTATTGGTCCCGGTTTTGCCTTTGACAGAACTTTAAAAGAAAAATGCCTAAGGCAGAAAACCAAAGGCCAAAGGGAAAAAGAAGAGGGGGGACCCATTTTGATCCAGATCAAAGTGGGGTGGTTATGTAAGGCATAACAAATAGGACAGCTGGGTATGCTTTCTTTCATTAGAATCCTCATGCTTGGGTGCAAGAATGACCTATGATGCACTGTTGGTCTCCATCATAGTTAGATGCCTGATAGGACATCCCCTTGAAAGCTTTGGATTGGTTGCTTCCTTTTCTATTTTGGCATGATGGTATCCTTCATTTTACTCTCATGGTGCTCTTGTGGTATAAGCAACAGATTTGGAACTTCATGGTTTTCTTCTTCTTTTTTCAAATAACCTAAGAAGGATGATATAATGTTATCATGGCAACATTCTTCAAACCTTTCGGCCTTTTTTTCATGGCTGTCCTGTTTCATGGCTAAGTTTGGACAAGAGAGAAGACAATTTAAATGATTAGAAATAACATCATTACCTTTACCTTGCATGATAAATTTCCTTGTTGATTCCTCCTCCATGGTCAATGGACCATCCTCTTCCATTAGGATAGCTAATAACTCATCGAAGCTATCAAATCTTGGAATGATCTTAGGAACAGCTTGTCCAAGCTCAAATTCCTCATTATTACCCAAGGAGGTACACTCTAAATAAGGATTTTCTTCCTCAATGAAGGAAGGAAAATGTTCAAACAATGAGATAGCCTCTTTCAATAGACTTTCAATTGATATATCAGCCTCAAGATCTTCTGTATAGTAGAAAGGAAGCTCCTTCAACCAGCTAAGATCTTGCAAATCAACTTCATGAGAAATTTCTTGACTTGAGAGAATGGACTCCTCCCCATCAAGACCATATTCTTCCTTTTGCTCCATGTCTTATTTTTTTGATTTGATGGCACAAAAGCGAGTGAAAATAGTTATCTCTTCCTCATCTTCACTTGAAATATGCTCCTCTTCACCTACATAGCCTTCATTTTCTCTCTATATAATGGGTCCTCCTTTGAAAAGGGAGATTATGGGAGGGAAAAATGGTTTAACTGATGAAGTAGGATAAATATGCTCATTGCTAAGCTGATTATGTGGCATTATGGAATGCTCTTGGTTAGGAATTGACTGTTGGATTGAAAGAGCACTCCTAAAACTTGGAATTTTAATACAAGGAGGCTTGAGGATTCAGAAGGTTTTTCTTCTTTAAAACTAGGAATTTTGGACATGGAAACCTCTTCACTCAAAGGATGATTCATTATTGCAGGAAGAGTTGAATTGAAACTAGGAATGCAAGGGGTTGAATCGGTTTCATACCTTTGTACTTGTGCAAGCAAGTGTTTTTTTTGTTCTTCTTTGGTTGCAACTTGTCTAGTAAGAAATTCCTCTTCATACCTTTGCGCCTCCACCTCCTTCTAATGAACATGAGCTTGAGAAAGCTCTTCCTGTTGCATATTATACTCCCATCAGGCGTGCGAAAAATTGTAGTTTCCTAATAGTTCACCCTTGTTGAGTAAACTCAGCCTATTGGTGAAACATTAGAAAGCCTCCCTGATTGTGGGCTCAGACAATGGAAGCTAACCTCCAGATTAAGCTGGCTCTTATGGTGTTCACCTAAAAACTAACTAAACTAATGTATTTTCTAGGAAAAGGGTAATAAGGAAGCATAAAAATGAAATTACTTCCTAAGGTGATGCATCAAAATGATTATTTTGAGACCTACACAACTACTTTTACACATAGTTTAATCAACAACAAAGCTTTCACATACACAACTCAATGGTTCATATGCTTTTGCATCAATGTTTCATAAGAAGGCTATAATGCTCACAATCCTAGAAGGAAAATGTAATTTCTTCACAACTTGAAATTGCTTGCATCACTAACACAACCTACAACCTACAAACATACATATCTTTTCTGCATAAAGGTGCTACTAATAAGACACAATAACAAGGATGAGATACCTCACATGAAATTGCATCAATCAATTAAGCACACACAATGAAACCAAATTTTGGAAGGCAAAACTTGCTTAACTTTATTGATCTCCAAAGGTGTAATACTGCTATACATGTCTGTAAAAGAGTTACAAATGCTATCTCCTGCTGAAAGAACCTCCAAAAAAAGGTACAATGTAGAATGAGAATGAAAAGAACTAACTTCAAAAGTGATGTTTGAAGTTACTTTATATTTTCCCAAGTAGTTGCACAAAGATAGGAATCTCAAACTCCCTTGGTCATGCACAACAATAAAGCCTATTTTTAAGCCCCTTAAAAGACTCCAAAAAGGCTCTAGAATGAAGAAAAGGTCAAGGATTGACCTCCCCTACCATAAGGGCACCAAAAAATTCTTCTAGATGCTTTCAAACCCCTCCAAAAC
The DNA here is from genome assembly GCA_007258455.2 of Sequoia sempervirens. Taxonomy (NCBI): domain Eukaryota; kingdom Viridiplantae; phylum Streptophyta; class Pinopsida; order Cupressales; family Cupressaceae; genus Sequoia; species Sequoia sempervirens. The sequence goes on along the minus strand of VDFB02047230.1, from coordinate 73,364,887 downwards.
TGAGTCAAAATAGGTCCTATATTCTCTTCACTTGTTTGTCAACTTCTCCAACCTCCCCTAGATGCTTGGCACTTGCACATCAATATTCAAACTACTTCCCTCCCTTTTGAATTAATCTTGAAAACCAATGCATCTTATCTTTATTTTTCACAATAGGTAGCATTAATTAAAATGATTTATAAACTATCACTCCAATAATGTTTTACATTTTAACATAGTCTCAATTTTGTGCAAAATGGAGGGAACACTTGACTAGACTTGGAAACTATGCAAAAGGGGACATAAAGCATTCAACATATTACATGAGGCATTAGTTTATGAAGAAAATATTTAAAATAAAAGAAAAAATTCCATTTGGTGGGCGACCAAACTTTGGGGAAAAAAGAAACCCCAAGGAAGCCCGCAGCCACACACTCATTTCACATTTCATTTTTACTTTGCATTCTCTAGCAACTTCGTTCCACTCTTTGAGGGTGCTACCATGGTCTGAGCCCAAGCTTTCATAGGGTCTTTGGAGGGTTTTTTGGAGCTTTCATATGCAAATCTCTCCAAAAATATGTTGAGGCCAAGTAGGGTAAGTCTCTGTCTGCATAAACTTTGCCTTTTTCCATCATTTTATGTGAATACAATGTTGTTTCAAGCTCATTTAAACAAAAAATAATGAAGATTTTTTGGTTTTTTGTACTTTTCTCTTCATGCTAGGTCCTTCTGGAATAAACGATGAAAGTTTTCTGCTCTCTGTGAAAGAAAAGATAGAACTCTTGGTCTAGAACCGTTTTCACTTTCTCTGTGCAAAACTTGATCATTATCATTTGGGATTTTTTTGGATTGCTATTTCTAGATGAAATGGCTATCCTTGTGTTAATGACATTGAATGTTTGTCTTTCCTCTCATGACAACCTCATGACTATTATATGGGAATTCATTGGACTATCCCCCTATAGCTATGACTTGCAACTTTGTTTTTGTGACTTAATGTCTTCCATGCATCTTCAACATAGATTAATATATAGTTCACTGTATTTTAAAAGATGCAAAATACAAAATGATGTATAACTATTCTATACCCCTTTGTGGTACACTATTGAATTATAAGATCTGACACTCTTACACTACTTCATAGTGATTAAAGGGGGTAACTAAACTTGAATGGTACAAGCATATTTAACTTTCATAAACTTTTCTTTGGCTGCATGTTGTACTTTGCAAGGTAATTACCACTATGTACTTTGAAACCCTTGAGTGATCATATATGACTGCCATCTTCAAATGAGCTCACTTATGGTCTGTCCTTGATAGCCTCTTATAACAGTCATATAAATGATGCATAGATTATTGTGGTTGTGACTGTCCCTATCTCATATTGTGATTCCATTGAACAAGTATTTGTCATTTATGACAGTGACTTTAGCCAACTCACTGTCATGAGTGATGAGCACTTGCTCAATATTGATAAGCATGATGAGTTTACACTCTTATCCTTCTCAAAAAACCAAGAGGGAAGCATGCTAGGCTCAACCCTTGTAGGAGCCCATTTTACTCCACATGCTATGATGTTAATGCAAAATAACCCAACAATGAAAAATGTACCTATACCTGCACAGTGAACAAACATGTTAGATAAAATAATGAAGCTTAGAATTTTATGTGGATTGATGATGATCTTATGCTTTTCCTTGATATCTGTGAAAATTGAAAAATTGATTTAATTCCTTATGAGAGTAAATTATATGTTTGTTGATGTTGTATATGAAGAGAATATCTATCCCGAGCTCTAACACCAACTTTTCAATCCCTTGTAGGTAATTTCTGAAGCATTCGAGCAACTTCTAGAGAAATCGAGAGGAGCTGAAGATGCAACCGTTCAACCTTGGGGGTTCATCATTTAGGCAATGACAGATCCCTATTCCTTTCATATCCTTTTCCTTTGTTCAAATGCATAGTTTACATCTTGTATTGCATTGAATCAGTTATTCCCACAGCTTGTGCAGGACACCATACATTTGTAATAATGAATAAAAGACAACATTTTATGCAAAGCTTGTGCAATATTTTCTCTAGTAAACACTTGCACAATAAACTGTAATTCATTTGATAATAATTTTGTGCATATAAATGAAACTTTAGCATAAATTAATGTGTACCTTTTATCTTTAGTTACAAAGGTTGTTCCAACTTTACCTAATTGAGTTGAAAACAAAATTAGGTAACAACTATCTCACACAATAGTCGCTCAACAAATCTGCTTTGATCCTCAACTGATAAAACATTTAGGCTCAGATCTTGTTTCACCTTTCTTCCATACTCGCACATCCAACACTTTTTTTCTTTCCTTCAAAGAATCTTATATATATAAGTATGTCTTATTCATCAATTAGGTTGACCTAATTAGATGAAAACAAAATAATCAAAGCACTCTTGTCAGTACCATATATGATTTAATTTTTTTAATCCATGTAGTGCATTCTACCAAGTTGGCTAACATCCATAAAGCATAACTAGTCTCCTTATTGAATTGCATACGTTAGATCGACCAAGACTAGAACTTAATCCACATAATCTCCATACCAACATACAATCCTCAAAGAAATCACCTTCTAGATCTGAGGTCACATCAATTTCTCATCATACTATCATCATAGAGACTATCATTAAAACCACAATATTAGAATTTTCTCCTTAAGAAAATGCGGAGTCTCCCACACGGATATGCCAAGCAAGCAATAATAGTAAAATATAGAGTTGAACTTTGTCAGAGATAAATTTCTGCTCACAACCCAAAACTTCTCAAGATCCAGGATATAGATGTCTGAATGAGACATGATAACATGGTTAAGAGATTAGAGTCATATTTATTCTTGCGGTGAATTCTGAACTCAAATACCAATGTACTAGCTCATCACAAAAGATAATTATCGACAAAGAATAACTTTCAGTAAACCAACTAAACTTCCCATATAGTTTTCAACATGTTGACATCAATGAAAACACACAAACAACCAACACAAACCATCCACACTTCATGCTCATGTTGCAAGGCTCCATAATTCCAACAATCTCCCCCTTTGGTATTGATGGCAACATGCATGTCAAAAACATTTTTCAATATACGACAACTGAATACTCCCCCTATCAAAACTATTCTCAAAAATGATTTTCCTCTTCCAACCTCTATCTCTCCCCCTTTGACATCAATGGAAGGATGGGGTCTTGTATATATGTATATATGCATCAAAATATAACCAAAAATATATGAACACAAAATTAAATCAACCTGAAGAAGAAGAACCTTTGAGACTCTTCAGGATGACCTTCCATGAGACTTTTCCTTCTTCCCATGATCCTTTTGCACTTACAAGAGTCTTGTGTGATAGTTCAAGCTTAGTTAAGGACTCTATACCATCTACTAAAGTATTGGGACTAAGATTAATTTATGGTAATTCACCAATACTGTCAAGAGCACTAAAAATAGGAATGTGTCTGAGTGCCACAAATTTCTTAATAACCTTTGTTCTTTGGTCCTGTAGGGAAAAAAATTTATCCTGAAGCTGGACAATGTAGGACCACCTTTGATTATCTCTGTCTTCTTCCAATCTGTATGTATATACTTGAGTGCCTATCTAGGTTTCACTCTTCATTATCTCATCTCTTATGTTTAGTGTATTGCCACCAATTTAGGCAAAAAGAAAGTAGTTCTTGTGCCTCTTCCTCACAAACTTGCGCACTCTCCAATTCCTTCATTGCTTGACTATGTGCATTTGCATGTTTTTCCTTGATATCTTCCAAATTTTCTTCAGCAGACCTGATTCCAACATGCACTTCTAGTTCAAAGATGTAGACCTTCAAAGAATTAATCATGTTTATGAGATTCTCCACAACAGAAATAGATGAATGAAAATTAGCACCGAGAATAACCTTCTGTAATTCTTCTAGATCTCCTTGAATGTTTATTCTTTCATGCTCATGTTGAGTTATCTCAGACTCACTTCCTTCTGCAACTTCTTATTTGACAACACTCTTTCTTTTCTTCCCTGTTTCGATTGCACTACCAGAGGTACCTTCTACATTGGGATTCTTAGGGCTTTCCAAAATAATTTTTCCATAATAATCAATTTCAACCTCTAAAACTTCATAATCTAACTCAGATATCCACACCAACCTTGATTCAACTACTTCCGTGTGACATAAATCTGTAGACACTAGGAAATTGATAATTTTAGAGTACTTTTCAGAAACACTCATTGGAATCCTTGACCTTTTGTTCATCCTCATCTAAAATGTTCCAAAGAATGCAGCACGAGTAGTCTCTTGTGCATTCGAATTACCAAGATTTATCATGAAGTTCCTAATTTGATGGGCAATAGGCTCTGTATTTGGCCATTCTATTCTTCCTATTACTGGTAATTCTTTCAAAAAGTAAAAGAATAAGCAGACAACCAAATTTCCATACCAGAATGTATTCTTCTTACTCTTTTTGATTTCCTTTAAATTCTTCAAAAGATGTATTCAAAGTAATTCACATAGGTCATAATCCATACCTCTTTTAACCATATGAACAACAATATGTACAAAATTAGTAGAAAATGTGAGGTCATTGCTAGGGAGAAAAAATTTGTGACCAATGACCATTGCAACATACCTAATGACTAGATAAACAATTGATCTCAAATCAATCTCTTTCCTTTCAAGAGTCACACCGGTAACCTCAATTATCCCTTTCTCATCCACAACCTTCCGTTTGGGAACTGGTCCAGAGGAACACAAACCGGTTACATATCTGATTGCTTCTTTGGTAATCAAATGTGCTTCATCAACCCACAAAGATTCATTATGAATTCTGCTCAAAACTATTCAAATATGCTTCCTATGAAATTCAAACAAAGGGGGTTTTCACCCAAAATCCAACTTCTTCTCAACTAACACTTTGTAGGCATCATGGTTCTCTTCCAACTCATTCTTCCATAGAATGCTCAACTGGATTGGTGACATTTCCTCTATCTTACTGTAAACAAATGCATAGATATCTTCTGTAGGCAACACTCTAGGAGGGATGCAAGAGAATGCACCAACTGACTCTTTCGACAGATTCTTCAAATATTTTTTCAGATTAACTTGCACTGTATCTGCAGTATTCACAATCCTTTGAATTATCCATAGCCATAAAAATGAAAGATTGTGCAAACATGAATACCTCTGTAAATTCCAACAAGAGATGGATAGATATCTAGCTTCTGGAGCACACTTCAAATCCACTTGATCTCTCCTTCAAACCATGAGACTCTGAATTTCTCTCTAAACTTCCTTTGCACACTTCTTTGAAAATACATATGCCTCTTGAAATATGTGCATTTATTTCTTTCATTCTAAATGCTTTTGTAATAAATGCTTCAAATTGCAGGTAGATTACCTCAAAAATTGTGTGCATCTCCATTCTTTCAAATTCTCCAAACTTCATTCTTAACATATGTGATTGAGAAATTCCTTAAATTTGTTACCACATTAAATATACTTCTTTCATGATGTGACATAAGTATCGATGGGGGGATTTATTAAATTTTCTGATAATTGCTCCCCTTAGTTATTTCTAGACTCAAAAATTGATAGGCGTATCTATACCATAGGTTGGCAGAGATAAGACTTATGACTCTGATTCAACTTGCTTGAATTCTCATTCCTTTCTCCAGATCCTTTTCATCTCTTTTCTTTCTTCTTCCAGATTAATGATTTTTTCATACTTCTTCGCTGGATAATTATTTTTTCTTCTTCTGTAGTTATTAACAGGCTATTGTGGATTGCAACACTTACAACAAACAACATTCTTCCTTCCATTATTTCTTTTATTCAATCTATTCTCACATAGAATAGCTTTATGTCCAACCTTCTTGCACTTAAAAAATTTGCTGGAGAATGATAAAGTATCATTCATTTTACTTTTGCAATCCTTTGCCTTATGACCAAATTTCTTGCAGGAATGACAAACACCATTGAAAGATAAATACCTTTTAGCAACAGGTTGTTTGACAGGAGTTCTTCTAGAATTGCTTCTTAGATTCTTGATTCGTCCATCTTTGCACTGAGTCTTCTTGTTAGTAGATTGCTTCGCTTTAGAACTCTGACCTTCTTCAAACCCTAAACCACTTTTATCCATTTCCGGTCTCTGAGAAGTAATCAACTCATCAAGCATTACAAATCTTACCTTAAATTTTTCTTCAAAACTTCTTTCCTTTTCTAGATCAGATCTTAATATTTCTGCTTCTTGCACAAGGTTTGTGCATTCATCCATCTTCCTTTGAATTTCAATTTTCTAACAATCTTCAATTCTTTGCTTTTCATCCAATTGTTGTAGTAGGATGGAGACAATTTCATCTGCCTTAACTAATAGATTGCATGATTCATCACACTTTGCAGTTTTTCAATATACTCATTTGATTTCATCAACTTGTCCTATAGATCTTCTATTTCTTCTGAACATCCAGTAGAGATCATTTTCGGAGGAAAAAAATTCTTATACTCAAATTCTGGGACCTTCCTCATGCTATTAGGCTCCTTCTGAGGAACCAAGCTTTGATACCAATTGTTGAACATCCAAAATACTGAGAGGGGGGGATGAATCAGTATTCCATAAAACCATTCTAATAAAATCCATCTAACTATTATCACAATTCTGACTAAATCAACAAGAGAGAACATAAGAACAAATCAATGCAACCACACACATGAAGACCATGATTTTTACATGGAAAACCTAAAGAGGGAAAAACCACAATGAGGGTTAACTCACAATATATTATATCTGGATACAAGATATTATAGGGCTCATTTCCAGGACTCACTGTCCTTGAAAATGCTCACTACCTGAATACAAAAGATAGCTAACTGCCAAGATACAAAGATTGTGGTTCACTGCCAAAAGGATTGAACTAATAGAATACACCTTCAATGTGTAGGGTTTTGTTCCAATGAAGCTCAAAATATGAAGTGTACTTCCTCACACAGAAGTCGCTCAACAAATATGCTCTAATCCTCAACTGATAAAACATTTAGGCTCATATCCTCTTTCACCTTTCTTCCACTCTCACACATCCACCAATTTTTTTCTTTTCTTCAAAGCATCTTATATATATAAGTATGTCTTATTCATCAATTAGGTCAACCTAATTAGATGAAAACAAAATAATCAAAGAACTCTTGTCGGCACCATATATGATTTAAAACATTTTATCCATGTAGTGCACTATACCAAGTCGGCTAACATCCATAAAGCATAACTAGTCTCCTTAGTGAATTACATACGTTAGGTCAACCAAGACTAGAACTTAATCCACAAAATCTCCAAACCAACGTACAATCCTCAAAGAAAGCACCTTCTGGATCTACGGTCACATCAATTTATCATCATACTATCATCATAGAGACTACCATTAAAACCACAACATTAGAATTTCTCCTTAATAAAATGCGGAGTCTCCCACATGGATATTCCAAGCAAGCAACAACATTAAAATATAGAGTTGAACTCTGTTAGAGATAACTTTCTGCTCACAACCCAAAACTTCTCAAGATCTAGGATATATATGTCTGAATGAGACATGATAACATGGTTTAGAGATTAGAGTCATATTTATTCTTGCAGTGAACTTTAGACTTAAATACCAACACACTGGCTTATCACAAAAGAACATTACCGGTAGAGACCAACTTCCGGTAAACCCAATATACTTCCCATATAGTTGTCACCATGTTGAAATCAATGAAAACACATGAACAACCAACACAAACCATCCACACTTCATGCTTATGTTGCAAGGCTCCATAACTCCAACACAAACAACATCGTATTCCATGCAAATAATGTTCTTTTTCTGAATAGTTATTATCTTTATGCTTTATGATATTTAAGCCAACTAATATAGCTATGGAGTTGGTATTTTAGCTCTATTCCTTTTAAAGGGAAGAGCTTGTTAAACAATAACCTCAACAAGTCGGCCACAAAAAATAATGCAGTCCTATCTAGGAGATAGAGAGGACCCAAAATAATCATATTACTTCTTCCAATGTGATCCCAAGCAACACACATGTTGGTACACATCAACCCAAGTTGGAAAGAAGGAAATGTGAGGATGAAATGTGTAACACATTACCAGTCACCCCAAAAACACAGTTTCAACTGAATTTACTCAATGTGGTTCTCAACAAGATAGGTCAAGACCCAAACATGACTTAACACAACTTCAAATGTTGGTGTCGACCCCAAGCACATAGCACAAGCAAGAGAACAAGCCCTGTCATCTAGACATCCACAAATTACCTAGAAAACCAACTAAAAATAATATGCACCACCAAAGAGATCAACCATTGATGTGTGGACCACAAAGGGACATTCCATGAATATACAACAACACTTCCATATACTTCTTTCACACTGTCATGCCACAAATAGCCATAAAAAATCAAATAGAAAAAAAAACATTTCATCCTAGAAGAACAAAATAAACAACCATGAGATAGAACATTAACAGACCAACTTGTGGTAAATACCATCACATGAAATATTAACTGAGACACTGCACAAACGTTAAGAGCACATTCACCAAACTGTAGAAGCAAAAACATCAATGCAGAGAAATACATATTATTTTCCAGACCAATCCTAGCAAGCAACAAGAGCTGTCAACCCACTGCGATTACCATAAACCTCCTCGACAACACATATGACCTGAAAATATAGTAGTGCAATATCCATAGAGCATAAACTCTAAATACCAAATCGCAAGACCATATCTTCTGAAATGAAGGAAAATGGGTGAGGTAGGTTTTGAATGGGGGTATGCACCTATTTCCCTACTTTCATTAGGAAAAAGAGATCCCCTAGGGAAAGATTGACTTTCAACCCTTAGGTGATTCAATCTTGATGGAGATCTTGATGTTTTCCTTATGACCAAGGACAGGTTAAATCGGCTTGAAATGCACTTTTGGGAGAAAAACTAAAAATAGAAAATGAACCCAATTGTGTAATGTAACACTTGAAACATCAATTTAAAACCTTAATCTAACAAAATCAACAAAGTTCCAACAGATCTGAGATGATTATGACTATATGCAAATGTCACAAAAAGCTCCTATTGAGTTTCCTCCTGGGATAGATTCTCCCTAGGGAAAATGGGTTTTGTTACAAGGATCCAAAATCTACTTTCACATTCCTCTACTCCTGGATCTACACTCCGGATTCCTTTGGTTTTCACAATTGAAAAGTCAAAATTAAATTCTACAAGTAACTTTTCGTGGCTTGACGAAAATGTTGACAACTTTGAAAACTTTACAAATTGCACTTTTGATGAATCTTCAATCCTTCTTCAACCTATGATCTACAACACACACAAGAGGGAAAAATTGTTTTCTTTTTGGTGAATGGGGGTTTTCCTTGGTCAAACCTTGTTTTGGTAATTAAACCTTGAAATGAAATGAAACATGAATAGAAGGAATAATGAATGAGCACTTGCTTGTTGCAACTCACCAAGCCCTTGGATGCAAATCCTTATAGGATTGAAATCTAATACATCTCTCCAAGGTCTTGGTCTTGCATGAAATGGCTTGATTGGATCTTGATCTTGATAGCTTGGATCTTGACTTGAATGCTTGAAACCTACATCACAATGTTAGCTGCAAAAACATGCATGAATGGAGATAAATTTGACATGATGCTTGAGATCTTGAATGCTACAACAAATGAATAAATTTTTTTCTCTTGAACACCTTTGAAAATAATCTTTTCTATCCTCTTTTCTCTCATGAAATTTCTAGGATTTGAATTGATAAAAAAGACCTTGTATTTATAGGTAATTTTCTAATTTCTAGAAAATTAAACATCAAAGGCCAAAAATTGCAAATTGAATTTGAATCATAAAAATTCTGCCAAAAACATATTAAAAATTGGGGTCCTAAACTTAAGGGGGACCAGCGAATGGGTTCTAGGCCCCAAACCTAGTACACACCAATTTCAAGGCAATTTAATTAATGTTTGAAATTGTTTAATACAAGTTTCCCTTTTAGAAAACATGATTAATTAGGATTTTAAATACATAATTGGGCCAATTAGAGGCTTAATTAAGTCAAATTTATTAAGGGATTCAAACATAGTGTGGAAATGTAAAGGAGTAAATTTTCTGTCACTACATTTAGCCCCTACTTTAGTGAGAGGATGAGGCCTACACTCAAACTCACACTAAAGTAGTCAAACAAGTGTCAAGAGAGGTCTAATTGTACAATTGTTGGAAAGATAAGACAACAAAGGTCAAGGAGGATGATCGAGCCCCCAATATATAAGATCTCATGACAAACCAACAAAGGCACAAAGATACACATGCCTATGTTAAATATCCAACAACTTGGGACAAGATACACAAGTCTACAATATCAAAATTAGAGAAGGGGAAGAGGGTGGATCAAGCCTCGACTGTTTGTCCAATCGGTATGGATAAAGCCTTATTTGTTTGTCCAAAAATGTTTACTAGTGGAAACCCATTGTCCACTATGTAAAAAAAATACACTCACACAAGCTAGTGAAATCCATTGTCCAGTAGGTGAGCCCCAAAAAGTGGTTAATGGGAAAGTCATGTCAGGTCTACATTCTCCCATTGTACTGACTATGCAAAATTTATACCTCCTGATAACTTTGATAAGGTTCCATAGAAATGGTCACAAGGCTAGCAAGCTACGTTATGCTAGGCACTAATGAAAAAGGCTCCACTAGCAAGCAAGTTATATTATGTTTGGTGGCCATGAAAATATAAAGGATCCACTGGCAAGCAAGTTGTGTTATGCTTGGTGGCCTTGAAAAACATAAAGGATCCACTGGAAAGCAAGTTGTGTTATGCTTAGTGGCCTTGAAAAACATAAAGGCTCCACTGGAAAGCAAGTTGTGTTATGCTTGGTGGCCTTGATACATGCAATAGGATATTCAAAGGGGTTTTTCTTAGTTCATGAAAGGTCTCAACTTAGGGAACATCGCTCCTAATGTCTCCAAGAGAGGACTGGTTGAGGATAAAAGATTCACAACTTAGGGCATGCAAGTCATAGCGTCACCACTAAGAGGAATGCCATATGCCAAGAAAGGTCACACTCTTGAAGGGAATCAAACCAAATGTCACCACCAAGAAGACACTGTAAGGAAGCTAAGGTAATGGAACAACTTCCTATAGTAATCTTGAGAGGATAATAATGCAAAAAAAATTACTGATCTTTAATAGTTATAGAAACTTAAAAAAAAATAAACAAAAATATCATGCATACCACAACACAATGATTTACGTGGGGAAAACCCTTTTGGGAGAAAAAACCCACACTCCAAAAGCTGCCCAATATATTATTCAAAAATCACAAAGATTACAATATACTTGTAGAGCAAGCTTCTATACTTGTAGAGCAAGCTTCTCACAGGAGTATAACCACTCAGAGATCTAGAGGCAACATGTCCACTATCAGATTCTCAAAATACATCGCAATACACAACTGTAATACAATTCCCTCATAAAATAGGGTTGCCTTCTAGGGAAAGTCAAGCCAACAAAATATTGACCATCAGATATAAGACCTAATGACGAATGGTCTAGATTAACAATAATAAAATATACATAAAATGTGGCTTTTGGGGGCGCTGCCCCCAAACCCTCACCAAGGTGTGCTGCCCTCAAACCCCCAACTAGGGGGGATGAGCCCCCCTGGACCTCCATAGGGGGGTACCCCCTGCAACCCCCCTACGCTAACATATCAACAATACCTTGTATATTTGCAAGGTTGAAATACATTTTCTCAACAAATCTCCCACTTGTCGAACACCTTACAAGAGCAACAGGAGGGTATAAAAACATCATCTCTTAATTGATAGGGGTTGAGAGGTCCATAGTCTCTGAACACCATTTGAAATTTTTGTGCTCACAGGATTTGTTAGAGAATCAACAACATTCATCAAAGTCTCTACCTTAACCAGATTCACCTACTATCTTCGACCATATCTCTAACAAAATGATACTGTACATCAATGTGCTTGGTCTTGGCATGAAATTTTGGGTTCTTGGCTTGAAATATCACACTCTGACTGTCACAATAAATTGTAATTGCACCTTGTTTTATTCCAATATTTGAACACAGTCGCTTAAGCCAAATGGCTTCTTTACAAGCATGAGTAGCTTCCATATACTTTTCTTCAGTAGTGGACAAAGCAACCACATCCTGTCACTTACTCATCCAACTAATTTCACCACCAAATAAAATAAACATATAAGCACTCCAGTGGACCGTCTGCTATCAACATCACCTACCCAATTTGAATCCACATAACCATGAATATGAAGGGAAATTTCATCTTTAGTCATATTACTATGATAACACAAGGAATAATCTGAGGTATTGCACAAATATTTGAAGACTCTTTTAACTGCATCCTAATGAACTCTACCAGGATTAGCAATATATCTGGAAAGAACTCCCACTGCTTGGGCAATGTCTCGTCTAGTACAAACCATATCATACATCAAACTTCAAACTGCACTCTGGTAAGGCACTCTGCTTATGTCTTCCATCTCTGATGGAGATGTTGGACAATCTAAAATAGATAAATTTGTTCCAACTGAAACATGAACACATAATGGTCTACAATCTTGCGTATCAAAGAAAAGTAAAATTGAGTTGACATACTTACTTTATCCAAACCATAGCGTTCTATTCACTTTATCTCTTTTAATTTCCATCCCAAGAATGTGTTTAGCTGCACCGAGATCTTTCATTTCAAATTTAGCAACAAGTTGAGATTTCAGTTCTGAAATCATACCTTTCCCTCTACCAATAAATAACATATCATCAACATATAATGCGATAAACAAGAAACAATCGCCATTAGTTTTATAATAAACACAATGATCTGATTTAGAATGCTCAAATCCCAAACTCAACACATATGTATCAAATTTTTGGTACCACATCCTAGGAATTTGTTTTAGGCCATACAAATATTTCTTCAATTTGCAAACCAATTTACTTTTACCTTTCACCACGTAGTGCTTTGGCTATGTCATATAAATATCCTCCTCCAAGTCACCATGAAGGAAAACAATTTTCACATCCATTTGTTCAACCTCTAAATCATAAGCAATAGAAAAAGAAAGAAAAAATCTAATGGATGTCATTTTTGCAACAGGAGAAAATATCTCACCATAATCAATAGCCTCAACTTGAGAGTAACCTTTTGCAACCAACCTTGCTTTGTATTTCTCAATACTTCCATCTGAACCAATCTTTTTCTTGAACACCCATTTGCAACCAACCTTGCTTTGTTTTTCTCAATACTTCCATCTGAACCAATCTTTTTCTTGAACACCCATTTGCAACCAACCTTGCTTTGTATTTCTCAATACTTCCATTTGAACCAATATTTTTCTTGAACACCCATTTGCAACCAATAGGTTTTCATCCTTTAGGAAATGGTACAAGATCCCATGTCTTTATTTTTTAAAGCTGCCATTTCTTCATCCATAGCAATCTTCTAGGATTCTACATCATTCATACCTAATGCCTCTTCTACCGATTTGGGTTCATCCATGTTAATATTCAAAGAAAAAATACATCTCCAATCATCGAGTGAATACCTTTCAAGTGGTTGTCTATGCCTTGTAGAACTTCAAACAAGCTGAGTTTGAGGTTCTTCCTCCTCTCTTGAAGATTCAGAGCTAGATGAGCTCTCCTCAACTTCTTTGTCTATCCATGGGCCTTGATTCAAATTTCTTAGGTGTAGAAGGAAATTGAATCACATCTTCCTGTTTACTTTGTTCTAGCTACAATGTAGCAAAATAAGGCTTAGTTTCTCTAAAAATAACACTTCTACTATGTATTACCTTCTGTGCAATAGGATCCCAAAGCTTGTATCCTTTCACACCATAACTGTATCTGATGAAGATACATTTCACACCCTTGTTCTCCAACTTTGTTTGCTTCTCCTTTGGCACATGTGCATATGCCTCACAAACAAAAACTCTAAGATGTCTTAATGAAGGCTTGCGACCCAACCATGCCTCTATAGGCGTCTTATCAACAAGAACTGATGTAGGAGTCCTGTTAATCAGGTAACAAGCAGTGGCAACAACTTCAACCCAAAACCTTTGTTCTAGACCAACACCACTCAACATACTCCTGGCCTTCTCCATCAGTGTCTTGTTCATTCTTTTTGCAACTTCATTATGTTGTGGAGAATATGGGGTTTTATTTTTTCTATGAATACCACAATATTTACATAATCTATCAAAATAATTAGAGCAAAATTCACCGCCATTATCAGTCCTCAAACATTCCATTTTCTTTCCAATCTACAACTCAACCATTGCTTTAAATTCTTTAAATCGACTAAAAACTTTAGATATACTCTTTAGGAAATATACCCATGTCCTACTATAATCATCAATAAATGAAACATAATATGTGGATTTACCAATTGAAGGAACATCTGCAGGACCAAACATGTCAGAATGAATAAGATCCAATACACCACAAGATTTATGAGAACTCAAGTAAAACTGAAAGCAATTTTGTTTTCCATAAATGCAGTGCTCACAAAAATAAAATTTAAGATTACAATCAGACAAACCTTCAACAAGGTTTTTATTTTTCAAGGTCCTTAGACCCTTTTCTCTAATGTGGCCAAGTCTCTGGTGCCATAACATAGTTTTCTCTATAGGTAACTTTGATTCAAAAGAAAGAGCACCCTTGGGTACCCAAAATCCATGACCATCTGCTGAAGGTGAAACCATCACTTCTTCCACATACTTGGTTTTCATAGAAGTACTATTGCACCCAACAGTGCATGCATCAAGCTTATACAATGTGCCATATCTGACACCTCTAGAAATCACCATAGCACCTCTAACCATCTTGCATCCTACATCAGAAAATACTACCTACACACTTGCATCTATTAGTTTTCTTACATATAATATATTTTGCGCTAATCTAGAGATATGCAACACACCATTAGTCCTTTTTATTCTACCATCAGGAAACCTATTTTAATTTTACCATGGCCAACAATTTCTAAATGAGAATCATCACCCAAGTACACCTTATCTCCATCAAATTCTTCACATTCAGAAAACCAATCTCTATTAGAGATCATATGGAAATATGCACCTGAGTCAATTAACCATGCATCATTACCTACATGAGTTGCCAAAGCTACAATGAATGCGTCACCATCTTCCTCCTCGGACTTAGAAGCAGTATCAAATTTCTTCTTTTTCTTCTTCTTTTATTCTTTGCATTCCTTACAAACATGTCCAGGCTTACCACAGTTCCAACAAATAACTTTGGACTTTCCAAGAGATTTAGATCTCCCATTGGACTTGGATTTTCCATGCTTCTCATTTTGCTTTCCTTTTTCCTTGGGTATTCCATGAACATTTAAGGCCTCCTTGGCACTAATGGATACCTTCCTCCTCATCTCTTTCGAAAGTAAAGAACCCACCACATCTTCAGTCTTCAATATAACAGAAGTACTCCCAATATCCATAACAAGAGAGTCCCACGAATTAGGTAAAGAACAAAGTAGGATATGAAATTTCTCTTCCTCATCCATCTTGACACCAACTGATGCCAATTGAGTCACCAACATATTGAATGCTTCCAGGTGGCCTGTTATTCGTCCACCCTCTTCCATTCTCAAGGAATACAATTTATTCCTCAAGAAAATATTGTTCGCTAAAGATTTAGCTTGATACATCTCACCAAGCTTCTTCCATAGTTTTTGTACAGAGGTCTCTTCATGGACATTGATTAAAAAAAAGTCTACCAAGTATAATCTAATTAGACCCTTGGCTTTACGGTCCATAACATCATATTGAGTAGCTTGAGTAGGATCTGTAGGCCTTGAAACATTCTCATCGACAACATCCCACATATTTCGATCTATCAACAGATCCTCCATCTTCAACTTTTACATTTCAAAATTATTTCTAAAAAATTTATCCACCTCTATTCTCCTCGATGAACTTTCCATCTAAAAATTCCTACAACAAGATCACAAAGTGTCTTCCACACAAGCTTCGGCTCAAATCTAGATTAGTTCAAAAAACCCAACAACCCACAATTGAAACCAAAGGTGATCAAGCTCTGATACCACTTGTAAGGAAGCTAAGGTAGTGGAACAACTTTCTACAATAATCTTGAGAGGAGAATAATGCAATTTTTTTTACTGATCTTTAAAAGTTACAAAAACTTAAACATAAATAAACACAAATATCAGGCATACCACAACACAGTGATTTATGTGGGGAAATCCCTTTCGAGAGAAAAACCCCACACTCCAAAATCTTCCCAATATATTATTCAGAAATCATAAAGATTACAATATACTTGTAGAGCAAGCTTCTCACAGGAGTATCACCACTTAGAGATCCAGAGGCAACACGATCGCTATCAGACTCTCAAAATACATCGTAATACACAACCGTAATACAACACCCTCATAAAATAGGGTTACCTTCTAGGGAAAGTCAAGCCAACAAAATATCAATTGTCGAATATAAGACCTAATGACAAATGGTCTAGATTTTCAATAATAAAATATAAATAAAATGTGGCTTTTGGGGGCACTGCCCCCGAACCCCCATTAGGGTGCGCTACCCCTGGACCCCCATAGGGAGGTACCCCCCTGTAGCCCCCCTGCACTAAAGTATGAACAATACCTTATATATTTGCAAGGTTGAGACACATTTTCTCAACAAACAAATCACATGAAATAATAAGACCACACTTTGAAGCAAACAATGAGTGGGGTCACGTATACCCCCACTTTAAAGAAATTGCTAAACACCATGCTGTGAGCAATTACTTTAAAGTAGAACATAATAAATTCCAATATATGAGAGCTTTATTCAGAAATACCTATGCAAAACATATGTTTCCAAGATAGAGCTACTTCATGGAAAGGAGGGTTGCCCCCCATATGCAATCCTAAGATAACACATAAGGGATCCATGGATTTGGGGTCAACATTTTTTGTTTCTATAGTGATATAATCGATCTTGGAACCATTATCATTCCCAAAATAACTCATGGAACAATGAGCACAAATGAAGGATGACGCAGAGAGAGAGAGAGAGAGAGAGAGAGAGAGAGAGAGAGAGAGAGAGAGAGAGAGGGAAACTTTTGGGTCAACATGGAAGAGACTTGAATGTCTCGACACCTTACATCATCCCCAAAAGGAAAACACAAGACAAAAGATAAAGGTTATGATAGATAGAAGAATGCAGATAAAAATAGAAGAATGTCATGATGGATTTTCTTCTTTTGTATCCTTGCACCAATGGAGTGACAAGGGTCATCCAAAGTAGGCTCACATATATATAAAGACACACCAAGCAACACTGTACATGGGATCACATTACACACATGCAATCACAAAGAACATAAAGAGAAGACTAGTATGGCACATTTAAGTCAACCTATAGTAGGTCATCTGCATCCCAATCTTGTTCGTCATATGCGAAAGGTGGATAACTAGCCAAAGGGACAATGACAAGTGTTGTACTAGGAGCATCACTATGTTCAGCATGTCATGAGTCACTCTTTATAGGAGGACCATCACAGTTGTTATCATCGAGGAAAACAATAAATTTAGCTCATTGGCACTTCCTCATCAATTTTAGCAATCTCATCATCATTATCCAAGTTAATCATAACAGGAGGCCTAATGACAATGTCCATAGAAGTTTCTTGTTGTTTTTGTTGTTTTGGCGAAGGTGGAGAATCATCATGCTTTATTTCAATTGGTATTTGATCTTGATTTTCTATTTTATTCTCTTCTTTTAATCCACGAGAAGTAGCACGATGTCTATGCCTATGCTCTTTAGCATTTTTGTTTCTTTTTGCATGATTTTCAAGCTGTGATTGTGTAGGAGTGAGTTTATCAACCATAGGTTTCTTTTCTTCCCACAAGGGAGGAATGAAAGGAACCATGGGATGTTGTTCAACCACTTTCTCTTTATCTTTATAAACTTGTTTGATTTTAGGAGGCACAATAGGACTTATTTGATTATCTCTTGGTATTTTATGGGAAATAGGTGAAGGATTTGTCATGGGTTGGTCTTGGGTTACTTGGAAGGGCTTTTGGTTCAATCATGGTTTCATCAATGATAGGAGGCTCAATAATGGGTTGAGGCATGTTACTAAGGGATAATTCTTCTATGCGCTTTTCCTTGAACTTTTTGATAAGATATGAAAATGAAGTCCTCATGAGGCTTAATAGGTTCCATAGGTTCAGGCCAAAAGAAATCCAATGAGAAATTTCCACGAGAAGGAATAAGAACAAAGCCACTATGGTGCACAGTAAAGATATCATCGCCAAATGGGAACTTTAAGCATTTATGCACTAGCAATGGGACAACATCCATGGAACGTAGCCATGGATAACCAAGCTTCACACAAAATTTGTCCAACAACGGGATGATGGAGAATAAGACATTTGATTGTTTCGGTCCAACTTTTAAAGGAAGAGTGATCAAACCTATTGTAGGGAAAGAAAAACTGTTATGTGTTTTGAGCCATGCTTTTGGTAGTTCATAAGAATCTTGATAAATTTCATGCACAAATAAGAATTCCTCGGTGATCACATTCTCGACACACGAGATCAATTAATATCCCATTAGTAGGCCTGTCATTGATTCTTCCAGTGATGTAAAGAGGACCATCGGGTGCATGCTTGATTATGTCATTTTGTGATCTAAAGCAATGTCAAGGGGCATTTTGGTTTGGCCCTTACGAGGTTGAACATCAATGAAGCCGACCATACGTTCTAAGACTTCCTCATTTATATTGTCATTATTTGTATCTTGAAGTTTGTCAACATTCATCACATCATTCTTAGTATCAATAGCTTTCACAAAAGATATATTATGATTTGGCATGGGGTTGGTAAATATTTGCAAATTTTGGTTGAGTGAGGCAATAGACTTATTTTTTTGATCATTAACACCACCAATCTGGATGTGATTAGAATCAATGAGGTCTTGCATAATATGTTTAAGATGCTTACATTGTTCTATATCATGTCCATTTTTTCGGTGATAATAGCAAAAGGCATTTGAGTTAAAGTTTGGAGGTAAGGCTTAGTGGTATCAATGGCTCTAGCAAGAGGTAAGGTAACTAAGTTTTTACTTATAAGTTGCAGCATAATGGAGTGAAGAGTATCGGGTAACGGGGTAAATTGTCTACTCCTTTCCCTAAATGGATATGGATTTGTTGTTTTTATGGCAGCCACTTGGGAGTTAACATGTTGGCTTGTTTGACGTGTATTAAGTTGTAAAACACCCTTATTTTGTTTCTTACTAGAATATGATGAAAATGAAACCCTCTATTTTGAGGCTTTGACCCATTTTAGACTTGGAACTTGTTGACACTAGGAACTAGCTTAAGGAGAAAAATGGGGGTCCTCATTTTATCAAAAGTAAAATGGGTCATGTTGTGAGATGCATAGCAAAACCCTTTAGGCTTAAATCAAACCCATGATGGAGTTTCCTCTACACCCATCAAAAAATTAAAAAAATAAATTTGTTTCACCTTTAGGGGATCAAATGAAATCATTTGGAAATGCCATTTTGTAAGTATGTATTTCCTAGTATCACCTTTTCAAAAAATTTAATATTAAATATTATGTTTTCTTTAATATTATATATGTAACAATTTTATAATGAATGTAGATCCATTACAAAAAAAAATGACAACTATTCAAGATATTGGAAAAAATAACAAATATTGTTTAAAAGTTCTTTAAAATTGTACTACAATCCACATAGATGTTCTTTTTTGAAAGATAAAATAAGATTTTAATTTTGATATATATAGTAAGAGAAATATGTTATGAATTAATATAGGTTCAATTTTTTTTATTAATTCTAATTGAAAAATTAATAAATAAAATATTTAACAAAAAATAACAAAATATATATATGTACTAGATATTGAAATTAAAGGTCTAATTATAAGAAATCGTGATTTTTTTTTTATTTGTAGTGAAATTTATGTGATATGGAATGATGTTACTCAATACAAAAGAATAAAAAAATAAAAATAAAAATGATAGAAATATTTTTTTTTTATTACAATTTGAATGTACATAGAAAATGTCATAATTCATTACTTTACACCGTCCTCAAATTCTTGACTATTTGTTCTTTATAATTGAAATCAATTAAAAATATTAAAAAATGTTGATTTTAGTGTCCCACTTAGACAAAAAGAGGAACACATAATTGTGATATCACCCTCCTAGTACACATTACTACTACTTTTGTGTCTCTTATGATTATCACTTACAATGACAATTATCACTTATAAAAATACACATGCAAATTCAAGTTCCTTTATAATTGTGTTATTTAAATACAATTTCATACAAAACATGGGAGTGGCTTTCTAGTGCCAACATACAATATTTTTTTCTATAAAAATAAAAATTTCATCAAGGGTAAAATAAACTTTATACTAGAGAAGACGAATATGTTGAAGTTTAAGGAATTATGTTTTTGTTAAAATTTAAATTTTGGTATAACATTACCATTGTTGGATAGTCCCTAATCAACCTCTTTTATATTTGATATTTGACATGTAGTCTTTTTATTATCTAGTTACCTTGATAATTAGTAAACATATGTTGGTTAAATGTTTTCGAGGTTGGGTTAAGCATAAGTTTTAGGACCATAACTTGTGTCATATTCAAAGTAATTGGATAGAATTTTACCCAAGGCTCATTCTATTGTTGTGTTATATTCTAAGTGTTTTGATATACTTTTTATAACACGATCTATTATATTAATTGGCCTCTACCTTTAAAACAGGTTAGACTTCTTGCATAATGAATTATGGTGACAATATGCAATTCTATTTGAATATCCTAAACAACCTAGGACAAGAAGGCCTTATCTTCCATCTTAACTTGATGGGAAGACAATCAAACTAGTCAATTTTTTAATGGACCAAGTGTATAGTTTCTTGGCATAAATGGAGCTAACATTTCAATAACTCATCTTTATACCTACATGATAAGAACACTTCTTTGTAGTCTCTTTAAAGAATGCAAAAACAACAATGTTTTGCTACTTTCTAGGAACAACATGTTAGACATGAAGCTTGAAAACCATATTGCATCATTCAAGCATATGAACATCAATAACCACAATACATTGTGACTATTGTGAGAAGTGCTTGAATCTAGAAATATGCTCTAAAAAGTGAATCCAAACATGCAGTTTGCAAGTACCAACAATTCTCTCAAAATAAGAATTCTACGTCTCAATATCTAACATGAAATCGTCTTGACTTAATAGTTAGTGCCTTATTGTTGTTCTATGACATCTTATAATAGATCATTGTCTATTACATAAATACTATTCAATAGGGGCTGTTGAGATAGTTTATAGGGAATTAGCCTAAGTCCTCCCACCAACTATATTCGGGTAGGTGGGAACTATAGGATTCTGGTTCTAATAGTGAAGGTATATTTTAAGAAGGTGCCCTGTGGATGAATAGCCGTTTTAGGTCCCCTCCCACCTATTATCCTATATCCATCCACCCACCCCTCCTAGGGGCAACTATAGGACCATATGTAATGTAAAGAGCAAGAGTGAATGGTAATTTTGGCTCACACTTGAGTAACTTATGAACTACCAAAAGATCCACGACCAAAGAAAGGTGTAGTAAGATAGTATTTTAAAAATAAGGCATGCTTTTTTTTTCTTCTTTACTATTTTCATTAGCATAACCTAAATTTATTGGCGTCCTCATTAGGTTTATGTGATCTTCTATTAATCCTCGTTAGATGTAGTTGGAATTGGTATGTGAATGCGTTTTGCAGTGATGGCAACTGCGTTTGACTATGAAAGGATTTGCTTGGATATCATGTTTGGTGCCTCAAATTATGTTTGGGTCTTTTTATTCAACCATTTGGTGGGTGTCCATTATTGGTTTTACTGTGCAGGAGGTGGAGGAAAGCGATGTTGGATGGAATGACAACAAAGTCAATCCATAGCAAATGCAACGACATTAAGCAAAAGGTGCGGCATTCTGAATGGATAGTCACCCGCTTATATTATTGTAGTGAAAATGTAGTCCTTTTCACTTCTTTTCATCCCAGACAAACAATAATAAGAGTTTGAAATTTAGAGTTGCTATAAATTGAATATGTGATGGAGATATGTTGTAATATCTATTAAAAGATTTATTAAGATGTTAGAATTTTAGCATTTGTTTAGTTGAAGATTTTAAATTTTACAATTAGTTGTTCTTCATTTAGATTCATTTATGTAAGTGTGGACTGAATTTTTGCGATTGTAGACTTGAATCTATGATGCATTAAATCGGCTCACCACAAAGTGAATTAGATAGGCTTAGGATAACACGTGCATTGTACCCTTGATTATAGTGCAAACCAAATCACTCCTACTTGCATGGCAAAAGCCAATCACGTGGTGAATAATTTTATGGACTGCTCTCTTCTCATGGAAGGGTAGTATGGCAAACAATAGTGGCATCACTGTGTTACATGAGAGTTGTGCCAATCGGTTTACTCACTTCACAAGGAAGAGATGTTTGTTGGTGGGCCATGGTGTTTACTTATGGAATAAGAGTTGGAATGCTTAAGGTTTAAGGGTTTTCTCTTTTGAAACTCTTAATAGGCATGGCCACTGTAATTTTGATTTGGTCTAACGAGTCACTAGCCCCAATTCAGTTGAGTTCATTTGCTACTAAGAGACAAGTATTAAGGCTTCACTCTTCTAGTTAAATTAACACCTCCAAGAGAGTGAGTTCTCTCATAGGCCTCTTAAATTTGTCTAATATTTTTTGTTTGTGCTTGGGCTTTCTCTTTTATTAGAGTTTCTTGTATGGGCTAGTTTACTTTGATTTCATCTAAAGCTATTTCAATCCACTTTTCTAGAATTTCAGGAGATATCAAGTGTGAAAATACAAGTGAGGAATGAAAAACTCAAGAGAGTAGCTCTTAATGTTTTCATGTGTTTATTTGACTTTCTTTGTGTTGATAATCTTTTATGTTGAATTGTTAATAAATTTGATGTTTGTAGGATATCTCATGATGTTAATAAGGACTTTTATCTATTTTTTATTTTTATTTTCTTAAGTTGTAATGAATTGTCTAAATGAATTAGTTTAAATGCATTAAAAATAAATCTAGTTTATCTTTTTGTAGTTTCGAAAAATAAATTGTGATCTAATTAGTTATGTGCAGTTTTTTAAGAACTTATGTGATCTAAATATTATTTAATTAATATTTTTTGGTTTTCACTTTGTTTTAATTTATATGTTGACATATAAAGAGTTTTGGTTTTATTTTTTGAATTTGTAGAGAGATTTGAAATATACAAATTAAGAGAAGCTTATTGTCTAATTTAAACTAAGAAATTAATTTAATTCTATCTAATCTTAGAAAGTAGCAATGGATTCTACTCTAACAAAAACTTAATAACAAAGTGTTACAATCTTTGGATATTTTGATTTCTTAATTACTACTTTAATCTATTGCAAAAATTGAATCTTATATAAAATGATTATAAATTAAGTAACCTATCCAAACCTTCAAATAATCTCCTTTGAAATTGCTATGAGTTGTGTCCATAGAAGATCTAGCTAGTATTATTGTACCTTTTCCTCACTAGCTTTGAGGTGCTCCTCTTGATGGAAGGGAACGTTAGACTGTCTAGTAGATTGGAGATTTCCTATAAGGAATGGAAGCTTTAGAAGTATTTTGTGCTATGATGGAATTTTAGAGCTTGTCTATGAGAGATTTGGGATTTGTCTTTATAAAGTGATGTAGATTTCTAAACATGGGTCCTATTCCTAAAGAAAAAGATGGAAAGCTTCTAGTAAAATCATGTAGAGGTATCCAAATTCCTTCTACTTTATACTACATACTTATTTTCTTGTATTTTGTGCTTAAATTTATTTTCCTCTCTAGATTTGAAATGCTCCT
This sequence comes from Sequoia sempervirens, assembly GCA_007258455.2. NCBI lineage: Eukaryota > Viridiplantae > Streptophyta > Pinopsida > Cupressales > Cupressaceae > Sequoia > Sequoia sempervirens. Next base: position 73,340,868 of record VDFB02047230.1, on the reverse strand, counting down.
CTTGAAGGGAGCATTAAATTGTATAGTAGATTGGAGATTACTTAGCAAGAATGGAGGCTTCATATAATTTTTTACTAAAGGAGAGATTAGGGTCTAACTATGAGAGATTTGGGATTTGGATTTATAAAGTGGCTTATAGGATTCTAAAGGTGGATCCTATTCCTAGAGAAAAGGATGCAAAGTAGCCAAATTCCTTCTACTTTATTGTTTATGTTTTTTTTCTTCTATTTTATGCTCAAAATTGTTCATAAATGAATAAGGAATTATTTGGCTTATATATGAAAAATAACTATTAATCAAAGGGGAGATGAAAATCACTTGAGAGGAGAAGATTATCAATCAAAGAGAGTGATTGGTCCCATATAAAGTCAAGAAGACTATCAATTAAAGGCCAAAATTAAATAGAAACTGTTAGAATTAGAAGATTCACACCAACCAAACACAATAGGGTCACCCCTCTTAGAAGGTGCTCTTAGAAGGTGTGTTTCTTATTTTACTAAGGCAAGTCACTTGGGTGAGCCTATAACTTAACATAATTTTCTTAAGAGACCCTAAGGTCTCTTGGGTGACTCTATAAGTAAAGGCTTGGAAAATTAGTCTCTAAATGAAAAGAGGGCGTGCAAGCTAGGTATGTATCTAAAAATGAGGGAAAACACATGAAATAGGATCTAAAAGGTTCAATATGACTTTTATAAAGATTGAAAAAGTTATGAGGAGAAAATAATCATGTCATTTGGGTCATGAGTTGGATCATAAAATCAACATTGAAATTTTATGTTAGCCTATACACATTTGGATACTTATATATTTCTCCCTTGAGTATGATATTCTACATGGAAGGTAGGTTTTATTTCCTAAAATAGTCATGTAAGGCCTACATTTACCTATTATTGTTCAACAAAATAAAATTTGTGAAATTGTGTAATATGATAATCTAAAATGTGATAATACTAACAGTATGATTTCTATTTATGGGATTTATTTTTTAGATGATATGTATATGATACTAATAGTATGATTTCTATTTATAGGGTTTTTCACTTAGGGGATTATAATTTGACTAGTATAGGATGAATTGCTAATATTTCAAGATAGAAATTTTTAGGGAATCAAATGGGAAAGAAAATTATGAGGGGAAATAATAATTTAACTTTTTTTTAGGAAGAAGACTAGTCTTGATCTAGATTGACCACTTATTATAGCTTCAAATATTGAAAAACACCAAATTTTATTAACTTGCCTTCTATACTTAGACCAAGATATTGCCAACTTGTCAAACTTGGGGTAAAGGAAACCATCCTTAACAAGAATGGCCTTTCTATAGGTACACTAGGCTCTTGGTTATTTCACCTATTTTATGTGTGTGTTTTGATTATTGAAATTTTTCTTATGAATATTAGATTCATTGATTTAATTTTAGGTATTCACCCTAGAGTATGGACATTGAGAAATTCTTTTTTCCATTTCTAGGATTTTATTTTTTGGATTTAATTTTGACATATCTTTTGAATTTATATAATAATGGTTTTTACCCCCTTAACCTAACCCCACACTACTATCAAGAAGTGAGGAGTCACTACCAAATATTAAGTAAGGTGCTTAAGGGACTAGATGTACCCAAATGGATACTTACAAATTCTAATAATTACCCATTGCTAAGGAGAAATGGGATATTTTCTTGTTAACTTCTAAAGGGTATTATAAGATTAAAAATATATATTTAAATATTGGAATAGATTTAATGACAAATAATACTAGGATCAATTTAAAACTTTAAGTAGATTTAGTTGAATTGTAGGAGTTTAAGGGATGGATGGCATATATGATTTTGGGGATCTATAGTTTAGTAAAGGTAACCTATTCTTAGAAGCTTTAGGCTTCTACTAATACAAACACTAAAAATATCAAACCACTAACAAATGGAAAGATGGAGTGGAATCAAATGCAATGCATGTTTTTATTTTTGAATGTATACATACTTTTTAATTTTAGTTTTCAAATTTTCTAAATTATTTTAGATATATAATACTTTTGAGATGGAAAGTATTGGTATTTTAATAAAAATATTTTCCTTCCATAGTGCACAAGAGGTAATCATTTTTTATGTCTTCTTTAGCTAGATATGGACCGATCCAATTTGGTCTAATTTTTGGGCTTCCCTAGGCCTTTCGTTAATGAGGCTATTCAATTTATGTATGAGGTATTTGATCTTGATTGGTTTAGGGGATTTTTTTTTTGTTTTACTACTTACATATGTGAGCCAAGTATGAATTATGTATTTAAACTACTTGTAGCTTTTCTCATCTAATATTTATAGCTCTACTAACTTGATAGTTTGATATACTGCATCATCTGCAAGTCCTTGTAGATGCACTTAGATACCAAGTATTTCAAATTCTAATGGAAATACCACCTTTGACCCAAATATGAGTGTATATGAGGTTGTTCTAGTAGGTTTTTAGATGATAGTCCTATAAGCTTGGAGAGATAGATATAACTACAAATGTGAGTCTCATTTCAAATCCTTAACAATATTAACCGTCATGAACTTAAATTATTTATTTATGTATTTTTGTTTCCTATTACCTTATGGATAATAAACTAAATAATAGTTATGGTTGATGTGGAACCTTTCACATTACTCTCAAATTTGAGGGTTTTTGAAAGATGAAGTTTTCTCCATGACTATCACTCGAGGAATCCCAAATAAACAAATAATCTAATTCAAAAAATTAGTGATTATTAAATCTAAGAAGTTATTTAGAGACATTTCCTCCACCCACTTTGTAAACTACTCCATAATAGTGACTATGAAAATATGGCCATCTATTGATGGAAAGGAGATCTTTTCAACTAAATCCAATTTTCAATGTATAGAATGGACATGGTGTAACGATAAATTAGAGGTCCAAAGAGGATTTATGATGACTGTATCCATAATTTGATATCTTGGACATAATTTCATGAAATTTATGGAATCTCCCTCAAGACTAGACCAAATATAGCCTAAGAAATAAAAATTCCTTATAATAACATGACCACCAAAAATGTCCTCTATAAATACCACTATGACACTCTTCTAAGATTTGATGTGCTTCTTCTTTGTTTACATAGAAGAGTAAAATGCATTCTAGGAAGCATGATACAAAGTATCATAAGTCATTACATATTTTGAGACTAACATGTTTACACACCTTTTACTAAGGGGAGTGTTGTCCTATCTATAAAAAAACAATTATTAAATAGTTAACAATGTCCTTGTAATAGGAGGAAGAATATTTTTAAAAATTTAGTGCACAAACCCCTTATTTGGGGAAATTTACATTTATTATCTCTTCTAAGGTAACTTAATTATCTTCTAGCTAATTGGAAGTAAAATTAAATCACTAATTAGAGTTAGGAAATTCCTTTCTCTTCTTGATAACATTGGTTGTGATGAATTTTTTCTTTTTGATTGATAAAATATGGTAACTGCATATATTTAATATTAAAACAATTGAATAAATATATACAAAAAGATATTTTCATGTACAATTTTTATTATGAGATCTAGCAGCAATAGCAATACAAAATTGAATAGCCCAAAAAGGCATAAGCAAAGGAAAAAGGATGAAGTATCAACTAGTTTCTTCTAGAAGAACTATGACCATATGAAACTTGGGAGGAGTAGAAGTAGAAGGAAAAATAAATCTTTGTATCTAAGTATAATAATTTATAGGCTTAAGAGGGGGGAACATTGGAGTGTGATGTGTAATTCCCCAAGATTACACACCTAGGATGGAGCGTGATGGGACAAATTATTTTTTTGAAATGACAATAACTATGGAAAACTTATGTAAGGTCCCTCCCTTAATATCATAGTCACAACCCCTTTTATTCTAAACTTATGCTACTCTAATATGCAGATTAAGAGGGTATCATTTAGATGATACAAGATCCAATTGTGATTGAGTGCCATTATACTTTTAGTCATTCAACTCTAAGAGTAGATTAGTTAAATTCTTATGTGAATGATTCTATTAAAGTATATGACTAAATCTACATTGTTTGATACTATAATTTGTCACATGATATATAATATTGCTAAGATTCACTTATTGTAATATTTCTTTCTAATCATTTGACTCATGTTGATTTTGAATGTCTCCTATAGTATTTACTTGAGGTTCCTCAAATACAATAAATAAGGAAAGATGAAGAGTTTGAGATTCCATACTCCTATTGAGTTGTGACACATCATTGAATTATGATCTACACTTAAATTAGAACATCATACCTTTATGTATAGTTGGGAGATGTTAGTAGAGAGTTAATCTAATAGGGATGGTTGAGCCTTGCTTTAATTAGAATAATAGCATGTTGGCCATTTGATTATCATTGAGGTCAAAAAGGGTACCCGAGTGATATCAGATGAGGAGTTGTTTGAGGTAAAAAGGGCTTCATAAGGATGTTAGGGATAAGGATTAATTGGCCTTAGGGTGTCATTACAACAAGCCTTGAATAAATGCAAAAAATTAGGCATTGGGCCTCAAGCTTACCTTGTATTGCTTGCTAAAGAGAAAAGAGTTACTTATTTTTTAGTAAAGTCTGATTGAGCTTTGGACTTCAGGCTTCAGTAATATCTTATACCGAATGCCTTACAGAAATAGAGGAAGTCTAAGTTAAGTTCAAAATGCTTCAAACTTCGGGCTTTAGTCATACATTATACTAAATGCCTCACAAAAAATGAAGAAGGATTGAGTGAAGTTCGAAATGGTGTTATGCATCGGTGTTAGGGCTAAAGTCTTACCTACCGAGCATCAAAAATCGACCCTAAGGATAATGCCTTAACATAATGATAAGTATGAAGTAAGTTGGAGTAAAGTCTGAAAGAGCGTTAGAAATCGGGCTTTGGTGTTAAGATGCCTTATTGATAATGTTAAGAAAGGGGTATAATGAAACCCTGAACCCCAACACCCAAAATAGTTTCACTATTCACGGTTTGATTTAAGGCTTGCGCCTTAACATGAAATAGGGAAATGGGTATGATGAAACCTCAAACCTCGACACCCAAAATAGTTTCGATGTTCAAGGGTCATCTTTGAGGTTTACGTCTTAACATTTGGTAAGGAAAGAATACAGTAAGAAGAAAGTGTGAAGGCCAACAACTGAAGGGGTTAAAGTTTTCGAAGGAAATGTTTAGGCATCATAGTTCGGTAGGATGGCTTATGCCTTGCCAAAAGGATGGTAAGTGGCAAGAGTTAAGGGTGAACCCCAACACCCAAAATAGTTTTGATGTTCGCGAGCCAGTGTTAAGGCTTATGCATTAACATGAAGCAAGGAAGGGGAAAGAGGAAACACCAAACCCCGACACCCAAAATGGCTTTGATGTTCGTGGATTTGGCCTCAAGGCTTATGTCGTAACCATTTGTTAAGTATGTGGTAAGAAGTATGTCCCAAGGCCAACACTTGAAAGGGTTAATTTTGACTTACAAAGCATTGTTTCAGACATCGTGGGTTGGTTGGTTGGATTTCATCTTAACACAAAGGTAGGTAAGCAATAAGGGGGAAGAGAGAACCTCAACACACCGACGAATGCATGCATGTTTCAGAGTTCATGCTTTGGTGTTTCAGAGGTTAGTGTGTTGGTTTGCAATGGTGTAAGGGGAGGAAAATGGTAAAGGGTGAGGACAATGGACAAACCTTGAAAGGCATAAAGAGGATCATACATTGTAGTTCTATCTTGTTTCTTGAGTCCTTCAAAGCATGTCAATCATGAGGTAGAAGGTAAAGGGTAAGGCCAATGGTTGAACCTTGATAGGTGTAAAAGAGCTCCAAACATATATGTTCAGACTTGCTTGTTAAGCCTTGCTAAGCACTTCAAGTAGGAGGTAAGAGGGATTAGCAATCCCTAATGCCTGACAAGCATGCAGGAAGGAGTAATTCCACCATTCCACAAAATGCTTGTGTTGACTTGGGTTGACCAATGTAGGAATGCAGGTGAGTGACACATGGAAAGCATCGATTGCACAACTGATTCACATCATGATTATGAATCATTTTGATAAGGTGACATCAACATAATGGTAAAATCAATGACATAGCTTTAGGTGAAGATCTATAGCCAACATTTAAAGCCTATCTAATCTAGTGTTAGTGATTTAAATGTTAGGACAAATGAGTGATAATAGTCTAATATTGGTGTGGTGTTATAATATCAACAAGAAAAGTTCATAGATTGGATTATGATATTTGCAAGGCAGGTAATTGAGTTACACTAGAGCATGACATGAAAAATGATTTGATAGATCCAACAAATTTCTGAAAGAGGTTCGAATAATTTCAGTGGTGTTGGGATTGAGGGGGGAGTTGGATTTTCAATGAAGAAAATCAGAGTTTAGTTGAAACAAAAGGAAAGAAAGGAGAAGAAATGTAGAGATGGGGGAGGAGAATGGAAGAAGATGGCAGGAAGCAGAGAAGAGTTGGGTTTGGAAGATAAAATACACAAGAAGAGTATAGCTTGGGAGGTTGATAAGAGAAGAGGCCCAAAAAGGGAGGAGAAGAGAAGTGGAGTCGAAGGGAAAACCACATCTAGGTTGGATAAAATGCCTCCAAGAAATGTGGTATCATGGAGTGCAAAGGAAAGGGTATTAGGAGACCATACATGGGATTGAAGACTACAACAGAAAGCCACAACCCCAAACTTTAGTTGTCAGGTTAAGTGATGGCTTATGACTATATTTTATAGCAGTATTTACTCATTAGTGTTTTACCTTCCTCTTTATACTTCAGGAACACATTTGAAGGATATAGAGCCAGGTAGTTAATTGATAATAATTTTATTATTAAAGTTATGATTGCTGGTAAAAGACAAAATGCCCTCTTCTTTTCCCTGCAAACTTATAGTATATTGATTCAAATATTCTCATGAATGGAAAATGTGGAAGCATAAACAAGCCACATGAAATATTTCACAAAATTCCTCAATGCAATGTGGTATTCCATTCTACCAAAAGAGTTGCTATTGTCAGAGAATTATAAATATTATTATTGAAAAAGAGTTGATGATTCCACTATTTATAAGCTCAAGATTTAAACCATAAACACATGAGATCCAAGGAAGGGAAATAGTCATTCTTAAACCAAGAACTATAAATATTTTTTTTATATTTATGTCTTGTATGTGGGCATGGATGCATATGGCTAGGTGTATACTTAAGTGGATACAAAAAAACGTAATTTTTATACATACAAAACCAACCTTTATTTAATCATTGTTAATAAGGGAAAATAATGAGTGATTTCAGTGTCTAGAGAGATGTATCTTATTAGACAGTCTAGGCATAGTGTGTGTCCATAAGTAAATACGTATTTAAGTGGTTTTTAAGACCTCATTATGGTGTGGGCTACAAATAAGCTAGATTCCACAGGTAGGATGACTAGAATAATAATTTGGAAATAAGGATGTAAAATGGATTAAAGTTTCCTTATCTTCATTTGGTATGATATATGTTTTATCTATAAGTGATCATTTATCCATCTTAGATATTTTAAGGGTCCAACTTTGAATTGAATAACTTGCTAGGGTAGGGATCAACATTTTATTAAGCCATCTTTTGATTATAATAATTATATAGCATATTTTAAGTGCCAATATTAATTGAAAGGATACTCTAGTGCCTAACATCTCTAGGAAATACTATCAAGGTTGACATTGGTAGGAATTTAGCGCCCTCAATTAGATTGTGACATATTAATTGCCTACATAAAATCATGTTACCATTTGACATTATTGTGAATTTATATGTCAATTCCCTTGCACCTTGTGGACACTAACAATGTGATGACATTGTGCTTATTATAATCATACCATGATGACCACTTGGCAAATAGGTGACTAAATTTTACCTTATGGAAAGTAGAGTTCTCCTCTAGTAGGAGGTAAAGCTAAATAGGATTATTTACTTAATGATAAAAGACATATACTCTCCTTGGAGTTTCACTTCTTAGGCTAAGGGTTATTCTTCTTTTTATATTGCAAGATACCCTTGAATATCTTCCAACCACATATTGATCAATAGACGTCTGATAAAGAAAATATAAGATATTATTGCCAAGATCCCTATAGAACATTCTTATATTATATGCAATTATCATCACCCAAAAATGATTAGATTATATTCTTTTTATAAATGTGATATTTATTTAGAACCATTATCTAATTTCTCATAGATACAATCCTCATTAAATGTTTTCATTTTCATTATGTTGAGTATTAAGCTTTATTTATTCAAATTGTAATATGCATAGCTGAGTTTTATCAAATTATCAGGGATCAATTATATACCCCTTATGTTGTTAAGATATCCTTAACGAGTTTTTTGATCCTTGGCTTCACCTAAGTGGGTGGTAGTCAACTATGAAACTGTTTGGGGAAAAGGACCTTAGAAAGGGTTGCATACCCACTCATATAGTATATAAATAAAAAAATAGAGGCATATGATGAATTGGAGTAGAGAAATGAGTTTAGCGTATGTTAGTGATATTGGGTTATGAGTGTGATTGAGGTGGAGTCATGTTTGAATCTAAGGACTATACCCCTTGTGTTAGTCAACCAAGTGTATTATGGTTGAATTGTTTAGAAAGATTCAATATGTGAATTGTATTATTGACCTTTCACCCTGTAATCTTATTAATGTTATATGCTGGCCTTGTATTATCTGTATTAAAACCACAACTTCAATTATAAACATCTATTCAAGATATGATATGGTCACCTTCATCCTAGATCATACTTGGTTATCTATTTTTTCAAGTGGCCCTTGAGTAGCGTTACAATTGGGATTGTTAACCATTATTCTTTGTATTAAAAAGAGAATCCCTTGTATATTAACCATTGTGAGTTATTATGATTTAAATCTTGGTGAAATGTGTGATTGCTGGTTAATCAAATATGAGTTGGAGTGAACTCAAGTTGTCAAAATACAAAGCCTTTACACAATATGTAGGCAAGGCCATTAGAGATGAGCGCCCCAAGGAATTAGGTTTTCCCCCTAGGTTTTGCTCTCTTTTTATTATTTTGAGATTACTATTGATATATATATATATATATATATATATATATATATATATATTTATTGCATAACTTATGACTTGAGTTATGTTTCAGATTATTAATTAGTTAGTAGAACTAATTAGGTCTATCTCGATGATGTGGATTACATGTCTCCACTTGAACCTAACCATGATTGTCACAATAATAGTTTACTTGACCAAGTTCTTTTAATTGATTGGTCAAATGTTGTTATGCTTTCATGAAGTGTATGTAAGGAAGCAACCTTTTGTGAATTATGCAAATGTTTGTGATTGAAATTTGAATTTTGTGTTTTTTCGTTAACTATAATTTGGTAGAAAATTTTGGGCATTACATTTGGTATTAGAGTATGGTTGCAACACTAGGATCTTTGGTTAGTTTTTTTTCTCATGTGGCGTTGCTTGTGTGAATTTCATTTGTGTGCTTATCTCCTTGTTGTGACTAATGGTTGAAATGACCTTATGATGTCTTTTCTTTCCTTATTCTTTGATAATTGTTACTAGATTTGATTGAGTATTATGCACCCTGATGTGAATGATGCAATTGATTGTGAAATAAATGATACTATGTTTATATGTTTTATGTGGTAAAAGAGTAGTGATAGTAATGATTCTTAAGGGAATCATCTATTTTATTCCCTAAAATTGGAAAGAAAAATTAGTTATTTAATTATGTTTGGGTTATGAGACCTTTCTCTATGCATTTGAAAGTGATTCAAAAATGAAATTCCTTTCTTGTGTGTGAATAAATGAAGTACTTCCAAAAAAGTGCATGTTGCCTTAGAACCAATTGAATGCATGTTTGTGTAAAGCTATTTTATATATATGAAAGGAATATGTTTGGTTGGGTAAAAGACCTTAGTCCCAAAACTGCATTTCTACCTTAGGATGTATGCATGATCTTGTGCATGGAATCAATTAATAGTGAGATAAAATAGAATAGTGAATATAATATGCATGGTAAGTAAATAATGATGGCACGGTGAGGGAATGAATGTAGTAGCAAACCTTGCATTGTAAAATTTTGAATTTAAGTTTTTTCTTTCATTGCATGGCATGTCTAGAATATAGAATGGCATGTGCATTATAACAACATTACTTTGGTGAGACTTAAGGTCCCGAATTGCATTATTAGTTATAGAAATCCATATAAATTCTAAGTTATTAGAGATGCAAATGTTAAGTGAATGATTAAGTGAATTTTGAGTAAAAAGAATGTTGTGCTTGTGGTGCTAACCAACTAGACTATGTTTTCCTTATCATGTGTTGAGTATTAAATGGGTAGCTTTGTTGAGAAGGTGCCAAGTATCAACATTGTGTATGCAACTTGGTATAATAGGATATTTGCACTTTAATTTTTTGTAAGGAAGTGATTTTGTGGCTTTAAAAGATGAAAATTGGTAATCAAGTTATTTTGTATCCACGATGGATGTGAATACCTAGTAATGGTGCTTATGTTGTGTATTGTGGAAATTTTTGTGGATAGACCAAGTTTTAAGATTAAGTGTATTTTGTGCATGTTTGAAACATATGGAATGGGGTGATAAAAAATTCTTCATAGTTGTGTGATTTGACATGTGGAAACTAGTAAATGTGTTGTTGCCCAAGTATGAGATATAGGGCATCCGACTTGGGATAAGGGTGAGTGGGTGTCAAGTATGATCCCCTATGTTTACCCTTTGTGCTAGCTTATTATGTATTTGAGTAATTGTGAAATGGTGAAAACATGAAATGTGTGGATGTGTACCATCTAAATGGAATGTGATGTATTCATTTGTGTAAGTCTTGTATATATGTTAAATGTGTACCCCTAATGTATGGTTCTCCCTTCGAGAGTGAGATGACAACTAGTGTAAACAAGGGGTTGAGATACACATGTCCATCTATTGGGAAATTATGAGCTTAGGGTGTTGTCCATAATCTTGATAAAGTACCTATATCGAGACATAATTTTCCATGGACATTGATTGTGACCCACTCCCCCAAATATGAGAGCCACACCTATTGGTTCACAATGCAAAATTATTCCTTGATGTTTATAACCCATGGGTAAAGGATGGAATTACATGGACCATATTTATGGGGTTGTTGATCCCATTTTATGATTACAAATTTTAGATACTTTAGCAACATTGGGCATTGATACTATGTCGAAGAGTCCACCATGATATTGCACACTATCATATTTATGTAGTCAGGAACCACAACTTATTGCATGTTATTATACTTATGTGGTTAGAGAACCACCATTACCCTTCTTCCCTTAGGTGTCTTATCAAAGCCACATGGTGCTCATAATGCACAAATTTTATCAATGAAATATGAATTATTGTAATTTCTTAATCAAGGTTTTATTGTATTTTACGCCAACAGTGTGAAAGTTTACATTTATTTTATTGGGAATATTTAGCCATTTGAAGGTTGTCATAGTTCAATTTTCCTCAAGGACTTATTTAATTTCATATTTAAATAAATATTGGAATGTTGCAATGTAGCTACAATTGATCTTGATTTTTTTTTTCTCTTGAATTTATAAATTCCTCTTTTGGGAGTTTTATTGAAACATTGGTTTATGATCTTATGTTTTTGATTAGGGGAAAATAGGTTTTGATGGGCCCCTGAAACCCATTATAAATAGTTTTTGAAGGGACCTAAAACCCTATCCTATCAAAGCATGCTACTAAAAGATAAATCATAGACCATCAACAACCCAACAACAGTAGCAACAAACAGAGAAAAAACAACATAACACAAGTTGCACAAAGGTTTTGAAGGGACCTTGAACCCTTTATAGCAAGATTTTGACTGGGACCTTCAACCCAAGAAAAGAGAGGGACTTAAAACCCTATAAGGAAATGAGAACCACTTGAATTAGCCATGTAACTGTCAGCCTGTACCACCTAGACTGTAGCATAACATCTGCTCAATGAAAACAACATTGAGCCAAAATAGAGAGGGCAACAACAACTCCCTTCCAAAGCCACTAAACCAACCCTACTCCCTACCTCAATAAAGGGGAAATAAGGCCATAAAGAGTATAGAGACCACCTTTCAAACTAGGAAACCAACTCAATCCCCACCTCAATAGGAGAGAGCTCCCCTCTATTGGAGAGGATGTCATGAGCAACTATTTCACTATCATCTGAAAACTCCAACACCCTCAACCTCCACCTCCATAGGAGAAGCGTCCACCTCAAAATGATCAGCCACTGAGGAAACACGAAACCTTCACCTCCCAAATCCACCTCAATAGGAGATGAATCCACCTCCATAGGATCCAAGGAGAAAGCCAACACACTAGTAGAACAAGTAGTTGTACGATCCTTTGGAAAAAATTGCAATGGAAATAAAAGGTGGAGCATGAAAAGAGAAGTGAACAACATACAATAGATGAAGGAAGCAACAACAACCTCCAAATCAAGCTCACATAATTGGGACCAAGCAAAAAACAATAAGCATGTCCCAGCTAGCAACAAACAAGCACCAATCTGAACAACAAAGTCCAACACCACCAAGCCAAGAAAAAAATAGGACTTCTTCAGAAAGAAGAAACCCTCCTCACACCACCAAACCATCAACAACCTAACCAACAAAAGAAAATTTTGATCCTTGAGAAAAAATAAAAGGAGCTCAACCAAACTAAGCCCAAACACATATCAAACAACCCACAAAATGTGAGAAACCAACCTGCCGCAAGGTATTCGTGCAGCCAAAAAGTAGCCCAAGCAGTCAGCAGAATGTGGGGAATCAAGCTAGCAGCACCAACACAACCAACCATACCCAGAACCATAGAGAACCCAACAACCAGCCATAGAAACCCCACAACCTTTCATTAGTGTCATTAAGCAGAGAGAGCCCATGGGGGAAAATGGGAACAATGTAGAGACAAATCAATGAAAAGGCCAAAACAATAAGCACACCATCCACTGCAACACATCGGTCAGAGCTAAAGATATACCATTCCATTGACCAAACCCCCACAAGGGGCCCAAAGAACCCACCAACAAGGTAAACCCATAGACCAATAACATCATGAGAAGACAACAAAATGTGAGGAATCCAAACAATAACCCCACCCAAGCAACTAGTTGCAAACTAGCAACATAGAAAACACAAAGGCCTATCAAAGATAAAGCATTTGAAACCCAAAAGCCAACCAACCACACCAAGTAACAAAGAGAGCCTAGGGGGGGAAAAGGGAAACAAAGCAGAGAATAGTAAGGGGGAAGGCCATAACAAGAAGCACACCATCTACCCCAACATGTCAGTCAGGGCTAAAGATAGACCTACCCACTAACAAATCCCATGCAAGGGGCCAAAAGAACACACCAACAAGGCTATCCTGCAACCTAGATGCAACCGAAGCAACCAAAAAAACACGAGGAAGTAAACCATCCATGCAACTAGCCACAACCTAGAAATAAAGAGAACCTAACCACCTACCAAAGCAACCAAAATATAGTAGCCAACCATCTATGTCAGCATCATTTGGTTTAGACTCATTAGCTCCCTCCCCCTTTGAAGAATTCAAACCCCCACTTCCACCACTCTTCTCGCTCTCCATAACTTGAAGTGGTTTATGATCTTATGTTACTTGGTCTAAGGCTTTCTTATTGTTTGCTAATTGCTTGCAAGTGTGGTGCAATGTGACATATGTAAACTTCCACATTTTGGGGGTTCCCCACTAGCTTGTATTGGGGAGTAGATGCACCGAGGAATTATTTGAAAGGGGTTGGAAAAGGGACTGGTATGGGATGGTCATAAATCCATTCTTCTCCCAGTTCTATGATTGTTCTTGTTGTACCTTCCTTATTGGAGGCTAAACCCCTTAAACACACAAGGGTAAGGTACTAGGAAATGTATGGAGGGGTCCTTAGAGAAGGGCCTCAAGACCATATTTCCTAATGGCTATGGTAGATCCAAGAATCTCCATCCTTGTAAACCCCATTGTGTGAGCCTTCTATTGTGCATGATGTCTTCATATTGTGATGTATATGTGAAATTGCAAGTAAATGTGAGGTGGTGTATACCTTTGAACTATGTGACAAAGATAGTAACAAATGATGCAAAGTTAATATTTCTTGAGACATGGTATGAGTGCTATGATTATAAGGTAAAATGTTATCTTAAGAACATATTTAGACAAAAATATGAAGCTAATAATTATTGAGACATGATTGGACATTTAAGAAAAGATATTTTCTAACAACATATGTGATGTTTATGGTAAAAGGGATTTTGAAGTGTATCAAAGGATTCTTATTTGTTTTGATAGATTGTTGTAATTTAATTTAAGAGGGTTACATGGGTAATAATTTATAGTTGCATGAATTTTTTCTAGTTCTTTTATATTGTGAGTATGTGGGATACATGTTTTATTGTGAAAATATTTTATTCTAAATGTTGGATGCTAAATTCATGAAAGGAATGTCTCTAATGTAAGTTCCTAGTGTTATGTTTTGATTCCTTTCATCATGGAAATAGAATAATTGGTATGGCTAATCAGATTCTTGTGAGCTTCTATAATGTTGTTAAGTTTTCAACCTTGAAAAACTTCTAAGAGGAAGTCTATACAAGCGGGGAGGGATGTAAGGCCCCTCCCTTAATATCATAGTCACAACCCCTTTTATTCTAAACGTATGCTACTTTACTATACAGATTAAGAGTGCATCATTTAGATGATACAAGATCCAGTTGTGATTGAGTGTCATTGTACTTTTAGTCATTCGACTCTAAGAGTAGATTAGTTAAATTCTTATGTGAATTATTCTATTAAAGTATATGACTAACTCTACATTGTTTGATATTATAATTTGTCAAGATATATTATATTGTTAAGAGTCAGATGTAGTAACATTTCTTTCTTATTATTTGATTCATGTCAATTTTGAATGTCTCCTATAGTACTTACTTGAGGTTCCTCATATACAATAAATAAGGAAAGATGGAGAGTTTGAGAGTCCATATTGCTATTGAGTTGTGACACATCATTGAATTATGATCTACACTTAAATTAGAACATCATACCCTCACGTATAGTTGGGAGATGTTAACTTAGGGAGTTAATTTGATAGGAATGGTTGAACCTAGCTTTAATTAGAATAATAGCATGTTGGCCATTTGATTGTCATTGAGGTAAAAGGGGCACCTCATTAAGGTTAGAAGATCTAAGTGATATTAGATGAGGAGTTTTTGTTTAAGGTCAAAATGGATTCATAATCATGTTAGGGAGAATGATTCATTGGCCTTAGGGTGTCATTACAGTAAGCCTTGAAGAATTGCAAAAGTTCAGGCATCGGCCCTCGGGCTTACCTTGTATCGCTTGCTAAAGAGAAAAGAGTTAGTCATTTTTTAGTAAATTTTGATTAGGCTCCAGACTTCGAGCTTCGGTAATACCCTATACTGAATTCCTTAAATAAATAAAGGAATTCTGAGTTAAGTTCAAAAGGATTTAGACTTCGGGCTTTGGCCATACCTTATACTGAATGCCTCACACAAATGAAGAATGATTGAGTTAATTCCAAAATGGCATTGGGAGCTAGTGTTAGGGCTTAAGTCTTACCTATCGTGCGTTAGAGATTGACCGTAAGGCTTATGCCTTAACATAATGATAAGTATGAAGTAATTTGGAGTAAAGTTTGAAAGGGCATCAGACATCGGGCTTCGATGTTAAGGCTTATGCCTTACCAGGAATGTTAAGAAAGGGGTATGATGAAATCCTAAACACAACACCCAAAATGGTTTTAGTGTTCATGGGTTGGTGTTAACGCTTGTGCATTAACATGAAATAGGGAAATAGGTATGATGAAATCTTGAACCCCAACACTCAATATAGTTTCAGTGTTTATGGGTCAGCTTTTAGGTTTATGCCTAAAAATTTGGCAAGGCAAGCATACACCAAGAAGAAAGCCTGAAGGCTGACACTACAAAGGGTTAAAGTTTGTGAAGGAAATGTTTGGGCATCATAGTTTGGTAGAAAGGATTATGCCTTACCAAAAGGATGGTAAGTGGCAAGAGTTAAGGGAGAACCCCGACACTCAAAATAGTTTCAGTGTTCATGAGCCGATGTTAAGGCTTATGCCTCACCATGAAGAAAGGAAGGTGAAAGAGGAAACCTCGACACCCGAAATGGCTTCAATGTTTATGGATTCAACCTTGAGGCTTATTCGTTAACCATTTGTTAAGTATGCGATAAGAAGTATGTCCTAAGGCCAACACCCGAAAGGGTTAAGTTTGATTTGCAAATGATTATTTTGAACATCATAGGTCAATTCGTTGGCTCACATCTTAACACAAAGGCAGGTAATTGATAAGGGGGAAGAGAAAATATGGATGCCCAACAAACTCATGCATGTTTCAGAGTTCACACTCTAGTTTTTCAAAGGTTAGTGTGTTGTTTTATTATGGTGTAAAGGGAGTCAAATGGTAAAGAGTAAGGCCAATGGCCAAACCCCAATATGCATGAAGAGGATCAAACATCACAGTTGGGTCTTATTTCTTGAGTCCTTCAAAGCATGCCAATCATGAGGTAGAAGGTAAAGGGTAATGCCGATGGCCAAACCCTGATAGGTGTAAAAGAGCTTTAGACATATGTATTCAAACTTGCTTGTGAAGCTTTGCTAAGCACTTGAAGTAGGAGGTAAGAGGGATTAGCAATCTCCAACCCTTGAAAAAATTGAAGGAAGGAGTAATTACACCATTTTGTGGAATGCTCGTGTTGAATTATGTTGACCAATGTGGGAATGCGGGTGAGTGACAAATGGAAAGCATCGATTGTACAACTGATTCAAATCATTGTTGTGAATCATTCTAATAAGGTGATATTAGCGATAAGAGAGGGGGACCTCCACGTGCAAGGCCCTAGGTCACGGAGGCCCAAGATGCAGAAGGCTGCCCTAACTTACCTCAGATTAGCAGGGTGTTAGGATATGCAAGATAAGAATGACAAGGACTATAAGGTCCTTCAACCACTCTATAGACACATAATACAGAATGGGGCTAGGCGAGCCAGTTTTTAGGTTCAACACTACACCTTAGGAAGCTCTTTGTCCGAGGATGAAAATGTGGTCCTGGGATGACAACACAGTTCATTGCCATCTCTTAAGTGCGTTGGCGTCCATACAACCAGACAACCACAGAGACAAGGTCAAACTTAAGAAAACAAGCTAATGAATCAACTAACTACTACTAAAGGGCCAAAATAACGTTATTAAGTAAACAAAATACTGTCTAATGTGATAAAGTAAAAATACAAGGGTTAGGGTGGCAAGAAGGATCTCACAAAGAAACTCGTTCGCCAGCTAGCTCCTTGAAAGCATGTTCACCTACACACAAAGAGGAGGAAAATGTTGGGTGGCTATATAGGGGCCTACCTCAGTCAGACCCCCGTTTAGGTGTTTCCACCTCCATGGACAACCAAGAAAGCAAGTATGATAAAGAAAATACTATAATGAAGAACACTAAGCACACTACAAAAAAATAAGTGTGCTTACTCAACCAAGTGATAGAGGAGAGGAAAGGGAAGCTTACCACCTCCACCAAGAGCACTCAAGGCTGCTTGGGGGATAAAATGAGAGTACTCGAGCCTCTGCTGCAATGGTGTTGTCCCAAACTTGCTTTATCGAAGTGATGGAGTAAAGTTGTTGCTACAATGGAGTGCAAGGGTGCTGCTAGAATACTTGGAAGTGTAGGAAAAGAGTGAAGATACTGAACTGAATGCTTGGAAGAAATCAAAATGCATGTAGAAGGAAGGAATTTGAAGAGGAGATGAAGATAATGGCCATATTTGGGTCGGTCAGCCAAAGAGGGCATTATAACTTGACTCCCAATGAGAAGTGTAATGCCTCTACAGGAATCTTCCAGGGACGTAAGTGTGTTGTGCAAACGTCTGCGCATCGTGCAGGCATCCCCAGTAGAAATTTCCCCACTGACACACAAAATATGTGCCAAGTGGGATGAAAGCAGCGGGATTAGGTGTAATTAAGCCTCTGAACTTGGTTTTCTAAGGTGGATAAAGGAAAAAAGGGAATTTGCATAAGGGGTGAAAATTCACTCTTATACATTTTGCCCCCACTTTAGCGAGGATGAGTACTGATGAGTGCTCAGTAAAGTAGATCAAGGAAGGAGTAAGGTTAGAAATGTATACTTGAACCATTGAGGAATCATACCACGATCTAGTGAACTTGAAGGTGTAGGGCAAGCGAAGGACTTCATAGCTTCTCAGAACTATGAAGTTGAAGAAAGAAAATTCCTTACAGGCTCACATACCTACAAGGAGGCAACCCCCAAGATCTCTCACATGAAGGAAGCCCCATGAAGTAAGTGCCTTACAGGCCCGCAGACCTGCAAGGAAGGTGTCCCCTAGGAACTCTCACATGGAAGATACCCGAGAAGTGTCTCGCAAGATCTCTCACATGGAGGAAGCCAGGAAAGCACCCTACAGACCCACAGACCTATAGGGAAGGTATTCTCCAAGATATATCACATGAAGAATACCCAAGGAAGTGCCCTATAGACTCGCAGACTTGTAGGGAAGGTAACCCCCAAGATCTCTCGAATGGAGGAAACCCAAGAAAGTGCCTTATAGGCTTGTCGACCTGCAGGGGAGCCACCCCCAAGATCTCTCACATGGAAGAAGCTCAAAGGAAGTGCCCTATAGGTTCTCAGACCTGTAAGGAGGTATCCCCCAAGATATCTCATATGGAGGAAACCTAGGAAAGTGAACTTCGTAGAGTCAAGAAGTAGCCACGTAGGCGAGTAAGTGGACAGTCGCACTAATCGTCGATAATTTGGAAGTATTTCAAAGGGCTCCCTTGGGAACCCATCGTGAAGAAGAGGTCCACTCAAGATAGGTGATGTTTGAAAAGTGAGGTCTAGTCAGGCTGCCCCCAAGCTAGATGCAAATAAATTCATTTAAGATAAAGACTTTCAAAGGGGATCCCTCGAGAACCCTTCAAAAGAAAAGGGGTGCACTCAAGGGATGCACGGTTCAAAAGCATATGTTTTCTTTCTCAGATCAATCCATCATCAAGGGATCCTTTTGAAAGATGTTCACTTCATCAAGGAATTTGAAAGGAAGAATATTCCCCCACACGAGGGGAAGGTCAAAGCTGTTCCTACTTCAGAGGAAGGTTTTCAAGTCCCCTCTTTACAAACCTGTGATGAAGGAAACATGTTCTATTAGGGTTCCAAATTGAGAGTGCAATTCTGAAGAAAATTTTGTGAAGATCTTCAAGAAAAGATTCGTTGGAAACAAATGTGTTTTCTTAAAATCAAAATGTTGAAGAGAAGCATTGTCACACATGAGAGGGACAACTCAAGCAAAGAAGAGAGAAAGATAAAGAGAAAGAAAAAGAGAAAGAAAAAGAGAGAAAACAACACAAACAAAGGGCACAGGGGGATCTGGTTTAGCGGGGTCAAATTTTTCCATGCTTATATAAATAATAGGTAACCACGGTGCAAGGAAAAAGATCATCAATCCCCAACTAGATCAAGAAGAATGCACGAAAAACAAAGTAAAAATAAAAAATTGGGTCAACATGGAAGGGAAGCCTAAATGCCCTGACGCTTTTCATCATCCCTAATTTATCAAAAATTAAACACAAACATGGAAGAATGATGATACAAATAGAAGAAGGTTTACGACCCAAAAAACTATGCCTGTATCCAAGCATCAACAAGGGTGATGAGGGTCATCTAGGCACACATAGCACAATCATGGGGGAACACATCACAAAAAACACACACACAAAATATCAAGAAGAGGCCTCCTCCTAACATTGATCAACCAAGAGGTTGTTTGCTTCCCACTCTAGATCATCATAGGGGGAAGGAGGACGATCCTGCAATGGTGGGATGTTATGAGGAGGAGCATCCAATCCTCCCACAACAAGGGCCAAGGAAGGTCCTGCAAGGTCTTCTTCACTGAACTCTTGTGGAGCTAAGGTTAGCGACTTCATGAAGATCATTGACAAGGTTGGGACTTCATCCACATATTTAAACATGCACCCCACATGAGTGTCATGTTCAACTTCAGTGGACAGGGAAGGTTGCGCCTGAGATTCACCACTAGGCTTGCCGAACGACTTGGGAATGGTGACAAACTCAGGAGAAGCTGGGGCTGGTTCTATCACCAAGATAGAACAAGTCAACACGAGGCCACCTCGCGAAGAAGGTGGGATCCTCCTATGTGCTTCACTGCTAGAAGGAACACACTCCACCTTTTGCTTCATCGGAGGAGATGAAATCCCCATAGACGAGGCTAGAGGTGCAGAGGAAGAGGAGGAAAGAACCGTAGTAGATATGACCGTGGTGTTAGTCATATCCACTGGTTTCACGAAAGGCAAGATATTCAGAACGAACATCAACAAAGGCGACTCCATTGAAGGAGCGATGAACAACTATACCCCCTTGGGGTTAGGCACATTCATACTTGCAGGGAAAGCCAGAAGCGATGTGAAACTAGACTAGAGAGAGGTGGAAGGAAGGGGAGAGGAAGAAACTATAGGAGGCCTTGAATTAGGGGCGGTCGTCTCTTCCTCCTTCCTTTGTGAGGTGACCTACTCAGCCAAGAGAGCCTTTTGCTGGCGCTTGTGCTCATGCGCAAGGAAGTTTCTACAACTCTTTGAGTTGGAGGCTAGAGGTTGTGAAGGAACATAAGGCTCCTGATCAACCATGGGAATGTCCACTACAACCATTTCCAGTGGATGAATGGATTCCTGAATGGGAGCAAGGGGAACAGGTTGAGAAGTGGCAGGGGGAATTAGCTCAAGAGCCTCGACAATGGGCCTCTTCCTATTCACTGCTTTAGGAGTAGGATCAGAAGGAGGCCACAGATCAAATTCCCTTTAGGAACCTTTCTTTCTGCTGTATAAGTAATACCACGGTCCAAGGTACTCATTAGGGAGATCCAAGATCCTGAACTTGGGCCTGCGCCAGGGAGGTATCATCAGACTTAGTAGATAGCCATTGACCTGACTCATCCAATACTCTTCTCAAGAAAGGGGAGAGGACGAGGTAGTCTAGGAGAAGGCGACCTTCTCTTTACCTTTACAGGAAGGAGAGGGATCCAGCGTGGACTTCTCATTTCCTTTTTGGGAAGAGAGAGCAATCGGTATAGGCTTCTCCTTCTCTTCTCGAGAAGAGGATGCAACAAATTGTTTTATCATGGGAAGGGTCAGTTTTAGCTGTCCTTGGCACCTAATTTTATACTTTACATAATTCTTGTAAAGTATGTTCATTCTCAGAGGAAGTGAACCAACTGGGGAGGGCCAACAATGACCCAATGGATATCCACCACGAGACACCAAGGGATGATATCTAGTGTCATGCACTACATGCACAACACCTTCATGGGAGAATTTTAAGCACTTGTGAATAACGGAGGAAATTCCATTCATGGAAGTTAGCCAAGGTATGCCTAGCTTTAGCCTAAACAAATTTGACTTTGGGATAACATTGAAAACTATGTCAATAGCCCTGGTTCCAACCAGGATGGACAAAGTTCTCGAGCTGTAAGGTTTAAGACACATACCATCATGCATATAGATAGTTGATTTTGTTTCTTCATATTCTTCCCTTTGTAATGAATCTAATAATAATGTTTCCTCTGTGATAACATTCACACAGCTCATAGGGTCTACCAAGACTCCTGTCACAATGTTACCATTGATGCAAGTGAGAATGTAGAGAGGCAAGGGTTTATTGTTTAAGGAAATATATTGTGATGTGAATGTAATGTCCGATGAACCGGGTGAAAATAGAGCAGTAGAAGTCACTGTGACCATGTTAACATAGGCCTCGGGTTGAGTAATAGAATCAATAGAATCGATAATCATGTTAGTAGAGTGTGACGGAAATAGTTCCGTATATAACTGTAGTTCACTATTAGCTTTCACTATTGACTTGTTAGCATTTTGTTTAGTCCCATCAAGACAAATGGTACTGTCCTCGATGTAGTCCTGTATCTCATGAGGCAGTTGCATACAACATTTGGTATCATGTCCATTATACTCAATGGTACTAACAATAAGTGCTCCCATCATCCCAATTTGGGTAAGGATCCTTAATAGGCTTTGGATTCGGCAAGGTTACGATCTTATCCTTCAACAACTTCATTAAGATAGAAGAATAAGATTCCAATAACTTTGTGAACTTTCAGTTATGTCTGAGGCCATTTTTATTAGTAGTGGCAACTACATTCATAATGGTTTTACCTTTCCCAGAGATTGATACGATGGACTTTCCTTGAATATGGGAGCGCGAGGAGGATCCCCCGAACTGAACAACTATCTATTGGTACTCTCGTAAGGCTGCACACAAGTGCGCGAAAGAAGGATATTTTGTAAGGGAAAAATTATCTTGCCAAGGCATTTGTAAGTTCCCTATGAATACCTTCTGCATGTCAAAATCGGGTAGCTGATACGAGATTTGTGAAAGGAGCGCTTGGTAGCACGCTATGAAATTAGTGAGTTTTTCGTTATCTCCTTGTTTACATCGGACAAGATCCGAAACGATCATCTTTGGCCTGATGTTTTCTTGAAATTGTCTAAGGAATTGATTTAAAAGTTGGTCAAATGAGAAGACAAAGTTGTTAGGCAAGGAATAGTATGACTCAAGCGTTGTATCCTTAAGAGATCAAGGAAACAGTTTGGCCATCAATGCGTCATGATGGAAGAAGTCCGTGCACAGGGCGTTAAAGGCAGAAACATGTGTCTATGGATCTCCTTTACTGCCATAATTTTCAAATTTAGGGATCTCCATTCCTTGGGGGAAGGGAGTTTTTAAGATCGCAACTAACAATGGGCTGTGCTGGAAGAAGGGTTGAAAGATAGGTTGGGCCGAGGCTTGCGAAAGACTCACCAACTGGATTTTCATCTTACCCATATTCTGAAGAAGAGTGTTCAGAATGGGGTCATTAGAAGATAGAGGGCCAGAGGAACCTCCTCCAGAACCACTTCCAAAGCCACCTCTAGAACCGCCACCAGTGTGACCCCTGCCAAAACCACTATCAGAGCCACCGCCACTAGTATGGCCTCCATCAGAGCCACCACTGTAACCTCCACTAGAACCGCCTCCACCAAGACCACCTCCACTACTAAATCCACCACCGCTACCAAATCCCCCACCACTCATCCCGCCAAATCCTCCACCACTAGAGGTGATAGGGGGTGAAACTAAAGCCTAAGGGGACCCTATTTACTTTGATAGTTTTAGGCTGTTTAGAGATAGAAGGGATATTGATAGAGGGGACTGCGTCGGCCATGTAAATGAATGTGGGAGGCATCGATACTCCTAACTATCATTCATGCTCTTTGAAAGCAGCTCCTTGTACAAAGCTAGGATTTTTTGAAGCAGCACATGCTTTAGCGAGACCGAGGAGGCTATTCAGAAGCTCTATGCCTATTCGATCTTTATCCATCAGATGTTTTAACTCGCTAACAACCCGAGTAGCTCTAGCCATCTTCAGATTTCTTTCCAAGTGGTTTTCTAATTTGCCCAGTCCTTTAGTGAGGGTGGAGACATTCTACAAGAATTTGAACAGCCCCATGCTACCGATGATGGTGTTGGAGACATAGAGGGAGTGGGAACGTGATTAGTTTTGTTAAGGAATCCTATCTTGTTCCTCGACAACTGCTCCTGCGCAACTAGACCAACAATGGAAGCAAAGAAAAGGCCTGTAGATAACCCAGTAGAGACCTTTGTCCTTTCCATTAGGAGATCTCGTACACTTCTCCTAACGATATACCCATAAGTCATAGACTGGTTTGTGATGATCATAAACCTTCACAACATTCAGGAACACAACAGTCACGAAGTACACTACAGATGTCTCAACACCAACAGATGAACAAATGTTGGTTCACATCGGATTCACCAAAAATGTAAGAGAGGGGGACCTCCATGTGCAAGGCCCCAGGTCATGGAGGGCCAAGATGCGGAAGGCTTCCCTAACTTACCTCAGCTTAGCAGGGTGTTAGGATATGCGAGACGAGAATGACGAGGATTATAAGGTCCTTCAATCACTCTACATACCTAAAATACAAAATGGGGCTAGGCAAGCCATTTTTTAGGTTCAACACCATGCCTCAAGAAGCTCTCTACCCAAGGATGGAATCACGGTCCTAGGATGACAGTGCATTGCGCTGGCATCTCTCAAGTGTGCTGGCATCCATACGACCATACAATTACAAAGACAAGGTCAAACCTAAGAAAACAAGCTAACGACCTAGCTAACTACTAATAAAGGGCCAAAATAACATGATTAAGTAAACAAAATACTTTCTAATGTGATAAAGTAAAAATGCAAGGGTTAGGGTGGCAAGAAGGATCTCACAAAGAAACTCATTCGCCAGCTATCTCCTTGAAAGCATGTTCACCTACACACAAAGAGGAGGAAAATGTTGGGTGGTTGTATAGGGTCTTGCCTCAATTAGACCCTCGTTTAGGTGTTTCCACCTCCACAGACATCCAAGAAAGTGAGTATGATAAAGAAAATAATATAATGAAGAACACTAAGAACACTACAAAACAGTAAGTGTGCTTACTCAACCAAGTGATAGAGGAGAGGAAAGGGAAGCTTACCACCTCCACCAAGAGCACTCAAGGCTACTTGGGGGAGAAAATGAGAGTACTCGAGCCTTTGCTGCAATGGTGTTGTCCCAAACTTGCTCTATCGAAGTGATGGAGTGAAGTTGTTGCTGCAATGGAGTGAAAGGGTGTTGCTAGAATGCTTGGAAGTGCAAGAAAAGAGTGAAGAGACTGAACTGAATGCTTGGAAGAAGTCAAAATGCATGTAGAAGGAAGGAATTTTAAGAGGATATGAAGAAAACGACCATATTCAGGTCGGTCAACTGAAGAGGGCGTTACAACTTGACTCCCAATGAGAAGTGTAACGCCTCTACAAGTTCAGCCACAAGAATCGTCCAGGGACGTAAGTGTGTTGCATGTACGTCTGTGCATCATGCAAGCATCATCAACATAAATTCCCCCATTTATGCATAAAACAGGTGCCAATTGGGATGAAAGCAGCGAGCTTAGGTGTAATTAAGCCTCTGAACTTGGTTTTCTAAGGTGGATAAAGGAAAAAAGGGAATTTGCATAAGGGGTGCAAATTCACTCTTATACACAAAGGCAATTAATCGATAAGGGTGAAGAGAGAACCTGGACACCCAACAAACTCATGCATGTTTCAGAGTTCACACTTTGGTTTTTCAAAGGTTAGTGTGTTGTTTTATTATGGTGTAAAGGGAGTCAAATGGTAAAGAGTAAGACCAATGGCCAAACCCCAATAGGAATGAAGAGGATCAGACATCACGGTTGGGTCTTATTTCTTGAGTCCTTCAAATCATGTCAATCATGAGGTAGAAGGTAAAGGGTAAGGCTGATGGCCGAACCCTGATAGGTGTAAAAGAGCTTTAGACATATGTGTTCGGATTTTCTTGTTAAGCTCTACTAAGCACTTGAAGTAGGAGGTAAGAGGGATTAGAAATCCCCAACCCTCAAAAAACTTGAAGGAAGGAGTAATTCCACCATTTTGTGAAATGTTTATGTTGACTTAGGTTGACCAATGTGGGAATGCAGGTGAGCAAAAAATGGCAAGCATCGATTGCACAACTGATTCACATCATTGATGTGAATCATTCTAATAAGGTGATGTTAGCATAATGGTAAAATTGATGACATAGTTTGAGGTTAAGAGCTATAACCAAAATTTAAATCTTATCTAATTCAGTGGTGACGATTTAAATTCTAGGACAATTGAGTGATAATCGTCTAATCTTGGTGTGGTGTTAGAAGGTCAATGAGTAGAGTTCAAATATTGGATTATGACATTTGCAAGGTGGGAAATTGAGTTATGGTAGATCATGGCATGACAAATGATCTGACAACTCTAACAATTTTTTGGTAGAGGTTCAAATGAGATCAGCGGTGTTGGGCTAGAGTGTGGAGTTGGCTTATTAATGCAGAAAAGCAAAGTTTAGTTGAAAAAAAAAGTTGAAGAAATGTAGAGAGGGGGGAGGAGAATGGAAGAAGATGGAACACAAAGAGTAGAGGAGCTAGATTTGGAAGATAAATTGTGTAGGAAGAGTATAGTAGGGGAGGTTGATAAGAGAAGAGGCCCAAAAAGGGAGGATGAGAAGAGAAGTGGAGTCGAAGGGAAAACCACATCCAAGTTGGATAAAACCCCTCCAAGAAACATAGTCTCATGGAGTGTAGAGGAAAGGGTATTAGGAGATCATACATGGGATTGAGGATTGCAACAAAAAGCCATGATCCCAAACCTCAGTTGCTAGGTTAAGTGATGGCTCATGACTATACTTTGTAGCAATATTTTCTCATTAGTGTTCTTCCTTCCTTTTTATACTTTAGGAAAACATTTGAAGGATATAGATCTAAGTAGTTAATTGATAATAATTTTATTATTAAAGTCATGATTGCTGGTAAAAGACAAAATGCCCTCTTTTTTCCCTACAAACTTATAGCATATTGATTCAAATACTCATGAATGGAAAATATGGAAGCATAGAAAAGCCACATGAACTATTTCACAAAATTCCTCAATGCAATGTGGTATTCCATTCTACCAAAGGAGTTGTTATTGTCAGATAATTATAAATATTATTATCAAAAAAGAGTTGATGATCCCACTATTTATAAGATCAAGATTTAAACCATAAACAAATGAGATCCAAGCAAGTGAAATAATCATTCTTAAGCCTAGAACTATAAATATATATTTGTATATTCGTGTCTTGTATGTGGGCATGGATGCATATGGTTGGGTGTATACCTAAGTGGATGCAAACAAATGTAATTTTTATACATACAAAACGAACCTTTATTTAATCATTGTTAACAAGGGCTAAATAATGAGCGATTTCAATTTCCAAAGAGATGTATCTTATTAGACAGTCCAACCATAGTGTGTGTGCATAAGTAAATATGCATTTGAATGGTTTTTAAGCCCTCATTATGGTGTGGGCTAAAAACAAGTTAGATTCCATAGGTGGGGTGACTAGAATAATAATTTAGAAATAAGGATGTAAAATGGATTAAAGTTTTCTTATCTTCATTTTCCATGATATATGTTTTATCTATAAGTGATCATTTATCCATCTTAAATATTTTAAGGTTCGAACATTGAATTGAATAACTTTCTAGGGTAGGGATCAAGATTTTATTAAGCTAGCTTTTGCTTATAATAATTATATAGCATATGTTAAGTGGCAATATTAACTAAAAAGATACTCTAGTGCCTAACATCTCTAGGATATACTATCAAGGTTGACATTGGTAGGCATTTAGCATCCTCAATTGGATTGTGGCATATTAATTACATGAATAAAATTATGTTACCATTTAATATTATTGTGAATTTATATGTCAATTCCCTTGCACCTTGTGGACATTAACAATGTGATGACATTGTGCTAAATTATTATAATCATGCCATGATGATCACTTGGAAAATAGGTGACTAAATTTTACCTTATGGAAAGTAGAGTTCTCCTCTAGTAGGAGGTAAAGCTAAATATGATTATTTCCATAATGATAAAAGATGTATACTCTCCTTGGATTTTTACTTCTTAAGCTAAGGGTTATTCTTCTTTTTATATTGCAAGATGCCCTTGAATATCTTCCAACAACATATTGATCAACAAACATTTGATAAAGAAAATATAAGATATTATTGCCTAGATTCCTATAGTAAATTATTATGTTATACACTATTATCATCACCCAAAAATGATTAAACTTTATTCTTTTTATAAACGTGATAATCATTCAGAACCATTTTCTAATTTCTCATAGATACAATCGTCATTGAATGTTTTCATTTTCATTATGTTGAGTATTAAGCTTTATTTAATTAGATTATAATATGCATGATTGAGTTTTGTCAAATTATCATGGATCGATGCTATACCCCATGTTGTTAAGATATCATTAATGAGTTTTCTGATCCCCAACTTCACCTAAGTGGGTGGTAGTCGACTATGAATCTGTCTTGGGAAAAGGGACTCTAGAAATAGTTGCATACCCACTCATATAGTTTATAAATACAAGAATGGAGGCAAAGGATGAATTGGAGTAGATAAATTAGTTTAGCATATGTTAGTGTTATTGGGTTATGAGTGTGACTAAGGTAGAGTCATCTTTGAACCTAAGGATTATACCCCTTGTGTTAGTCAACCAAGTGTATGATGGTTGAATTGTTTAGAAAGATTCAATATGTGAATTATCTTATTAACCTTTCACCTCGTAATCTTATTAATGTTATATGGTGACATTGTATTATCTAGATTGAAACCTCAACTTCAATTATAAACATATATTTAAGATATGATATGTTCGCCTTCATCCTAGATCATACTTGGTTATCTATTTTGTCAAAGTGGCCCTTGAGTAGTGTTAGAATTGGGATTGTTAACCATTATTCCTTGTCGTAAAAGGAGAAGCCCTTGTCGATTAACCGTTGTTGATCATTTTATATATTTACTATACCATTGTGAGTTGTGATTTAAACATTGGTGAAATGTGTGATTGTTGGTCAAT
Source organism: Sequoia sempervirens (assembly GCA_007258455.2). NCBI lineage: Eukaryota > Viridiplantae > Streptophyta > Pinopsida > Cupressales > Cupressaceae > Sequoia > Sequoia sempervirens. The sequence goes on along the minus strand of VDFB02047230.1, from coordinate 73,312,239 downwards.
CAAATATGATTTGGAGTGAGCTCAAGTTTTCAAACTATTAATCCTTTACACAATACATAGCCAAGGCCATCAGAGATGATCCCCCGAGGAATTAGGTCTAGCCCCTAGGTTTTTCTCTCTTTTTATTACTTTGATATTACTAATGATATATATATTTTATTACATAACTTGTGACTTGAATTGTGTTTTAGATTATTAATTAGTTAGTAGAATTAATTAGGTCTATCTTGATGATGTGGATTCCATGTCTCCACTTGAACCCGACCATGATTGTCACGATAGTAGTTTACTTGAACAATTTCTTTTAATTGATTGCCCAAATGTTGTTATGCTTTCATGGAGTGCATGTATAGGAATCAACATTTTGTGAATTATTGAAATTTTTGTGATCAAAATTTGAAATTTGTGTTTTGTCCTTACCTGTAGTTTGGTAGAAAATTTTGGGCATTGCAACTTAATAATCATGGGATGAAACCATGATGATGGACTTATGAGAGGGGAGATGACATCCAAATTATGATCAAGTACTAACCCACGATCATGTTCTCTCAAGAAACATGACACAAGGGTTGTATGAGGGAATCATAAACCTCCAATCCACACCAAGAAACACTAAGAACTCTTACAATACCCACAAAACCTACACAAATGGTGGAATGACTAGGAGTTAACACATATGAACTATATGATGCATCCATCAATTTCCAAAAAGGGATTGGGAAAAGGGTACATTCACTTTCAATACACTAAAAAAAACTCTAAGAAACACCTAAACATCAGGGGAAACCTTCATAAGAGGTTTCCTAACTAGGGAGTGCAAACCCACCACTAACTAGAATGATGATGGGTCACATCTAGGTGTAAAAAGCTTCCCAAAGCAAGGATATGCCATAAAACTTGATGTATGACACTCATAAATGAAATGAGAACTTGGGATGACTCTCAAGGCCAAGGGGGCCAACTTTTATATAATTTTTCCTCGAGAAATGACCAAAAAAAAAGCAAAAAATGAAATGATAAAAATAGGGCACTAGAGGACACTAGCACCTAAATGGGATACTAGCACCCAGAGAGGACACTAGTATGAGTGTTTATGTGTCTAGGTATGGATTTGAATTCCTAGTATAACACTAGAGTTGTAAACTAGTACTGGAGTCCCTATCAAACATTGTAGTCCTTCCCAAACATTGTAGTCATGTTCTAACACTGGAGTCCTAGCCAATGGAAAAAATCAAGCTAGGGTTTGATCCCCAAGATATACCACTCACTCAAGAAATAAAATGAAGAATCCTTAAAAAAATATGGACTCTAAAATAGTAAAAATGATAGAGGCACCACAAACGTCCCAGATACCCGATCTCGCCTCACACTATCCCACAAAGGAGAAGGCTCCCAAGGGATAGGGAGACTACAAGGGGCATCAAAACAAAGCAAAAGACAATAAGGGTGAGAGGAAAGATATTCCACACCTCAAACTCTACCAATAACACTTAAAGTACCATAAATGAACCCTCGATGAGGTGGTTCTCATAATACACTAGGCACACAAAAGACATTAGAAGATCCTAGAATTTCATTATTTGATTTCATGTTTTCTAAACCAAATTTTCATTTTAAAACCCAAAGGGAAAAATATCGAAGTTCATTTTATTCAATAAAAATGTAAAAATATTAAGAAGTATTCAACTAGATAACATGCATGATCAACTCCAATATTGAGGCAAATACAAATAATTATAACACTATCACCACTTATATGGAACTATTACATTTCATCCACTAGGGAGGTTTCATAATCAAATATTATAATTACAAAGAGAACTCAAGGTCCTAAATTATGCATATACATAAAAATGAAATTGAGAATTAAAAATAAAGGAGACAACCTTCACTCACACATTATCCAAAGCTCTTCCAACAAAGCATCCAAGATCTCTGATCCACAACAATGGTTCTATGCTAGCCTACCACATGAAATCAAAAGATCCACTCCCACCGTGCTAGGAGATAGTGTTGCAAGGTGTGTGCCCTTGGTCTCCTTGTGTTGTGAGTGCAATGCTTGAGTTCGTGACATGGTTTAACCACCTCCTATGAATTCATTAACTCTGGTAGTTGTATCAGGCATTAATAGGTTATCTTTTGGTACAACGACAAATTTCTATGCAACAATTGGTATTAGAACATGGGTCATGAGTTTGAACCCCTCTCTTGTGTTGGGGGTATTGTTGAAAGTTGTGCCCCCTTTGTCTCTTTGTTTTGTGCAATGTAATACTCGAGTTCATAACATGGCTTAATCACCTCCTATGAATTCATTAACTTTGGTAGTTGTATCGGGCATTAATAGGTTGATCTTTTGGTGCAACGATAATTGTCTATGCAACAAATAATCACATGGGCCAAAAAACACACATAATACACATGGGGGTAGGATTACACTCACACCAATCATTGAGTAAGCCATGAAAAATAATTCAAAGACATCAAAGGAATGAGACATAAGATCTCATCAAATCCAACTTAATGTGCAGAAGGGCTAGATCCTAGATAGGAGGTAGGGAGTGGAATTACAATAGCCTCAAGACTCAACCAAGTGGAATTGAGTACACCTCTCACAAGAGATGAGTCTACACAACCATATAAGTTCAATGCTCCTTGTGTGGGAATGTCTTCCACACTCATCTTGAGTCTATACAAGCACTCCAGGCATGACGAGGCACCATTATCTTGCTCATTTAAATTCCCATGTGTTTGATTAGTTATCACTTAATTAAGATAATTTTTTAGAAGATATATTAGGGCCCCTTTGTGCCATAGAAAATTTTAAAATCCAATCTCATACTTCTCTCTAACACCTATGCCCTAGGTTCATCATATTCCTAAAATTGAATGTGGTATGGAAAACAAGACAAAATAATTAGCTCAATTTTTTTTTTAACATAATCTTAAAATGATCCTTATAAAAATCAATGAAGGAGACATGAAATTTTCCATTACAAAGCATTCAAATTCAATTTCAAAATCAAATTTTACAATTTATTTTTGCATGTAAAAACCAAAAATTTCACATGGAATCCATTAATGAGACCTTAATTTTCTAAACAATTTAATTTCCAAAATTTCAAAAATCTAAAAGTGCCCTTTGGCTCCAAAAATGCACAACACCTATCTATGAAGTCAATTTCATTTTCTAGATTTTTTTTAAAAATTGGGCATTATGAGGGCAGAAAATGACCAATTTAAAATTTTTACAAATCTAAATTAATTGTACTCTAAATGAAAAATTTAAATCCTATCAAGTCTTATGCTCCCCTAATGGCGAGCATGACAACCAAATTCAAATAAATAATAAAAGGAGGGAGAAATGATGATAATAACTTCATTTTTAAGTCACACCAAACATGGAAGAACTTGCAAATTCCAAATGAGAGAGGGAGAGATAACGCCTAAAGCAATCACACTCCAATTCCTATCCTAACCAATCCAAAATCCCCTTCTTTCCAATTCAAATGAGCTCTAATTTCCAATTTCCAAATTTTTCCATGATGAGAGTTTTTTTAGAGAAAAAATCATTCAAAAATGAATAGTTCCAACATAGCTAAGTCTTTCCTTTTCAACCCATTTTATTTTTTCATTATTTTATTTATTTTTCTTTTATTTTTCCACTTGATTCTTTTTCCAAAATTGTAATTAAGAAAAATAATTTTTTAACAAAATCATTTTCTTTATATTTATCAACACAATTAAATCAAGCATAGGCATTCCCAATCCCAAAGGAATTTTTTTGAAAATTAAATTAACTTAACTTTATTTTCCTCTTTTCCCAAAACACGAAAAATAACAATTAGATATAAAAGCAATCTTTTAACTCATCAAATATTTTTAAGATCAACACAGATTTTAAAATATCATTTAATTCCTATAAGTTTCATTTATGATCAATCTAGAAATTTAAACCATTAAAATTAAATAAAGCAATCACTGGTAATTCACAACATGAATGGACTCCAAAATTGCCTCCAATTGAGACCTACGTTAACAAAAGTAACTCACAACACTTATTGTACTTGAATTGAGTATAATTATATATATCAAGGAAAGGCCTAAATTGACATCTCCGAATATAACCATCGTTAGGGAAATAACTCAGACCTATGTTGCCAAGTGGATAAATAACCTTGTAATTTCTACCACTCAACACACATGTCAATTGTACCTTCTCAATGTATATATAGTCAAAGCACATAAAAATCACCCGATGGGGTACAACATCATATAACATATAAACAATGTATTAAAACATTATATAGCTGTGACAACATTAAAACATGTCATAATATTAATGAACAACATATACACCCAAGGAAACAAGCACATGCACGAGCTTTGCATTCCTTGATACAAAGGAATGATGTTGAGATCCACACCTCAAGACTATAAATGGGAAGGGCATTAAATGATGCAAGAGAAATAAAATAGCCTTAAATAGTTCTTTTGTGTGAGCATTGACTATTGATATGAATAACTTATTTCATTATTGTTCATTAATTGAGATAGAGAGATGAGACCTCCAATCAAAGTGGAATCCTCAAAATTTTTATAAGCATCCACATCTTGCTAGAATTTTTCCTCCATTAACATGTAGCTTTGCACAAAACTAAAATTGAGATGATAAAGAAGGTTTGCACCTTGCAACAAGTCTATGGCATTTGAAAGGAAAATTTGAACTACCTCTCTAAATTGAAGTGGATTAAGATATGTTAGTAAAAGTTCTTTCACTATGATACTTCACATTGTAAATTCTACCTTTATACAACTAATTGAGAAGACATGAGTTAGTTTGATAGCATTATAGGGATCACATTTATTTGACTAGATATGATATTTTTATTCTTTGATATGGCCTTCATATTGTATAACTCTAGAAACTACTCATAATAGAATAGGATTGGAATAAAGAGATGTCAAATTTAAAGCTAGAACTCCCTAAAGAATGCAATCATTAATTTTCTTGAAGGAAGTTCCATATGATATTTCAACTTTGATTTGAAGAGGTTTATTCACACACTTGTATTGGTAGATAGTTGTTTTGGAAACATTTGATGACATGGGAGAATAATTATAGATTGTAATAATTTTTGAGCACATGTGAACACTAATGCGAATAAGTTTCTAAAGATAATTATTATAGCAAAGAGATTTATAGGTGGATTAATGGAATTAATTCAATCCCATCAAGAGAAATTTATAGACAAAAGATTATCAAGGAAAGAAGTTTTCACATCCATTTTCTCAACATCTAGAACATAAGCAACAACTATAAAAAATAAGAATATAATGGATTATTTTTGCAAAAAATAGAAAATATCTCACTTAATCAACACCCTCAACCTAAAAGTAACTATTTATAACCAAGTATGCTTTGTACTTCTCAATACCTCCATTTGAACTTTTTGTCCTTCACGAAATGGTACGAGATCACATATATTATAATTTTTTAAAGCTATCAATTCTTCATCCATAAAAATATTCAAGGATTCTACATCATTCATACTTAATGCATCTTCTACAGATCTAGGTTCATCAATATTAGTATTCAAAGAAAAAATGTATCTTTAGTCATTAGGTGAATACCTTTCAGTTGGTTGTTTATGCTTTGTAGACCTTCAAACAAGATGAGTTGGAGGTTCTTCCTCCTCTTCTAAAGAGTTGGATCTAGATGAGCTCTCCTCAACTTCTTGTCTATCTAGGGGCTTCAATTCAACTTTCTTAGGTGTAGAAGAAGTTGAATCACATTTTTATGTTAACTTAGCTTTTGTTACAATGAAATAGAATAAGGCTTAGTTTCTCTAAAAATCACGCTTCTACTATATATTATCTTAGACTATGCAACTAGATCCGAAAGCTTGTATCCTTTCACACTATAACTATACCTAATGCAGATATATTTAATAGCCTTTTTATCCATCTATATTGACTTCTCCTTTGACACATGTGTATATGCCTCACAACCAAAAACTCTAAGATTTCTTAGTGAAGGATTGTCACTTGACCATGCCTTCACAGGTGTTTTATCAATGAGACTTGATGTAGGAGACATGTTAATTAGGTAGCAAACAATGATAACAAATTCATACCAAAACCTTTATTCTATACCAACACCACTAAGCATAATCCTAGCTCCTCTTCATCAATGTCCTATTCATTCCTTCTACAATGACATTTTATTGTGGAGAACATAAATTTATTTTTTGTCTCTGAATCCTACAATCTTTATAGAATCTATCAATTTCATTAGAGAAAAATTCACCACCATTGTCAATCCTTAGATATTTTATTTTCTTTCCAATAAACTCAACCATTGCTTTAAATTATTTAAATCAATTGAAAACTTCATATTTTTCTTTATAAAATATATCCATGTCCTTATGCTATATCCATTAATAAATGAAACATAATATGTTGATTTCCAATGGAATGAATGCCTATAGGACAAAATACATCAGAATGTTCATAAGATCCAATACACCACAAGTTTGAATTGACCAATAGGTATTGACCACAAATAACCAACAATATTAAATAAAGTGATGAAAAATTAAATAATCCACCCTTAAAGGGTGGAGAAACCTCATCACTTTATCTCCTAGTTATTAAATAATAAATTCACTTTGTTATCCTAAGTAAGTTTAATAAAAGTGTAGGAAAAAGCTATAACTAAGGGAAAATAAAATAACCCACTAGGAAAATAAAAACCTACACCAACACCCCCCCTTAAGAATAACTTAGGAGGATGTAAGAGATAATGGGTCCCAAAAAATGAGGCCATGTCAGGTACCCATGTACATATCAAAATTTCCCCCAAAAGAAGAAAAAAACCCCCACAAATAGAGAGAGAACACCCCCATAATAGATAGAGAAGAAGAGAAGGACTAAGTAGCCCCACCCCACCCCACCCCCAAAGAGGTCCAATGGTAGATTCTTGAAACTGGATGTAGAAGATGGTCCATGATCATCGAACAACATTCCTCCCCTTAGGAAGAAACAAAACCAAAGGTGTATACAAGCTATCTCTCAAGTCCTAAAAGAAATATGTAGGAAGAAAGTGTAAAATTTATAAAGTCTTTGAACTTAACTCAAGTGTCCCCATGCCAACATTGAAAGTTATCACAATCAAATTAGGCATTCTAGGCCACACTACTGAAAATGACAAATTAGAATCTCCTAGAGATTGATGTAGAGCACAATCCAAAGACTCAAGTATCTCCTCTGAAGATGTCTTCTCCAAATGTTAATCCAAAGTATCCATAATCATATCAAACTATGATGAATGATCATGTAGATAATGAATAAGAGGATTAGATTGATCCCTTGCAATAATTGAAAAATAATCAACTTCATCGAAGAGAAGATGAATACAATCAATAGTGTCTCCCAAATCTATAATATGCATCTCCATAAACAAGTTTGAAATGTCTATCAAGAGATCATCCCACAAAGCTATATCTGAAAGATTGTGTATAATTTCATGTTGCAAAGAATCATTGGAAAATTTTGAAAAAGAAACATTAGAATATATAGTAGCAACAGATGCAAGTACCAATGAGTTTTCCTCAAAGATAATATGTATGTTTTCAATAGTATCATCTAGATCCAAAATGAGGGACTCTACAAACAAACAAGAAAATTCTGATAGAAATTGGTCCCAATGGACCGAATCTAGAAGACATAAATGACCTTGCTATAATGAATTATTAGAGGATCTCAAAGAATCATCTCTTGAATTTGAAACTACAATAGGTATTGTTGATGAGATATCAACGTGAGGATGAGAAGAAAGAAGAGAAGTCTCTATGTCATCTGAATGTTCAAGACCTATAAAATACTCAAGCTCCTATAAAGTAGCATCATCAAAGGGTATATTATCTACATCATCAAGTGGAATGAGAAAATATGAAGCATGATTATCTGAGAATGGATAAACATGAGGGTTTCCAAACATCTCCCAAATCTTGGTTTAAAGTGTGCGAGGACATTCAATGTCCACTATAGCCCACAGTGTTATTATCAAAATGATAAAAAATCAACCCTAATACATGATCAATTTTATTTCCCCATATTGATTTCCTTCCAAGTGTGTTTGGTTCAGGAATGAACCCATAAAGGTAATGAAAAAGTTTGAGACATCTAAGATGGGTTAGGATGTCTTTTTTCAAGGGTCATAATTGGTATTATTCAAAGGGTGAATAGAAAAACCCATGAAACAATCCTCAAATGATTATAAAATACATTAAACATTGAGTACATGCTTCCTTAAATCAATCTGAGACTTCTAGAAAAAAAATTCACTTGAACACAATCCAAGAACATCATGAAAAATCAACAATTTCCTTCACAAAAAATCTCACCTAAAGATTACAATTATACTATTTATTCAAACAAAACTGCTAGATATTGCAATACTCTGTAACTCAAAATACCTTCTTCTGATATGCCTAACCAAAAATCCTCTTGACACAAATAAGAGAACAAAACCATTAAATTTCCTTCAGAAACACAAGTCCTAAAAAGAAACTATGGAGAAATGTGGAGCAAATACATTTCTCCCAAACACCTTTGTACAACACTATAAAACCAGTTCACATACTGGTAAACACAACTTCCTCTAATCACCATCTATCTAGAAGCCCAAGTTCTAGATATAGAAAATATGAACAACTCTAACCAACATATCCAAACCATAAAATAAAATCTTCATCCTAGAAGAAATGCAAAGCAAGACCAAAACACCTCATTTTATCAATTTTCTCAATATCCTCGACATTTTCATCATGCAACAAATTTCCTCAACACATAGTTAACATCAATGACAACATTAGCATGTTGACATCCTATTGAAATAGATGAAAACACCTTCATACTTGAAACAATATTAACATTCCACAACATCCAATAATATTCCAACACCATCAAAATATTTAGAAATACTGTCGCGACCACCTGAAATTGAATAGCACTTTCATTTTATGCAACAAGCCACACTGCCATAGACATACATATCACTCACCAACCTTGTGAAAAAACTGAACGCCAAATACTCCAGGGAAAGGTAAATACAAAAAATTTAAGAACTTTCCCAAATATGTAAGACAAGAAACCTTAATGCAAAGAAATATGGAGCAATCTCATTTCTCCTCTTGACAATCTTCTTCACTGGAAACACACTATTAAACACAACTTCCACTACTGCACAATCTAGAACCTGAAACTCTGGATATAGCACCTCTTAACACCTCTAATCATCACATACAAAATGCACAAGCATATCTTCAACCATGAAAAAATGTGGAGCACAACACTGGACACACCTCTGTCACACTGTACACTCTTTTATTCAAATTTTCTCAAAAGCACTTAGAAACCAAGTAAACCAACTACATCACCAACATCACAAACACCTTCTTAACATATTTACAACATCTACAACACTTTCTCAATACCACAAACACTTCTCAACATGACCACACTAGAGGTTGACATCAAATCACAACACTAATGCCAACATAGTGCAACAATCCCCAACAATCTCCTTCACCATATTGGAGGTTGACATCAATGACAACAATAATGTAAACACCAATAAATATCCAACAACTTACTCCCTCAATTGGGGGTTCTGAGTTGTCAAGGTTTTCCAAGAAAGCTTTCTTTACTTTGTCCTAGGACTTGTTGTTCCACGAATATGATTTTCGGTACTATTTTAGTGGTTCTTCCCTTAAAGAGTTGATGAAATAAAATAGATTTTTACTATCTCTCTATTTGTTCCAACTCTGTCATATAGTTTCTAAAAAAAATATATGCTCTATGGCATTACTAGTGCCCCTCTCAAAGACTATCATTTTCTTCATTATGGCCATATCCTCTTCTGATGAACTTTCTTCTAGGCTTATGGTGCCATTTCTTGAATTGTTGAATATGGAACTAGATTCATTGTCACTTTATGTTCTTTAGTAGTTGCTCCATTCTCCTATAGTTCTCAATCCAATAGATTGGTTGTTACCTTCTAAGGTGTCCCAATTCATTGTATAGGTTGTCCACAATTTTGGCTTCTCGCCTTCTTTTCTTTCTTCATTTGTTTCTATGTAATATCTAGCTCAAGGTGTGACTCTTGGTCTAGGGGGACGTCTATTCTTCATACATTTTCATTTGTAATTCCATCTTTTCATTACTTATTGAAATTATCTTTTGTTTGGTTGAAAAATCCTTAGAATTAGGTTTGAATGCTTTTCCCTTTTTACCCCTTGCAGTATCTTTGCCTTCTGGTTCTTTCCCTCTTTCTTTCCTATCCTCGGCTACACCCACATTGACATGCTCAACAACACCCTTCTTGGCATGCTTTACTCATTTCTTTAGGATTTCCTCTACCAATTTTCTCACGTTCTTTTTCTTTTCTTTCCATTTCCCTTTTGTGGTATCTTTCTTCCCTTTCCTAGGTTTGTTTTAGTTTTATTTCTTCTGTATTCATCTCCATTTCCAAATTAATGATTTTATTTATTTCTCTCTTCTTTTTGGTTTTCCCTATTCCCATAGGCATCATTTTTCTAGACTTCTTTCTTTCACTCCTATATCAAGGATCTGAAGGATTTTTATGAATAGTCAAATATTTCCAAGGATCTATAGGATCCTCCCCTGATGGCCTACCCCCCTCTCACAAATTAATTTTCTGCCAACTCTCCTAATTCTTTAATGCCTCTACTTTCCTTACTGTTCTCTCCAGGGTCTCGACAATGGAACCACTGTTGGCAAGAGAAATTGGGATAGTACAGTCTGAAGATCTATACCCTATTATTCCCTAACTAGTCATTTTAAACCCTAGATAATATATTAAGAGAATTAAGCATGAGCGATAGGAATCCATTTCATACATTACATACAATATCATACTAACAAAATAAATTGTTCATAGATCCATAAAAATCAAGGTTTCTTTATAACTCCTTCTAGTATCTATATTATATTATATTGGATACAAAAGGGCAGGTCTAGTCGCTGCTCCGATAGTATGTTGTATTATCATTACCTCCTATTACATACATATCTTATCCTTCTATCTATTGCATATGACATATATACATATGTTCCCTTGAAGGACGCAACTCCTTCATAATAGCCAACGTCTCTATCAGTACCAAAGTCTTTTGTAGGTATCCCTTTGACTTGCTAACAAGCACCATAGCATGACTAGAATCTATTGTAAGTGCATTGAATATGTACTATTCCCTACTCTATTTCTCTACTTTATATTCTCAATGTATTCATTAAAATCCCATTTCCTATCTTATTTACCATGCTCTTTATTTATTCTTTGTATTTTTATTTAAAAATTATTACAATAATATTTTTACTTTATTGGTTTTAACTAGAGCATATTGTTAAGTTATTTCAATTAGAACATTGATGTATTCTATAAATCAAGCTTCTTATAATATAAGTAGTTTAATTTACATCTTACAACACTATGTGTGTGTGTGTGAATATTCAATTGTGTTTAGCATCGAGTGTGTGTCTCAAGGGTCAAGTCTATGTCACCATGAATTTTATGAGCCTCAATGTGCAATCTCAAGTTGATATTATTGAGTAAAAGTATGGTTTGGTCTTGTGCTAAATGCTTATGAGCCAATAATAATAAATTCATGAATTTCATTCTTTGATGGAGTTATAAAGCCACCATTTATAAAGAGTAGAGCTTTGTGGTCATCTGTAATTTAATATAGATAATAGTCAGTTTTGGTAATCATAGTAAATAACTAGAGTATTTCCTTTCCTTAGAAAAGTAATGTGTTTAATACAAGGTGTTCCTAGGATAATGTTTGTAAATGTGAATAGTTTGATAGTTTTTTCTTGTTGTGGTGAGGTATTTCCTTGTTATTAAGGTGGTTCTTGCTTACTAGGATTGGGCTCAATTAGAGTGGTTGTATCCCTGCAAACCATGTTTTCATTGTATTTATAACTTGGTTGTTGGAACTTGTGTTTTTATATGTAAGAATGAATATGTGTTCATGCATGTGAGCTAGTGAAGCTATTATGTTGAAAATTTTATGTATCTACATGTGCACATGTAGATGTATATGTGTGATCTAGTTAAGCTACTCTCATGAGACTTGAATTGGTTGAGTGTTGGGGTGTTGCATTTTATTAAATGGGATAGATAGTAAGGACCATTATAAATGGTTGATTAATAATAACTTCAACACTATCAAGCTAGTTATAGAGCATATTAATTGCCATACACCTCACCAAAACCACTATGAAGCTATATACCCACTATGAGAGTAGTTGGGTGAAAAATAGGCTAGATTGTTTTGGTTGCTTAATAAAGAAATCCATGTTTATAGTTCATGTTTGATGAAATCTGACCCGTTTCTTAATTTATCTAGTTTGGGGATAGTTATGAGTTTTTCACTATATGTATTACTCATGGTAATTTCCTTGAATGATCCAATGTTACTTATTGTACATATGAGAGGAAGCTAATAATTCAAAATAAATACTAAAGGTTTCTAGATATTTTCATAGCATCATCCACTTTAGAAGTGAATATGGATGATCTTTAGATTCTAGCTATAATTTAAAAGTAATGGATTGAGGACTAAGAGCTTTAAGATCATAAATTAGTTAATGTTGAATGTAAATTTTTGTTTTGGCTACAACCTTTATCATTCTCATGTACCATAAACTAGTGATAACTTTTTAAAAATGAGTAATTTTAATATTCAATTCTTGAAATAAGTTGAGAATGTTTTTTTCTTGAGTAAATCATAATTTGTCTAAGGTTGTTTATGAATCTCACTAGAAGACTTGGAAAGTTAGTCTTAAAGCTAAGAGAATATCTCAATATTCTAATTAACTAGTTACATATGTAACTTAGCCTTGTTTCCCTAGATTTATATAAATATAAATGAAGTAGCCTATTTAAATCTAGTTCTTGATGTTTTTGTAAGAAATTATTATATGATTTCCTTTGGCTAACCCCTCAAATAGGTAACATGACCTCTTTGTTGAATGGACAAGACAACTGAAAGGGGGGGTGAATCAACTATATCAAATTTGTATAGGAGTGAATTTTCACCCCTTGTGCAAATTCTCCTTTTGCATACCCTCACCTTAGAAAATAAAACCCAAAGGAAAAATTCCACATCACCCACCTAGGCCTTCCACCCACTTCGCGTTTTTCCTGTGTGTCGGTGAGAGAATATTTGTCGGGGACGTGAGCGTGACACGTGGATGTCTGTGTGGCACATTGCTATCCCTAATGAATTACCACATCTAAAGTTGGAAGAGACGTTACACTCCTCATTTGGGATGAATTGTAACGTCCCTCTATCGACCAATCGACCTAAAAATGGCTTATTCCTTCTCATCCCACCTTTAAAAGAATTCACTTCACACATCACTTCACTTCTTCACATTCTCAAGAATTTTTCACTTCATCTTTTCATAGTTCCAACAATATACACTAGTCCATTTAAGCATTTCAGTAGCTAGAAACTCCATCAAATTAACTTTTGTGCGTGCCTCTCTAGCACATAAGTTGTGAGCTTGGAGTCTTATGAGACCTCCCTTCATCACCGTTGTGGCTGTGGTGACTTTGCCAAGTTTGTTGCTTGCATTCTCCCTTCATTGGCCTTGAGATACTTTGGGTGGAGGTGGTACCACTTCACATTCATCCTTTGTGATTTGATAGAGTAAATTTATCTTTTGTAGTGTTCAGTGTACTTCTTTCAATCTCCTTTATCATATTTTCTACTTTGTTGCTTTCTAGTTGTCTATGGAGGTGGAAACACCAAAGTGGGGGTTTAACTAAGGTAGGCCCCTATACAACCCCAACAATTTTCCCCTTCTTGTTTGTTTGTAGGTGAACATGTGTGTGGAGCTCGCTAGAAAATTGGCATTTCAGTGAGATAATATTTGTCACCCTAGCTTTCATTTACTTGCTTTACCATCTTTGCATTTACTTTTCATACCTTATCATTTTGTTCTTTTCATTAAAATCAATTAGCTAGGCTATCAGTAGGTTTTTTGGTAGTTTTCTTATTGTACTTTGTGTTTTTTGGCCATACAAATGCTAGCGCACCACATTTTCATCCCAAACCCACACTATCATCCTCAAACAGAGAGATGTTTGAGGTGTAGTTTAGACTCCAAAAATTGGCTCTTCTTGCCCCAAATAGAATTTTGGGTTTGTAGAGTGACATAAGTACTTCATAGTGCTCTTAATTCTTGATCCTCACCCCAAAAAACCCTTTAGAGTGAGGTAAGTTAGGGCATCCCTCCACTCTCGGCTCTCTGTGACCTGGAGCCTTAGCATGGTTGGTCCTCGTCTCTTACATTTTTGGTGAACGCGATGTGAACAACGTCTATCCATTCACCTGTGTTGAGAATTTTCCCCCACATCTGGTGGTTATCGTAACCCTTAGTTTTATGAAGGTTTATGAGCATTGCAACCCAGTCCACAAATTCTAGGTACATTGTTAGGAGAAGCGTGCGACACTTGCCGATGGAGAAGATGAAGGTCACTTCTAGTTTTTCCTCCAATTTTTCCACTGGTATAGCTATTGACCATACCACTAGTTTTCCTATCAATTATGTTGACGAGATGAGTTTCATGGAAGAAACCACTCATGGGCCTACCCCTCCAGCATCTCCTATGCCTTCGTCCATAGACGAGGATGACATTGTGTGTATTCATGTGGAAAATCTTATGGCACTAGATAATATACTGTTAGACCTTGTAAATCATTTGGAGAAAGTACCGAGCATGGAAAGAGCCGCTAAGCTTACTGGTGAGGTGATACATTTATTAGGGAAGGATCAAATAGGCATAAAGTTTTTATGAGGCCTTGCTGATCTAACCAAAGCTTATCTCCCTTCATATAGGCCTAAATCAAGTACCACCCAAGGTGAAGTGCTTGATTCCTATGAAAGACAAATAGGTGTTTCAATGCCTACCACGTCTGTGTGCATGTCTGAAATAGGGCTCTCGATCCGTGTCTCTTCTACTTCCCAAAGGCTTGACACTCTCAAGGTGAATAAAACACCCCTTGGGTTCAGTTTCACCCCTCCTACTACCCCTGGCAATGGGGGTTTCAGTGGAATGAGTGATGGTGGCTTTGGTAGCAGAGGTGGTACTAGCAGAGGAGGCTTTGGTGGAGGTCATGGTGGTGGTTTTAGTAGTGGAGGTGGCCTTGATGGAGGCCCTACAGGTGATGGTGGCTCCGGGGGTGGTCACAATGGTGGCTTCAGAGGTGGCTCTAGAGGTGGTTTTGGTGGCGATGCCTTTGGAGGTTCCATTGGTCCTTTGTCATCTTCTGACCCTATTTTGAATGCCCTTCAAAAAATGGGTCAAATGCAAAACCAGTTGCTGAGTGTTTCCCAGGCCTCTGCCCAACCTATATTTCAGCCTTTTTTCTGACATAGCCCATTATCGGTACCAATATTGAGTACTCCCTTCCCACAAGGAATGGAGATTCCTAAGTTTGAGAAGTATGGTGGAAAAGGGGACCCACAAACACATGTGTTCGCCTTTAATGCCATGTGTACATACTTATTTCATCATGATGCATTGATGGAAAAATTATTTCATTGATCTCTCAAGGATACAACACTTGAGTAGTACTGCTCCTTGCCCGACAATTCCATATTTTCATTTTACCAGCTTGTAAATTAGTTTCTCCGACAGTTCCAAGCCAACATCAGGCATAAGATGACCTTTTCAGATCTCGTCCGATCTAAGAAAGGGGATAATGAGAAGATAACTGATTTCATAGCTCAATATCAAGTGCTCTTTTCACAGATCTTGTACCCACTGCCTGATTTCGATGTACATAAGGTGTTTATAGGAAACTTGCAGACACCTTGGCGAGAAAAGTTTTCCCTCATGAAATACCCTTCTTTTGCACATCTGTGTACTACGTTATGAGAATATCAGCAGATGGTAGTCCAGTTCAAGGGGTCCTCCTCACACTCCCACTCAGAAGGAAAATCTATCATATCAATCTCAGGGAAAGGTAAGGTTGTTGTGAATGTAGCCACTGTGACAAATGATAATGGCCTTAGATGCAACAAAAAATTTACAAAGTTAGCAAAATCTTATTCTTCCATCTTGTAGAAGTTGTTGAAGGATAAGATCATAACCTTGGAAAACCCTTGACCTCTCAAGGAACCTTATCTTGATTAGTATGATGAAAATGCCTTCTGTCAGTACCATCGGGTCAATGGACATGATACCGATTATTGTATGTGCCTACGTCATGAGATACATGATTGCGTCGATGACGGTACCATTTGTCTTGATGGAACAAAACAAAATGTGAATAAATCAGTGGCAAAAGCGAATAGTGAGTTGTAGATACACACGGACCCATTTCCATCTTACTTTGCTAACTTAATTATTGACCCCTCTGATTCTTCTATGCAGCCCTCGATGTACATTAACATGGTCTTGGTTACTCCTTCCTTGCAACTTGCAATTATTTCACCAGATGTGACATTCACCTCGTAGGACATGCCCTTGAACAATAAGCCCTCTCCCCTCTACATTCCCACCCGCCTCAATGGGAACATTGTGATAGGGGTCTTAGTTGACCCTGTGAGCTGAGTGAATGTTATTACAAAGGAGACACTGTGGCTGAATTCATTACAAATGGAGGAGTATGAAGAAAAAAATTCTACCATTCATATGCATGATGGCCTCTCTCTCAAGCTATATGGCTCAATAACTCTTTTCATCCTAGTTGGGCCTAGGGTTGTGAACACAACCTTTGATGTTATCCTAGAATCTGATTTTTGTAGGTTGAAGTTAGGCATACCTTGGGTAGCTTCCATGAACGAAATCACTTATGTCATTCATAATTGTTTAAAATTCTCCCACGAAGGTGTTGTGCACATCGTGCATGACATTGGATATTAGTCGTTGGTGTCCCGTGGGGGTTATTCATTGGATCATTTTTGGCCCGCCTCGGTCGATCTGCTTCCCTTGAGAACAAACCTACTTTACTGAAACTACGTGAAGTATAAGACTAGGGGTAAAGGATAGTTGAAAGTGACCCCTCCGGTAGTGCAACAACAAGCTACCCCCTCTTCTTGAAAGGGAAAGAAGAGGCCTTCCCACCCTCAGGGTGCCCCTTCCACTCCTCTTTCTAAAGAAGAGTTTTGGATGTCTACTTTTGGATTCCACATGAGAAGTCCGATGGTACCTTCTTGGTGTAAAGCTAAGATTAGGATATTGTATCTTCCTACTGTGCCTCCTAGATCTTGGCCCTACCTGTATGGTAGGACGAAGGGTTCTCGTGGGGAATCCTCTATGTCTTGGTCTTCGAGGCCTCCCATCGATCTTGCTCCTAAAGCAATGAATGAGAAGAGGCCCGACACTGGAGATGACTGTGATGGAAACCCCTATGGTTGATTAGGAGCTTCTGTCCCTTCCCAGCACCCGTACTCTAGCTCAAAGAGTCGCAAAAAATTCCTTGCGCGTGAGAGCAAGCGTCGATGAAAGGCTCTGGTGGCTAAGCAGGCCACTTTATAGAGAAAGGAAGAGGAGTTGACCACCCTTGCTTCAGGGCCTCCTGATACATCCTTCTCTCTCCTCCCCTCTACTTCTATTCAATCGAATCTAGTCTTGCTTTTAGGTCCCCTATGAGTGTGATTGCACCTGATCCTAAAAAGGTGCAGGTGTTTATCACTTCTTCAATCAAGCCACCTCTTTTGATGTCCCTCCCAGACATCCTGCCATTCCCTAAACCCGTGGACATGCCGAATACCCTGGTGGTGTCTGTTGTGGTTTTCTCCTCCCCTTTTGGACCTCTCACCTAGTCTATGGGGAGTTCACATCCTCTGATGAAGCAAAGAGTGGAGGTTGGCCCTTCCAGTAATGGGGGGTGTAAGAGGATTCTACCCTCTTTAAAGGGTGGTTTGGCATTAGTATGCGCCAACCTTGTGAAAGAGCCAGCTTCGATGTCCACTGAGTTTGTCACTACTCCTGAGTCACTCAGTGAGCCAAGTAGTGAATCTTGGGTTTTTTCCTCCCTGTCCGTTGAGGTAAGACATGGAACTCCCATGAAGTGCATGTTTAACTCTTTGGATGAAGTCTCAGCGTTGTCAGCGATCTTCGCAAAATCGCTAACCATCACTCCATAAGAGCTTAGTGGAGAAGACCTTGCGAGGCCTTCTTCCTTAGCCCTTGTTGTGGGAGGGTCAGAAGCACCTCCCCTTAATGTTCCACCATTGCAGGCTCGTCCACCTTCCCCATACAATGATCAAGACTGGGAAGAGAACGAACTCTTGGTCGATGAGTGTTAGGGTGAGGCCTCTTCTTTATCTTTAGAATAGGTGTGTGTATGTGTGTTGTGATGTTTTCCCCCATGCTTGCATTATGTGTTCTTGGATGACCTTCGTCACCCTTGTAGGTGCTTGGATACAAGAGTGATTATGTGTCATAAACTTCCTCTATTTGTTCCATCATTCTTCCACTGTTATGTGTTTTGATTTTCGACAAATTGGGGATGATGCTAAGTGTTGGGGGGCATTTAGGCTTCACTTCCATGTTGACCCAATTTTTTTATTTTTACTTTGTATTCGCGTGCATTTTTCACATGGTCTGATATAGTAGGGGGTTGATGATAGTTCATCTATATACTATTACTATACTTATATATATTTATGAGCAGCTCTGACCTCAAAATATCAGATCACCCTTGTGTCTTTTATTCATGATGTTGCTATTTCTCTTTCCCTCTTTTCTCTTTCTCTCTTCTTTGCTTGAGTTTTCCCTCATGTGTGTGAAAATGTCACTTTCACAATGTTTCAATTTCCATAAAACACATTCGTAGCCAACAAATCTTTTCTCAAAAATCTTAGCAACCTTTTTCAAGAAATCGCATTCTCAACTTGGACCCCGAACAAAACATGTTTCCTTTATCATGGGTTCGCAAAGAAAGAACTTGAGAACTTTCCTTCAAGGTGGGAGAAAATTTTCCTGTGGGAGAAGTCTTGACCTCCCCCTTGCGAGGGGGAATTTTCTTCTTGATGAAGTGATCTTTCAAAATGATTCCTTGATGATGAAGTGATTTTGTGAAAAACAACATTCTCACTTTCAAATAGCACGTCCCTTGAGTGGACCCCTCTTCTTTTGAAGGGTTCCCGAGGGACCCATTTGAAAGTATTTTAGTTTGATTGATTGCTTGTGTGACTGTCTGCTTGTTTTTTTGCGTGGCTACTTTTTGTTTTTTGGCATGTTTTATCTACAGATTAACATGTTGCTTTGCAGGTGCACCTGTGAAACCGCTTTCCAGTCCAACTTTGTGGAGGCCCCCTACACTGGGCTTCCTTCATGAGAGAGTACTTGGGGGAATGCCTTCTTGTAAGTCTATGGGATTGTAAGGTGCTTACATCTTACGGGATTTGTCCATCGTTGGTCTATGGGCCTTTGGTGTACTTTGTGCAGCTTCATAGTTCTATGGGGCTATGGAGTCCTTTTGTTCAAAACTCCTCAAGAGAGAGTACTTGTGGAGTCCTTTGCCTGCCCTACACTTTTGAGTTTGCCAGATCGCGGTTTGCTTCATCGACAGTTCAGGTATACATCTCTAACTCTTCAATCTACTTTACCAAACACTCATCGATACTTGTGCTCGCTAAAGTGGGCGAAAAATGTATAGGAGTGAATTTTCACCCCTTGTGAAAATTCCCATTTTGCATATCCTCACCTTAGAAAATAAAACCTGAAAGTAAAATTCCACATCACCCAATTTCCTTCCACCCACTTGGAATTTTTCCTATGTGTTGGTGAGAGAATATTTGTCAAGAATGATGGCGCGGTGCGCTACCGTCCTTGATGGATTCCTACGTTTGAAGTTGGCAGAGACCTTACACTCCTCATTGGGGATTAATTGTAACATCCCTCTATCAACCAAATGACCTGAAAATGACTTATTCCTTCTCATCCCACTTTCAAAAGCATTCACTTTACTTCTTCACATTCTCAAGCATTTTTCACTTCATCTTTTCACACTTCCAAAAATATACACTAGTCCATTTGAGCATTGTAGCAGCTAGAAATTCCATCAACTTTACTTTTGAATGTTCTGATCTACCACAAAAGTTGTGAGCTTGGAGTCTTGCAAGACTTCCCTTCATCACCACTATGGATGTGGTGGCTTTGCTGAGTTCATTGCTTGCATTCTCCCTTCATTGTCCTTGAGAGCCTTTGGGTGGAGTTGGTACCACTTCACATTCCTCCTTTGTGATTTGATAGAGTAACTTTATCTTTTTTAGTGTTCAATGTACTTATTTCAATCTCCTTTATCATATTTTCTACTTCATTACTTTCTTGTTCTTTGTGGAGGTGGAAACACGAAAGCGGTGGTCTGATTGAGGCAGGCCCCTATACAACCCCAACAACTTCCCCTTCTTGTTTGTGTGTAGGTGAATGTGTGCATGTAGCTCACTGGCGAACTGACGTTTCAGTGAGATAATATTTGTTACCCTATCTTTCATTTACTTGCCTTACCATCTCCACATTTACTTTTCATACCTTATCATTTTGTTCTTTTCATTAAGATAAACTAGCTAGGTTGTTAGTAGGTTTTTGATAGTTTTCTTACTATACTTTGTGTTTTTTGGCCATACGAATGCCAATGCACTAGAGAGATGCCAACGTGCCACACTGTCATCCCAGACCCGCACTACCATCCTCAGAAAGAGATTTGTCTGAGGTACAGTTCAAAATCCAAAAACTGGCTCATTTAGCCTCAAATAAAATTTTAGTTTGTAGAGTGATAGAAGTACTTCATAGTGTTCTTCATTCTTGTTCCTTGGCCCTAAACACCCTTTAGAGTGAGGTAAGTTAGGTCAGCCCTCTGCTCTCAGATCTCCATGACCTGAAGCCTTGATGTGGTTGGTCCCCCTCTCTTACAAAATTAAAACATCAAAAACCCTCAACAGTAATCAGATCCACAAGTATTCATTAAACCCTTATTCTGTTAAAGTGATTAATCATGAGATGCATATAGAGAAAAATGAAATAACAACACTATACACAAGAGAACACCATATTTACATGGAAAACCAAATGAGGGAAAAACCACGATGAGGATTAGATCAAAATATAAGTAATTGCAAAAATGGTACAAGGGATCACTGCCAAAATGGGACACACTATCCAATAAGGCTCACAACTAAGGCTAATTTCCACAAAAAGAAAAAAGAAAGATAGAAGAGAAATGTTACAAAGAGAACAACTTCTCAATGCAACAATGAATCCACCAAAATTGATCCAACACTTTGACAGCCTTGTTTGAATGATTGCAGACACCTTCAACTCATTGCATTAAGGAATCCAACACTTTGAAGTTCGCACTACTCTGCTCAAATTTGCATCTACACTTTCACAATTTTTGTCACATTCATCAGTCACATCTAGCTCACATCTATCTTAATATCTTCCAACAACACCACTCTTATTTATGTGATCCTCAACCTTGAAAACCTTCTCCAAGTTCAGCAACACATCTCTTACATTTAAAATTTCAAATTAGGTTAGCACCCAAACATTCCCACGGTGGATAAGAATGAACATGACCCATATAACTCCTTAGTTATGACCCAAATTTATTCTAACACACCTCAACACGCTTCCAGAAAATTCAAAATGATTGACGTGTAGTGTTAACACCAGGTTGATCATTACTCATGCTAAACACCATAAAAATATTAAGTACATGCTTCTCGTTTGATCAAGATGACACATAGACCAAAAAAATATCTTTTACATGATCTAGAACAATCCACGAGCCACTTGAGATCCAACAAAGAATTCATCCAAACTTGCATCATAGAAATAATTCAACCCAAAATATCTAGTTGACCTCATACACACACTCACGCATGAAACACACACTGTACAAGATCAAATCAAGCGAGAACTTGAATTTTGAAAGATACACACATTATAAGTGAACACAAGGAAATAGGGGTTTCACCTTTTAGGAGATGCAACTAAGGGGATATGAACTCTTTCACTCTTAGTTCATTTAAGGAAACCCTATAGATCCCTCAATCAAGTGACACAATTGAGGGAAGGACTAATAGGAGGTATCCTAGGGTGTGATTAAAGAAAAAAGGGGGTTCACCACCAAGAAAAGGCTTGGAAAGAAGGAAATGCAAATGATATGCAAATCTAGCTATGCAACCAAAGATATGAAATTGAAAAATCAAAATAATGAACCGAGAAAGAATAGAGGGGCACCTGGAATATTGAAGATGCTTGAAACAAGGTCTGCACTCCTAAAATTATTACTTTTGAGGCACATTGGGACTCATATGCTAGTAGGGGAAATTTAGTCCCAATTTAGGGTTTCGGGCCAGAACCAAAATCTACAACTGGTAAACCAGGATCTACAAAAAGAATCTGAAAAGTGGTAGACTGGGATTCATACACCACAAGTGGCAATTTAGTCCCAGTATCAGGGTTGATCTAAAACTTTAAAACTTTGAATTCTAACCTATATGTGACTTAGTCCTCTAGTGATCTTCAATAGCTTCTCTCCCTTCCGATCTCTGAGTCTGAAACTCTGAATTTTGACCTATAGGTGACTTTTTCGTGATCTTGCAAGAAAGATGACAACATTCTCCAATATTTCTCTTCAATGGATCTTCAACCTAAATCTACAAATCACATATCAAAGAGAGCGAAAAATGTTGTTTTGTTAGTGGATCTGGGTTTGCCTTGTTCAAACCCCGTTTTTGTAATCAAACCGTGAAATGAAATGAAATAGAATGAAGGAATGATGAATGGAAAAATATGCTATGTTGCAACTCACCAAACCATTGAAACAAAGGTTGCAATCTTGTATGTAATGGCTAGCATGAATGTAGATCTTGACTCTTTTTTGTATGCTATGGATCTTGACTTGAATGCTTGCTTGAATCATGAAATACCTACATCACAAATGTTAGCTCAAAAGAAAAAATGATGCATGATGACTTTGAAATGATGCTTGAATCTTGAATATAGCTCAAAAATGCTTAATAATCAGCTCTTGAATGCTCTTGTAAGTGCTCTTATGATAACTTGATGACTTGTAGGCTTACTAGGAGAAACTATGTGAAATATAACCTTGTATTTATACTTGTTTATGCCAAATTTCTCAAAATTACAACACTACAAGCTGACATCAGATCTAGGAAGATAAAATCCCACCAAGAATTTGAATTTTAAATAGGTCCAAGCTAAGCATGACTCATATGCCAGTTGGGGCATATGAGTCCTAGTAGGCTAAGCTTGGGACACAAATTTCAAGAAATGTTAAGTTCTATGCCAAATTCAAGACAAGGCCCTGAAACTTAGGTGGGACTCATATGCCCAAGGTGGTGTATGAGTCCTAGATCACTAAATTTGGGCTATAAAATCTAAAATCATTAAATTATGATTGGTTATTAGATATGTGTCAGGATTATCCCTGGAAATATGTATTAAATAAGGTGTGTGGATGCAAAATAAGAGCAAATAAGACATAAAAAAGCCCAATTTTAGTAGGGAGGGCCCAACCAAGTGTGAAAATGTAAAGGGATACATTTTTATACACTACATTTAGCCCCCATGTTAGTAATAGGAGGAACTTTCTTCAAACTCACACTAAAGTAGACAAACTCACATCAAGAGGGGTTCGATTATACTAATGCTAGTGAGATAGGATAACATTGATCAAGAGGGTTGTGCAAGCCCCTAGGATCAAGATCCTATGGGAAACTAACATAGGCACAAAAGAACACACATGTAAATAATGTAAGGAGAAACAACAAGGCACAAGAATACACTACCAAAGACAAAGAGAAATAAAAATAAAAATAAAAAGGGGTGGATCAAGCCTTGACCGTTTGTCCTGCACGATGTGGATTAGATCTAAGCTATTTTTCCAAAAAAGTTTACAAGTAGAACATGATTTCCACTATGCAAACCAACATAGAATCACAAGGGATAATGGAACCTTAGGCCATCCTCTAGGTGAGCCCCCAACGAGACACATAAGCATGTGGCAGGTATGCACTAACATAGACAAGCAAGTGGCTATAGGAAAGAGATGCCTAAGTTTGGCTCACATACACTAACCATACCAAAGCTATAAATCCTGATAACTTTGATAAGGAAGTACACAACATGAATGACATGATTCATGAGGCAAGAAAAGCTTCGTATGCTTGATACCCATGAATGAACAAGATGGCTCCATAGGAAAACAAAGTGTGTTATGCAAGGTGGCCATATAACCGATATTGTAAATGCAAAAGTAGTGTAACGTGGCCATATGATTCATGATTTTCTTCTTAGGGAACATCATTCTTAATGTCTCCAAGAGAGGAAAAGTCAAAGAAATATCATTCTCTCGAAGGATATCAAACCCAATGACACCACCAAGAGAAGGATGCATCACAAGAATAAAGAAAACCACACAGTGAAGCATGAGTGTCGATGTATGCCCCCACTTTAAAGTGGTTGCTAACACCATTGTTTTGAGCAATTGCTTTAAAGAGAAGAAGACATGAGAGGTTATTCGGAAAGCCCTATTCCAAGTCAAATGTTACTGAATGAAACTACATAATGGATAAGGGGTTTCCCCCAAAATGCAACAACTAAAGATAACTCAGTATGTCACATGCAAGCTAGATTAAGGCATGTCATCCACATCCCAAGCTTGCTCTTATATATACATGTAAGATAGTCAACTAGCCAAAAGAGACAATGAAATGTGCCATATGAGGACAAGGCTACCTAACCCCTTGCCCCCACTTAGTGCAGGACAAGGATGAGCCAATATGATTAATGAGAGATTTGAAATTTAGTATCAATTAGAGGAACTAGGTCTCTCAACACAAGGAAGAGCACCAAAATCCTTAAGATGTTGAATTCGATTACTCAAAGCCTTATATTCATTAGTAGAATGACCATGAACTCTATGATACACACAAAATGAATTCTTATAGTAAAATTTCTTTCGTGTTCTTGGAGGGAGGGATATCAAATGATCTTGGAGGAGTATCGACAAGATACACTCTTGATCAATAGTAGAGGATGTTCCTTTATTTTGTGACAAAGATATCTCTTGCTTAGTACATGATGTCATACACAAGACTCTTTAGATTGTGAGATTTTATACTCTTCTTTAAAGGAAGGTGTAAAATCTAACAAACTCCAATCATTACTAAGACATGTCCTAGGAGTGCTTTGTGTGATGACATTACTATTAAACAAAGAATTCTTTGTTTCTTTTGTTTCTTTCGAAGGACAATAATCAAGACCACTGGTGTTGATCAATTCAGGATGCACTAATGTTAAAGTTGGTTTAGAAGAATCTTTTGTAAGAGTGTTGATATTGAGTGAAGGTTTATTTGTCTCTTTCAAGGGAAAATAACCAAGACCATTAGTCATTTCTTGCGTGTTAGGCTCTATAGGGACACAAATACCTTGTTCTCAAGCATAACATCCTTTTCCACTGTACCCAAGTTGTTTCATAAGTTCATAACCTTTTCCATAAATATTTTTCATTTCTTTCAGATTCGGTGGTAGCTCATAATCAACTTCATCAAAGTTTGTTGTGTAATTTGATTCTTCTTCTAAAGTGGTTGAGGTGGATGTTTTCAATTTTTTTGTTGACATTACCACTTTTTCTTTTCCCTTTTCAGATTCTTTGTTTATGATCTTATATTCTCCCATGAATGTAGGTGTGAAATCTAAGGAGCCCCAATCATCTTCCAGTAACTTTGTGACTTCCTCAATATGCTTTTATTTTTCTCTCATAGGTTTATGTTTGAAGTTGGAATTAATGTTTTTATAGGAATTGTTGTTCCTTTTTCAACTTGTAAGCAACTTTCATGCTTGGGATCTATTTCAACTTGGTACACTTTATTGTTATAGACATACTTCATGATACGATGAAGAGTCAAAGGCACCACATGCATCTCATGAATCCAAGGTCTTCCTAAAAGAAGATTGTATGAAAGATAATGAGGAATAACATGAATATGAGTTTGTAATGTAGCCTTTCCAACTATAATAGGCAAAGTAGTCACACCAAGCAGTTGCTTTCCTACATTGTCAAATCCTTGAATCGATAAGGAATTAGGTTCAATTCTTGATTTATCCATGCCAAGTCTATCCAAAAGGGTCACACTACACACATTAAGGGTGAAGCCATTATCAACAAGGGTTATTTTTATTCTTGTCCTATTGAAGATAGCTATTATCATGAAGGCATCATTTTTCTTTCTCATCTCCAAGGGAGGTAGCTCATGTTGATGAAAAGTAATGTCCATGTTAATCATGTACATTCCTTGAATTAGAGCTGTTGCATCACTTGCATTTGTACTAGAGGGAACCACAACTTGTTGCAAGCCTGTTTGAAGCATAGTATGATAATTAGGTGAATTTTGAATTAGGTCCCATAAGGATATATTAGTAGGAGTATTCTTAAGCTGTTCAACAAGGTCATACTAATTTCAACTTTGCAGAGGCAATTGAGGAGAACTAGGTAAGATAGGGTTAGGCAGTGGGAGGGATATTGGAGGTGTTTGTCTTGGTTGTGGATTGTTTCTAGTGTTATATGCATTAGAAGCGGTATTGTAACTCGACTGCTGTGACATGTTATTCTTTGGTGGTTCAAGGATGAGGATGGGTTTGTTTTGAGTTTAAGATTTGTGTGAGGGTGGGTTAAGGATGAGTTGAGGTTGAATAATATTAATTTGTCTTAGTGAAGGAGATTTTAATGTCACTTCATCATCTTCATCTAAGGAAGCCTCATTACTAGTGTTTGAAAAACATGTGTCAATGTTCTCATTTTCTTGCACCATGATATCTTCCCTAGTAGGAGAGTTTTTAGGAGAACTACAAACTAGATGTTCATGACATTCAATGTTTGTTTCTTTTGAAATAACTTCATTAAAAGTAGAGGACTTATCAATGGTTGGATTTTCTTGCTTATCAATGATTGGATTATCTTGTTCAATTATTTTTTTCTTAGGGGAAGAGAGACAAGTAGTATTCTCATAACTTTCATTTGTTTGATCTGATCTTCTAACACCAAAATATCTTCTTCACAAATAGAAGGGATATTAGGGGAAGAACAATTATGATTATCATGGTCATCTATGATTATATTCCTTTGTCCCATAATTTATTCCAAAATAGGATAGGTAGGGGAAGAAAAATAAATAGGATTTTCATAGATCTTAAAGATTTGATCATTTAACACCAACATATCCTCCTCACTTACAATATGATTGTCATGATTTCTTAAAATTGCATCTTCTTTCACTAAAAAATTCTCACAAGAGGGAAAGATGTCAGGGGATGAATGTAGACTAGTTGAAGTTGTATTTAGGTAGGTTTCAATGGTATCTTGTTGTGTTATGTGATTGTCATGATTACCTATGGTTGTGTCCTCTTGTTTAGTAATATATTTCCCAATAAGAGAGGTAGAAGGAGAGAAACAACTAGGATTCTCAAAACTCTCATTGATTGGTTCTTATAACACCAAAATATCTTCTTCACAAATAGGAGAGATAGTGGGAGAAGAACGAATATGATTGTTACGATTTCCCAAGATTGTATTCTCTTTCACTAGACTAATCCCACTCATAGGATGGATGCTAAGAGATGAATCAATGGTGAAAAAAAAGAGAGAAAAGAGGACTTCATATTCATATGCACATAATTTTTTTTCTTATAGTACTCAAAAAGATCTGAAAATAGAACATAAAGTATGATAACCATAGATTTTTGCAATGAAAACATGATGTAATGATTGTCTTACAAATTTGAAATGCAATAATGATAGAGGAAACATGCAAAAGGATAATGCGATTTTCAAATTTAGAACATGATAATTGACTAATTATTCTATGTAACAATCTGAAAATGATATGTTGTGAATTCCATTTTGAATTTAAGCAATGTAGAAAATTAAGCTAGATCTAATGAAATGAATGAATTAGAAGATCAACAAACTGAAACAGATATCTAACAACAAACAAAAGCACATATACAAGGTTTTTAATGCTGTAAATGATAGTTTTATGTATGATTTAGGACTAAATCACCTAGAGGGGTGTATGAGTCCCAGTTAGAATTTTTGACAAGTTCAAATGCTAAAAAACACATAGCATAGAATTACCAAAAAATCCTAGAAAAACATTTGTATAGGGACTAAATCACCCAGATCGGTGAATGAGTCCCAAATTAGGGTTTTTGCACCAAATTCAGTAAATTGTGAGTTGATTCTAATGTTTATAACTGGTATGTTGTATAGACTATTTGCAATTGCAGAATTTCAATGAAATTGGATGATCTAAGATGCAAAAATGCAATCTATATGCACTTTTCACTAATGTAAGATCTAGAAGCCCTAAATGAAAATTAACTAATGCAAGATCTAAAGCAAAGTTAATGTAGGCTAAATCTAGGACTTTAATGTAATCCAAATCAGAAATAAAGGGTTTGAAGGTTAGGTTCACCAAATGAACATAAGGAAATGGGGGTTCTACCTTTTAGGAGATGGAACTAAGGGGATATGACCTATTTCACTCTTAGTTCATTCAAGGAAACCCTAGAGATCCCTCAATCAAGTGGCTCAATTGAGGGAAGGACTACTAGGAGGTCTCCTAGGGTGTGATTAAAGACAAAAGGGGGTTCACAACCAAGAAAAGGATTGGAAAGAAGGAAATGAAAATGATATGCAAATCTAGCTATGCAACCTAAGATATGAAACTAAAAAGTAGAATAATGAACTAAGAAAGAACAAAGGGGCACTTGAAAAACTAAAGATGCTTGAAACATGTTATGCACTCCCAAAATGATGAATACACTAGGACTCATATGCCAGTAGGGGTGATTTAGTCCTATTTTAGGGTTTTGGGCCTAAATTGGAATCTACAACTGGTAAACTAGGGTCTACAGAAAGAGTTTGAAAAGTGGTATACTGGGACTCATACGCCACAAGTGGAAATTTAGTCCCAGTATTAGGGTTGATCTGAAACTCTGGTATCCTCGAGTGATCTTTAGTAGCTTCTCTCCCTTCCAATCTCTAAGTTTGAAACTTTGAATTCTGACCTGTAGGTGACTTTTCATGATCTTGCAAGAAAGATGACAACTTTCACAACTTTCACAACTTTCTCCAATCTTGCTCTTTAATGGATCTTCAACCTAAATATGCAAATCACAAATCGAAGAGAGGGATAAATATTTTTTTGTTAGTGGATAGGGGTTTTCCTTGGTCAAACCCTATTTTGGTAATCAAACCTTGAAATGAAATGAAATAGAATGAAAGAATCATGAATGAACAAATATGCTATGTTGCAACTCACCAAACCCTTGAAACAAAGGTTGCAATCTTGTATGTAATGGATAGCATGAATGTAGATCTTGACTCTTGATTGTATGCTATGGATCTTGACTTGAATTCTTGCTTGAATTATGAAATACCTACATCACAAATGTTAGCTCAAAAATAAACAAGATGCATGATGACTTTTACATGATGCTTGAATATTGAATATAGGTCCAATATGCTTGATAATCAGCTCTTGAATGCTCTTGAATTCTCTTGTAAGTCCACTTATGATAACTTGATGACTTGTAAGCTTGCTAGGAGAAAAAATGTGAAAGAACCTTGTATTTATACTTGTTTATGCCAAATTTTTTGAAATTACAACACTACAAGCCGACATTAGATCTAGGAGGATAAAATCCTGCCAAGAATTTGAATTTAAAATAGGTCCAAGCTAAGTGGGACTCATATGCCAGTTGGGTCATATGAGTCCTATTAGGCTAAGCTTGGGACACAAGTTTCAAAAAATGTTAAGTTCTATGCCAAATTTAGGACTAGGCCATGAAACTTAGGTGGGACCCATACACCCTATGTGGCATATGAGTCCTAGATCACTAAATCTAGGCCATACAATCCAAAATCATTAAAATATGATTGGTTATTATATATGTTTCAGGATTATCCTTAGAAATATGCATTAAATAAGGTTTTTGGATGTAAAATAGGACCAAATAAGACATAAAGAAGCCCAATTTTAGCAAGAAGGGACCAAAAAAGTGTGAAAATGTAAAGGGATACATTTTTCTCCACTACAATAAGCAACTTCCTCTATCCACACAACCTGAAACCAAAATGTGGAGAAATGTGGAGCAAATACATTTCTCCCAGACCACATAAAACACCATTGAAAACCTAGTTCACATACTGGTGAACATATCTCACTCTGCAAGTGATCTAGAAACCCAAATTCTGGATGTAGCAACTACTAACAACTTTGAACATCATATCAAATCTACATAGGCATAGCATCAACATAGAAGAAACAAAGAGCACATCCTGGAGCATGTTTTGAACACTTGCACAACACTATTTTCTTTGTTTATCAAATTTTCTAAAATGCACTTGGAAGACAAGTACCAAAGACACCATCTTAGCACATTAATTCATTCCAACGCATCTCCAAACTCTGCAACAACATGCACAACATGTTTCCCTCTTTCTCACAATTTTTTCAATATCCTCGACATCTTCATCATGGAACAACCTTCCTCAACACATAGTTGACATAAATGATAACACTAGTTTGTTGAAATCATTGACAACACCTTCATAATTTCAAAAATCTCCCCCTTTGTCATTGATGGCAACACATGATGCAAAAAACCATCAAAGACAACACAACAACTTTGAACACACTTTCTCATGGTTTTCTTTCTTGTCTCTCCCCCTATGTAGATAAAATTTTTCACATGATTATTTTCTCCCCCTTTGACATCAATGGAAAAGGATAAAGTGTTTTTCATTGTTCTTCCCCTTTAACACTAAACCAAGATACTTGCTCTAAATACTCCCCCTTAGAAGTACACCCAACCAAATCAACAACACTGTACAATGAGAAACTTCCTTACTACAACAATAACACTACCTACTCCCCCTAAGAGGTAGCCACCAACATTAGTCTAGACAAGATATGAATCCATAGATCCACTAGAGTGATGCACTTTCATATGCATCTAGTTCAAAGAAGGAGGGGAAATAACCCCAAACTTCTCTTGAAGATACTGAAAAGTATCCTTAGGAAGAGCCTTAGTAAATATATTCAGTAATCTGATCCTTTTCTTGCAAGAATGAAGGTTTTGTCATTGATGTCAATTGGTCAATTGGTTATCAACTAGTTGTTGTTGTCATTAATGTCATGGTTATAGGTTATGGGTTGTATATGTCAAAGCTATTGAGAAAATTGTATTGAAGAAAGGTTGCAGGTGTTCAGTGGTTGCTCCAAGTTTTTCTATGAGATTTTCTCCTATGTTTGTGTGGTTCAGATATGTTGATCATGCTTGTTGGAAGCTACTAATCCATATTTTTGGCTATTGATTCATTGTACAATGTGAGTTATGTTCACCAGTTGTGAACTCTGGTTTTATGTGTTTTTGGCGCAGGTCTAGGAGAAATTTTGTTGGTCTGGATTTCTCTTTGGTAAAGTCTTATGACTTTCTATTCTAGAGTTAAGTTATGATTGTATTGAAGATAATCTTGGTATCTATAAGGATCATGCTTAATTTTTCTATGTGTTTTACATTGTTTTGGCCGACCTTGTGTTGAACACTATCTTTGGAGTTGATGAAGTGTGTTGGACCTATTTGGGTCCTCATCAAGCATGTGTTTGGGCCACCCTCATTCTAATTCCACCCTAGGATGTTTTGGCGTCGACCTAATTTGAATTTAAATTTGGATGGCCAACTTTGGATATATTTCAAAGTTGAAGATGGTATAAATACAAGATGAGCTAGTGGTGAAAGTAGAATAGATAGACAAGAGATAAGTGCAAATAAATAGAGCAGATAGATGTGAATCAGTGAGTGTGTGTGATGCGAGTGTGGAAAATCAGTGCAAAGCCTAAATGTTGAGTTTTCAGATGTAGTGAGATGAAGGTGTACTCTATCATTCATGCATGTCTACAAGTGGTTGAGAAAATTGTGGTGGATTTATCTGTTGCATTGAGTCTGTCTTCTCTCTATAAAATATCTCTTCTATCTTCTTTGTATCTATGTGGCAGTGAGCCCTCTGGGTGGTTAATCCTGTTGGATAGCAAGTCCTGATCTAGATAGTGAGTCCTCGTTTTGGAAATGAGCCTTACTTTTTAGGTAGTGAGCCTTTGTAATCAATTTTGATATTATCTATAGTGTGAGTTAATCCTCACTATGGTTTTTCTCTCATTTGGTTTTCCACGTAAATGTAGTATTGCTGTGTTTCTATGATGATTTTCAGTTTCTACACCTGCACTTAATGTTTAATCATTTTAAGCAGTGTTAAGGGTTTGCTCTAGTGAATTTTTTAAAGGTTTAAATTTGTTACAATTGATTCACCCCCCTCTTAGTTGTCTTGTTCAAAAATTGGTATCAGAGCTTGGTTCCTTGGAGTAGAGCTTAACCGCTCAAGGAAGGTCTGAGATGGATGGAAAAGTTACTTATGATTATCCAAGGGTCAATAGAACTAATTATGCTATCTAGAAAATACTAATGAAATAATATCTTGAGTATTGTGGATATGATGTGGAGAAATCTTATAAGAATCCTTACACCCATCCTGCTAATGGTCCAAGTACATCTGATGAGATCAAGGCACATGAAGTGAACAATAAGGCAAAGTACATTTTGAAGAATAGTCTGGTACATTATGAGTTGATTAAGGTTCAAATTCAAAGACTTATAAAGAGGTTTGGGATGCTTTGGAAAGGGAACATGAAGGTGATGAAAGAGTCAAAGAGGTGAAATTGCAGAATTTAGAGACATAGTTTGAGCTCCCACATATGTTTGAAGATGAGAATGTTAAATCTTATGCACAGAGATTGCGTGAGATAGTAGCTGGAATGTGAGGAATTGGTGCTACTATAGATGAAACCAAGATTGTAAAAAAGATTCTTAGAACTCTCCCTAACGCTAACAACAAAAAGGTATGTATTATTGAATAGAGTATAGATTATAAGACTTACACTAAAGATATATTATTGGGATCTCTGACATCTTATGAGATGAGGAAGCCAAATTTGAGAAATGGATTCAAATTAGAGATTTTTTTTAAGGCTACAAAAGGTGAAGATCCGGATGAATAAAATCTTGATGAAGTAGAAGCTAACTTTGTGAGAAGGATGAGGAAAGGATTCAACAAGTATGAAGGTAAGTTACCCTTTAAATGCTTTAGTTGTGGAGGAATAGGTCATTATGTTGCAAGGTGTCCAAAAAGATCTAAGAGGAATAAACAAAGATATGAGAAAGAAAAGAAAGGTAAGAAGATCAACAAAGCATATTATGTAAATGAGGATGCTAGTATATCTGATGAGGATCTTGATTATGAAGATACCGATGACAACAAATTCTTTTTCTTGACTATAAAAGATGAACCTACTTCTACTAATTGTGAAAAATAGGTGAAGGAATGCCCTCCAAAGAAGGAGAAAAATGAAGGTATTGTAATCTCTGCCCTACATGCTAAATAGGAAAAGAACTATTGGGTTGTTAACATCACATGACTGGTGATAAGAGTAATTTTGTTAAACTTGAAAAATATGATGGAGGCTTGGTTATGTTTGGAGATGATATTGGTGCTAAAATTCATGGGATAGGTTTAGTAAGTTTTGATGGCAAGAATAATATTGATGATGTCTACTATGTTAAGGGTTTAAAGCATAATCTCTTGAGTGTTGGATAGATGTGCAATAAAGGATATAATATTATATTTGAGGATGAGAGATGTGAGATCAGGAAAGGGTCTATAACAATGATTATTTTAGGAAAGAAATATGAAGGAAATATCTATCAACTTAAGGGTGTTGATGGACGATGCTTTATGACTCATATTAATGATAGTTGGTTGTGGCATTAGAGAATGTGTTGCATGAATTTTGATAACTTGGTGAGGATTAGTGTAGTTAATGTCATGAGAGATTTACCAAGGATTACAAAGCCTATTAATGTTATTTGTATGAATTGTTAGTTTGGAAAGTAAGCTAGAAGCCATTACAGATCAAAGGAACAATCTACTATTGAACTACTAAATTTAATTCATACAAATCTCTATGTTCCTATAAGAGTGAGAAGTCTACAAGGTGAAAGGTACTTTATGCTTTTGATTGATGATTATTCTAGATATACATGGGTTACATTTCTTAGAGAGAAGTCTGATGCATTAGATAGATTCAAGACATTCAAAGCTATGGTTGAAAATGAAGTGAATTCGAGGATAAAATGCTTAAGGTCTAATAGAGGTGGAGAATTCACCTCCCATGAATTTAATATGTTTTGTGAAGTGCATGGAATAAAGATATAGTTATTTGCTCCGAGAACTCCTCAGCAGAATGGAGTTGTTGAAAGAAAGAACAAAGAAATTCAAGAGATTGCTAGATCAATGATTACTGAGGTTGGTTTACCAAAATTTTACTGGAGAGAAGCTATTTATACTACTGTTTATGTATTCAATCAAGTTCAAGCAAGAGAAAATAGTACAAAGACCCCCTATGAGCTATGGTATGGAAGAATTCCTACTGTTAAGTATTTCAAGGTATTTGGAAGAAAATGTTATATCAAAAGAGATGAAGAAACTCTAGGAAATTTTGATGCAAGAAGTGATGAAGGCATTTTTCTTGGATATTCTACTAAATCAAAGCTTACAGATGTTTCAATGAAAGAATGAGAAATATTGTAGAAAGTGCAAATGTTAAGGTTGATCAAGCAATGAAGAATTCAATTGATATTGATGGATATGTGTTTGATGAACTTGAGTGCGTAAGAATTGAAGAAATTATAGAAGAACAGAAAAAGGATGAGCAAGAAAAGTAGAATGAGGAAAATGAAAGAGAAGAAGAAGATCTAGTGGTGTCCCCTAAGAAACCTAGATACATGCAGAAGAATCATTCATAAAGTTAGATCATTGGAGACAAGACAAAAAGTCTATTGAAAAGAAGCAGAGTTGCTGTTGGTGAAGTAAATTAGTGTTTATTTTCTGAGATTGAACCGAAGACTATAAGTGAAGCATGTAAAGATGAACATTGGATGGAAGCTATGAAATAACTTATACATATTAAGAAGAATAAAAATTGGGAATTGGTCCCAAGATCGGTAGAGAAAAACATTATTGGATCAAAGTGGGTATTCAAAAATAAGTTGAATGAGAATGGAGAAGTAGTTAGAAACAAAGCAAGGCTTGTATGTAAAGGTTACTCACAAGTAGAAGGCATATATTTTCAAAAGACTTTTTCTCTGGTGGAAAGAATGGAAGCTATAAGGATATTCTTAGCATTTTCTTCTCATAAAGATTTCAAGGTCTATCAGATGGATGTCAAGTCTTCATTTTTGAATGGTAAGCTAGAAGAAGAGGTCTACATGGAACAATTGGAAGGATTTCAGTTTTTAGATCAACCAAATATGGTGTGAAGATTGAAGTAAGATTTATATGGATTAAAGTAATATCCTAGATCTTCGTATGCAAGGTTAGATAGGTATTTGATTTAGCAAGGTTTCAAAAAAGGTATGATAGATAGTAATCTATATTTTAAAATTGAAAATGATGAAATATTGATTGTAGTTGTATATGTTGATGACATTATTTTTGGAGGAAATGAAACTATGTGTAAGATTTTTTCGAAAGAGATGCAAAAAGAATTTGAAATGTATATATTTGGAGAGATGAATTTCTTTCTTAGGCTACAAATTAATCAAATAGAGAAAGGAATTTTTATTTCACAGTCTAAGTATGTGAAAGAGATGTTGAAGAAGTTTGGGATGGATGGTTCCAAACTGGTATGTACTCCTGTGGTGACTGGTTGCAAATTGGGTAAAGATAATGATTCACCTAAGGCTGATTAGAGCAAGTATAGATCTATGATTGGTGGACTATTGTATTTGACTACTACTAGACTAGATATTATGCATGTTGTCTATCTTGTGGCTAGATTTCAAGAAGATCCTAAGGAAACATATGTTGTTGTTGTTAAAAGAATATTTAGATACTTGAATGGCACTCTAGATTATGGGTTATGGTATCCTAGGGATACTGAATTTACACTAAGTGCTTATACAGATACAGGTTGGGATAGATGTGTAAATGATAGAAAGAGTACAAATGGTGGTGCATTTTTTCTTGGTTGCAAATTGATGACTTGGTTGAGTAAAAATCAAGATTCAGTTTCCTTGTCTATTACTAAAGTTGAGTATATTACTGATGCATCTTGCTGTACACAAGTTTTATGGATGAAACATACATTGAAAGTTATCACAGTGGTGTATGATGATCCTATTTCTATATTCTATGATAACACAAGTGCAATTAACATTTCAAAGAATCCAATGATGCACTCGAGGACAAAGCATATATCTATCAGATATCATTTCTTAAGAGAGAAGGTTGAGAATGAAGTAAAGCTTGAGTATGTCCCTACGAAGGATCAAATTGTTGATATATTTACAAAGGCTCTTCCTAAAGATACTTTTTAGCATCTCTAGGAGAAGTTAGGGGTCATTTCCCCTCCTTTCTTAAACTAGATGCATATGGAGATGCATTAGTCCAGTGGATCTATGGATCTATCTTTTTTTTGGACTGATGTTTTGGTGGCTACCTCTTAGGGGGAGTAGGTAGTGTCATATGTTGTCATTATATGTATTCTATTTTTAATGTCAAAGGGGAAATCAATGTAAAATATCTTTTTACTTTACCATTGATGTCAAAGGGGGAGATGAAGAATGTGAAAAAGAGGAAGAATGTGAAAAAGAGAAGAGGAAGAATGTGAGAAAGATTATCTACTAAGGGGGAGAAATAGAGAAAAATCTTGAGAAGTATATTCATACCTAGTATTTTGTCTTTGATGGTTTTTCACATCATGTGTTGCTATCAATGACAAAGGGGGAGATTGTTGCAAGAATGAAGGTGTTGTCATTGATTTCAACTTTTTAATTGGTTATCAACTAGTTGTTGTTGTCATTAATGTCATGGTTGTAGGCTATGGGTTGTATATGTCGAGTATATTGAGAAAATTGTATTGAAGAAAGGTTGGAGGTGTTTAGTGGTTGCTCTGATTTTTTCTCCAATATTTGCTCCTATGTTTGTGTGGTTCATATATGTTGATCATGTTTGTTGGAAGCTGCTATATCCAAATTTTTGGTTGCTAATTCATTGTACAATGCGAGTTATGTTCACCAATTGTGAACTGTAGTTTTCTGTATTTCTGGTGGAGGTCTGGGAGAAATGTTGCTGGTTTGGATTTCTCTTTGGTAAAGTCTTATGACTTGCAGTTCTAGAGTTGAGTTGTTATGATTGTATTGAAGATAATTTCGATATCTAGAAGGATTGTGCTTAATTTTTCTATGCGTTTTACACTGGTTTGGTCAACCTTGTGTTGAACACTATCTTTGGATTTGATGAATCGTGTTAGACCTATTTAGGTCTTCTTCAAGAATGTGTTTGGGTTTCCCTCATTCTAATTCCATCGTAGTATGTTTTGGCACTGACCTAATTTGAATTTAATGTTGGATGGCCAACTTTGGATATTTTTCAAATTTGAAGATGGTATAAATATAGGACGAGTTAGTGGTAAAAGTAGAATAGAGAGACAAGAGATAAGTGCAAATAAATAGAGAACATAGATGCAAGATTGATGCAAATCATTTGGTTTTCCATGTAAATATGGTGTTGATGTGTTTGTGTGATGATTTTCAATTTCTACACTTGCATTTAATATTTAATCATTTTAAGTAGTGTTAAATATTTGTTTCAGTGAATGTTTTAAAGGTTTGATTTTGTTTCAACTGATTCACCCCCTTTTCTTAGTTGTCTTGTTCAACACCTTTGTAGGTACATATTCAAGCTTCACCTCATTCTCCATAACTTTCTCTCTTAGAAAGTGATACCTGATTGTTATGTGCTTTTTCTTTGAATGCATCATTGGGATCTTTGAAATGTTAATTACACTTGTATTATCACAAAAGATAGATATAGGCTCATCATACACTACTTTGGTATCCTTCAATGTTTCTCATCCACAATACTTGTGTGCAGTAAGCTGATGCAGCAATATACTCAGCCTCTACAATGGATAAAGAAACTGAATCTTGCTTCTTACTTAACCATGACACCAATCTACATCCAAGAAAGAATGCACCACCACTTGTACTTTTCCTGTCATCAACACAACCAACCCAATCTGCACTTAATGTGAAATTAGTAGCCTTAAGATACCATAAGCCATAATCTGGAGTGCCTTTTAAATATCTGAATATCCTCTTCACTGCTACAATATGTGTCTCTTTAGGATCTTGAAATCTAGCCACAATAAAAATTTCATGCTTGATATTCAGTCTAGTAGCAGTTAGATATAACAATCCACCAATCATAGATCTATACTTTCTTTGATCAGCCTTAGGTGATTCATCATCCTTGGTTAATTTGCAACCAGTCACCAAAGGAGTGCATATCGGTTTGGAGTCTTCCATTCCAAAGTTCTTCAACATCTCTTGGACATACTTTTATTGTGAAATTAAAATGCCTATATCTATTTTCAAGTGATTTGTAGCCCAACGAAGAAATTCATCTCCCCAAATATTGACATCTCAAACTCTTTATGCATCTCTTCTACAAAATTTTTACACATAGCTTTATTTCCTCCAAAGATAATGTCATCCACATACACAACCACTATCAAGATTTTATCTTCCTTAATTTTGAAGTAAAGATTACTATCCACATTTCCTTTACTGAATCCTTGTTGTATCAAATATATGTCCAATCTTGCATACCAAGCTCTGGGAGCTTGCTTCAATCCATACAATGCCTTTTTCAATTTGTAAATCATATCTGGTTGATCTGACAACTAAAATCCTTCTGGTTGTTCCATGTAAACCTCTTCTTCCAATTCACCTTTCAAGAAAGCAGACTTCACATCCATCTGATAAAATTTAAAGTCCTTGTATGTTGTAAATGCCAAATTTTTTTTGATAGCTTCCATCCTAGCACCGAATAAAATGTTTCCTCAAATTATATTCCTTCTAATTGTGATTAACCCTTACACACAAGCCTTTCTTTATTTCTTACTACTCCATTCTCATTCAGTTTGTTTCTGAATATCCACTCAGTTCCAATTATGTTCTTGTTTGCCGAAATAGAAACCAGTTCACAAGTCTAATTTTTCTCAATTTGCATAAGTTCTTCTTCCATTGCCTTCATCCAATGTTCATCTTTTCATGCATCACTTATTGTTTTAGGTTCAAATTTAGAGAGTAAACATAGATTTACATTAGTGTTAGAAACTCTACTTCTTGTCAATACTCCTTTCCTCTTGTCTCTAATGATCCGATCTTTGGAATGATTCTTTTGCACATACTTAGGGGTCTTAGGGGTCTTTTCTGAAGCTTCTTCCTCTTCATTCTACACTTCTTTTTCCTTAGCTTCTTCTTCTTCTTCTCCAGAAGTAGGTTCATCTAATACATATCCATCTACAACAATTGAATTTTGCAATTCTTCATCAACCTTAACATTTTCAATTTCAACAATCTTTCTTAGCCTTTTGTTGCAACATCTGTAAGCTTTGATTTTAGTGGAATATCCAAGGAAGATACCTTCATCAGAACTTTCATCAAAATTTCCTAAGTTTTCCTCATCTATTTTGACATAACACTTGCTTCCAAATACTCTAAAGTACTTGATAGTAGGAACCCTTCCATACCATAACTCATAGGGAGTCTTTGTGCTATTAGCTTTGTCTTGAACTTTGTTGAGTACGTAAACAATAGTATGAATTTCTTCTCACCAATAGAATTTTGGTAGATTAGCTTCTTTCATCATAGTCCTAGTAGCTTCTTGAACAATCCAATTTTTCCTTTAAACTACTCCATTCTATGGAGGAGTTCTAGGGGCAAACAAGTGCCTCTTTATTCCATGAACTTCACAAAACATGTTAGACTAATTGGAGGTGAATTCTCCACCTCTATCAGACCTCAAACATTTGATTTTCAAATCCATTTCATTCTCAACAATAGCTTTAAATGATTTGAATCTATCTAGTGCATCAAATTTCTCTTTAAGCAAAGTAACACATGTCATTCTAGAGTAATCATCAATCAAAAGCATGAAATACATGTCACGTTGAAGACTTCTCACCCTTGTATGACCACATAGATCTGTATGTATCAATTCCAGTAGTCTGGTAGCAGATTGTTCCTTTCCTTTGAAACTACTCATTTTCTTTGAAATTGACAATTTTTGTAAACGACATTGATAAGCTTTGTGATTCTTGGTAGGTCTCTTACCGCATGAACTGAATTGATCCTGACTAAGTTATCAAAGTTCCTATGATACATTCTCTTGTGTCATAACCAACTGTCATTAATCTGATACATAAAGAAATGACCATCAACACCCTTGAGTTGATAGATATTTCCATTTGTCCTCTTACCAATAGCAATCATAGTTTTAGACCCTTTTCTGATCTCACATATTTCATCCTTAAACATAAGATTATACCCTTTTCTACACGTTTTTCCAACACTCAAAAGATTATTCCTTAAAACTTTAACATAGTAAACATCTTCAGTATTATGCTTTCCATCAAAACTGATTAAACCTATTCCACAAATCTTGGATCCTAAATCATCTCCAAATTTAAGTAATCCTCCATCATACTTTTCAAGTTTAAGAAACTTACTTTTGTCTCCATTCATGTGATTAGAGTAACCACTGTCAACAATCTAGTAGTTTTTATCCTGTTTAACATGAAAAGGAAAAACTAAAAGTACCTTCAACCTTATCCGTCTCTGTAACACTTTCCTTCACATAGCTTTTAGAGTTAGCATAAGTAGATTC
Source organism: Sequoia sempervirens (assembly GCA_007258455.2). Taxonomy (NCBI): domain Eukaryota; kingdom Viridiplantae; phylum Streptophyta; class Pinopsida; order Cupressales; family Cupressaceae; genus Sequoia; species Sequoia sempervirens. Next base: position 73,271,305 of record VDFB02047230.1, on the reverse strand, counting down.
ATCTTTTAAAGCTAAGAACAAGCATTCATTTTTATCAACATCTCCATAATCAGATTCATGATCAGAAATACCAACATCTTCTCTAACATAGTAACTTCTTTTAATCATCTTTCCTTTTTTCTCCTTACTTTTATTGTTCATAGCTTTGTTTGAACATCTTGAAGCATAATGACCTATATTTCCATAGCTAAAACATTTGAAAGGTAGTTTACCTTTGTAATTTTACCAGTTCCCTTTTTCATCCTTCATAAAAAGTTAGCTTCCACATCATCAAGATCATCTCCATCTAAATCTTCAAACTTTTCTAATTTTGCAGCCTTGAAAGTAGTCTCCACTTTTGTGTCATTTCTCAAGCTAGGTTTTCTCATTTCGAATGAATTTAGTGTACCAACCAACTGATCTCTAGAATAATTATTAAAATTTGCAATTTCCTCAATAGAAAATACCTTTTCACTGCAAGAATTGGGAAGAGATTTGATAACTTTCTTTACCACTCTAGGTTCTTTGACTTTTGCACCAAGACCTCTCATTACACTTACCAGCTCATCAACTCTCTGCATGTAGATTGTAATTGTTTCATCTTCAGACATTCATAGGGTCTTAAATTGTGCCTTCAGATTCTGTAACTTTTCATGTTTAACCTTATCATCTCCTTCATAAATTCTCTCAAGCTTATCCCAAACTTCTTTAGCAATCTTAAGATTCATAGCTTTTACCAGCTTAGAATTTGAGACTATTCACAAGAATAAATATTGCCTTAGAATTTACCTCATGTGCCTTGATCTCATCACTTGTGTTTGGACCATTCGTAGGTGCAACATATTGATTCTTTATTTCCTTTTTAGTCTCATACCCATGAGATGCCAAATATCCTTCCATCTTTTTCTTCCAGAATGCATACTCTGTGCCATCAAATCTAGGGCAATCCAACTTGTTCATCATCTCGAATCTACCTCAAGCAGTTAATCTCTTCTCCAAGGAACCTTCCTCTAATACCAATTGTTGAATGAACAAGACAACTAAGAGGGGGGGTGAATCAGTTGTATCAAATTAAAACATCAAAAACCCTCAACAGTAATTAGATCCACAAGCATTCATTAAACCCTTATTCTAGAAAAGTGATTAATCATGAAATGTAGATAATTTTTTTTTAAATAACAACACTATACACAAGAGAATACCAGATTTACATGGAAAACCCAATGAGGGAAAAACCATGGTGAAGATTAGCTCACAATATAAGTGTAATCCATATTTTTATAAGTCTTAGGCAATTATTTAAATCTTATTTAAATATTGGATTCTATCTTAAGGTCTTTTGTTCTAGAAGGAGGAAGCTAATCTTTTATATTTTAAAGATCTTGTAAAAGTTTTTTTCTATTTAAAATGAATTTTCATTGAGGATATTACTTTTCCCACACTCAAGTCAATGTTCAAATCATGCAAAGCAGTAATAGAAAAGTGGAAAAGGATAAAAAGGCTCACGTGAAGAGGTGAAGTAAAGAAAAGACTCCAAGTTAGGCGAAAAAAGAGCAAATGCAAAGGGAGAAAACTATAGAAACTTCCATGTTGAAGAGGAGTTCTAAGGTTTTAATCAACATGCGAGGCAAGAAGAAAGCAAGAAGTCTTGGTTTGTGAAGGAGACTACAAATTTATAAAGGAGGGAAACTTCAATTCTACATCTTTCAGCTCCATCTTTCAAGGGTCCACCTTCTTGTGAGTTTTCCTTGCTTCATCTCTCTATGTTTGTAAAAACAAAGAAAAATCCTTGTTTTTATTCTTTGCATGTTGAGAGGTTTTTTGTTGTTTCAAAACTTTTCCTCTTCCATACTCGAGTTAGGATTTCATAATTTTGTTAAAGAGTACTTGGTTCATTTTGATGTTTCCTTTAGATCTTGTGTTTATGAGGAACATCTAGTTGAGGGAAATTTTAAGAAAATTTATAAAAGATGGTGCCTTACAAAATGATGGAGTTCAGTCCTATTCTCAAGATGACAATCCAAAATTAGTCTAAAGGGGTAGATCTAATACAAGAAGATGATAGTAGATCAGTCCAAATGCTATGTTTAGGGTTTGTATCTTGTCATGATTTATGGTGAATATGAAGTCAAAACACTTTTATTGGTTATTAGGATTAGGCCACTATCTCCTTTATTTCCTTCATTTCAAAATAGTAGCATATTTTTGGGAAAGTAAGCGATTATCAACAAACGTAGATGACAGTGAATTTACAAGGTCACTTTGTGGGGACGATGTTAGGCACCAAATCCATGTGATGGAAAGAGGTTTCACATAAGTCCTAGGTATGAAGGTGAGTCATGCCATATTGAGATAACACAGTCAAAAGCATAAACATGAGAGATTGATAGTCATTATATGCAAAAGGACAACAAGATTGCTAGGGGCAGTTTTATATACATAGGGATAGTCCTAAATCAACAAACTATCTAACCATCCGCGGAAAATCATGTGATAGTAGGAACTTAAATTAGAAAATGAAGGTAGTATATGATCAACATTACTTGCAATTTTCAAAACAAATAACAATAGTCTAGCGATTCCATGAGTGTGAAGTCAGCTATGCTAGATGAGATGAGGGCAGTTTTATGAAGGAAAACAATCTTTATGTGAAAGGGAATATTTAAAGTGTAGGTTCAAGAGTGCCAAATGATGAAGAGAGCAAGTGATGACAACCATTTCAATGGAAAGTCATAGCAGAATTAAATCATGACCACAAGATCAAGAGAAACCTCTAAGAGGTAATAAAGGACAATCCTCAAGTTTAGTTAGGGTAGTCTCATGATCATCAATGTAAAAATATAAGACAGTCATGTCTTAGGGGGAATATCTCTCATCAAAATAAAATAGGTTCACCATAGTCATCCCAAGAAGGACATGAGTGCAAGGTCGTGGCAGTCCCATAAAGGAAAACAATATAGTGAACAAGAAAGGAATCAAAGACAAGACCATGCATCTTAATGAAGTTTGGAGACTAAGAGGGGATAGTAGACTTAATGGTTCAAAATGACTTGCAAAATTAAAGAACAATCAATTGACTTCAATTTCAAGGGAGATCATTGAGCAATATTGAAAACAAAATGAATTGTGGAGAAATGGTACATCAGACAGTCAAATGATCATATGAAGAGAAAAGGTGATGTAACAAGTCATGCATGACAAGGGAATGTCACCAAAAAAATCCCATCAAATGCATAACAGTTTGTGACAAGGGCATAATGTGTTGGAATAACACATGAGTCTCATGTATAAAAGGAAAGGTAATTATGTATGAGTGTTAGTGTCATGCATTTGATGAGAGAAACCTCACAAGTAAGTTAAAGGTGGCATTGTTGTTTATGAAGGATAGAGATATAATGGTCATAGTCATTAGGGGGTGAATATGGTGGGCCAGGTCTAGATACATGACAATGGTCACATGATAGTTGAGGATCACATAAGTGACGTTCAAGGAGGCAATGAACAACAATTTAAAGAAGCACAAAATAATGAATTCTCAAAAATAGTCCCTACCTTAGGGTACAAATACAAGCCTTACACACTGAATAATGATAGTGTCAATGTTTGTTGAGGCATGGAAGTACCATCAATACCATAAAACCTTCATACAAGATGAAGATAGACAATAAAGAGAGTAGATTGAAAAGTTGAGCACCCTCAAGATTGTCTATTTGAAGCTTGTGAACTCAATATCTTATAGTCATAAGGAAATTACCTTGGTCAGAATATGGAGAGCAAAGGATAATATTTTCTGACTTATAGTACCAATAGGTTCCTGACAAAGTATGAACCATGCATACAAATGTTTTGATTTCATGAAGGCTTCAAAAGTGGACTATACAGTCACTTAATGTAGGGGTAGCAAGTTGAACATTCTCCATACAAAGCAAAACAGAGAAAGGCATCGCAAAAAAAGCCCTTCCTTGATAGTTAAAGGAATAAATGACAAAAAAATGCATTAAAAATAAAGGCTATGCATCAAAGAGAGGTTTTGAGCTTTACAAAAATATGGAAAGTGGTTGTTAAAGTCACTATCATAGAGGCAAGAATGAAACATTACAGTCAATGGTTGTTCAAAAGACAAACTTGCATAGGAATTGAAGGGAAAGTGGCATTATCATGCATAAAGACACAAAAGATCTAGTTACACAACCCTGTTGTGAACATTCAATGATAATACAAAGGTATAATTAAAGAAAATACAGAATGTTTACCCTTTTAGACATCATTTCACATATTTTTCATGCTTGACTTGCATAAAAGAATGGTGTGTAAACACATAGAAGGAGAGAGTAGCAGATTTATAGGCCTTTTGCAGTCATTCTAGGGCTCTAATACTCACTCTAAGACTTGATTTTGATCACCATTTGATCAAGTATGGTCTAAGGACTATTTTCAAGTAGATAACACTCAGTAAGGAGGTGTTCCACGCCCTCAAAATCAGATATTCTCAAGGCATACGCCTAGAAACTTCCAAATTCATGCAAATTGGTTCTAACCACCATTTAAGGAGGATTTTAATTCACAAGGGGCAGTCCTACATAAGTTTTGAGGTCTCACATGGGTTGACCATCATGCAAGAGGAGTTTTGGAGACTTAATCACTCAGTTTGCTCTAGTTTTGAGGCCTCTTTTGCATGATTTTCAAGCTTGCACGACCAAAGAAGAATCTTTCACATGCATAAATCAAGGAGATCATCTTCTTCAAAAAATTCATGCAAGGGAGATGACTGAAGCATCCATTCCAGTGAACCAAAGATCATTCCAGGCTTCATTTTTGCATATAATGCAAACTCCAATCTTTCTTTGGGTTGGTTCTTGATTCTTCTTCTCATTCTGAGTTAAGAGATATTATTGTAAGAAAATTTTCTAGGTAGTTCTCAATTTTTTTTCATGTAACAACAAATTTTTATTTGAAATCAATAAAAAAAGAGTTATTGGTCCTATTTGGAGCTTTCATTTTGCATTGTGGATGCATGTTCTTGCAAATTTTCATTGCAGTTCCTGTGAACCCTTTGTTTTCTTCCTCATCTAAGCAATTCATTTTGAATGTTTGTCATATTAAATCAGGTCATGTGTTGTGTCAAACCAATTTTGAGAAAAAATTAATGCGTAAACTCGTTTTACCTTCAAAACAAAACTAAAAATTGAAACCATCATGTGAAACACTTATGATTTTATTCAAAATCTGAATTGTGAACATCATAACTAGCAACTTTTGTTTCAAAGTTATAAGTCAAAGCTTTATTTTTTTCATCCCAAATCATTGGTGTATCACCTCCTAGAATTAAATTTACATTTCCAGAGCATCTCTCTATCCCTTTTCCAATCAAACCCATTAGTTTTTCTAGGAGATTCAAAGGGGAACCAACCCATAATCTAGAAGTTCATCCTCATAGTAGGCCACCCACAACCTGAGTTTGATCCCATGTTGCACAAGATTGCTAAGTTTAATACTTAGTTAAAGGGTACAATCCTTCGTGACAATAGTTTCTGGCATGCCTAGTGTGACTGTGAACTATTCCAGTTCCACAAGAACCTTCATTATTACAACTGTTTTGGTATGAATAGTGGTGATTCTAGCCTTTAGAGGTGAAGAAAATTCATACTTGGCAACTCTGTTAGCTAGTTTTGAGTGGATCTAGTGCATTTTAGCATATGAGAAGCATTCAAACAAGGATAAGTTTTGTTCCTTTTGAATATTTGTAGCTGTCACCACCAAAAAGAAGAGGAAGGAAAATAGAAAGAGCATCTAGTCCATCTCCAAGGATTCAATCTACACCTCCTGGTTTTAGACCAACATCATCAATTACAAGTTCACCAATACCCATGGTACAATTTCATGTACTTATGGTACCGGTAGCTCCAATGGCGAGAGATTTTGCATTTGTGCTATTTAATGGGGGCAGCCCATTGAATTTTGCTTAACATGATGCTATTGTAGTAGTTGCACTCAAAATTTTACCCATTTTTATGTGTGAAGATCATACTACACCCATAGAGCACATCAGAGATGTGGCTTGACTATGTGGGGTTCATCACATTATTATAGAGAATGTTTCAATCATGCTCTTGGTTGCTTCATTGAAGGGTAAGGCTCTTCAATGGTTCAGGGGTCTAGCTGTGAACTCCATTGCTATGTGGGATGAGTTAGGAGATGCCTTGAACAAGTAGTTTCAAGATAGATTTGATCATTTTCCTTTGGTTGAAGATTTAACCACCATTAAGAGAACTTCTCAAGAGAAAATGTCAGATTTCAACTTTCATTTCAAGAAGACCTAGAATAGACTTCTAGTCTCTTTGTGAGGCCTACAGATGATCAGGCCTTTTTGTATTATCTCAAGGCCCTCAATAGTGATATTTTAGTAATGATTCAATCAATGGGTGGTGTGTCATTACTTGGAGCATTTGATATTGCTATTAGAGTTGAGAATAGTCTTATGAAAGATTGAAAAATTGCACCTAGGCCTCCAATGCCTATATTTCCTGATATTCATCATCTGATGCCTATCCAAGTGCCTCCTATTGTTTCATTACCTATTGTTCTAGCCTTAAACTATCAAGCACTTGCTCAAAATATTTTTTCTCCAGTTCAATCTCAAGAGATGCAAGAGATCAAGGGGTTATTGTAGACCTTTGGAAACAAATTGGTAAACATAGAAGAGCAAAAAAAATAGGGTTTTAGGCCAAATTAGAACTTATATCAACCTAATAGACCTTCCTATCAAGCTGATTCTCAGGTACAAAGAAGGCCTTATAATCCTAGACCCTTTCAACCATATAATCCCAATATTCCTAGTGCTTCAAAGGAGTTAATTCTAGTGCCATAGAATTGGTGTTTTCCATGCAATCAGTCACACAATCAGTCTACTTGTCCCAATGGGATGTTGAATCAGACCTTGATGGTACAAAATAGTGTTGTTGTCCAACAAGGTTTTGAGCAGAAAAATCTTGAACAAGTTTCCTATCCAGATCAAGGTCAAAATGAGGTCACCTTAATGAGCTGGCAACGTGATGAGTTCTGTGGGGTGAACTATCCTCAAGGACAAGGTTAGAATTAGTATTAAAACTCTATAGCAACAAACACAAGATCAAAGAAAAGAGTTGTAGATATAGGAAAAAATCTTGTTATTACTCCAAATCAAGCCTCCATGAGCCAACAAGGCAATGTAGGACAAGTTCCCACTCACCCTATCCAGATCTTGTCTAGACAACAACCTATTGTGAACAAAGATCAGCCTAAGACTCAAGCTCCACTTGTGCAAACTCAACTTGAAAGTATTGCTGCTCCTAAAGTGAAATAGAGAGTTTGCTCAATTCCATTCAACATTTTGGAGCATACGAAAAATTCTAGCATTAGTGTTTCGATGTGGGATTCCTTGGCTCTTCCAAGACAAAAATATTTATTTCAAAAAGCATTGACTAACTTGTCTTTATTGTTGCAAGAATGGAAAGAATGAAGGTGTTGTCATTGATGTCAACTGGTCAATTGGTTATCAACTGGTTTTTGTTGTCATTAGTGTCATGGATGAAGGTTATTGGTTGTATATGTCGAGGATATTGAGAAATTGTATTAAAGAAAGATTGCAGGTGTTCAATGGTTGCTTCGGGTTTTTCTTCAGGATTTGCGCCTATTTTTGTGTGGTTAAGATATGTTGATCATGGTTGTTGGAAGTTACTATATCCAAATTTTTGACTATTGATTCATTGTATTGTGTGAGTTATGTTCATCAGTTGTGAACTATGGTTTTTTTTTTTTTGGTTGAGGTCCAGGAGAAATGTTGTTGGTTTGGATTTCTCTTTGTTAAAGTCTTATGAATTGTGGTTCTAGAGTTGAGTTGTTTTGATTGTATTGAAGATAATTTTGGTATCTAGAAGGTTCATGCTTAATTGTTCTATGTGTTTTACACTGGTTTGGCTGACCTTGTGTTGAACACTACCTTCGGAGTTGATGAAGCATGTTGGGATCTATTTGGGTCCTTATGAAGTGTGTGTTTGGGCCACCCTCATTCTAATTCCACCCTAGGATGTTTTGGCACTGGCCTAATTTGAATTTGGATGGCCGACTTTGGATATGTTTCAAAGTTGAAGATGGTATAAATGCAAAATGAGTTAGTGAGGAATGAAGAGCGAGAAAAAATGAAATAGAGACAAGAGTGCAAAGATAATAGAAATAAGTGCAAATCGGTATATGTGTATGATGCGAGTATGGTAGATCAATGTGAAGCCTAAATGTTGAGTTTCCAGAAGCAGTGAGCTGAAGGTGCACTCTATCATTCATGCACGTCTGCAAGTGATTGAGAAAATCGTGGTGGATTACTTTGTTGCATTGAGATTTCCTTCTCTCTATAACATGTCTTCTTTATCTTCTTTGTATCTTTGTGGCAGTGATCCCTTTGAGTTGTTAGCCCTGTAGAACAACGAGTTCTTGTTTTGGATAGTGATTCCTTGTTTTGGCAGTGAGCCTTTGTAATTTTTTTTGATATTCTCTATAGTTTGAGTTAACCCTCACTGTGGTTTTTCCCTTATTGGGTTTTCCACGTAAATTTGGTGTTGTGTTTTTGTGATGGTTTTCAACTTCTGCACTAGTATTTAATGTTTAATCATTTAAGCAATGTTAAGGATTAGTTTTAGTGAATGAATTAAGGTTTAAATCTGTGACAACTGATTCACCCCCCCCTCTCAGTTTTATTTTTCAACATTTATCTCATGAACTAGCAATATACTAGCCAAAGGTTGCACTTTTGAGTGATCAACCAATGGTAGAATCAACAAGTACACCTAAATCAAAAGTTGAACAAAAAAATCAAGAGGTTAAACAACATTTTTACGTAACTTTGATTATAGGCAAGCATCTTTTGCATAATTGTATGATTGATTTAGGTGCTAGCAGTTCAGTGATGACTAAGTAGATTGTTGAAAAGTTGGGTTTGATCAATGAACCACAATCAAAAGGTGTAGTTTAGTTAGATGGGACATCCATCTAGAAATTGGGTGTAATTAAGAATCTAGATCTAACTTTGCATGCATGTCCTAATTTTTCTATTCCACAAGATATCTATGTGATATATCTACCACCCTATTTTTCTTTGTGTCTTTCTGATATTTCACAACTAAATTGGGAGGTTACCTTTCATCTGATTGGTCACATCTCTTCTTTAGGACAAGGTATGGCACTAAGGTTACCATTAAATATGAGTTATTGGCTAAATATCACATAGAACCTTTTGTGCCTAGTGCTACTAATGCAAATCTTGCTTATCATTAGCAAGGTAAAGAAGATCAACAAGTTGTTCAAGAGCCTAACACTTTGGTTGAAGGAATTCCTGATATAGTTTTAGATCAATGGGCATCTAAGAACCATGAGGAAGACCCATACAATCATATGGGACAAACAAATCTGGGTATTTACATGATTCAGGAGCATGGACTTGTTGTCTTGAACTTGGTTAAGGATGAAAAAGAGCATAAAATACAACAGTCTGACAAAGTATGGAGTTTGTACTTCGATGGTTCAAGAACCAAGGTAGGTGTTGGTGGTGGTGCAATGCTAATTTATCTAATTGGTGAAAGATACTACCCTACTTTCCAATTTAATTTTAGCTGTACTAATAATACAACATAGTATGAGGCTCTTGTACATGGTCTTAAGTGGGCTAGAAAGAAGAAAATCGAGTGCCTAAAAGTCTTTGGTGATAGTGAGTTGGTTGTAAATTAGGTGAGAAACATTAATGTCACCAAGAATGATTTGTTAAAACTTTATAAGCATAGATTTGAGGATCTAATTGAAGATTTTGATGCTTTTAACTTGCTGTCCATACCTAGAAATTAGAATAAACAAGCTAATAGGTTGATTGCAATAAGGGTTGAATTTGATATTCCAGGTGATATAAAAGATGTAAATGTGAAACACTATGTCTAGCTTGTTGTTAGGCCTTCTGTTCCAGAAAATAACACTCATTCAAAGGTATTTGAAAGTGAACAAATTGTTAATTTCTTGATAGAGGAGGCTGAGTTTTCAATTTCCAATCAACATAAATTGGATAAATAGTATGAAGATCAAATTCTTCAGTTGAAGTCAAACAAGCTACCAAAGGGATTGGTAACACTTGAGACCATTTTCAACTTAGATGATTAGGTGATAAAATAAAAATAAAGTTTTTTTTATCAAACAAGAGCATTATGAGCATATTGAGATCTTCAAGGATACGTTCCTGAAACCTGGCAAGGTATGTACTATAGAGGAGAGACATGCTTTCATTTTACTTTGTCAAGAGTTTTTTGATGTGTTTTCCTAAGAGTATCATGACTTGAAGTGATTCAATCTAGAGTTGGAACAACACACCATAGAGCTAGAAGCAAATGTGAAGCTGGTAAGACAAAGGAAAAGGAATTTGAATCCTAAACTTGAGTACCTCATGAGAGATAAACTAAGTTGATTGAGAGTAAGATTATTTTTCCAATTAAGCATACCTCATGGGTGTCCAATCTTGTTCCTATAAGAAATAAGTGTTGGATGTTGTGGTTGTGATGTTGATATGTGGTTGTCATTAATGTCAACACTATTAGCATTATTGTATTGAAGGTTGTATATGTCGAGGATATTGAGAAAATTGTTAAAGGAAGAGTTGTAGGTTGCCAGTGGAACAATGAAGGTCATGAAGGTGTTTTGTTTTGTACGTTGAAGATCAATTTCTGTGGACTAAAGGGTTTATTACTGAGAGTATCTAGATCATCTACCAAAAGTTTCAGAGGTCTGTGTGAAGATTTGATCATGCTATGAACACTTGTGTTCTGATAGTATTTTTGTGGGTTTTGTGAGTGTTCCTGATTGAATTTTATGTGATTCTAAAAATTTCTATTGCTGCGGATGATTCTTTGTTAGTTATTGTTGTTTGTGGATGCTTCTAGATCATTCTCTATTCTTTTTGTATGTTTGCGTTGATCGGTGTACTTGTGGTCGAAGATTTTTCTCGGTATGTTCAGGTTTTCATGTTCTTGGCCGACATGATGATTGTAACGTGTCGCGGATCCTTGAAGATTGAAAATTTGAATGTTTGGCAGCTCAAAGATATTGTTTTGGGTCTCATCATAATATTAGCCAACGGTGTTTGATTCGTATTGAAAATTTATTTGTAAATTTGGGCCGACATTGTAAATATGTTTTATATTTCTAGCCGATTAAGTTGTTGATGTATTTCATGTTGCAGATATATAAGAGTGATTGTTTGAGTGAAGTTAGTGTGTGTATGAAGTGAAGAAAAGCCAGAGAAGAGAAAGTGTGTAGATATTGATCTATTCATTCGATTGCAAAGCAGAGTGAGAAGAAGGTTGAGCGAAGTGTGAAGAAGGTTTTTTGTGCTTAACTGGAACTGTAATCAGGCTTGTGTAGAAGCTATTTTCTCAGTTCATACCCTGAGGATCTAATCTGTATTGCTATGTATTGTTGGGCAGTGATCCCTCTTGTATTTGAACAATGAGCTCTATGCAGTGTGCTTGAATGCATGTGCATTCCCATTATTATTCTCATTATACTTTTAACAGGGTATAATATTAAGGACTAACATCCACCATGGTTTTTCCCCTAGCATGGTTTCCACGTAAAAAATCTTGGTGTTCTCTGTGTTTCTGATGTGTTGATTGTTTATGGTTTATTGTTAATTCATCAGATCTGTGATTAAGTTAAGTAAAGTCTAAAATTTTTAATATTCTATGACAACTGATTCACCCCTCCCCCCTCTCAGTTGTCTATCCTTATTTTTCCAACAATTGGTATCAGAGCAGGTTCCTTTAAAGAAGTTTAAAGGCTTGAGGTGATCTGAGATGGCATCATATAAGAAGGGCAGTCCTAGATTCGATGGAACAAACTACTCATTGTGGAAAGCTAGGATGGAGTGTCATTTGAGGTGTATTGTTGAACCCTTATGGAAGATTACAAAGAATCCATATGTTATTCCTCAAAATGGTCCTTCCACTACTGATGAGATTAAAGAAGCTGAGAATAATGCCAAAGCTATGGAAGCTTTGTTGAGTGCTCTAATAGATTTAGAAATGACAAATGTGATAGGTCTAAAGATAGCTCATGAGATGTGGGCAAAGCTGGAAACTTTGTATGAAGGAGATGTACATGTGAATATGGCTAAGCTACAAAGTTTGAAAGGAAAGTATGAAAATTTGAAGATGGGTGAAGATGAAAATATTTATTCTTTTATACAAAGAGTAAATGAAATAGTGTTGGGTATTAAATGTTCCGGTGGTACCCTGGATGAGGAATAAATTGTTGCTAAAGTGCTCAGATCATTACCTCCCTCTTACAAAGCAAAGGCTCATGCTATTGAAGAAACTAGATCATTGACGAATATGACAAGAGATACACTTATTGGTAAACTTGCTGCCTTTGAGTTGAGAAAATTTGGTGAATCTGTTCCCAAGACTGAATTTGCATTGAAGGCTATTGTATCATAAACAAACAAGCAAAGATATTATTTGGGAGAATGTTCTAGAAAGTCATCCAAGTATGATGAAGAATTGAAACAACTTGAAGATGAAGAAAGAGAGGTAGAAGAATTGGAAGCACTGATTGTGAAGAAAGAAGGCAGAGGACAAGGTAAGTATAAAGGAGTGTTACCTATTAAATTTTTTTCTTTCAGTAAAATAGGTCATTTTGCACCAAGGTGTCCTGAAAGAGTTCCTAGATCCAAGCCTAACAAATCTAGATTCCAAAAGAAATGTTACTATGCTGAAGAAGGAGTGACTGATGATGAGTCCGATAAAGATAATGGAAATGAAGATGAGTGGGTGTTCCTTGCTATCAAGGAAAATGGTTCGATGGGTACTGAATCTGCTAAAGTTGAGAAAGCTCTTGCAGCCTGAATTGAAGAAAAATATGAGTGGTTTATTGACAATGGATGCCCACATCATATGATGGTGGGGTTGTAAGATTTGGAGATAACAATGCTGGTGTGATTCATGGCAGAGGATCTATTTGTATTGGTGGTAAGCATAACACTGATGATGTTCTTTATGTTGAAGGATTGAAGCACAACTTGCTGAGTGTTGGACATGTTGATGGTGTTTTCTGCACAGCAACAACTCAGACAAGATACAAGTATCCTATCTCTCTTGAAAGGTAAATCTCAATCAGAAAGCCTCAAGAGATAACCCCAAGGTCTCTAATGTCAGGTCTTGAAAATGCATAAACAACTCAGTGACAAATGTGAAAATGCTGGTAATCACAAAGGGACCTTACTACAAACAAATACTGAATCTTAAGTTTATTAGATTTTGCAATTTGATGATACTTCAAATCCTAAATCTAACCCAAATGATAAAGAAACAACAAAAGACAAGGGTTTCAGAGAGATTTCTAAAATTAACACTAATCCTAGGATTAACAATGCAAATGAAAAAATACTTGAAATGGACCAATCCCTTAAAAACTAATCCCTGCTCAACCCAGATAAACCTGCAATCTTAGAAAAATAGTGCAATCTTCTAAGGCACGAAAGATTTTCAGATCATGAACATTCATCCAAAACAATCCTATTGTAATTGAAATGAACAAACATTCACAACCGAACTAAGCACAATGAATATCAAAGTCCAGGCTAACTTTGCAAAGAAACTAACAATCAACTAGCTGCAAAAAGTATGGACTAGAGATTGCTACAACACTTCAAGCATCAAATCATAAACACCGTTTAATCTTCTAACATCAAATATAACATATATCAAATAAACTTAAGCAGTTTCAAAAGATAGAATCACAAGAACCATGCCAGATAAAACTAACACAAGGACACCAAATCACAATGCCTTTACTTGCATTAAATCATCCAAAGTAGCAACAATTCTAGTCTTCTGTTACAACGCTTGCTTGAAAATAACCTAACTGCTAACTCCTTGCTCTAATGCTTAATTCGCTCCAATGTAAAACTATCTAGCCCTTACAAATGAGGCACAATGCCATGTTTATAGAAAACCCCCAAAAATATGTTGGCCCAATTAGGTTTACAATAATAAATGGCCACAAAAAAAGTTGGCCCAAGAAGTTCTAGAACAAAATAAAGTAGCATTAAATGCTTGGGACTCACCCAAGTCACCTTGGGTTCCCTAATGTAGTTCAGTCCATTGCATGCAAAGAATGAAGAAGGAATATTAGGGAAGCACAAATTTTGATGTGATATTGTATTAAATTCCCCCCCCTTTGTCCTCATCCTTTCCTATCTTATCTTGCACCATTGAAAATACTTTCTCTCGGTCGGCCAAAGGTGGAATTACCAACACCTTAATTCTCCTCTCAATAGACTTAATATCATCCCTTAATTGCTTAATAACTTTATCCCAATCTGTCTTTAGGGTTTGATATTTATCCATAACTGCACTGTAAGTGGCTGCATCATCTAGCTGGTGTTCGGTAATTGGCCCCTTATTGACTGGAGAATATACATCACACCACCATTTCATGAGTTTCTCTAGATTCAAATTTTTTGGTGCAAACCTCTTCCTTCCTATCATGATCTCAAAGAAAGAGACACATTTATTGTAAATATCTGTCAGGGTGTCCTCTACTTGCTTCCCTTGCTTATGCACCTTCTTCAACACCTTTTTCCTGATCTGTAGGACCTCATTCCATTCCTAGGTTTCTGCAACTTTTGAAGAGGGAAGGATTCCATCACTAACTAGCTTTTCCTTAGTGTACTCCATGATTGTCCTAGTCTTCTACATTAGGAGGTCTATATCTTCTTTATCCTGAGCTAGCACACTTTTCAACCACTCCACAGATCTAATAGCATCCCCGCTAGTTGAAAGAATGTCCTTGATTGCATCATCACCCTTGGTTCCTACCCCTTGCAACCAGTTTAGTGTGGCATGAGTAGTAGTTTTCATTTTTTCCAACCTAGTTATGGTTTCCTCTAGAAAGAGATTTATTGCAGATGATGAAGAACTGATATGGCTAATAGACTGTAAGGGTTTCATCAAATCCTACATATATTTCTTCAATTTCTCATTCTCCTTCTTTAACTCTCGCTTGGTCTACACTTATTTCCTCAATCTACTCAAGATTACAACACTAGAGCCTTCATATTCTTCAATCTCTTGTTCCATGGAAGTAGGCCCTAAATTAATAGTTTTCACACTGTAATCACTACCAGTCACATCATACTTATTCTTATTAGGAGTAGGAGTAGCAATGCGAATCACTCTATTATTTGCTTCATCTCTTTCAATATTTGAAATAATCCTAGCCTTCTTCTTTGTTTTACCTTTCCCAATTTTGGCCAATAAGTCATCCCAATTCGGGAGAGTATCATCCACTACAATTTGTTTACTCTTCAATTCTTTGTCCAACCAAGCAGGTATAGTGGATTCAGATTGTAAATTACCTTGTTCAACCTCATCCTGTTGACCCTTAGAGAAATCCTCATTCAGACTTTTCCTTTCAGGAGTCTCCTCAGTCTTATCTTCCCAGTCAACCTCTGGATTCCCACTCTTTTCTTCATCATGCTCCTTTTCTACATGTTCTGGGGAAGGAGTCTTGGTCGACACTTCCTCCCTCTCTAGAGGTCTATCTTCCCCATGGTCAATGGGTGAGTCCTCATAAGTCACCAAAGGAGACTACAATATCTTCTCTATTTCTGCCTCCGCACAGTTGAGTTCACCTTCTCAAAATTCTTCTTCTCCTTGATCTTGGTGATCCTCTGCATCCTTGGATTCACTTGGAACATCATGAGATTCATGAGAAGGAAGGGAATCATCATGTTGTTTTGTGGTAGGGGCAGCTAAGGGGACATCTTTCTTTGGCACACCATCCTTGGGAGAAGGAGTTCTTGACCTTCTTGTGTATACCTGTGTCTTCTCTCCCGAAGTCTCCACATTCACTACCGGTGGACCAATTTCATCCTCTACCTTGGAAGATTCCTTCTTCTTTTGAGACAATCTGACTATTCTTCTTCTCTTAGGCACGAAAGCACTACCTTCATCCCCCTCTTCCTCAGGTCCCTCCTTTGCATATTTCCTTGCCTTTGAAGTATGTTTTCTTTCCTTGGAAATAGGTCTCCTTTGCTTCTCTCCTTCTTCTTGAGCATCCTTAATCTTTATCTTGAAAGGAGAGCTCACCCTAGATTTACCTTTAGGGTCCTGCTCAACTGACTCTTCAGAAGTAGAATGAGAATCCAAGTCTCCCATTAGGTCATAGGTGCATTGCACACCTTCACTCTCAAATTCCCAAATCTTGTGTTGAAGCCATAACTTTGTGTATTTAATCACTGGAGCCATGACTTGTTCTAGTTCTATCCTTTCCTTTTCTAGCCAGTCTATTTCACCAATTAATTTATCCTTTAGAGCTTCATAATCATGGCCCTGAATCACATCTCCATCATCATCTATCTGATCCAAGATGAATTTAACATTGTACAATCTAATCAAATTGACTGGCAGCCTAGAGAATTTCTTCTTTCTGATCTCAAACTCATCTTTGCAGTTGGCCCAGTAGTCTTCTATGTCATCCTTGTGGCTGTATTCCCTACTGGCCTTCTTTTGGGCTTCACCAGTTCTATCAAATATGGACCTTTTGGAGTGGAAATATAGGCCCAAAGTGCTCATCTCCTCCTCAAAAAAATGTGTTGTATGTATGGAAGATCAAGCCTCATTACTACCTATCTTGAAAGGAAAGTCATTGCCAAACCCTATTTTGTGCTTCTCTTTCTTGACTATGGCATCAAAGTCACATATATTCCTTGTAACTTCCAGGAGTATGAGGTGGTCGGTAGGATACCTGGGAAGTCTGTAAGGGGCTCTCTGGAAACCATCTATCCTTATGTAAAAAAAGGTTGGGAACTGTATAAACCAAGACCCATACTTCTTGATCAACTCCTTAGCCTTGTCAGATATTCCAACATGCTTTGCACCTTGAAGCAACCTAGTGATGTACATGGTGAATGCATCATTCACCCTCCTATACCTTGAGTTTCCTAGGTGTAGCTGTGGATAGACTTCATATATTACTTCTCACCCAAAGACACCTCTGGTATCCAATCCTTTGTATGGGTGGAACCTGGCAAGTGCATAAACTAGGTATGAAGTCATGGTGAAGCTCTTTGTCTGCAACACATTGCATAATTGATCATGTATCATGACACTTATGATTCCTGCCCAGTGATAATCAATATTCTGCTCCATCCTTACTATAATGAAGAACATCTAGTTCTCAAATACTCCTACACTTTTCAAGCCCATTACTTTGCTAAGGAGTGTAATTGCATCATAATATTCTGACTTGAATTTTGCCCTGAATAACTATTTTTGCAATTTTGAGATGTGAGGCTTAGGTTTTTCCAACCAAGAATTGATCACCTATAGGGCCTTGTTAGTATCATCCTCGTAATACTTCTTAGCCATGTCCAAATCAAAGGCCACCACATGAGACCTATCAGGCATGTCAAAAGTTTGTGCCATTGAAGGAGACGAGAAGTTAGCCAACACCCTGCCTTGAGGGCCAATCACTCTTTGTGTACCTTTGTCATAATTTCTAGCACACTCAAGCACCAAATCATAACACTGGACCATGGGAGGGAACCCAACCACATGGGCCAATCCTGAATCCAATATCCTTCTAGCCAACAAGGAAAAGTTATGTGCTGCCATCCTTGCTTTGAATTCCCCATAATCCCATCTACCTACATTGGTATCACCAACTTCAAACCAGATGGAGGAAAGCTTAGACTTAGGAGCCTTACTCTTTATGTCCATCTTTATTCTCTCTGCTTTAGAGATGGAGGATCCTTCAACACTTAAATCTGTTTGCTTGCCCATTGTCTTGCTGCCTACCACTCTACTTGATTAAGCCTGCATCCAACAAGAAACCACAATAAATTATCCTTTATAATTCCCATATCGGGGTTAGCTAGCCATAAATAATATAATTATAATCAATCAACCCAAAGCTATAATTAAAATCCCCTAAATTAACATAAGGCACAATTACTAAGAAATCCAAGACTTTGAGCCATCCGAGGAAATCAAGCCAGGGAGGAAATCCGGGGAATTCCCTACTAAGCGAATTTTAACGATAAAACATGGTTATCCAAAAATTAATCATCACCAAACAAAGGAAATGTATGTATCACCCTTTTAAATGATTCAAATCAAGCATGAGATGCTAAACCCATAACATTGCATTCATTAACTTACAAATCCTCCATACTGTAAGACATTTTTGGGAAAATCCAGCTGAGAAGGAAATCCGCAAGGTACATAAAATTCCAGGCTTTCACACACATCCAGGAAAACAAGGAGGCACAGGATAAATCAGGAAATTCCGAAGGTGCAGGAATTCCGTGAAGGTTTAGAAATCTCGAAAAACTACCACTTTTCATGATCTCGCCTTGAATAATCAATCGATCAAGAATTTGAGGTCCTTGGGCTCAAATTTAATTTAGTTTGAGTCTCTCATTAGTTGTCCATTAGTTCTCAACATTCCTAGTGGAAAATTGGTGAAGATTAGTGATGCCCTAAATTTAACCATCGATTCCCCTAAGCTTAAGACCCTAAAATTTTCCATTAACATAGGGGAGTTAGCTTAGATTTAGATTGCTTGGCTTATTAAACATAGAAATGGGCCATTTGAAACAAGCCTAAGTGAGCTTCACCTAAATGAAACTAAAATCACATGTTTAAACCTCACTCATGGCCGACAATCAATCAAGCTTGAAAACCCTAAAATCAAATCAGGTTGAAGCAATCACATACATAGGGTCGAGTTCGAAGATGAAGTTGGCATTGTCAAAGATTAACCTAGGGGCACATCTTCTAGACCTCTAGAAATTATGAAAATGTTTGTACAACCCTAGCTTTAAAATGGTCGATGCCAAACAGGTAAAATCCAGACCCCACGCATACCCAAGATGCCAAAGAATCATTCACATTCAACAATTGAAAGTAAGGAAACAAATACATACCATTGATGAAGTGAATTCGATCATATTCAACGACTGGTAACAAGATTTGACGTCCTAGGAAATAGCAGCAACGATGATCATGCCTAGGAAATTCACCACCAAATTCAAGAATGCAAAAGTTTGAACGTCAAATGAATCCAAGCACTCAAGATCAAACCTCTCAGATCAATAGAAGACAAATAACAAAACCTCAATGGCACAACAATTCCCCAAAATTGACTAAATACATGTTGCAAAAATTGTACAATCAAGCATTAATGCCATTAACATGAAGACAACCCAAACTGAAACCTGAGAATTTGACGAGGTGCAGGAATTTCAGAGAAATACGTTCGACACGGAATTCTGTGAAGGACCAACATCTTTGGATCATAGCATTAGCTTCTCCTCATCGGGTTTTCAAGGAAACCGGGGAATTCCACTGAAGGAGGAAAATCTCGAAGTCAAAGGAAAACCCAGAAATGGCCTAAAACTTAAGATATTCAACAAATAACATAGAGGGATCATCAACACAAGCAAGATAAACATTCAAGCACATGCCTAAGCAAGAAAATCCTCAAAACCAAAGGGCCAAAGCATCAGAAATTAGAGCAAAAGAAAAGGGGGTTCCTACTTTCAGTGGGGCGTGTGTGCAAAAATTGCATAATAGGACAGATGGTGGACAAGGGTTATGATCTTCAATTCAAAGATGGAAGATGCAAGATACTTGGAAGATCTAGAAAAGTAATTGCTTAAGGTAAAAAGACATAAGGTAATATTTTTCACCTAAATGTTGATAGTGAAAGTTTGTTAATTGCTTAAGTAGATGAAAGTTGGTTATGGCATAGGAGGTTGTCATGTGAATTTTGATAACATTGTCAAAGTAAGTTCCACTCAAGCAGTAAGAGATCTATCGAAGCTAGTAAAGCCTGCTAACACAATTTGCAAGGAATGTTAGATGGGAAAACATACTAGAGTTTCTTTTTGAAGCAAACAACATCATTCAAATGGATTACTAGAGCTGGTACATACTAATCTATGTGGTCCCTCTAGAGTTAGAATTATTCATGGAGAAAGGTACTTTATGCTACTTATTGATGATTACTCTAGAATGATATGGGTTTCTTTCTTAAGAGAAAAATGTGAAGCATTAGAAAAGTTCAAAAGTTTCAAGGCCATGGTAGAAAATGAGAAAGGTTTGAAAATCAAATGCTTAAGGTCAGAAAGAGGTGGTGAGTTCACCTCTAGGGAGTTTAATTATTTATGTGAAGAGCATGGAATCAGAAGATAGTTATCTGCTCCTTGAACCCCTCAACAGAATGGAGTTGCAGAGAGGAAGAACATAAAAATTTTGGATGTTGCTAGAACAATGATGATAGAAGGAAATGTGCCTCACATCTATTGGAGTGAAGCTGTAAGCACTGTTGTGTACACTTTAAACCGGGTAAATGTCAATAGTAATTATGGTAAGATTCCTTTTGAACTATGGTTTGGTTATAAGCCTACTGTTAGATATTTCAAGATCTTTGAAAGCAAGTGTTATATCAAGAGAGATGAGGACATAGGCAAGTTTGATGCAAGAAGTGATGAAGGAATCTTTCTAGGTTACTCTACTAAAAGCAAGGCCTACCGGTGCTATAACAGAAGACTGAGAAAAATGGTTGAGAGTGCAAATGACAAAGTTGATGAAGACTCTGCTAGATCATCCAGATATTGTGGATATGATTTAGATGACCAGGAAGATAGCACAAACAAAGGGAATAATGCTCAGACACAAAATCAACTTCAAAGTGTGCCATATGTTCCAGTAAAACAACTTCCATTTGTTCCAATAAATAAAGGTATTCAGGAAGTAGAGACAAGTGCAAGTGCAGAAGAAAGAACAAAAGAACCAGAAGTTCAAGAGAATCCTAAAACTATGAGGTATGTAAAGCTAAATCATTTTGAAAATCAAATTATAGGAGACAAGAATAAATGTGTGCAAACTAGAAGAAAGATTGTAGAAGAATATTTCCTGATATCCAAGATTGTGCCTAAAGATGTCAATGAAGCTTGCAATTATGAACACTGGATGGAAGCTATTAAAGAAGAACTGATGCATATTGAAAAGAATGATACATGGGTACTTGTTCCCAGACCTAAAGACAAAAATGTGATTGGTACTAAATGGGTCTTTCAGAATAAGCTGAATGAGCAAGGTGAAGTGGTTTGGAATAAATCAAGACTGGTATGTAAAGGGTATTCACAAATGGAAGGTAATGATTTTGAAGAAACCTTTTCCCCTGTTGCCAGAATTGAAGCTGTTAGATTATTTCTTGCTTGTGCTGCATATAAGAACTATAAAGTCTATCAAATGGATGTAAAGTCATCTTTTCTAAATGGTGAGCTAGAAGAAGAAGTATATATTGAACAACCAGATGGATTTCAACTGACTGACAATAAGGACATGAAGAAAGCTCTATATGGACTCAAGAAAGTCCCTAGAGCCTGGTATGCTAGACTGGAGAAATACTTATTAAAGCTTGGATTCAATAAAGGTAATATTGACAACAACTTATATTTCAAGTTGGATCATGCCAAAGAGTTGATTATTGAGGTCTTTGTTGATGACATTATTTTTGGAGATGATAATCTATGTATGAAGTTTGCTGATGAAATGAAGAATGAATTTGAGATGAGTATGATTGGAGATATGAAGTTCTTTCTGGGATTACAAGTTACTCAGTTAGACAAGGGAATTTTCATATCTCAGTCCAAATATGTGAAAGAGCTGCTAAAGAAGTTTGGCATGGATGACTCAAAGCCTATTGGTACTCCCATGGTGACCAGATGCAAGTTAACTTAGAATGATGATTCTCCTAAGGAAAATAAAACAAGATACATGTCAATGATTGGTGGATTGCTCTATTTAACTAAAAACAACTAGACATTATGAATGTTGTATGTATGGTCACTAGATTTCAGGCTGATCCAAAAGAATCTTAGGTGACTGTTGTAAAGAGAATTTTTAGATACCTGAAAGGAACAATTGACTTTGGGCTTTTGTATCCTAAAGATGACAATCTTACTTTGAGTGCATATACTGATGCAGATTGGGTAGGAGATGTTGATGACAAGAAGACTACTAGTGGTGGTTCCTTCTTCCTAGGGAAGAATTTGGTGTCTTGGTTGAGCAAAAAGCAGAGTTCCATTTCTCTATCTACTACTGAGGCAGAGTATATTTCTGCTACAAATAACTATACTCAAGTGATGTGGATGAGAGGAATGTTGAAAGATATCAGAGTAGTATATGATGAACCTATTGCCATATACTGTGATAACTCAAGTGCAATTAACATATCAAAGAATTCGGTGCTACACTCTAAGACCAAGCATATATCAATCAAGTTTCACTTCTTGAGGGATAAAGTGAATGAGAAAGAAGTCAGGCTGGGGTATGTGCCTACCAAAGAATAGGTTGTAGAAATTTTCACTAAGCCATTGCGGAAAGATACTTTTGAGTATCTCAGAGGGATGATAGGGGTGATTACCCCTCCTGATATGAACTAGAGATGCATTTATTTGCATCAATTCATGTGCTTAATACATATTTCTTGATCCGAATTGATGTTCCCGCGGTTGCTACTCAAGGGGAGTAGTTAGATGTGCAGATATGTGGTTCAGAGCTTGTATGTGGGAAGGTAATGCTTATCTTTGCTATTGATGTCAAAGGGGGAGAAGAGCAATGTGAAAAATCCTTTAGGGGGAGAAGAGCAATGTGAAAAATATTTTTAGGGGGAGAAGAGCAATTGAGGAGAAGACTTAGAACCAAAGGGGGAGTAAGTGTAGCTGTGTTGATGGTATTCTTCACATCATCTGTTGCCATCAATGCCAAAGGGGGAGATTATTGGATGTTGTGGTTGTGTTATTGATATGTGGTTGTCATTGATGTCAACACTATTAGCATTATTGTATTGAAGGTTGTATATGTCGAGGATATTGAGAAAATTTTTAAAGGAAGAGTTGTAGGTTGCTAGTGGAATAGTGAAGGTCATGAAGGTGTTTTGTTTTGTACGTTGAAGATCAGTTTTTGTGGACTAAAGGGTTTATTTCTGAGAGTATCTAGATCATCTATCAGAAGTTTAGAGGCCTGCATGAAGATTTGATCGTGCTATGAATAGTTGTGTTCTGATAGTATTTTTGTGGGTTCTGTAAGTGTTCCTGATTGAATTTTATGTGATTTTGATAATTTTTGTTGTTGCAGATGATTCTCTGTTAGTTCTTGTTGTTTGTGGATGCTTCTAGATCATTCTCTATTCTTTTTGTACGTCCACGTTGATTGGTGTGCTCGTGGTCAAATATTTTTCTCAAAATGTTTGGGTTTTCATGTTCTTGGCCGACATGATGGTTATAACGTGTTGTAGATCCTTGAAGATTTAAAATTTGAATGTTTGGCGCACTCAAAGATACTGTTTAGGGTCTCATCATAATATTAGCCGACGATGTTTGATTCGCATTGAAATTTTATTTGTAAATTTGTGCCAACATTGTAAATATGTTTTATATTTCTGGCTGACTAAGTTGTTGATGTATTTCATGTTGTAGATATATAAGAGTGATTGTTTGAGTAAAGTTAGTGTGTGTATGAAGTGAAGAAAATCCCGAGAAGAGAAAGTGTGTGAATATTGATCTATTCATTCGATTGTAGAGTAGAGTGAGAAGAAGGTTGAGCGAAGTGTGAAGAAGGTTTTCTGTGCTTAACTGGAACTGTAATTAGGCTTGTGTAGAAGCTATTTTCTCAGTTCATACCCTGCGGATCTAATTCGTATTGCTATGTATTGTTGGGTAGTGAGCCCTCTTGTATTTGAACAGTGAGCTCTAGGAAGTGTCCCTAAATGCATGTGCATTCCCATTATTATTCTCATTATACTTTTAATAGGGTATAATATTGTGGACTAACATCCACCATGGTTTTTCCCCTAACAAGGTTTCCACATAAAAAATCTTGGTGTTCTTTGTGTTTCTGATGTGTTGATTGTTTATGGTTTATTGTTCATTCATCAGATCTAAGATTAAGTTAAGTCTAAAAAGTTTAATATTCTTTGACAACTGATTCACCCCCCCCTCTCAGCTATCTATCCTTGTTTTTCCAACAAGAAGAATAGTGAAATTAGGTTGTGTGTTGACTTTAGAGACCTTAACATGGCTTCTCTAAAGGATCACTTCCCACTGCCCTCTATGGACCAAATTTTATAGGTTATAGTTGGATCTGACAGGTTTTCTTTGTTAGATGGATTTTTAGGGTACAACCAAATATTGGTAAAAGAGGACGATCAATATAAGACAACCTTCACAAAAAAATGGGGAACCATGGCTTACAAGAAGATGCCTTCTGGATTGTCCAATGTAGGGGCTACCTTCCAAAGAGCCATGGATATGGATTTTCATGGTTTGATGAAATTTTTTGTAATGGTTTACTTAGATGATACTATTGTTTTCTCTAAGAATTCAAGTGACCATTTAGTTCATTTGAAGCAGATCTTTGAGAGGTGCAGAGAATATGGAGTTTAATTGAATCCCAAGAAAAGTATCTTCATTTTCCATGAAGGTAAATTGCTTGGACATGTAGTATCTAAAGATGGAATTTCCATAGATCCGGAAAGGATAAGTGCTATTCTTGCTTTACCTTGACCTGCTCAAAAGAAAGGCTTGCAAAGCTTTCTTGGTAGAATAAACTTTGTAAGGAGGTTCATTCCAAATATTTCTTATCTTTTACAACCTCTAACCTCTATGTTGAGAAAGAATGCCACTTTCAACTGGACCAAGGAAGGAAAGAAAAGTTATGATGAAATCAAGAATGCTATAGCTTTTCTCCAACACTCATTAATCCTAATTTTGAAAAGTATTTAATTCTTTATACTTTCAGGAGTGTGGATACTATCTCAGCTATGTTGTGTCAACAAAATAAACAAGGTTTGGAGCAGCCCATTGCATTTTTCAGCCAAGTGCTTTAGGATTATGAAGTAAGATATTCTTTTGTTGAGAAACATGTACTTTTGGTGGTTAGAAATCTTAAGAAATTTAGACACATGCTTTCTAAAAATAAGATTCAGTTGTTGGTTGCTCATCCTACAATGAAATATTTCCTATTGAGCGGAGACATTAATGACAAAAGAGTTGGTTGGATTACCAAGGTAATGGAATATGATGTCCAAATTAAGGTTACCAAGCTTGTAAGAGGTAAGGGTTTATGTGAATAGCTAGCTAGAAATGAAAAGGACAGTGAAGAAGTTGAAGAACAAGTCGTCCTAACACTTATAAATGAAGAACAAGCTGATGTTCCAGCTCCTTCCTCCAATTGGGTGCAAGATATGAAGCATTATCTTGAATTGGTGAATGTACTCAAGGCTTGGATAACTCAAAAAGAAGGTATTTCAGACTCCAAGTGATTCCTTTTGCTATCATTGATGGAATTTGATATAGCAAGGATTTTCATGGAGTCTTGTTAAGGTGCATTGATTCAAGTTAGGTTGATAGAGTTCTTGAGGAATTTCATGATGGGTCTTCTGGTGGCCATTTTGCACCAAGAACTATAGCTCTAAAAATCATGAGAGTTGGTTACTTTTGGCCCGACCTATTTAAAGATGCTCATGCTTTGGTTAGGAAATGTACCAAATTCTCATTATTATCAGGAAAACAAAGGCTTTCCTCCTTTCCTTTACATCCAATTCAGGTTGAAAAAACCTTTCTTAAGTGGGGACTTGACTTTATTGGCCTAATTAACCCACCCTCTAGTACAAGTGACAAATGGATCTTGACTGCAACTGATTATTTTACTAAGTGGACAAAGGGTGTGGCACTAAAAGAG
Organism: Sequoia sempervirens; assembly: GCA_007258455.2. Taxonomy (NCBI): domain Eukaryota; kingdom Viridiplantae; phylum Streptophyta; class Pinopsida; order Cupressales; family Cupressaceae; genus Sequoia; species Sequoia sempervirens. The sequence continues at coordinate 73,245,503 of VDFB02047230.1, read as the reverse complement.
GCAAATGAAATTGTTGTTCTAAAATTCTATCAAGATTTGGTTGCAAGGTTTGGTATTCTGGATTGTATAATCTCTAATAGTGCTTTGGATTTTGTGTTGCAACTATGAGTAAGATTGGTGGTGTTGTCATTGATGTTTTCATTGATGTCAACATAGTACAAGATGTTGTAGGTATAGTTGAGATGTTGTGAGTATGTGGAGCTATCTTTATTGTGTTGCAGGTGTGTTGATATGATAAGTTGTCAAGTGCTTTTGAGAAATAGTAAAGATAGAGTTGAGTATGTGTTTAGAATGTGCTCCAGTATGGGCTTTACATTTCTCCTATGTTGATCCTATGCTTGTGTGGATCTAAAGTGTTGTTTATGGGTATTTGTTGGTGATATATCCTGGATTAGATCTTTTGGTTTGATGAGGAGTGAAAGTTGTGTTCACTGGTGTGTGAACTACTCTAGAAGAGTTTCTTGTCTGTGGAATGGGAGAAATGTTTCTGCTCCGCAATCCTTCGCTGGTTTGTTTAAGGTCTTGCAAATTTGATAGAAGGCTTGTAATGTTGTTTTCTGTGTTCTGGAAAAGGTGTTCATGGTTTGGTGCTCTGGAAAATGAGTTTTAGAGTTGTGTGTGTTTGTACACTTTGGATGGATTGGTGGAAAGTGTTTTGTGTATGAAGGTTGTTGCACTTGTCACGGATGAATTTGAAAGTATCTGGGATGTGTTCTCATGCATGGTGAAGCGTGTTATGTGGTCCACATGTTATCTTCTTGTTGCAGAAGCGTGTACTTTAAAGTTGATTTTTGTTTTCATTAGCTTTCTCTAACCTCGTGTCTACACTTCATGCAAAGGATAAGTATCAATTAAGGAAGCATGTGATTGATCTGAGAAATTGTTTTGGGTCTTGGTTAAGTGTTGGTTTGGTTCACTCTCATTCCTATCCACCACGAGAATGTTGAGTTTCCAACCTAATTTGAATTTATAAAATGAAGCATGTGTAGCCAACCTTGGAGAAAGTTTCTAAGGTTGAAGATGGTATAAATACAAGTCGAGATGTTATGAATTGATGTATCAGATGAGCCACAAGTTTGTGAAGCAGAGTTGTGTGAAAAAGAGTTGAGATAGTTGTACTTTAATGTGTTAGATTCCTAAAAGTAGTGAGCTGAAGGTATTTGTAATCTTCTGATCAAGGCTGCAGATGTGTGTAACTTGTTGTGGTGGATCTTTTTTGTTATCTTTTGTATCTATAGGCAATGAGCCTCCTTGTTCGACAGTGAGTCCTTTATGTAGGCAGTGAGCCTCTTTGTATTTAGTTTTGGAATTACTTTATATTGTGAGTTAATCCTCACCGTGGTTTTTCCCTTATTGGGTTTTCCATGTAAATCTGGTGTCTCTTGTCTTGATATTACTTTTTGTTATCTACATTTCATGTTCATACTTAATAACAGAATAAAGTGGTTGTGAAGTTGATAAGTGTTTGAGATTTAAGATTGATTTTGGTGACAACTGATTCACCCCCCCTCTTAGCTGTCTTGTGCCTTTCAACAATTGGTATCATAGCTTTGGTTCCTTGGACAAGAGCTTAACCACTTGAGTTAGATCCGATGGTGCACAAATTGGAAATCCCTATGTTTGATAGATCTGACTATAGTGACTGGAAAGTGCAGATGAGAGGTTACATAATCTCTCTTGGTTACAAGACTTGGAAAGCTGTTGGGACAAAGTATGTTGCACCGGCAAGTGGTCCTTCTTGTATAGATGATATTTCTGCCTATGAGGAAAATGAGAAAGCAAGGTATGCGATCTATAGTGCTTTATCTAAGATTGAGCGAACAAAAGTTATTTCTTTGGGCACTGCTTATGAAGTTTGGAAAAAGTTGGAAGATATTTATGAAGGAAATGATAGAGTGAAATTATCAAAGAAGCTAACAACTAAGCACATATATGAGAACTTGAAGATGGAAGAAGGTGAAGATATTGCAAGCTATTTTCAGAGGGTTGATATTTCAATTAATGAAGTTAAAAATCAAGGTGGTACCCTGACAAATGAAAAGGAGAAGACATAATCAACCTTTAAAGCCACTAAGACTGAAGATGATTTGGATGGTGATAGTTAAAATGAGTTGGAAGCAAATTTTACAAGGAATTTGAAGAAAGGTATTGGTAAGTACAAAGGTATGTTGCCTTTTAAATGTTTTAGTTGTGGAAATATTGGTCACTATGCCTCAAGATTTCCAAATAGAGCTATACACAAGAAGAATAGAGATAATAAATACAAAAAGGATAAGAATTTCAAGAAGTTGTATTATGTTAGAGAAGATGTTGGGATCTCTGATGATGAATCTTATTTTGAGGATAATGGTGATGAATGCTTGTTTTTAGCTTTAGAGAATAAATCAATGTCTACTAACTCTAGAAGATGTGCATGGGAAAGTGGTCTGGAGAACAAGAAGGATGAGATGGAAGGTACTCTAGTTACTGCATTTCATGCCAAACAGGATGAAGACTATTGGCTGATTGAGAGTGGATGCTCAAATCACATGACTAGAGATAAAAGTAAGTTCACTAAAATTGAAAAGTATGATGGTGGATTAGTCATGTTTGGAGATGATTCTGGAGCAAATATTTTTGGGAAAGGAACAATTAGTTTTGATGGAAAAAAAAACACTAATGATGTCTATTATGTTAAGGGCTTAAGGAATAATCTTTTGAGTGTTGGAAAAATGTGTAGCAAAGGACTCAAGCTTATGTTTCAAGATAACACTTGTGAGATCAGAAAAGGGTCCAAAACTATGGTTGTTGTAGGAAAGAGAACAAATGGAGATATCTATTAGCTTAAGGGTGTTGATGGTCAGTGCCTTGTATCTCAAGTTAATGAAAGTTGGCTATGGCACTAGAGGATGGGACATGCAAAATTTGATAATTTAATCAGGATTAGTTCAAGAGAGGTTGTCCGGTATTTGCCTAAAATAAAAAAGCCTACCAATACTATTTACAGGAGTTGTCAATTGGGAAAGAAAACAAGATGTAGTTTCAAAGGAAAAGATCATTCAACTACTAGAATTTTGGAATTGGTTCATACTAACCTTTGTGGTCCTACAAGAATAGGAAGTCTTAATGGTGATAGGTATTTCATGCTTTTGATTGATGATTATTCTAGAATGACATGGGTTACATATCTTAGGGAGAAAGCTCAAGCTTTGGATAGATTTAAAGTATTCAAGGAAAGGGTAGAGAATGAAGTGAACCTAAGAATCAAATGCTTAAGGTTTGATAGAGGTGGAGAATTCACTCCTGAGTTTAATACATTTTGTGAAGAGCATGGCATAAAGAGATATTTTTTTTCTCCTAGAACTCCTCGGCAGAATGGATTTGTTGAGAGAAAGAACCAAACAATGTAAGAAGTTGCAAGAAATATGATGAAAGAAGAAAATTTACCTGATGTATACTAGAGAGAGGAAATTCACACTATTGTTTACATTCTTAACAGAGTTCAGATAAGAGGTAACAACACAAAGACTCCTTATGAGTTGTGGACTGGTAAGATTCCTACTGTGAAGAACTTTAAGGAATTTGGAAGCAAATGTTACATTAAAGGAGATGATGAGAACCTTGGAAAGTTTGATGCTAGATGTGATGAAGGGATTTTCCTTGGATATTCAACTAGCAAAAAAGCATATAGATGCTTCAATAAAAGATTGAGGAAGATTGTTGAGAGTGAAAATGTGAAGGTTGATGAAGATATGCATAGACCAGTTGAGATAAGTGAAGTTGAACCAAATGATCCTATCTACGGACCAGTACTAGAAGAGAATAAGGAACAAGAAGAAAAAAATGAAGAAGAAGAAGAAGGTCATGAACCTGCTCCTAAGACTCCTAAGTATGTAAAGAAGAATCATCCAGAAGAACAGATAATTGGAGATACAAGTGAAGGTGTGAAGACAAGAAGCAAAGTGGTAACAACTGAGGTAAATATGTGTTTAATTTCAAAGATAGAACCTAAGTCTGTGTGTGAAGCATGCAAAGATGAGAGTTGGGTTAGAGCTATGAACGAAGAGTTGCAGCAAATAGAGAATAATCAAACATGGGATTTGGTTCCTAGACCTGTAAACAAGAATGTAATTGGTTCAAAGTGGGTGTTTAGGAATAAATTGAATGAAAATGGTGAATTAGTGAGAAAAAAAGCAAGACTTGTATGCAAAGGTTATTCATAGGTTGAAGGAATTGACTTTGAGGAGATATTTGCCCCGGTGGCAAGAATGGAGGCCATTAGGATGTTTTTAGCATTTTTTGCTCATAAAGATTTCAAGGTATATCAAATGGATTTCAAGTCTACTTTTTTGAATGGAGAATTGGAAGAAGTGTACATGGAACAATCAAAGGGATCTCAGTTATCAGATAAACCAGACATGGTCTGCAAGTTGAAAAAGGCATTGTATGGACTAAAATAGGCTCCCAGAGCATGGTATGCAAGATTGGATAGATATTTGACACAACAAAGGTTCAACAAAGGCTCTGTAGACAATAATCTCTATTTCAAGGTGGAAGGAAAAAAAATGTTGATAGTAGTTGTGTATGTTGATGATATCATTTTTGAAGGAAATGAAGGTATGTGCAAAAGATTTGCAGAGGAGATGCAAAAAGAATTTGAAATGTCTATGATTGGTGAGTTGAATTTCTTTCTTGGACTTCAAGTAAATCAAATTGATAATGGGATATTCATTTCACAATCAAATTTTTTCAAAGAGTTGTTGAAGAAGTTTGGAATGGATGACTCCAAACCAGTTTGTACCCCTATGGTGACCAGATGCAAGTTGAGTAAAGATGATGAATATGCTAAAGTTGATTAGAGCATGTACAAATCTATGATTGGTGGATTGTTGTATCTTACTACTACTAGACTGGATATCATGCATGAAATATTTTTAGTTGCCAAATTTCAAGCAAAACCTAAAGAAGCACATGTTACATCGGTGAAAAGGATATTCAGATATCTAAAAGGCACTCTAGATTATGGCCTGTGGTATCCTAAGGATACTAATTTTTCCTTGAGTACTTACACTGATGCAGATTGGGTTGGTTGTGTGGATGATCGAAAGAGTACAAGTGGTGGTTCTTTCTTTCTTAGAGGAAGATTGGTTTCATGGCTAAGCAAGAAACATGATTCAGTTTCTTTGTCCACTATAAAAGCTGAGTATATTGTTGCAACATCTTGTTGCACACAGGTTTTGTGGATGAAGCAAACATTGAAGGATATAGGAGTGATATGTGATTAGACCATCCCTATCTTCTGTGATAATACAAGTGCTATAAAAATTTCAAAGAATCTGGTGATGCATTCAAGAACAAAGCATATATCTATCAAATATTATTTCTTGAAGGAGAAGGTATTGAAGAATGAAGTTAGACTGGAGTATGTGCCTACTAAGGATCAGATTGTAGATATATTTACTAAGGCCCTTCTGAAGGATACTTTTGAGTATCTCAGGGACAAGTTGGGGGTCATTGGCCCTCCTTCTTTGAACTAGGTGCACATGGAGGTGTAGACACTTAAAAATGATCTAGGCCTGCAAGCTCTATTTTTACCACTTTCGTCCTAGCATAATTATGACATCTTAATTATGTCCTTGGTCCACATTCGACTATTAATTAAATAATTGATAATTATTTAATTAATTCATGTCCTTTTATTCTTCATGATTATTAAATAAATAAATTTTATTTATTTATTAAATACGTCATTAATTGTCTAAGTCTTCCCCTAATTAAATAATTACCTTTCTTCATTTATTTCTTCCTGATTATTAATAAATAAATTTTATTTATTTATTTAATATGTCACTAATTCTCATGACTAAATGAGTTTATTAATTTATTTAATCATTAATCATATCTTCTAAATTAAATAATTATCTTTAATTATTTAATTGCCAAATTTAACATTTCCCTCATTTTAAATAAATGAAATTATTTAAAATGATATCACATTCTTAACTGATAGTTCATTTTAGTAAATAATCTGAAAATCGATTATTTATTATCACACAAAATCCATATTTTGAATTAATTTAATTTAATTCAAAATGGTAACTTTCCTTCTAAAATCAAGTAATCGGGCAGATTCTTGATTTTCCAAATCTGATCTTCAGTTCAACTCTTATCTTCTTGATTTTCGAAAATCTTTATTTTTCTAATTAATTATCTCATCTATTCTCCACCGCTGATTTGATTTTCTTAGATGACATCTTGACCACTCACTTAATGATTTTTCCCTAACCCTGATTAGGGATTATCACATTAAATCTTGTCCTTTGATTTTAGGTTTCTATCAAAATTCGATCTCGTCCGTTCGTTCAAAATTGCATTTTCTATAAAATGCCAATTTTGCTCATATTTTCGACTAGTCAGACTCACGCTCATTCTTAGATATTTGTAGCATTTATTTTTGTATTTTTATTTCATTAAGTTTTAGGCATTTTCTCATAGGCATAGACATTTGTTGCAAATCCTTCAAATCTTGTTTAGGACTTCGTCATAGTCATTGCTCGTACATTCGATCTGAGGGAAACATGATATTCGATAATCTAACCTGAAATTTACCCTTAGATACAAGAGGTGAATCAATCCAATGGATCTATAGATTCTTCATTTTTCTAGACTGATCAATGGGTCTACTCCACAGGGGGAGTAGAAAGTTTCATTGTTGCAGTATGAGATGTGTGGGTGCACTCCTAAGAGGGAGTGATCAAAAGCTTTTGGTATTTTCCATTTATGTCAAAGGGGGAGAGAGAGTCATGTGAAAAATAGTGAAAGAAAAAGGGAGAGAGTATTGAGAGTGTAGGAATGTTGTGTAGCTTGTCTAATCTAAAAATAAAGGAGAGTGTAGGAATGGAAAGGATGTTGTCTTTGAAGGTTTTTCACATCATGTGTTTCCATCAATGACAAAGGGGGATTTTTGCAAGTATGAGTAAGATTGGTGGTGTTGTCATTGATTTCAACACAATACAGGATGTTGCAGGTATAGTTGAGATGTTGTGAGTACAAGGATCTATCTTTACGGCGTTGTAGGTGTGCTGATATGATAAGTTGCCAAGTTCTTTTGAGAAATAGTGAAGACAAAGCTGAGTATGTGTTCAGAATGTGCTCTGGTATGTGCTCCACATTTCTTCCAATGTGTTGATCCTATGCTTGTGCAGATCTAAATTTTTGTTTATGGGTATATGTTGGTGATATATCCTGGATTAGAGCTTCTAGTTTGATGAGGAGTGAAAGTTGTGTTCACCGATGTGTGAACTGGTCTGTCATAGTTTCTTGTCTATGGACTGGGAGAAATGTTTTTTCTCTACAGTCCTTTGCTGGTTTGTTTCAGGTCTTGTGGATTTGATGGAAGGCTTGTAATGTTTTCGTTTGTGTTCTGGGAAAGGTGTTGATGGTTTGGTGCTTCGGAAGATGAGTTTCAGAGTTGTGTGTATGTACAGTCTGGATGGACTGGTAGAAAGTGTTTTGTGTATGAAGGTTGTTGCACTTGTTGCAGATGAATTTGAAGGTATCTAGGATGTGTTATCATGCATGGTGAAGTGTGTTATGTGGTCCACATGTTATCTTCTTGTTGTGGAAACACGTACTTCAAAGTTCATTTGTGTTTTCATTAGGTTTGGTTGACCTGGTGTCTACACTTCATGCGAAGGATAAGTATCAATTAAGGAATCATGTGATTGATCTGAGACATTGTTTTGGGTCTTGGTTAAGTGTTGGTTTGGTCTGCTCTCATTCCTATCCATTGTGGGAATGTTGAGTTTCCAACCTAATTTGAATTTATAAAATGAAGCATGTGTAGCCGACCTTGGAGAAAGTTTCTAAGGTTGAAGATGGTATAAATACAAGTCGAGATGTTATGAATTGATGTATCAAATGAGCCACAAGTTTTTGAAGTAGATTTTTTGAAAAAGAGTTGAGGCAACAGTAATTTAATGTGTCAGATTCCTTAAGGAAGTGAGCTGAAGGTATCTGCAATCTTCTAATCAAGGCTATAGATGTGTGTAACTTGTTGTGGTGGATCTTTTCTATTATCTTTTGTATATGTAGGCAATGAGCCTCCTTGTTGGACAGTGAGTCCTTTTTGTAGGTAGTGAGCCTTGTATTTTGGGCAGTGAGCCCTTGGCAGTGATTCTCTTTGTATTTAGTTTTGGAATTACTTTATATTGTGAGTTAATCCTCACCATGGTTTTTCCCTTATTGGGTTTTCCACGTAAATATAGTGTCTTGTGTTGATATTGCTTTCTATTATCTGCATTTCATGTTCATACTTAATAAGAGAATAAAGTGGTTGTGAATTTGATAAGTGTTTGAGATTTAAGACTGAGTTTGGTGACAACTGATTCACCCCCCCTCTCAGTTGTCTTGCGCCTTTCAATATTTTGTTGGTTTAAAAGTTTTTGATTGGGTTGTTAAGAGTAGAATTTATCTTAATACATCATCTAACTATTACCCATAGGGTAATGGACAAGCTGAATCAACCAATAAGAACTTGATTAGGACCATCAAGAAGATGATTGAAGATAATCAGAGAGCTTGGCATGGCAAGATCAAATCAGCCTTATGGGATGATATGATTACACCAAAAAGATCAATAGGTAATTCCCCATATGTTTTAACTTTATGTAAGGAAGCAAACCTTCCAATTTCAATTGAGTTACCTACTTTAAGTTTGATCAAAGAGCTGGACATGTTAGAGTAGCCTATGGAAATCAAGCTTGCACAGTTGATTGAACTTGAAGAGGTAAGGAAAGAAGCATTGAGAAACTTAGAGATTCACCATGCACAAATGAAAAGAACATTTGACAAGAGTGTTGTCCCAAGAGTGTTCAAAGAAGGTGATTTGGTCTTCAAATGGGATGAACTGAAAAGTAGACTAGGTAAGCACACTAAGTTTGATGCTATGTGGGATGGACCTTATGTTATTATAAGTTGCAAGATGCACAATTCCTTTCAACTATCAAAGCTTCATGGCAAAGAGTTACCAATCCCAGTCAATGGGATTCATCTTAAGCTCTATTATATTGAGTTTTGATATGTTGTTGTAAATATTAGATTAGTTTTTTTTTCCAATAAGGTGTTGTTGCATCATTGTTTCCAGCTTTGTTTCAAGTTCCTCCAAGTGCTTATGCATAGGTTTTAGCTTATTTAGTAGGTGGTTGTTGTTGTTCAATGTTTCTAATAGCTATGTCAAGGTCTAATCTGAGCCTTCTCAAGTCATATTTTGACTCCTATGCCCAATGGATGCCAAGGCTATGGTTCTTTATGTTTAGCTAGCAAACACCCTTGAAAGTCGCTAGGAATGTAATCCATATCTTCATTATAAGTCTTAGGAAATTATTTAAATCTTATTTAAATATTGGATTTAAATTTTTTCTATCTTAAGGTCTTTTGTACTCAGAGGGATCTAATATTTTATATTTTAAAGATCTTATTAAAGATTGAAATCATGCAAAGTAATAATAGAAAAGTGGAAAAAGCTAAAAAGGCTCTCGTGAAGAGGTAAAGTAAAGAAAAGACTCCAAGTTAGGTGCCAAAAGAGTAAATGCAAAGGGAAAAAACTATAGAAAGCTCCATGTTGAAGAGGAGTTCTAGGGTTTTAATCGACATACAAGGCAAGAAGAAAGGAAGAAGGCTCAGTTTGTGAAGGAGATTCCAACTTTATGAAGGAGGGAAACTTTAGTTCTACATCTTTCAACTCCATCTTTTAGGGGTCTGCCTTCTTGTGAGTTTTCCTTGCTTCATCTCTTTGTGTTTGTAAAGACAGCGCAACATCCTTTTTTTATTCTTTTCATGTTGAGAGGTTCTTTGTTGTTTCAAAAATTTTCCTCTTCCATACTAGAGTTAGGGTTTCATAATTTTGTTAGAGAGTACTTGGTTCATTTTGAAGCTGCCTTTAGATCTTGTGTTTATGAGGAACATCTAGTTGAGGGAAGTTTCAAGAAAAGTTATGAAAGATGGTGCCAAAAAAAATGATGGAGTTTAGTCCTAAATTCTCAAGATGACAATCCAAAATCAATCTAAAGGGGCAGATCTGATACAAGAAGATGATAGTAGATCGGTCCCAATGCTATATTTAGGGGTTGTCTCTTGTCATGATTTTTGGTGAATATGAAGTCAAAACACTTTTATTGGTTACTAGGATTAGGCCACTATCTCCTTTGTTGCCTTCATTTCAAAATAGTAGCATATTTCTGGGAAAGTAAGTGATTATCAACAAACCTAGATGATAGTGAATTTACAAGGTCACTTTGTGGGGACGATGTTAGGCACCAAAGCCATGTGATGGAATGAGGGTTTCACATAAGTCCTAGGTATGAAGGGAGGTCATGCAATAATGAGATAACATCTAGTCCAAAGCATAAAAATGAGAGATTGATAGTCATTATATGCAAAAGGATAGCAAGATTGTCAAGGGTAGTTTTATATACACAAGGACAATCATAAATCAGCAAACTGTCCAACCATCTGCAAAAAAATCATGTGACAGTAGGAAATTAAATAAAAAAATGAAGGCAGTATATGATCAACATGACTTACAATTTCCAAAACAAATGATAGTATTCTAGTGATTCCATGAGTGTGAAGTCATCTATGTTAGATGAGATGAGGGTAGTTTTATGAGGGAAAACAATCTTTATGTGAAAGGGAATATTTAAAGTGTAGGTTCAAGAGTGCCAAATGATGAAGAGAGCAAGTGATGATATCCATTTTAATGGAAAGTCATAGAAGCAATAAATCATGACCACAAGATCAAGAGCAGCCTCTGAGAACAAATAAAGGACAATCCTCAAGTTCATTTGGGGTATTCTCATGATCATCAATGCAAAATATAAGAAAGTCATGTCTTAGGGGGTAGAGATCTCATCAAAAGAAAATAGGTTCACCATAGTCATCCAAAGAAGGACATGAGTGCAAGGTCGTGACAGTCCCATAAAGGCATACAATAAAGTGAGCAACAGAGGAATCAAAGACAAGACCATGCATCTTAATGAAGTTTGGAGACTAAGAAGAGATAGTAGACTTAAAGGTTCAAAATGACTTGCAAATTCAAAGAACAATCAATTTACTTCAATTTCAAGGGAAATCATTGAGCAGATGTGAAAACAAAATGCATTGTAGAGAAATGGTACATCAGACAGTCAAATGCTCATATGAAGAGCAAAGGTGATGTAACAAGTCGTGCATGACAAGGGATTGTCACCAAGAAAAGACCATCAAATGCATAATAGTTTGTGATAAAGGCATAATGTTTTGGCATAACACATGAGTCTCAGGTATAAAAGGAAAATTAATTGTGTATGAATGTTAGTGCCATGCATTTGATGAGAGTAGCCTCACAAGTAAGTTCAAGGTGGTGTTGTTTTTTATGAAGGGTAGAGATATGATGGCCATAGTCATTAGGGGGTGAAGATGGTGGGTCAGGTCTAGATACATGACAGTGGTCACATGATAGTTGAGGATCACATAAGTGAGGTTCAAGGAGGCAGTGAAGAACAATTTAAAGAAGCACAAAATAATGAATTCTCAAGAACAATCCCTACCTTAGGGTACAAATACAAGCCTTACACACTGAACAATGATAGTGCCAAAGTTTGTTGAGGCATGGAAGTACCATCAATACTATAAAACCTTCATACAAGATGAAGACAAACAATAAAGAGAGTAGATTGAAAAGTTGAACGCCCTCAAGATTATCTATTTGAAGCCTGTGCACTCAATATCTTATGGTCATAAGGAAATGACCTGGGTCAGAATATGGAGAGCAAAGGATAAGATTTGTTGAATTACAGTACCAAGAGGTTCCTGACAAAGTATAAACCATGCATACATATGTTTTGATTTTATGAAGGCTTCAAAAGTGGACTGTACAGTCACTTAATGCAAGGGGCAACAAGTTGAACATTATCCATACAAAGCAAAATAGAGAAAGGCATGGCAAAAACAAACCCTGCATTGATAGTTAAAGGAATTAATGACAAAAAATGCATAAAGAACAGTGGCTATGCATCAAAGAGAGGTTTTGAGCTTTGGAGAGGTATGGAAAGTGGTTGTTAAAGTCACTATCATAGAGGCAAGAATGAAATATCACAACCAATGGTTGTTAAAAAGATAAAGCTGCACAAGAATTGAAGGGAAAGTGACATTATCATGCATAAAGACACAAAAGATTCAGTTACTCAACCCTGTTGTGAACATTCAATGATGATACAAAGGTATAATTACAAAAAATGCAAAATTTTCACCCTTTTATACATCATTTCACATATTTTTCATGCTTAACCTGCATAAAACAATGGTGTTTAAACATAGAGAAAGAGAGAGCAAAAAAATTGTAGGCCTTTTTCAGTCATTCTAGGGCTCTAATACTCACTCTAAGGCCTAATTTTGATCACCTTTTCATAAATTATGGTCTAAGGACTATTTTCAAGCATAACTTAGTAAGGAGGTGTTCCACCCCCTCAAAATCAAAGATTCTCAAGGTGTATGCCCAACAACTTCCAAATTCATGTAAATTGGTTCAAACTATCATTTAAGGAGGATTTTAAGGCACAAAGGGCAGTCCTACATCAATTTTGAGGTCCCACATGGGTTGACCATCACTCAAGGGGAGTTTTGGACACTTAATCACTCAGTTTGCTCCAATTTTGAGGCCTCTTTTACATGATTTTCAAGCTTGCACGACCAAAGATGAATCTTTCACATGCATAAATCAAGGAGATCATCTTCTACAACAAAGTCATGCATGGTAGATGACTAAAGCATCCATTCTAGTCAACTAAAGATCATTCCAGACTTCCTTTCAACATATAATACAAACTCCAGTCATTCTTTGGGTTGGTTCTTGATTCTTCTTCTCATTCTGAGTTGAGAGATATTATTGTAACACAATTTTCTGAGTAATTCTCAGTTTATTTTCATGTAGCAACAATTTTTTCTTTGAAATCAATAAAGAAAAGAGTTATTGGTCCTATTTGGAGCTTTCATTTTGTATTGTGGATGTATGTTCTTGCATATTTTCATTGTGGTTCATGTGAATCCTTTGTTTTATTCCTCATCTAAGCAATGTATTTTGAATTTTTGTCATATTAAATCAGGTAATATGTTGTGTCAAACCAATTTTGAGAAAAAATTAATGCGTAAACTCATTTTACCTTCAAAACAAAACTAAAAATTGAAACCATCATGTGAAACACTTATGATTTTATGCAAAATCTAAATTGTGAACATCATAACCAACAACTTTTGTTTCAAAGTTATAAGTCAAGGATTTAGATTTTTTCATTCCAAATTGTTGGTGTATCACCTCTTAGAATTAAATTTACATTTCTAGAGCATCTTTCTATCCCTTTTCCAATCATATCCATTAGTTTTTATAGGAGATTGAAAGGGGAACCAACCCATAATCTAGAGGTTCATCCTCATAGTAGGTCACCCACAACCTAAGTTTGACCCCATGTTGCACAGGATTGCTGAGTTTCACACTTAGCTAAAGGGTGCAATTCTTCATGACAACAAGTAATTGCAAAATTGGTACAAGGGCTCACTACCAGAATATGACACATTGTCCAAAAAGGCTCACAGCTAGGGCTCATTGCCACATAAAGATAGAAGAGAGATATTAAATATGTAGAGAAAAACTTCTCAATGCAACAAGGAGTCCACCACAATTTCTCCAACACTTTCACAACCTTGTTTGAATGATTGTGAACACCTTCAACTCACTACATTTAGGAATCCAACACTTTGAAGTTCGCACTGCTTTGCTCAAATTTGCATCTGTACTTTTTCAATTCGCATCACATTCATCACTCACATCTATCTTAAGATATTCCAACAACACCACTATTATTTATACCATCCTCAACCTTGAAAACCTTATCCAAGGTCGGAAACACATCCTTTACATTTATTATTTCAAATTAGGTCGGCACCCAAACATTGTCACGATGGATAGGAATGAAGGTGACCCATATAAATACTTAGTTAGGACACAAATTTATCCTAACACACCTCAACACACTTCCACAAACTTTGAAAGGCTTCGCATGTAGTGTTAATACTAGGTCAGTCGTTACCCGTGATAAACACCTTAAAACTATTAAGTACACACTTCCCATTTGATCAAGATGACATGCAAACCATAAAATATCTTTTACATGATCTAAAACAATCCATGAGCCACCTGAGATCCAACAAAGAATTCATCCAAACTCACGTCATAGAAATACTTCAACTCACAACATCCAGTTGAATTGATACGCACACTAATGCATGAAACACACACTGTACATCACCAAATCAAGTGAAACTTTGAATTCTTAAAGATAAAAAAATTATAAGAAACTTCCTAGATCCACACAACCAGAAACCAAAATGTGAAGATATGTAGAGAAAATAAATTTCTCCCAAACCATAGAAAACACCACTGAAAACCTAGTTCACATAATGGTGAACATATCTCACTCTGCATAGTGATCCAAAAACCAAAATTATGGATGTAGCAACTACTAAAAACCTTGAACATCATATTAGATCCACACAAGCATAGCATCAACATAGAAGAAATGTGAAGCACATTCCAAAGCACGTTCTGAACACTTTCACAACACTATTTTCTCTATTTATCAAATTTTGTCAAAAGCACTTGGAAACCAAGTACCAGAGACACCATCTTAGCACATTACTTCATTCCAACACATCTCTAGACTTTGCAACACAAAGATAGTTCCATGTACTCACAACATTTCCTCAATATCTCAACTATACATGCATAACCTGTTTCCCTCTTCCTCACAATTTTCTCAATATCCTCGACATCTTCATCATGCAACTACCTTCCTCAACACATAGTTGAAATTAATGACAACACGAACTTTTTGAAATCAATGACAACACCTTCATACTTGCAACACTCTTGATAGAAAGCCATGTTGAAATCCTAATCAACGCAATAGCAAGTTTGGTTCAAGAGTGTAAGTCTCATGTCCTTGGTTGGATCCTTAGAATATGATTACAAAATGAAAAGTATCTTGTATGCCAAAATTATTGTGCATGGGTCTACAAGATGATTGAATTATTAAGCCAAAATATGTCATTATATATTATTATCAGTGTCATGGTGGCTCAACCTTCCTCTAAACCAACAACATAATCAACTACTAACACCCTCAAGAATGCTTGATTGAGATTGTGCGAGTTTTTGGATGAGAGACATAAGAGCTTGATAGTCTTTAATAGCACTAAGGATCAAAAAAATCACACAATGTATAAAATATTAAATGGTTGACTGCTCACAGAGGTTAAAAATAATATTTTGGGCTTAAATATTTTGGTAGGATCCCAAGTAGTTAACCCTTTCCCTCAATTCCAAATTTAGGTGCTCTTGTTGGCTCTTTTTATGGAGGTTTTGTATTATTCATCCTTTATTTAATTTCTAGTATCTACTTAGATTAACCTCTCCATTTTATAGAATCATAATTATTTTATTTTATTTTTATATTTTGTTTATGAGCTTCTATTAATATATCTATGTACTTCATTTCTATTTCTATAATATCTTCATCGGACACTATATGGACTATGTATTTCTATGAGTGGAGGACGATAGCATGACTAGAAATTATTGTAAGTGCATTGAATATGTACTATTTTTTACTCTCCCTACTTTATATTCTCAATTTGTATTTATTAAAATCTCATTTCCTAACTTATTTACCATTCTATCTTTTTTTCGTATTTTTATTTAAAAATGATTATGTACAATAATATTTACTTTATTGGTTTTAATTAGAGCATATTGTTAAGTTATTTCAATTACAACCTTGATGTATTCTATAAATCAAGATTCTTTATAATATAAGTAGTTAAATTTACATATCACAACACAATGTGTGTGTGTGAATAGTCAATTGTGTTTTACATTTTGTATGTCTCAACCTGGGACAAGTATATGTGACCATGAATTGTATGAGTCTCATTATGCAATTTCAAGTTGATATTATTGAGTAAAACTTGTATGGCTTGGTCTTGTGCTAAATTATTGTGAGCCAATGATTATAATAAATTCATGAATTTGATTCTTTGAAGGAGTTATATAGCCACTATTTATAAAGAGTAGAGCTTTGTGGGACCATCTATAATTTAAGATAGATAATAGTCACTTTTGATAATCATAGTAAATAACTAGTGTATTTCCTTTCCTTAGCATACAAGGTGTTCCCAGGATAATGTTTGTAAATATGAATAGTTTGATCTAGTTTTTCGTTGCTATGGTGAGGTATTTCCTTGTTATTAGGGTGGTTCTTTCTTACTAGAATTGAGCTCAATTAGAGTGGTTGTATCCCTCCATACCATGTTTTATTGCATTTCTAACTTGGTTGTTGACACTTATAATTTTATATGTAAGAATGGATGTATGCATGTGAGCTAGTTAAGCTACTATGTTGAGAATTTTATGCATATACATGTGCATATGTATATGTATATGTGTGAGCTAGTTAAGCTACTTTGATGAGACTTGAATTGGTTGAGTGTTGGAGTGTCACATTTTATTAAATGGGCTAGATAGCAAGGACCATTATCAATGGTTAGTTAACAAGAACTTAAACACTATCAAACTAGTATAAAGAATTTAAATTGCTATACACCTACCAAAACCACTATGAAGCTATACCCACTATGAGAACTTGATTGGGTGAAAAAGTAGGTTGGTTATTGTTTTGGCTACTCAACAAAGAAATCCATGTTTATAGTTCATGTTTGATGAAATATAACCCTTTTCCTAATTTATTTAGTTTGAGGCTAGTTATGAGTTTTTCACTATATGTGTTACTCATGGTAATTTCCTTGAATGATCCTATGTTAGTTGTTGTACACATGAGAGGAAGTTAAGAATTAAAAATAAATACTAAATGTTTCTAGATATTTCCATAACATTATCCACTTTAGAAGTGAATATGGATGATCTTTAGATTCTTGTTATAATTTAGTACTAGTGGCTTGAGTACTAAGGGTTTTAAGATCATAAATTAGTTATTTTTTGAATGCAAAATTTTGGCTACAACCTTTATCACTCTCATGTACCATAAACTAGTGATAGCTTTTAAAAAATGAGTAATTTTAATATTCAATTCATGAAATAATTTGAGAATGTTTTTTTCTTGAGTAAATTATAATTGGTCTAAGGTTGTTTGTGAATATCACTGGAAGACTTGGCAAGTTAGTCTTAAAACTAAGAGAATATCTCAATATGCTAATTAACTAACTTTAAATATGTAGCTTAGCCTTGTGTCCCTATATTTATACAAATATAAATGAAGTAGCATATTTAAATCTAGTTCTTGATGCTTTTTGTAAGGCACTATTTCTTTATTTCCTTTGGCTAACCCCTCAGATAGGTAACATGATCTCTTGATAGAAATCCATGATGAAATCATAATAAATGCAATATAAAATTTGGTTCGAGAGTGTAAGTTTCATGTCCTTTGTTGTATCCTTAGAATATGATTATAAAATGAAAAAAGATCTCACATGCCAAAATTACTACACATGGGTCTACAAGATTATTGAATTATTAAGCCAAAATCTATCATTATATATTGTTATCGATGTCATGGTGACTCAACCTTATTCTTAACCAATGGCATAATCACCTACTAACACCTGAGCAAGAATGCTTGCTTGAGATTTTGTGAGTTTTTGGATGATAAATATAAGAGCTTGATAGTCTTTAATAGTACTAATGATCAAAAAAATCACACAATGTATAAAATATCAAATGGTTGATATAACTGTAAGAACTTATAAATTTTGAAATCATCCTAGGAATGTGTTGGTTTAACACATCACCCTACAAATATTATAACATATACAGAGTTCATAATTTAATAAATTAAGAGGTGTGGCCCACCAAGGATGATGTGGACTCCCATTGACCAATAACATAAGAATAGTGTAACTATTCCAAGGAAGCCTTCAAGAGATGTATGTCATAGATTATTTTTGTATTAGATGACTAGTGCAATCTCATTAGTTGAAATCTCTAGCAAATCCTTGGGATCATAGGATCTTGCCATGTAATTCACTATTGACATTATATTCTAGTAAGTATTTTACCCTATATAATAAAGTTGAGGGTGTTGGGGTCTCTAGAGATCACCATGTGTCACCAATGATATCAATACATTTTTTAAATTTCTCAAAGGTTAGAAGTCATCCATTGTGTCCACATGTTCTCATTAGAATATGGACATGTGAAATTCATATAAGTCCTCGTGTCTCATTTGCAAACTTAAAACTATCAATGAACCAAATCAAACTCACTCTATAACATCCATTAACATATCACCTTGGTATTTGAATCTTCTAGGCATATCTTTCCAAATTATAATGAAATTAGTAGCAATATCATGTTAAACTACGAATAAATTTGATGAACATCTACTATCTTGGCTACAACCCCTTATGCTCAAATATTTTTTGTAGTTGGCACATGACCACTCAAGGATGATTTTTATTGATCTCTTAGATCAATCTACATTAAAATCATGTCATCTAACATAGTGATAGTGATTAATGATAATGTACTAAGAGTTCTCTCTATTGAGTCCATAAGGATTTGATGACTCTTCTCAAGCCCAATCCTGCCTAAGTTAACTATCTTATGATCAATTATTAGAATCATCAAGTCTTAGCATTCAATTGAACTAGAGTCAAATGACCAAGATTGAAGAATAATTTATGATTGAGATCCCATAGTTTCAATCCAACAAGAGAAGTTTAGAATGGCCAAAGGACATTAATTTCCTCATAAAATTATATTGTCTTATTATACAAAATATACATAATAGTTTTGTGTTAGTTAACAAAAATAATAATTTTTAGATAGCTTGTAAAGGTGTGTCAAAACATCTTTAATTTATTTGATTTCAATGATGATGTTTATGATCATTTTTTTAGTATTTATTAAATAGGTATCCATTGTCATAACTACACATGAAACACATTTATGCAAAGTTTGAGACCTTTTTATTGCACTATTTGTGGAGTTAGATCTTATTTCATGTATCTATATAGAGACCTTCAAAATCTTATTCATATCCAAATTAAGCATTTTTACACTCCTTCACAATCAAAGCTTTTATATCTCTTTTTATAATCAATAAAATATTCTACCCAAGTCTCTATATTTTTTCTTGTTTTTAAGGATAGTTGATTTTCAATGCAAGTTGTGGTCATTCTTATTTCAAAATGAGTGATAGAAGATACTCATTACATTTTTTTCTATTTTATATGTTTCAAAGGGGTGCTAAAGACAAGAAGAATTAGAAAAAAATCAATTACTTTACATGGATTGAATATCTTTTTACTATCTAAAAAAATATTTATGTTTTCATGTTTACTACTTGTTTACTTTGGCATGTATCTACCTAATAATTTGCATGTACCTACCTAGTAATTTGCATGTACCTACCTAGTAATTTGCATGTACCTTCCTAGTAATTGACATGTACATAAATGTGGGGACAAATATAATGGTGAAAATTCCATATCCATGCCCTTTTCCATGATATTTTGGGACAACTTTGATTAGAGTGTTATAAATGTAATAATCAACTTACAAATATCATCATTGTATGTGAAATTAGCTCATGACATCACATATTATGATCCATCCATCATTGATCTCTAGACCTATTTTTCACCATCCTAGGTTAGATTCACAAGTGTCAATTTGACCTAGGTCACTTTCATAGTCATGGATTTGATATATGCACTTTTAAAATTCAAAATTGAAATTCCCACTTCATTGACCTTTTACTAGTTGTTATGAGTCAACTTACTACATTTTATGTTGATTTGTGTGTTTGGTTGTTGTATTAAGACATTAACTTATCTATATTTGAAAATCATACAAGGACATCCCAAATCACTCACTACTGAGCACTTTTATTTGGAAAATAAAAGGAATCTAATTACATTCACATCAGATATCACTTCACCCTACACCTATTACATGGTTGTTTGTTACCATTGATTCTTTTATTCATAACAATAAAATTAAAACATTAAGAATTTAAACTCGAAAAGATTGTTAGAAAGATATTTATAAACACTGCTCATCCTTATATCAACTGAAAGATTAAGATCAAGACAAAGGAATTAAACTAGATCAATTTGTGTCACATCAAACCCACGCACATCAAATCATGTCCATGCAAAATTGTGATTATTCTTATTTCAAAATGTGTGATAGAAGATACTCATTGCATTTTTCTCAATTTTATATGTTTCAAAGGGGTGTTAAAGACTTGAGAAGAGTTAAAAAATGATCAATTACTTTACATGGATTGTATATCCCTTTACTATTTAAAAATATTTATGTTCACATGTTGACTACTTGTTTACTTTGGCATGTATCTACCTAGTAATTTTCATGTACCTTCCTAGGAATTTGCATGTACCTACCTAGTAATTTGCATGTACCTACCTAGTAATTTGCATGTACATAAATGTGGGGACAAAATATAATGGTGAAAATTCCATATCCATGCCCTTTTCCATTATATTTTGGGACAACTTTGATTAGAGTGTTATAAATGTAATAATCAACTTACAAATGTCATCATTGTATATGAAATTAGCTCATGACATCACATATTATGATCCATCCATCATTGATCTCTAGACCTATTTTTCACCATCCTAGATTAGATTCACAAGTGTCAATTTGACATAGGTCACTTTCATAGTCATGGATTTGATACATGCACTTTTAAAATTCAAAATTGAAATTCCCACTTCATTGACCTTTTTACTAGTTGTTATGAGTCAACTTACTACATGTTATGTTGATTTGTGTGTCTGGTTGTTGTATTAAGACATTAACTTATCTATATTTGAAAATCATGCAAGGACATCCCAAATCACTCACTATTGAACACTTTTATTTGGAAAATAAAAGGAATCTAATTACATTTACATCAGATATCACTTCATCCTACACCTATTACATGGTTGTTTGTTATCATCGATTCTTTCATTCAATCACAAAATTAAAACATTAAAAACTCAAACTTGAAAAGATTATTGAAAGATGTTTATAAACATTGTCCATCCTTATATCGACTGAAAGATGAAGTCAAATGAATTAAATTAGATCAATTTGTGTCACATCAAACCGAGGCACATCAAATCATGTCCATGCAAAATTTCAGATCCACACTTGCAGAGAAGTCTAAAGGGGCAAAGGTGAGCTAGAACGAGACGATCAATTCCAAAGTTTGGGTTTCCCTTAAAATAACGTCTTAGGTCTTCAACCTCCCATAGAAATTTCTTACTCCTCTCTTACCACACCCATTATTAAATTCTAAAGAATTAGAGCTTGGTGTACGTAAGCGAATCGAGAATGGAGCAGGGAAAAAAGTCCCATGAATATGTTTCGTAGTATAGGCATCATAGGCTCCACCACCCATATCGTCCAAGAAGCAAGTAATGTGCAATACTAAGGTACATCACTCAAATTCCACACTGAATCGTGTTTGTCCGGAACAAAAGCCATGTGTAGCATTTTCAAAAGATATAGGTGGTCAAGATCTAAAACCCGGAGAAAATACAGTGTTCTATAGATGAGGGAAACCCAATAATGCAAGCATAAATTCAAAGTTAAGTAAATGGCTTATCAAATGAGAAAGCGCGTGCAACGTAATGAGATGGAAAAGCAACTCATATCATGACGTAGACTAATACCAGAGAGTTAAAAAACATGGAAAATTTGAACTGATGGTAGAAAAAGCATTTCCGTATCCTTTAGTAAACTTGCTGCGTACGAGAAGCAGATCCAGCTATGACCTAGTTTCTCTTGGGCTTGGAACATGTTCACACTTGATCTATGCAAGACCTGTTCACAATACCTAGATCATTGAAAAAATTCCCACCAGAACTGATTAGCAAAGCCAATATATCTTATTCTCCATGATACAATGATGTTTACAGGCTCAAGTAACATTAGAACAATTGTTGAGTGCAATTTGAAACTTCGATTCAACAACATACACAGTTTCTTCTAGAAACATTGTGGGAGACGGAGTTGGGGGGCGTAAAAGAAGAGCGGAGGAGAGAGAGCTGGGGATCAGAGCCATAGGGCACCGGCTTGTTTGAGCTTGGGCACCAAGTCACCAGATATGTGCATGGCCATGAGGCGGTCCAAGCCACCGATGAGGGTGCCTCCAACGAAGACAGCTGGGACGGGGGGCTTGAGTCCCACCATCCTAACCAAAACCTTCTCCATCTCCGCTCCCCCGAGCTCCTCCTCGTCCAATTCACAGACCGTGGGATTGACGCCCAGGCCGCAGAAGAGCCTCTTCACGACATGGCACATGCAACACGACGTCCTGCTCATGATAACCACCGCGTTCTCCGAGGTAAGCCTCTGGATTTTCTGCATTGGCGACTCTTCACTCATGGAACTCTTGCATGGCTTGTATTGCGACCCTTGCATGGCTTCTCAACGATGGCGTGACTTCTCCTGGTCCTGCCCTGCAATGCAGCGTGTGAGTGAGTCTTATACCTATATCGAAGGCAATTGCACGGAGTGCAATGACAAGACGCTAATGGCTCCTTGGATTCCCTTGCTCTAATGGCTTTTATCTAAACACACAAATGCCTTCTACTACTCCGCACTTCCTACCATACACTCAACGACACTATCGCCTCCATGGTTTTATCCACTAGGAGTTTAACGTAGACCCACGTTCCCTTTGCACCGTCAGTTGCGGACCGAACCAACGAGGAACAGATAGATACAATCGTGACGTTGCATGCGCAGGGGGAATCGTCATGCGTACGTAAGGGGAAATGGCGGGCCCGCCCCACGTTGACGGGTAAATGGAAGTGGACTGTGCGACGGCAATGGAATGACGGCAGCCGTGCGTAATGTCGGGGAATTGCCGCTTGCCCCACGGTCACTCATACGCAACACCGCCGGACGGATTTCTGAAGACGTGCCACCTGGCGGCACGTCATGCTTGCGTCATACGCTCGTTCTGGAGCTTTCGGTGGTGTGTAAGACCTACGTCCGCATTGTCCCCTCTGCCCCGCGGTCAAAAGAATATATCATATTATTTTTACACATTTTCATTGCTTCGGATGTCTCTCGTCGACATTAATTAACGAACAAAATCTGGAGTAAATCTTAAGACAAGGTACCTTCTTCTCTTTGTTTAAGGGAGACGCAAAACACAAGGAAAAACCGCTTTATTCCTTAACACCAACTTACTCTATGTCAACATTGGTCATTGCCCAAGATTCTTCTGTTTTCCATTTGTGGGTATAAACCATTTGCTTTTACCCTTTTCATTGGGTGAAAAGCTCATTTCTTTGCTTTATGCTATTTTGTATGGGTATCTTCTAATATGGTAATAAGTATATAAATTTGATTGATTCGACATTTTGTTAAAAATTCTTGTGTTGAAAGATTTAAATAATCTATTTTAATGTGTAAAAGATTTTATAATTGGGTTTATTGGGAATCATCTTTCATCATTCAAAATTACTCATTATGAATAAATGTACAATTTAGAATCATTCATATTTGTACTATAATACAATTAGATACATCAACCAATCACTCATATTCCTTTATAAAACTATTAGATACATCTACCATTCTAATTCAATTAGCTTTTTATGTTAGCAAATGTCAATACCTTAGTTCTTACACTATGCTATTATATCACTTTTTATAATTTTCTCATCTTAAAATTTGCCTCAACTTAACGACATCATTCTTAGTTTTGTTTGTTGCTTGACTTATCTTCCAACTTTTAAGAAAATCGTTGAATCGATCAAAGAGTTTTAGCTAAGTGATGCAATCTAGGCAAAGTGGTCTTATTAAACATGAATTGATCTTGCTAGCCTTACATTTATTGGTAATAATATGCGTCAAAAAATGGAGGCATAACAATACTACTTGATAGATTTGTGAAAAACACACACAAAACAATATCAAATAGCAAACGAAAACACCTTCCATGCATGAGAGTTACAAATAATGATTTGTTATTTCATCAAGAAGAAAGAACTTATGGAATGAAATAATACAATGAAGGAGAGAGCTTATAAGATAAAACATTAAATGATAAAGCGATTAGATCATGATAAGTATCGTCATCCTATGTGATGAGACTAAATGATCTCATAATAGCTCAAACTATTAAAAGAAAAAATAAACACTCTTAAGTTTAACTTAAGTGCATAAAGTGAAATTAGACTAATAATCAATTAAGGATTAATTAATTATTAGTCTAATAAATGATTACTCTAACACCCCCCTTGAGTGAAAACTTAGGGAGTAGCTAAAAATCCTAAAAAATGAATGCATAAAAAGCAAAAAAAGCATGATGGATTCTAACAAACAAGGCCCAATGAGGTACCCATATATAAACAATCTAATCTCTCACAACTAGAGAAAAAGGAGAAAACCTCATGGGAAAAACTCCTCCAAAAGAGAGAAAGGTGAAATGGAGGACTTAAGAAGCTTCCAAAACAACTTGTCCCAAAAAGAATAGGAACATGAAGAACATCATTGAAGCATGATGAAGTTGTAGATAACTATCAAATGATGACTTTTATAGTGTTGAAATGAAGAAGCTCCTTTGAAACAGATGATGATCAAGATCAAGAAGATACGAATTTGTATGAGTGCCTCCAACAAAACTACTTGAATCAAATAGAAACAAAGGAAAATGTTTGGCAATCAAAGATACAAATGGAAAATGAATTTGCACAAGTAACCCCATCGACACTACTCAACCAAGAAAGGTGCAAGTCGAAAATATAAGTACTAGTAGTCTGAAGACACATTGATCAAGTGAAAATGGAAGGTTTCCTCCACAAAATAGGAATGCAAGAGTGTACATATAGTAAGAGCTTCATCTCATCAAAATGCATAGGTAACCAATCGTTGCATTTGCCTAGTACATAGGAACAAAAATTGAATATGTAGTTCACTCCAAAATGAAACCAAGGAATCATTAGCACCAATAGGGTAAGTGCAAAAAGATGGGGAACCAAAAAGGGGTCTTAAGTGGCCACTTTTTTTTTCTTTTGAAAGCAAGAAATTCTGACATTCGATGACAAATTGAGGATAGTTACACTCAAAATTTTAAGATGCAATGTTCAAAAACAATGTAAGAAGTGATTTGAGTCTACTTTCTAAACTAATAATTAAAAAAAAAATGATAGAGATTAAGGGGTTCAAAAAATGAGCCACAAAAAATAGGTGCTGAAAACATAACATAGCGTCTGTTGTGGCTCCCTCAAAAGGTTAACTTTTTTTTGGTATTTTTAAAATCGCTTCAATGAGAAATTAGCTAACTACATGTAGTTTATGCCCAATTTTTTTGATAAATTTTTAATGAATATATGATTTTTTACTAATTTTCGAAGTGGACACAATTGAAAAATAGAATTTTGGCCATGCTAACCCTATAACTTTTGAAAACTAATCTTGAAAATCAATTTTTTTTTAATATGTGTAGAATGAAGTCTAGTTTATAAAAATATAATTTATTTCAAATTTCAATGAACAGTTAAAAAGTAAAGTAAAAAATACTGAACATTGGTTTTCTGACAAAAACAAACACACAAATAAAAGACATTAAAGTCAAACAACTTAACATTTTCAAAATGTGAAAAAAATACATCTTTAAATAGATAAGAGAGAGCCTGAGATTACCCATGTGTGTAATTGACTTGATCTTGAAACACATGCAAACCTAATGGTTAGCACGAACGAAATTATGTGACAATTCTTAGAGTATGCAGAAACACATCTTTGGACATTAGGAAGGAACTCCAAGCCTTTGGGTTGAAAATTTGAAGAAAATATAAGCCTAAGGCTTAGGGATTCCCAAAGCAAGCAATAATGCGAGTGTGTTATAACGTGCTTGCATTATTTCATAATTTTGACATATTTTTTGTGTTTGTGATCGAGTTGCCTAAGAAAGACATAACACAAGTGTGTTATAACATGCTCACATTATGTCTTTCTTTGTGTTAAATGCTAGTATGTTAAATGTATGTATATATATTTGTATGTATGTATGTATGTATGTATGCCTATATATGTAAGATTGTATGCACGTATGTATGTATGCTTGTATGTATGTAAGTATGTATGTATGCCTGTATGTATGTATGTCTGCTTATATGTATGTATGTATTTAGAGGGAGGGAGAAGTTTAAGAGAGAGAGAGTTGTCTAGGTAAGGTGGGAGGGAGAGAGGGTGGGATAGATTTGAGAGAGAGAGATATACCTGAGAGAGGGAGAGGGGGTGGGAGGGAGAGACCTAAGTGAGAGGGGGAGAGAGAAAGGGAGTGGGAGGGAGGGGGATGGAGTGAGAGGGACTTATCTAGGTAGGGTGGGAGGGATAGAGGGATGGAGGGAGAGAGAGAAATATTTCTCTAGTTAGGGTGGGAGGGAGAGACCTAAGAGAGAGAGTGTGTGTGTGTGTGTGGATTTTCTCTAGTTAGGGCTAGAGGGAGAGAATTAAGAGAGGGAGAGGAGAGGGGGTGAGAGAGAGAGATTTCTCTAGTTAGGGTGGGACAGAGAGACTTGAGAGAGAGAGAGAGAGTTCTCTAGTTAGGGTAGGAGGGAGAGACTTGAGAGAGGGAGAGGGGGAGGGAGAGACTAGAGAGAGAGATTTCTCTAATTAGGGTGGCAGGGAGAGATACCTAGAGAGAGAGATTTCTCTAGTTAGGGGGAGGAGAGAGACTTGAGAGAGGGAGAGGGAGTGGAGAGAGAGACCTACGAGAGAGGGAGAGACAAAGATTTCTCTAGTTGGGGTGGGAGGGAGAGACTTGAGAGAGGGAGAGGGGATGTGAGAGATAGAACTGAGAGAGAGAAACCCGAGAAAGGGAGAGGTTGGGAGGGAGAGACCTAAGAGAGAGGGAGAGAGAGAGAGAGAGTTCTCTAGTTAGGGTGGGAGGGAGAGACCTAAGAGAGGGAGAGGGGGTGGGAGGGAGAGACTTGAGATAGAGGGAGAGAGAGGGGGAGAGAGAGGGAGTGGGAGAGAGGGGGTTGGACCGAAAGCCTAAAGCCTAAAGCCTAAAGCCTAAACCCTAAAGCTTAGAGCCTCAAGCCTAAACCTTAAACCCTAAAGCCTAAACCCTAAGCCCTCAACCCTAAACCCTAAAACTTGAACCCTAGACCTTGAAAAATTCAACTTTTTCAAAACATGAGTGCACTTTGGAATAGTTGAAATTTGGATGTTGTAAGAGTAATCCAAAATGCACTCATATTATAACATGAGCATGTTTTTTCTCTTTCTTAAAACAATGAAAAATGCATTGACACTTGTGATTTGGCCCACATGCTCTATTATTCTCCTTCTACGTGTGATCTGACAAAAGAACACTTTTTGAGACTATTGGAGAAAGACATGCAAGAATTTACACATTCCACCACCTTTGCATCAACTTTCCACCACCTATTTTTGGTTTTTAAAGTTTAGGAGGAAAATAACAGAGTTTTTACATCAAATTTGATTATATGAACTCAAATTTTAATGTTTGTAGTATTGCAATGTTCATTACATGATTGAATTGTTATAATTTAACATTATACATTGTTTAATTCTATAGTTTAAATAGTAGTCTTGGAGAGATATAGAATTGAACATTGAAAAGGAAGCAAGTTCATGAAAATCTCCAATTGTTGAGGATTTTGATGCAAGAAGAAAAAAGATTACATTGAATTGGGTAGTTTATCTAATTGAATCTTTGATTTTAAGGTATGTCCTAGTCTAAATACATGTATTTTATTTATAACTTCTTATAATACATTCCTAATACAATGGTTTGATTTTGTTTTTATGTTAAAATGCATATTCAATGTTCATCATTGTTTGTTTTAACTTTTTGACATCTATGAGCATTCAAGGAGGGTTCCAAGTTGAAAAATCTCATTATAACCTAGGTCCTCTTTGCACATTTAACCTAGACAATTCTTCACTCTTTGTAATGGTTTGGATGCTCTTATAGTATCATGCAACTCTTGGGAAACCAAACAAATCATGGTTTGCACTGCTGCAAGATCCTACCTTGTCTAACCTTAATCTCTTCCTCTACAATGTCCTCCACTAAACTCATTACAATAGGAAATATCAACCAATCTCTCACATCTATCAACCAACTTAAGAACCTTTGATATGATAGGATTGTAAATAAGTGATTTTCTACGTGTTGGAGCAGCTTAAATTGATTGATATGCACATTTTAGACCTATAATATTCAAGTTTTGTTTGGAAATAATGAATAAATAGCTTCCATATGCTGTAGGAATCTCATATGGTGAATATCTAGCAATTTTGGTGGCTATAGATGAAAGGATTGATGATATTAACTAGTGTTCTTATGCATTTGGATTGATGACATTAATTATGTGTAATTGATTATAAGGATTTTATGTTGAAATCATCCAATACCATGCATGCTTTTATTGTTCTTATGGTGTGTCCAAGTGCACTTATGATTTTTTTGCTGCCCTATGGTGGAACTAATATATTGTTTGTATCATCATGACCTATGCTACAGATAAAATTCTTTGTCATGTCGAGAAAATGGTCAAGGACTAAACCAACAAAGGAAGATAAAGAAGCTAAGAATGCAAAGAAAACAAAACATAAGAGGGAACTTCATGAGAAAAGGAGATTGGACCTGATAGAAGAAGAGGAACCTCAACCATCAATGAGAGACGTAGAATTGGTGGCACAAAGGGAACTAATGCAAAACCTTTGTGCTATGAGATATTTCAATACCGTTGTTGGAGACACGTCCTCTATTGCAATTCAAGGTGGAGGGACACCATCTACCACATCTCAAGTTGAAAGCACATCATCATTCACATGTGAAGGAGGTACACCATCTTTCCCATCTCAACTTCAAGGTACATCATCTATTCCATCTTCGATTGAATGTACACCATCTATCCCATCTCATTTAAATATTGAATAAATTCCATTGAATGTTGAGATGAATTTACCTTTGAGAGCACCACTTAGAATTTTGCATAGAAAGCCAAAGTATTTGATCAATATTGATGAGAATATTTTGTAGCCAATGGAAGGTAAGATTCCAAAACACTCTTGTAGAAGATATGCTCATAATATTTGGAGAATGTTCTTTGAAAAGTTAAATGAAACCACAAGATGTCAACTATTCATTGAAATGATGTGAAGTATAAAGTATAGGTCCATCATGAATATTCTTCAGTTGAGAACATCAGAGGCTTCAAGTAAAAAATCTATTGTCAAGATTCTAATCAGTGCATATAAGAGTGTGGGTAACACCTCATACACAAAAGATAGTAATGTCACAAACGTGTCATTACATCGACAATAGTAAGTAATCAAATGAGGAAAGCTCATCTCATTAGAAAGACAAGTCAAGTGTTGAGAATTAATAGAAAAACTTTATCAAGAGCTATTGGAAGGCACCAAAGAATCGAAGACACCGATGCCAATGAATTATGGGAATTCTCAGGGAGAATACCATGAAAAGATAAACCAATTGTTGAAGCATTTAGATCACTAATTGAATACTTTTGGAAGAATTACACAAGGGTATCTCTAAATCAAAGGGATGTGATAAGAAAGAGAATTGGTAGTCGAAACCGTTCAAGCCACATCCAAATTTTTTTTGGATATGACTCAAACATAGTTTTTTGGTAAATTTCTAGAGATGTATCCTCAAATTAAAAAAATTCAAAGATATTTTTCAATGCTAAAACCTTTTTATGTCAAAATAAATTATATGCCCTTAATATTGGTGTACATCGAGTTGTGAATAGTTAGCTTGTGGCAATCTTAACTCCTAATTAAGTCATGTTATCATTATTATATTATTATTCAGTTAGTTAGGTCAGCCTAGGGCTTAAATAATGGTGTCTAAGTTGTCCTAGGTGATATCCTAGGCATAAATATGTATATATAGGAGGTTGTGAGTCTCATTTCATCATCAGATTGTGAATTTTGTTCTCATTGGAGATATTTGGAGGTTTTCCCCCTTGAAGTGGCTTGTTATTCTCAATTATTATCAAGTATTTTCAGCATATTTCATATCATCTTCTTCTATTGTGTAATTTATTTCATTACAAGTGGTATCAGAGCATGATCTTGACACCGTACAGAGCATGATCTTGACACCGTAGAGGCAAAGTTTTTTTCTCAATATTGGAGGCGATTTTGGGAAGAGCATGTCTTTCAAATTTTGCTGAATTTTTTTCTAATTTTTAAAGGGTTTTTGAAAAACATGTTAAAGAAGATACAATCCAAATTTTAGAGGAATTGGAGCAAAATTGAGCGAATTATTACAGAATTAGGGTTTCTACACAATTTATTTGGAATATGCATATCTCTCACATATTTTTGAATTGGAGCCTAATTTTTGTTGGGTTTTTTAAGACATACTAAAGGAGATTACAATAAAAAAAATTGGAGAAATTTGAGCATAAATAGACAAGTTATTGAAAAATTAAGTTTTCTACAAATATCACTCTCAAGGCTACAAATCTACTTATTTCTTCGAGAAATTTCTAGGTTAGAGGTATTTTTTCCCTAGTAAGTTACAATAATTTTTTTAGAGAATTTAAGTTTCATTTGTGTGATTTATTTAAAATTTATTGGTTCCCATCATGACGGGGCCTGCAACAAGGGGCAAAAAGAATGTTGTCACCCCAGGGAAGACTCCTGATAAGGATGGGGTAACAATAGAGGATATTAATCCTAATGAGGAAATTAGTAAGGCCAAGGAAGACATTTCCTCAATGAAGATGGATATGCATGACCTAAGAGGAGATATATCGGATATATGAAGCATGTTAAGCACCTATATGAATGAACCAAGAAAGGAGTTCTCAAGCAACCACAGTGAAAATTCTAGGTCAACTAACATTGACACAAGTTTTAATACTCCTATGAGATCTAGGAATTTGTTTCCAAAGGTGGATATGCGCAAGTTCGATGGCAAGGATCCACTAACATGGATAAACCAAATGGAGATTTTTTTTGAACTACATCAAATCCCAAATGGACAAATGGTCACGATGGCTTTTGGGTGATCCCACAATACTGGTTTACAATTTTTGGCCAAACTGGACATTGAAATAATTTTTTCTAACTAAATCTTCACCTTCGACCACCTATAGCAACTAAACCGTGAGGAATTTGAAGATGATGCAAACTAGTGATTTGTGACCTTTTTCTGTAGATTCTAAATATATTTTTTTCAAAATTTTTGGAATTAGATTACACTGCTTTTTCCATCTCCTTCAAAAACTAGTTTTTTCCCATAAACGACATTTTTAAGGAGTGATGTTCACTATATAACGCATACCTTTTTTTCCAAGAAGGATAAAATTCTATTTTTTTCAAATTTAGATTTGTAACTACGATATATAGTGCTTCCAATTGGTTTCATAGTGTTTTATTGAATATTTTCTCCTTAATCAAGTTTCAAATTCAAACCAATTACAATTCAGACATAAGCAGACTGTATAAAGCGTAACTTTTTTTGTATGTATCGAAATTCTTTCATTTTTTGTTGGATCAAGGACTTCAATATCTAGTGCACTCATATTTTTCAATATTTTTTTGATAATCTACTTTATTTTCACATGTGCAAAACAAAGAGCTTGATTTTCGGTGAAAAACCTATGTTTAATAAAACTAAAAAACAAATACATAATAAAACCAAAACATATTAAAATTATATTTGTTGGATAGCTTGTTCTGAGGACTACCATCATCCAATTGGGTCTGTGAAGTCTCCTCCATTTTCATCCTCAACCCGAGCTTTGAAGCACAAAATTTTGGAGTTTTTTGGTGGCTTGATAGGGAGAAGGGGGGAAAATGGGGGTTCGCTCGAACCAGGGTTTGAGCTAACCCCCTTTCCACAAGCCTTCACTTTTGGATTTTTTTTTGAGAATGGTGGGTCCCATCATTAAATGGGTTTTCTCGAAGGGGGGTTCTATCAAACCCCCTTTGGGTTTGCGCGAACCAAAAGTTTGTTCGAACCCCCAGAAACCAATTTTTTTTGCATCTGGTCATTTTTTACAACTATCCTTCCTCACTGGAATTGTAAACCAATTTTTTGGATTTACCCTTCCCTATATCTAGAAACAAATCAATTAATTTGGTATCGTTGGCTTTGTACTCATCAAACGAAAAAGGGTCTCACCATCTCATGGTCAATTTTTATGGAGGAACTCCAAGCACAATATATGAATAGTATGACAAACAACTTCTTCAACCAACTTACTAAAATTTGACAAACAGGATTAGTTAAGGATTATATCCAACAATTCCAAAATCTATCCTTAAGAGTGGATACAATTATAGAGGAGAACTTAAATGATTTATTCTTAAGGGGTCTCAAGGATCAAATTCAACATGAGGTATGCATGTTTATTCCTAGTTCTATAAATGAGTTTTTTTATCTTAGCACACAAGGTAGAGGAGAAGTATTTGATTCCTAAGAAGCAAGGGGCTAATGTGACAAGAGAGAAAGGATATTCAACATATTCTCTTCCCTAACCTACTAGGTTGACTCCACAACAAATTGAGGAGAAAAGAGCTAAAGGGTTGTGTTTCAATTGTGATACCAAATACAATTGAGGACATAAATGTAGTGAAAATAAATTGTTCTATATTGAAGTTCCAAGTGAGGAAGAAGAGGAGGAACCCATATTAGAGGATGAAAGGAAGTCAAATGAGGAATCACATGATTCTCAACCAATAATTTCTTGTCATGCACTCTCAGGTTTTAGTTCTCCACAAACTCTCAAGGTGGTGGAGTTCTTAAAGAAGTAGAAAGTAACAGTGTTGATCGACTTAGGTAGTACTCATAATTTCAAAAACAAAAAGTTAGCTACTCATCTAAATTGTTTTATATATCCAGCTCCAGAGTTTCAGGTTTTGATTACAAATGGTGGTACAGTTAGTTATTCAGGGAAGTTTCATAGCATTAAATTATCCATGGGAGATTATCAACTTGATACCCCAATGCATGTGATATCCATGGGTGCAATAGATATTGTTTTGGGAGTACAATGGCTTACTACATTGGGAACAATTGAGATGAACTTCCAAGAACTATTCATGAGATTTCAATCAGAAGGAAGGGTAGTACAGCTAAGGGGGCTGAAGGAAAATTCCCCACATATGGTAAGCTCTCATCAAATACAAAAGTTGCTTAAGAAAGGATTGGATGAATTTGTGGCTCAACTATGTTCATTAAAAGTCTCTCAATCTAATGCTCCTACTCATCCATATTTACAAGCTATAATTGATCATCACTCATTTGTTCTTGGAGATATTCCTAAAGGACTCCCTCCTAAGAGGGATCATGATCATGCCATATAGTTAGTTCTAGGGAGCCAACCACTAAACATCAGGCCTTACAAGTACCCACACATACAAAAGATTGAGATAGAAAAAAATGTTGAGGAGATGCTAGAGGCATGAATTATCAGGCATAGCCAAAGTGCTTACTCCTCACCTATGGTGACGGTACGTAAGAAGGATGAAACTTGGCGCATGTGTCTGGATTATAGAGTGCTCAACATGTACACCATTAAAGATAAGTTTCCTATTTCCAATCATTGATGATTTGCTAGATGAATTGAATGGAGCTATGTATTTTACCAAGTTAGATCTTAGATCTGGTTATCACCAAATTCAGATTAAGGAGGAAGATATTTGTAAGACAACATTTCAAACTCATGAGGGTCATTATGATTTTTTGGTGATGCCATTCAGTCTTACCAATGCACCATCTACATTCTAAATTTTGATGAATTCCATTTTTAAGAAGTTCTTGTGAAAGTTTGTGTTAGTATACTTTGATGATATATTTATTTATAGCAAGACTTGGGAAGAACATTTACAACATGTGGATCAAGCATACAAATAATTAAAGATCATCAACTCTATGCTAAGCCATCCAAGTGTGCTTTTGGTCTTAAGGAGGTGGAGTATTTGGGACACATAGTTTCACATGAAGGAGTGAAGGGGGACCCTAAAAAAATTAAGGCTATCATGGAATGGCCTATTCCAAAAACCATTAAGAAACTGAGGGGTTTCTTGGGATTGACAAGGTACTATAGAAGATTTGTGAAGAATTATGGTCGTCTAGCAACACCCCTCACCACTCTATTGAAGAAGGGTTCTTTTCATTGGAATGAGTCCGCTAATACAACATTTGAGAGATTGAAGGAGGCTATATGTACAACTCCAATGATTTCCACTCTTGAATTCACCAAGGAATTCATTGTGGAATGTGATGCTTATGGAAATGGGATAGGAGCAGTTCTCATGCAAGAAGGTTGACCAATTGCTTTTGAGAGTTGTCAATTAAAGGGTAAGAATCAACTAAAACCTATTTATGAGAAGGAAATTATAGCAATCCTTCACACAGTTAAACAATGGAGGCCTTATCTAATGGGTAGACACTTCAAGGTTAAGAAAGATCATGATAGCCTAAGATATTTTTTGGAACAAAGACTATCTTTTGAGCAGCAACAAAAATGGGTCACTAAGATGTTAGGATATGAATTTGAGATTGTATATAAGAAAAGGAAGGAAAATATTGTAGCATATGCACTTTCAAGGAAGGATGAGAATGATGAAGCCTTACTATGTTCCCTTTCAATATTACAAGAAAATTAGGTGGAGGAACCCAAAGTAGAGTGGCAAAATGATGCTGTGACAAGTAATCTCATCCAACAATTAAAAAGTGATCATAGTAGTTCAGATAAGTTTTGTTGGAAGGGAGATACTCTTTGGTATAAAGAGCATTTGTATCTCTACAAGAATTCCACTCTTAAACACAAGATTCTCACAAAGATGCATGAGTGTCTAGTTGGTGGTCATTCAATATTTTTGAAGACATGTCATCGAGTCAAGCAAGATTTTTTTTGGGAAGGGCTAAAAGGTGATGTTCAAAAATTTGTGGCTGGATGTTTGGTTTGTCAAAGGAATAAAGGGGAAACAATTAAGACACCAGGTCTCTTGCAGCCCTTATCTATTCCTAGTCAGCATTGGGAAGAGGTATCCATGGACTTCATCACAAAGCTTCCCAAATCTAAAGGTCATAATGTCATCATGGTAGTAGTTGATTGCCTCACTAAATATACACATTTCATTGCATTATCACATCCTTTTATAGCAAGTGCAGTGGAAAAATATTTTTTGGAGAATATCTAAAAGCTACATGGTACACCTAAGGTTATTGTTAGTGATCATGATCCTATCTTCATTAGTCACTTTTGGAAAGATTTATTCTCATGTTTGGGTACTCAATTGTCTCATAGCTCTTCATACCACCCTCAATTAGATGGGAAAATTGAGGTTGTTAATAAGTGTTTGGAAGGGTATCTATGTTGTTTCACTTTAGAGAAATAGTCTCAATGGGTAGATTGGCTACCACTTGCAAAATGGTGGTATAACACTTCTTTTCATAGCTCATAAAAAATGTCTCCATTTTTGGCACTTTATGGATATCATCCTCCTTCCATCACATCATCATTAAAGGTGTCACCAAGAGTTCAGGCAATAGAGGACCACTTGCTTCATCAATAATAGGTACTTTTAGGACTCAAGGAGAATTTAGCCATGGCACAAAATTGAATGAAACAATAGGCTGACCAACATCATAGTGAAAGAAGTTTTGAAGTTGGGGATTGGGTCTTCTTGAGATTGTAGCCTTATAAGAAAATCTCACTAAATCAACAAAAAAAGAATAATAAGTTGTCTCCAAGGTATTATGGGCCATACCAAATCATGCAAAAGATTGGTAGTGTTTCCTACATGCTAGAGTTTCCACCAACAATGAAGATACATCCAGTTTTTCATGTTTCCTATTTGAAGAAGGTAATTGGGCATAATATTCGGACTCAAATAGAACTAACAAAGCTCGATGAAGAAGGGAGAATCATTTTTGAACCATAGTGCATTCGTCAAACATG
Organism: Sequoia sempervirens; assembly: GCA_007258455.2. NCBI lineage: Eukaryota > Viridiplantae > Streptophyta > Pinopsida > Cupressales > Cupressaceae > Sequoia > Sequoia sempervirens. Next base: position 73,209,455 of record VDFB02047230.1, on the reverse strand, counting down.
CATGAAGAAGTTGAGGAATAGAACTCTCACTGAGTATCTCATCCAATGGAAGAATTTACTAGTTGAAGATGCCACATGGGAGGATGAGGAGTTCATTCAAAAGAATCCAAACTTGATTAGCATTGAGGAAAATGCTTCTTTGAAGAATGGGGGCATGCTATGCCCTTAATATTGGTGTACATTGGGTTATGAATAGTTAGCTTGTGGCTATCTTAACTCCTAATTAAGTCATGTTATCATTAATATAATATTATTTAGTTGGTTAGGTCAGACTAGGGCTTATATAGTGGTGCCTAAGTTGGCCTAGGTGATATCCTAGGCATAAATAGGTATATATATGAGGTTGTGAGTCTCATTTTATCATTAGATTGTGAATTGTGTTCTCATTGGAGATATTTGGAGGTTTTCCCCCTCAAAGTGGCTTGTTATTCTCAGTTATTATCAAGTATTTACAACATATTTCATATCATCTTCTTCTATTGTGCAAGTTATTTCATTACAATAAATCACACACACTACTTCTTGTTATAGATTACATATTGAATTTTCTAACCATTTTTATTTTTATTGGTCTATATGATTAGATCTGCATACTAAAAATGTTTTGTAGGATTGTGGCATACATGCCCCACCAACATCTTCAAGAAATTTCATATCAACAATTTTATGTGAAAGAGATGAATGCCAAATATTCTATAGGAAATTATACTTGGATGGCACATGCCAACATTGTGGTGTCTTGCAATGTATGCCAATATGTGAACATATGGAAAGAACACATGTAGTTGGAAATGAACTAGTAGAGTTTGACAAGTATAAAATAGTGGCCTATAATAAAAAAGATGGTAAAGAAGCAAAAGGTGTGATTTGGTTATTCAAAAGATTCCAGTGTACCAGTTTATGTCTACATTTCATGATAGTATAGTGTATGAGTATGCAAGGCATACCCATATATCTTGATGGTTGGACTTGCAAATCAAGTTATGCAAGGACACCTTTCCACTTGGTAGCATTGTTTCAGTCATTGAATTTGCAGAGAACTACAGTCTATAGCCATAGTGTGAGGTGCAATCACAATATTACAACTCCACATAGGTTTCTATATTAGTGCACATATGTAACATTCATTCATACAACTGATAGTACAAATGATATTAGGAAGGTATTGGGGGAGTACCACTCTTACATCAGTGATGATCACACACATTCTATAGAGTTCATGCAAGGTTGCTTTTAGTTGTTCTACCATGATTTGGATAAAAGGGGCATATCATATAGTCAACATATAATATGGTTGGATAACTGTGCATCACAATTCAAGAACTCATAGATGTTCTATTGATTGAGCGGGATGCATAATATTACAAGTGTTCAGCATATGTGGAACTTTTGCGAGGTTGAGCATGTAAAGGGGAAGCATGATGGTGTAGTAGCATCTATCAAAAGAGCCATAACACAAGAAGAGTTAAAGTATAAAGAAAATGCAAAGTTGACAAATGAAAAATCAATCATCGAGTGGTGTAATGCTTTGATGGGTCCAAGTAATAAAGGTAAGTCTCAAGTTCATAGAGTTTTTTGGTTGATAGATGATACTAACATTGCACCATATGAGGATTGTTGTACACTAACAAGATCAAGTGAGCTACACTCTTTCAGAAACTCAAATATAGGTTCATAGAGTATACATACGTGAAAGATGGAATGCTTTTTCTCTTCATGTATAATGGGAGACTAGAATGTGTGTGATTCAAAGGGGTGGGTTGATGAATGGTGGTTAATTTTTCTTAGCCCACTTGACATATATCGGCTCTCAATGACACTCGAACTGACACAGATGGAATCATCGGTTGAATTTGATCACATATCAGATCTGGTTCATCCAATTAATATGTCTACTTGCATAGTTTTTGAAATTTCTAATGTTATCTTAGTTTGTAGTGTTTTTGTAATGCTAACTAATTAAGTCTAATTTGATGCTCTTATCAATGCAAGGTATGTTTATGTAATTATTACAGATGATTACAATGAAGAGGGAACAAATTATTACTTGTGTGATTGTATTGAGGCTAAAAAGAAATTAGAGGCCCTATTTATTGATGGAGAAAACATCAAATTCCCTACAGGCTCAATGGTTGTTACTGGAACATGGCTTAGAAGGAACCCACATAAGCTTATTAATGTTTTTCTCTTTCAGGACTTTGACATGCATTAGAAGATTCTTAATTACTTGAATCTTATTGTGGCATCTAATGTTCATTTGATACAATATCGAGGTAGGCCTTTGAACAAGAATTTGTGGAAGGTGTGTGAGTCTGACCATGAGGCAATACTTGATACAATAAAAAGTAGAGCAGACCTAGATGGTTTGTTGGATTAATTTGTAAGTATGCACATTGATTTCGTAGATGTCATGTTATTGATATTAATGTATTGCAGTTGATAGTTAGACCTTTCATTTCTATATTTCAAGTTTACATATGTTTTTCTTCCAATTTTACATGTGTTTGTCTTTTCTTTGCTACTACATTTTTACACACATATAGTGAATATTGGGCAGATTATATGCATATTTATGGTTTCACCATTTAACCATTTGGAGACCTCAATTTAAAAACTTGACCTTTGTAACCCTAGATCAAACTTGGGAGACCCTTCCTCAACCATCATTTCACCTAAAACATCAACCATTTCCATCATATCCATCCAAAATACATCATATTTCCCTCATCTTAGCATTTTCATTCATTATAATAACCTAGTCATCACAACCATCATCGTTAGACCTTGTTCCTTTCGGCCATTAGCCTACCCTTAAGCCTTGATGAAAAAGCACTTGATCTAAATCTCAAAGTAAAAATACGAAAAATAATTTAGAAGATAATGAAAAGGAATACTAGGGGGTGTTAATAGGCAATAGTAGTAGAGATGAGAAAAATGTGTGGATGGTCAAGTTATAGATGCAAAAGCAATAGTTGGAAGTGTTGAAATTGAAAAAAAACAACTGAAGACTAAAATTAACCACTTATAAAAGGAATTAAAAGATAAAAAGAATATTTTATCATCAATGAAAAGGAGGTTAGTTTTCTCTAAAAACACTTAAAAAAGAAGCATACCGAAATGAATGAGATAGAAATGTATTCAATGAAGAGATTCTTCCTGCTCTCAAAAAGTTGAGGAAGGTGTGTGTGTACATTTTTCTTTGTTTGTCGTGCGACCAAACCAAAAATTACAACATGTTTGGATGGGTATGTTTAGGATAGGCATGGTTCTTTTTTGCACTTGAACATGTTGAGACAGTCTGAGCTACATTATACCGGCGATATCCCTTAAGAGTCCAAAGTACAAAAATGTAGCAATATTTGACAAGCTATTACTTAGAAACTATGTCACTTAGAAACATTATGTATGAGGATAGAAGATCATGTAGGTAACCTCTACAATAACCTCTCTCAATTTTTGATATCTCGGAGGTATTTTCTGATGGTGTCAAGTTTCCAGTTGATGGAAAAAGGGTCAAATACATGTAGCATAAAGTTGCAAAGGGGTGTAACTTTTGTTCTACTCCTTGTGTGACCAAACTGGTAGTTCTAACACATTTGTATTGGTAGGTTTATCCTATCAAAGGTTATTTTTCACACCCAAACACACTGAAATAGTTTGAGCTACATTGTATCATTGAAGTCTCTTAAAAGACCAAAGTGCAAAAAAATAGCAATCTTTGAGGAGCTATTACTTAGAAATTGTGTCACTTAGAAACAATCCATCTGAGGATATGGGATCACATAGAGCTCCTCTATAATAACCCCTCTTGGTTTTTGATATCTTTAAAGAATTTTCTCGTGGTGTCTAGTTTTTAATTGATAGAAAAGGTGTCAAATGCATGGAGTGTAAAGTTGCAAAGGGGTGTAACTTTCGTTCTACTCCTCATGCAACCAAAAAAATGATTCCAACATGTCTGGATGAGTAAATTTAGGCTAGGAATGGTCCTATTTTGCACCCAAACATGCTGAAATAGTCCAAGCTACATTATATCGATGATATCCCTTAAGAGTCCAAAGTGAAAAAAGGTAGCAATCTTTGATGAACTATTATTGAAAATCCATGTCATTGAGAAACATTTTATCTAAGTCTATGGGATCACGTAGGGCCCCTCTATAATAACCTCTTTCAGTTTTTGATATCTTTTGAGACTTTTTCTAGTGGTGTCTAGTTTTTAGTTGACAAAAAAAGTGTTAAATGCATGTAGTGTAAAGTTGTAAATGGGTGTAACTTTCGTTCTCCTCCTCGTGAAACTAAATTGACAATTCCAATGCATCCGGATGGGTATGTTTAGGCTATCCATGGTCATGTTTCACACCCAAACATGTTGACACAGTTGAAGCTACATTGTACCAACGATATCCCTTAAGAGTCCAAAGTGCAAAAAGATAACAATCTTTGACGAGTTGTTACTTGAAAACCGTGTCACTTAGAAACATTCCATATGAGGCTACAAGATCACATAGGGCCTCTCTACAATAACCTCTCAATTTTTGATATCTCTAAGGCATTTTTCTGTGGTGTCCAATTTTTTGTTGATGAAAAATGGTTCACATGTATGCAGTGTAAAGTTGTAAAGGGGTGTTGTAGTTAGGGTAAAAAATATTAGGGAAAATGCATTAAAAATATATAATAAAACCCTAACAAGCACAATAGAGCACAAACTAGTATGAAATAAAAATAAGAAAGCAAAGCAAACCGATCTCCAAGCTAGATTTGATTTATCTCCATTGCTCTTCTCCACCTCACATAAGCATGCAAGATTTTGAAGGATTGAATGATTTGATATGTTGATGCCATTTACTCATTTTCGTAGCATAATGATAAGATGGAGATGATAGAGGAAAAATAGATAGATAAATGAGAAGATTGGAGGAAATTTTGGTAGAGTGTGGATACTAGAAGAAGATCAATCTAAATGGCATGTGAAAGGCTAGATTTATAGGCAAGAGCTGATTTGATTCAATGGCCAAGATTAAAGTCAATTATGTGATGTGTATGGCTAGGATTAAAAGTTGATTTTAGTGCCTATGCCACACATTAAGTGGGTTATGACATGAGGCTAAAATTAGGATGTGAGGGAATAAGTGGGAATTTTTTATTTATTTTAAAGGAAGAGATGCCTATGAAACACAAATAAGTGGGGCTAAAAATAGGATGTGAGTGTGAATCTCATAATTTAAATAATATAATTATTTAAATTATTTGTGCATGTGAAGAGTTGTAGTCATGTGACACATGTTGCTATGTGACAATAAGTGAGGGATTTATTCAAATATTTAATTTGAATTATTTTGAGACATGTGAAGGGTAATTAATTAAATAAATGAGATTTATTTAATTAATTGAGAAGGTTATTAAGTGGAATAAATGGGATAAGTGGGATAATGTAATGACCTAGGGTAAAATATTACAAGACATCTTACAAGGTCATGTATTGACTAGGTAATGTTATGACATGGATAATTTTGGGTGTCTACAAGTGTAACTTTCATTCTTCTCGTGCAACCAAGCCGACAGTTCCAACATGTTCAAATTGGTGGTTTTATGCTAGGAAAGGTCCTATTTCATACCCATACACACCAAAACAGTCTAAGATACATTGTATCGACAAAGTCTCTTAAGAGGCCAAAATGCAAAAAACGAGCAATCTTTGAGGAGCTATTACTCAGAAAATGTGTCACTTAGAAACAATTTTTCTAAGGCTACAGGATCATGTAGGGCCCCTCTACAATAACCTCTCTTATTTTTTGATATCTCTAAGGAATTTTCCCGTGGTGAATTTTTTTTTGATGCTCCAAAAACTATCAGATGCATGTAGTGTAAAGTTTCAAGGTAGGCTACTTTTTGTTTTGTTCTTCATGGGGCCAAACCATTAGCACCAACACATCTAGTTAGACACATCTACGTTAGGCATGGTCAATTCCCTTCATTATAAAAGGTTCATAGTATTTCCTATTCGAAGGGTCACAACTTTTCATCTTTGAAATGTCACAACCTAAATCATATCATCACTATTCATGATAACCTAAATTAATTGATTTGTAATATTGCCTAAGGTTGTATTCTTAATTGTATTCTTCAAGGATGTTATGGATTTCTTTCTCAATGATAAATTTCTCTCCCTTTTATTTTAGTGCTTATCAACCTATAAAGCATTTTGACAAAAAATGTTTTCAATACACATGGAGTAATCTTGTTGAAGATACATCTGGTCATGAAGTAAACAAATAGATATACATAATACTGTTAGAGTAAAGGTTTTAACTTAATTATATTAATTAAGTTACCTTTATTCCACTCTTAAGATTTCACTTTAGATGCATAGTGTGACATTTAATAATTATATTAATTATTAAATGTCTACCTATTAGGGTTACTTTTTAGGTTTTGCTTGATCTCCTTTTAAGGATTGATCTTTGTAAATATTTGCTATTGTTCTGATAATATATCTCTGATATTACAGAGCTTCAAACCCTCGCTTGCTTTTTTCTCTATTTTTTTCCCTGTGACAGGTATCCCTTTGCATGCAGGTGTTCTTGGACTTTGAAGTTGGTTTTGACAACTTCTACATGGTATTAGAGCCAGGTTGCTGCAACTTGTTCTTGTTTTGAAGATTTTGGAGCTACGAGGGTTGATCGGGCTTTCAAAAGTTTTCAGGTTGATTTTTTGTGGATCTGGCCTACTCCGTTCTTTGGGTTCATTTTGGGCCCAAACGGACCTCGCCGTTGGATTCGCAGCACCTGAAAAACCTATATTTTCATATAAAACTTGTCTGATTTGGCCACAGTTGATCAGGGAAGCAAAAAAAATTTGGCCCCAGGGCCGTACAGCCTCAGGGCACAATCTACGAGGTCAAAATTCACAAAACAAAAAAAAAACAAAGGTTTTTGATTTATTTTATGCAGCCAGTTTAATTGCAGGCCGTCATCGGCCGGCCACCAAGCAGACACTAGGCGGCCTCCCAGCAGTTGCTCCAACCAGCGGAGCCACCCAACAGTTGCCAACACAACGACCGCCGTCGGCCACCGGTGGTCCGCCCGAGCGCCGCCCAAACGCCGCCCGTGCCCAGCTCCAGTGGCCCCCTACACCCCAGCCACTAGTCTTATCAATGACTGGGGGCTCCGCCCACGCGCCCATCCATAGCCCTCTGGTCGTCCACGTGACCAAGGGCCGAAGATTTTAGCCCCTAAGGGCTTCAAGACCAGTGCATGTGCCTTTTAAACCAACTTTCAGTAAAACGAGCATATGTTAGGTGTTTTAGCTCGTTTATTCAAACGAAAATAGGCATTGGAAAGCTGGCTCCAAGCTCGTATTGGTGGTACATGATTTTTTTCAAAATTTTCTAGTTTGGTTGCATATTTTCGCAGTCAAAGTTAGAAGTATTTTTTTGCACTCTGAGGGGCATAACTTGGTCAATTTTGCTCTGTTTTTTGAAAACAAATAGGCATCAGAAAGATATTCATGCGCTCTATCTAGATCTATAGTTTATTTCATTAGAAAATTCACCAAGTACACAAAGAATTGTCCTAAGCATTTTTTTTCTTTTCTTGTCTTTTAGCTGAAAAATCTCTACTGGGGTTTGGTTTCTTGCATTGTGGGGGGAGTTTTTTTCTTGCTTTCTGTCATTTACTTCAGAAAACTAGAAAATATTCATATTAAACATTCATTAAACCTTTCCAAACATGGCCGAAAACACTGCAACTATTGAACTTCTCACACCTCATAACTATCACACTTGGAAGGCATTCATGACACATCTTCTCAGATCAAAGGGGTTGTGGTCCTGTTTAGACACAATTCAACCAATTTTGACATGACCATTTGAGGTTATGCATCACAGAAATAAGATGGATGAGGCTATGGGTTTGATTTCCTTACATGTTTCAAACAACTTGTTGTTTCATCTTGATGGGTGTAACAGTCCTCTTGAAATGTGGACCAAGTTCAATGATTTATTTGGTACCATCAATCAGTTTCATGCAATACAAATTGAGACAAAGTTGACTTCACTTCTACCTGATTCTTTTCCCACTATTGAGGAATTTCTGATGAAATTCAAACAACAGAGATCTCTTCTACAGGGTTGTGGTAAGAACAAAATAGATGAGGAGTGTATTTACCTGATTCTTTCTAAGCTTCGAGGTCCTTTTCATATATTCTCTTCGACTTTTTATTCCACTATGGATGCATTGGGAAATCACTTTACCATGCCTACTTTTGAGGTGTTATGTGATTGGTTGACACAAGAGCAGGCCAAGATATCACAGTTGGATGCTCTCACAGGATCACAACACCATGCATTGGTAGCACAGTCATCTCAAGGGAAGCAGAAGCAAAAGCAGAAATAGAAACCAAAGACCACAGAGCATTGGAAGGATTCCAGTTCACATCACACCTCTGATTCACCTTCTCATAAGGGGGAATTTTTGAAGAAAGACAGACCTAAGTGTGCTTATTGTACTAAGCCAGGACATGATGAGTCCAAGTGTTATGAGAGGAAGATAGATGGATATGCAAAACAGGTTTCAAATTTGACAGCTCTTCTTGAGAGGAACAATATTCATCACTCTTCTTCATCTACATCAAGTGGGTCTTCTTCTTCACCTTCTTTCCAGACAGATGGACAGGCCCCACATAAGGGTCATGCATTATGTGCAACCACCAGTTCACATTCATCCAGATGGCTATTGGATTCAGGTGCTTCACACCATATGGCATCTTCTCAGGACATGTTCTCATCTTTCGAGGCTGCATCCTCACCACATATTGATGGGTAATAACACTTATATGAGTGTATGTGGGAAAGGTTCTATCAACACTGATGACGGTACATTCAATGATGTACTATGTGTTCCATATTTGTCCACTAACCTTCTCTCCATGTATCAGATTGCTCACAATGGGATAGGGAAGACAGTTGAGTTCACACCTGATTCAGTGCACATCAAAAACATTCAGACTGGAAACATTGTTGCAACAGGGACAGTTGATCATTCTTCCCGTTTGTATGCATTCACACACTTTGTTCCACCATCTCCACTATCTGAGTTTTCCTCTCTTTCTACAAGAGAGAATGCAGTATCTGAGTTGAAGTTTGGTCACTTGAACTTATGTGTTCTTCCATCTATTCATGAGACTAGTGTTGAGACTTCTACACCTCTACCTCCTGTTGAGATCACATCTGTTCAGCAGGATTCCTCTTCAGCTATGACTGACATCGTTGCTCCACTCATCGAGCCATCAAGTGTAGTTGTTGAGGCCATATTAGAGGATATTCCTTTTCTCACAGATGACAGTTTCAGCACACCTGTTATCCCATCTTCATTGGAGATTCTATTTCAGGATCATCTTGAGTTGTTTGATTCACCATCTTGTTATTAAGACACTCATACTGCAGTTCCGTTCTTCAGTGAGCATCATCCAGGACTTCATTTTTCACCTCACATCCAGGGATTTCCTCTTCCTCTACTGTTGGATTTGTTTCTTCCTCTGAGGAGACACATTGTTTTGATCATTGGCACAGGGGTTCTCTCATTCTGGGGGGGCTTTGGAGTCTCTTCTCTCTCCTATGGGGGGTGTTAGCTCTCAAAAATGTAGGTTTGAACCACGAAAGGTTGCCAAGCTTTCACAACGTTATAGGGTAACAGACAAGGTCAAAAGATTTAGACCTTCTACTCTTCAGGTGCTGCTAAACCTGGGCGGGTGTACCTATATGAATTGGGTAGGCTTGATGTGCTTATCTTTCTTGAAATGTTTTTGCCCACAATGGCAAATAGGAGTGGACAAATGAATTCAAACTTGATACAAATAGCAATAGCAATATTCTAAATCTAAAACCTAAAATGCTCAATTAACAGATGTAAAAGAAATGAATGAATCTAAATGATGAAATTGCAGAGACCAGTGCCTTATTGGGTATGCGGAGTCAAATGAAACAGAAGTGGGCAACTTATTCTGGCAGAAACTCAAATTGTCGGCATATGATTTGTTTATAACTTGTATAAACATGTAGGATTATGACTACTGAGCTCTACTTTAATAATCCAGATGAATCTCCCTAATTAATGTGATCAACTAAGAGGATTTAATCTCTCCTTGAAAGAACCAATCAATTAATCACACATATACAGCAAATGTGTACTGATAAACTAAAAATAAACTTGTTATATCAATTTAGACAACCAGAAAGAATCAGCTTGGAGACGACTTAGTAATAATTTTAATAAATCTAACAGATAATTAACACTAGAAGTGAGTTGTAACATCAACTGATTCTCATAAAAATCTCCATTTTGAAATCATACATCATAGTCTCTGTTTATTGGAAAAATATATCCAACTGTATATTCTCTACCTTATCTACTCTAATCTAATCTGATATCATACATCATAGTCCTTTTGTCCCTTTGTATTTTGCTATAGCCTTGTGATATTGGGGAGACATCTCACAGAACACCCCAAGTGTTACCAATAGCCTTCGTGATCAAACTTGTCGCCATGACTTATTGTTATCGGAGAGATGTCATATCGGTCAAACCTTTGTCTCAACGAAACAGCCTGAGCTCACCATAGATCGCCAAGACAATAACAATCTGATGCCAATAGAAGCCCTTTTGTTTTATGTGCTTCGCTATGAAATTCCGACGTCGGTGAGACATCTCACAGATTAAAAAATGTGTTATCGATATGTAATTCCTTAATGTATTTACTAGTCGCTAAAACATGTGCATTTTCCTACCGAGAGGCATTTCCTTTTTCTCCTTTGCTTTTTCCGTGACCTTGTGATGTCGGGAAGACCTCTCGTAGACCACATTATGTTTCACCGAAAGTATTCTTTTATCTCTTGCGTCGCTAGGACAAAGCCATTCCTATACCGACATAGTCCTCATGTGTAATATCAGCAAGGCTGGAGGTCACTCGTCGAGATATTATATCGATGCCCATTAGTCTTACTGAGACTTCCTTTTGTGTTGGTCGGTGAGACCCTTTGAATTCGCTATGACATCACACCGAAGAAAACATCTCTCATCGATGAGTATTTTGATAGAAACCCTTTGAAATAAGTCAGTAAGACATATACATTTCAGTAAGACCTCACCTCGACATCCTTTGGTTCGGCAGAAATGAAACCACTTGTATTGTTCGGTGAAATTCTGCTCGATATGCATTCATTTATCGGCAGTCGGCAAGACAAGGTGAGGTCACCAAGACGCTACCCCAATGAAAATATTTTGCCGAAATATGAATGCATCCACTATTGGTTGGTGTGACATGATGCCTTCGGTGAAACATTACCCCGACAACCCCTTAGTGCTTGCCGATGAAAATTTTATCGTCGAGACAATGTGAGAATCCTGCTAAACAGAACAATAGATGAATTTTGGTCGCTATGACAGTGTGATAGTCATGCCGATATGCCTGCAGCAAACAAATGTTAACACAAAAGCATCAAGGGTCGGGGAGACCTAGATAAACTTATGCCGATATTGACCACAACGTGAAAAATCCATGACTCGATGGATTCTATGGGGTTACACGACCACAATATGGGTAAAAATATCATGAAGAAAGGAAAATGTGCTCAAGGTAGGACTCATTTGGAAAATGCATGGGTATGGACAACATGAAAATCATCAAAATTTTACAGTTCCAACAGGGGGAACATATTTTGTACTTGTGTGATAGAAGCAGTTCTTGGGGGTTCATGTTGAGTCCTCCTTCTATCTCTCTTCTTCTTTCACTCTTGTTCATCTCTTTTTGGAGAGGAGTTTTTTCCCATTGGGTTTTCTCCTTTACTCTACTTTATAGAGATTTGGTTGTATTTGGGTACCTGATCAGGCCTAGTTACCGGGACCCAATTTTACTTTCATGCATTGTAGTTACCTTTGCTTTCTTGCACATGTTTGTAGTTGCACTTTTGCTCATCTTAAGGGGGTGTTAGAGTAAAGGTTTTAACTTAATTATATTAATTAAGTTACCTTTATTCCACTCTTAAGATTTCACTTTAGATGCATATTGTGACATTTAATAATTATATTAATTATTAAATGTCTACCTATTAGGGTTACTTTTTAGGTTTTGCTTGATCTCCTTTTAAGGATTGATCTTTGTAAATATTTGTTATTGTTCTGATAATATATCTCTGATATTACAGAGCTTCAAACCCTCACTTGCTTTTTTCTTTATTTTCTTCCCTGTGATAGGTATCCCTTTGCATGCAGGTGTTCTTGGACTCTGAAGTTGGTTTTGAAAACTTCTACAAATACATGAAGTATGATGCATACACATGAATAAACATAATACATGAAGTATACATAGGAAGCATGAAGCATACATGTGAATATATGTAATACATGAAGTCTACACAAGAAGCATGAAGCATAAACATGAAAACATGAAGTATACACAGGAAGCATGAATCATACATGTGAATACGTGAAATATACACAAGAAGCATGAAGCATACACAAGAAGCATGAATCATAGATGTGAATGGTAGCATGAAGCATACACATGGAATGGTAGATGTCTTCTAGGAATTATATGAAAAAATTCTAAAGGTATGAGGTCACATGTAATAATGTCTTTCTCATTTTTAGTTGCATATTTCAAAGTGCATTGTATAATTAAATGAATTTCCTTACCATGCTACAATGATCCTACAAAGCATGGGCTTAGATGTTTAGAGGTAGAGAGACCTAGGTGTTAGATTGCATCATGTATTACTATATTCATATGATTGATTTAATGTTCAATAATCTTAGAGAAGAATAATGTTCAAACTTTATATATTTACAATTATATAAAGGAAGAGTGCATGTAATACAATTGGACTTTAAATATTTGAAGTAAACATATTTGAATTAAACCATCTATAAATATCGATTGAAGCATGGATTTATAATGCAAATATGGACACCATCAACAAAAAAGATGTGTATTAACCAAATAGCCATATAGGCATACATCAATATTTGTTGATATAAGTATAACATATATGCAAAATAGCCATATGGGATTACAAAAGAATGCCATATAGGCATACAATGTCAACTATATGCAATACAAAATATATGTCCACAAATTCCATATAGGCGTACAACAAAGAAACCCAATAATAAGTCAGTCCCCTCTAGGTGAAGAAAATATTTCATGGGTGGCCTTTGATTTTTGAGGGGATGGAGACACATATGAGAGTTGTCTACTTTAAATCCAAGGGCTACTCCTATTTAGTTCATTATAAAGCCTTAGTTGTTACAATAAAAATTATAGGCATTAATATATATAAATTACATTATAAAAAATGAAATATTTAACAAAATAATCACTTACTACCTCCAAATGATCTCTCTCCTCATTTTCCATAGTAGCAGGATTAGGATGTGGCATTCTAATGTCCTATAGAAACCATCCAAATAGAAATTAACTTCAAATCAATAATCATTTTATTTTTCAATAATACAAATTTGAAATTTACTAATCTACCTCATACCCCCATCAAAGGCATGGAGCTATCAATTGCGGAAAAGACACCATGCTCCATTGCCATATGAACATCAGGAGGTGTCTCCACCTACATCATTTGAAAATAAAACAACATTATTCAATCACAAAAACTAGAAAAGTGATTCAGGTCATGGCTTATAATTTATGAGATAGTCAACAAAATTTTGAGTACTTTGGTAGACCTATATGAAAATGTGGTAGCATAGACAAGGCAATGAATTGTTTGAATTTTTTTTAGAGAATTTTTTGATAAAATTCTTTGGTAGACATGTATGGAAAATGTGGTAGCATAGACATGACAGTGAGCTATTTAAAAAAATTCCTCAAAGAAATGTTGTCTCATGGTGATGTCCATCACTATGAGACCACATTTATTTTAGACATTTTTTCAAACAACTCATTGCCTTGTCTATGTTATTTCTTACTATTATGGTCTGATAGATTTTTTCCAAGCATCCATAGTTTGTTCGAAAGCACCTGCTTTATGTTTTTAGCCATAGAAACAAGGAAGTGAATTGTTTGATAAAATTCTTTGGTAGACATGTATGGAAAATGGGGTAGCATAGTCACCATGAGACCACAATTCTTTGAGGCATTTTTTCAAACAACTCATTTTATTGTCTATGTTATTGCTTACTATTATGGTTTGATAGATTTTTTCCAAGCATCCATAGTTTGTTCAAAAGCACCTATTTTAGGCTTTTAGCCATAGTAGCAAGGAAGTGAACTATTTGATAAAACTCTTTGGTAGACATGTATGGAAAATGTGGTAGCATAGACAAGGTAGTGAGTTGTTTGAAAAAATGCCTCAAAGAAATGTGGTCTCATGGTGATGTCCATCACCATGAGACCACATTTCTTTGAGGCATTTTTTCAAACAACTCATTTCCTTGTATATGCTATTGCTTACTATTATGGTTTGATAGATTTTTCCCAAGCATCCATAGTTTGTTTGAAAGTACCTATTTTAGGCTTTTAGCCATAGAAGCAAGGAAGTGAACTATTTGATAAAATGCTTTGGAAGACATGTATGGAAAATGTGCTATCATGGACATGGTATTGAGTTGTTTGAAAAAATTCCTCAAAGAAATTTGGGGTTTCTGGTCCCAGATAAAACCAGGTTGCATTTGGGCTTCAAGCCCAAGCTTGTGTCTTTTGTAGCCTGTGATGTCATGATAATCTATTAGAGGTTGTTGTTGGGCTGCTGGTGGTATGTGAGTTATCTTTTTAAGTAGCTTGTTGTTGTTGGCTTGATTTATGCTTATTGTTCTTCTATTGAGTTTCAACTGTGTTCTTTTGTTAAGGGTTTTGAGCCCCTTCAAAACTCATTTTTTTACCTCTAATCAAAAATATTTATAATGATAACTAATTAGTTGTTTGAATGTCTATATTGTAGGATAGCATGTCTATGGTATAGGAGTAGCATGGCTATATTGTAGGAGAAACTTGTGGAAGATACATATTTGATACAATTTCAAAAATATTTAATAAATATTTTTTAAAAATTATTATTAAAATAATTTTATAATTTTTTTTCTATATTTTCAATTTTAATATTAAATATATTAATAAAAACATAAAAAACTTTCTAAAGATATGTTTTATAATAATAACAATATACAAATTTATAAATTACATTTATTCAAACCAATAAAAAATATAGTTTCATAAATGAAATTAATTTTATTCTTATCAAATTATGAATATAGTTTCATAATAATAATTTAATTTATGGATATTGAGTTACTCTTATCAAATTATAAAAAATATAATTTCGGAAATAATACTTCAATTTGTGGGTATTAAGTTATTGTACAAATTTTCAGTGTTGGATTTGAGTAGGCTAATGGGTTATTATGTATGTATTGGTGTCTTTAGATCCAATTGAAATTAGGGTTATTGATGAAACATTAAAATAATATAATGTTTTAAAACTGACTTCTTATGAAATAGATTTAGAAAAAGAGAAAAAGGTCACTATTTTTGTGCCTAGAAAAAGTGTTGTATGTAGGAAGCTTTTTAAAGTAAGATTCTATGTTTAAGTTTTTTAAACCTCTTACATGTGTTGATTCAATCCATTTAGTCAAAGTAGTAAATTTGACTGTATTCAAGTTTTATTCTGTCAACAAATTGATTAAAAAAAAAATTGTTTGAAACCAAGACTTCACACAGACTTCTAAAATATAATCAACTGCACTTCCATCCTTATAACCTCATAATTTGCAAAGGAATGCTCCTCCATTGCACTGGTATTTTTAAATGTTTTCACCTTACCGATGCCAACATTGCTACCTAGCCACATCCACACCCATTAAAAATTAATGGTTTCCTGCAACAATAAATTGTTGCAAAGTCACAGATAAACTCTTTCCTAATACTCGTGATATGCATGATAGCTTAATCCTTGGATGTCCATATACAAGAGATGGGGGCGGGTACGTGGAAAGTTGGAGTGGAATAGCCAAAATATCAGTGGTGTTGGTAGTAGCAGCAATAATTATGGTCTTCATTTCAAAGGACAGGTTGAAGAGGAGAGTGCATTGGATTCTAGAAATATCTAAAATGAAACTATATTAATGTTGAAAAAGTAAACTTTATTCCTAAAAATTAGGCACAAGAATAGTTCACTTTTATTGTTCCTTAGAATCTGTCAATAACACACAACTTTTTTAACCAATCATATGATCAAAAAATATTTTTTATAATTTATAAAGTTAAATAATCTACAAGTTCACTTTATAAAATTGAATTTTATTTTATTTTTCAAAAAATTATTGATTTTGATTGGTTGAAAGTAAGTTTAATAATAACTAATTAAGTAACAAAAAGAAAAACTCATTGCAATAGTATTCCCTAATGACAAGAACTAATAACACCAACCAAGGAAATTTAAATGACTTCCAATGAAAATAATATGTATGATGATGATGTAGAGTAAAGAATATTTTCCAAGACAAATTGATAAACTTCAAATAACTAAATGCATTTATGAACCAAGGGTCTATTGGAGTCTCGACCAAGGGTCGAGAATCCCCTTGCTTTTAATTAATTTTAACTTTTATATATATTTTTGAAGTGTTTCTTTTTTCATTATATATATTTTTCATTTATTAATTATGATTACAATTAAAGTAATTAAATATTAAGTAAATTTTACATATGAAAAAAAGATTAAATATTTATATTCTATTCAAATAAATGATTATGTAAGTATAAGTATTTATATTTCTTCATCTCATATCGATAAGAAAAGTTCTTATGTATGAAAAAAAAATTAAGACACTTTAGTCTATTATGGTCGATGGAAGCATCTCATATTAAATCTGAGATAGTTATTTTTATATTTAGATATAAGACACAAACATATATCAATACTATCTACTATTAATTATAAAATTTTGTTAATTGTTTGGGTTCTTCCTCTTTTTGGATTGAGGAGTACATTTTCAAATTAAATTCATAATTCAAAGAATTTTTTTTTTTTTTCAAACTTAATCAAATCCACCTTTAGATTTTACCATTATAGATTAGAACATTCCTAAGATTAATATTTTCACTATTTTGGATTCAATGTAATTCTAATCAAATATTGAAAACAATAAGATCACTATCTTCCTTACACATCTAATAAGTTTGATACATGCTTCTACACAACAATCCCATGCATAAGAGTATCTCATCTGGGTAATGGCCATTACCGAGGGTATGAGTACCCTTACATCTATGGGATATGAGTATCCCTTTGTATTTTACAGATATACATTGTTGGGGGGAATAAGGGCGTGGATTGGGATCTAATTTTGTGGCTTTCGAGTAGTGTTGTTGTGGTGTTAGTAAGAAGATCATGTGGAGTTCTATTGGGAAGTTATGATTATGATGTTATATTTTGTTTCCCCATGTCCGGTTGAGCCCCTACTCCCCATAAGTGCTTCACCCTTAGGGTAAACCAATGTGGTAGAAATGTGTTGTATTTTCTTTTTATGTGAATGACTTGAGTGAAGATTGTTGTACAGGTGAGAATTGTGTCATAGTGCATGCGTTGAGTCTTTTCAAGTGGCTAAGTGCTTCCCCATGTTCGGGGATGGGTTGTCTCACAACCCTATGGATGGGTAGAGAGCCCATAGGCATATTGTGTTTTTTTTCTATCTTGTGTATTTTTTAGGTTTTGGATGGAGATTGAAGATGTGTTTTGGAGTTGTCCAAGTATTTGGAAAGAATTTACAAATGTGTTTGAGGAAAAAAAAAACTCTTTGTTTCATGATGTATTAAGTGAATCAAACAATATAGATCTTAAGTAAAGAGTGAGAGTTATAAGGTTTTGTTGATTTAATGTATTCAAGCATGCAACTTTGTACTATTCTAAAAAGGAAAGAAAATAATAGTTTTACTCAATGTGCAAGAAAATGTATTTTGTAGAAAGCCAGTGTCTTTTTAAAAGAACAATAGTAGAAAAGTTATCTTTATGTAAATTGTAGACATATAAAAATGACCTAGGCCTACAAGCTCTATTTTTCGTCATATTCCTCCTAGCATAATGGTCTACTTTCAACTATTAATTAAATAATTCTCAATTATTTAATTAATTCATGACTCTTATTTTTCTTGATTATTTAAATTTATTTATTTAAATTCATCACTAATTCTCTAATGTCTTTCCATAATTAAATAAATTCCTAAATTTATTTAATTATCTTGGTCCATTAATTCTTCTTGATTATTTAAATAAATAAATTTTATTTATTTATTTAAAATACGTCATTAATTCCTAAATGTCTTCTCATAATTAAATAAATTCTTTAATTTATTTAATTATTGTCCACCTTAGCATTTTCCTTATTTTAAATAAAATTATTTATTTAAAATGGTCCCACTTTCTAATTTTCCCTCTTTTAGTAAATAATTCAAATTAATTATTTACTATCACATGGCCCCACCTTTTTGAATTAAATTGATTTTTAATTCAAAATAACATTTTCTTCCATAAATCAAGTAATTTCTAACATCATTTGATTTTCCAGCTCCCTCTTATGTGCCATCCTTATCTCATTGTCACATGCATTTGTAGCCCTTGATTTGATTTTCTCAAATCAAATCTTGTCCACTCATTTCAAAATTTCCCTAATGTTTCTCTAACCCTAATTGTGGGTTGTCATATTGAATCTTGTCCATTGATTCTAGGGCACTGGTCAATCTTCAATCTTGGTCATTCATCCAAAATTGCATTTTCTATAAAATGGCAATTTTGGTCTCATACATCTCATGACATCTTAGCTCTTACAATCTCATCTTAGGCATACTTCACTTCTTTTAGCATTTTTGGCATACTCTAGGCTTATTTCATAGTTGCTTACTAGTTGCATAGTTGGATAGTATTGCATTTGTCATTAAATCCTTCAACATTTTTCTTAGGTCTTGGCATAGTCATAGGTTGCTCACATAAAATCTGAGGGAAAACTACATAATGCAACAAATAAAGAAGGTGTAATGGAGGTCAATCATGGAGTTTGAAGATATTTGGTGAGATTATTCCTTTTATTTTTATGTTTTCCTCCTTTGTGCTTCATTATTTACTTTGGGTTTTATTTATTTATGCACTAATATGCTAACCTAAATATTTCCCATAGTTACATTGGTGAACCTAATGCCAAAATCATGTTTTTTATAGATTTTCGTATGAATTTTCATTTTTTTGCAGGTACAAGTACAGAATGCCACATTAATAGTTTTTTGAGCCACAAATGTTCTATTGTGACACATTTGCTTTGCAGAGTGACACATCCACCATACCGAGATGCATTTGAATGACAAAAAGCCGTATTTTCTCTACTATGATGCATCTAAGACCCCGAATGACGCATTTTTAGACTGAGACGCATTCGCTCTACATATCGACACATCTAACTGGTAAATTCTAGTGTACGGACCTGAGATGCATTTTCTTTGCAGAGTGATGCATTTGACTGGTAAAATTTTCTTTTTAAATTTTATAGATTTTTTCTAGATTTCTATTTTACATTTTATAGCTTAGAGGTTTTTGGGTTACTAATTTTCTATTTCCAACTTGTGGTGAGGAGTCTAACCTTGTTTTGTTGATTTTAGTATCACATTTTCAATTCCTTAAGCAAACAATCAACAAACAACAACTTGCATTTCACATTCATAAGGTTAAAATTTACATGTATTCTCGTGGCATGGGTTTCAAATGAACACAATCATGCATTGAAACTCATATGGTTAAAATAAACATGCATTCTCACGTCATGGGTTTAAAATGAACTTTGTCTTTTACACTTCAAGTTAAAAGTTTAAAAAGAATAAAGTGTCTTAAGTGTCTTCCTCACATTATAGTTTTGGTAACTAAAATTCACAAGTGTCTCCAATTTTGTGTCACCTCAATTCAATAATAGAAGTATCCTCTCCCCTAGCACACTTGTGCAATCCTAGGTGTAAGAGAAACTATTATTCACTCTAGGAATTGGGTCTTCCTTGGTGGGAAAAATTACTCACCCCAAGGTGACTCAAACCGACAACGGAGCTCTTTAGCCAAGCTACCCCTAACCGGTATATAAATGTGAATCCTAATGGAAAACTTAGGATTACGAGTGCGGATGTGTCACATGGACAAGTAAACTCCCCAAAACCATGTTGAGTGTAACCTCTTTAGGATGGAGTTCCTCCTTATTGGAGCTAATCTTTCCCTATGTGTGGCCACTCGAACGAGGGTCCCGAACTAAAAACCTTTATGTAGTTTCCAAAATCCCATCTATTTTGTAGCACAACAACAGTCGTTGTGAAGGAATCCACATTCTTGTAGTTCTTAGTAGAGGTGATTAGCCTACCATGAGAGATTTATGGGGGATGGAAGCTTGGTTGACCTGAGAAGTGAGTGCACTATAAGGGGGAGCTCATCTGGCCAAGATTCCAGATTCATCTACTAAGAATAAGTGTGGTTGGGGAAACCCACGTGGAATCTAGTGAATATTGTGCTTGCTTAGCCTAGGATTGTGCTTGTCTTCATTGTGCATGTTTTCAAATTTTCAAAAGACAAGATATTGTGCTTTCCAAGTGTTTTATAAAGACATTGAGACAAACAAACACCTTTCATAGATCTGGAAACAATCATTCAACTTGAAACAATTCAACATTTTTTTCGAAATTGCAAACAAATTAGACTTCCATTCTGCCTACAATGCATTTACTGCAACACATTTGCTTTTCTGCACCACATTTGACATTTTTTGCAATGCATTTTCTCTAATAAGCTACATTCGCTACTCTTTGTGACACATTTGCTTATACTGCACCTCATTTGACTTACAAAAAACTCCATTTGCTTCTTTGAGCCACATCTATGACCTCAAAAGCCACATTCGCTGAAACTGTGACACATCTACCAAACTATAATGCATTTGTGACCTAAAATGACACATTTTATTGGAAAAAACAAAAGCATTGTCATAGTCCAAAACCCGAGAGAAAACTTTTCCAATATGATATCAAACATCTTTTTTCAACAGCCTTTGTCAAAAACTAAAAAGAAAATTGCTCAAATCTTCCATTATTTGCCTCTTTAGCTTGCATTTACCCATAGGTCCAAACTTGCAAAATTCTTAGTTGCATCTTTAGAAGTCCATCATCATCATTTTTCAGTCATAAATCAGTCTTTAGCTCCTCATTTCATTTGTAGATTTTGGAATAGGGAAATTTACCATACTTTACAAAATCATTTCCTTCAAGAGTAGGTTGTCATTGTACTTAGTCAACTTTGTTTCCTTTAGTCATTGTCCTTTTTGTGAGATTTTCCAATTCAAAAGTCCAGTTAGGAAACCTCACTTTGTCATCTTGTCACCTTGTCCTTTAGTCACATTAGCAAGTCCTTTGATGACCCAAATTGAGACATAGATCAAGCTTAGGGTGGTTGAGTAACCTAGATCTTTGCATTTGCATACCTTAGAACATTCAATTCATCTTAGTCTTCATTTTGCACTCCTTATTGTCAAAAACCCAAAAAAAAGTAGTCCTTATTGTCATTTGGCATTTGTCATTTCCTTAGACAACATTGTCATATTGCATTCCTTATTGTCAAAAACCCAAAAACATAGTTGCATTTGCATCCCTTATTCAAAGAAAATACCAAAAACATAGTTGTCATTTTCATCCTTCCTCCAAATTTGATCAATTCCTTATATGGTTGAGACTAGGCTTAAAAAAAAAAAAGACAAATGGCTAATTTTGGACAAGACGCCAACACTTACATCTTTTCCAATGACATGAATCAAAACATGAACCAAGACACATATTTTATCAATCCTTTTAGTGAAATGAACATTCCATCCTCTTCATGTAACCCCTTTGAATCATTCATGCATAGAGATGAACATGGACATGTATTTATGGAAGACCTAGAAGCCATTGCAAAAAATCCTGATGTAGCCTCCTTTGTGGAATATTTGGTCTTACATGATCCACAAAGATATCTAGCCATGCTCTTGGACCAAGGGGCTAAATTTTCATGTGGCTTTGACATCAACACTCTAAGGGAAACATCACCTGATCACAATGCCAACAATACAAAAAATGCATCTCACACTAGTCAACCCCAAAACAATGCAAACCATGCCTCATACACTAGTCAACCTCAAAATAATACAAACAATACCTTTGTTGGGGCCACCTCACAAATTTCCACAAGCACTATTAATGCTACCTCTAATGACACATCAAATCAAAACACAATCAATGCAACATCCATTGGAGGGACACCAACAATGTCACAAGCCATGTCACAATCAATGCCTACAATGTCAAGAACATCCTCACAGTCAATTGGAGCTACCTTTGAATCCTCAACTATGGGGGAAATCTCTTCAAACCCCCTATTTGGAGCTTCATCTAGTGTCATGGGAGCATCATCATCAAATCCTTTCATTGGGTCTTCATTCAATCCTTTTGGGGGAAATAAATGACATATTTTCATTCAAAGACCACAACCAAATGTTAACATGTCATCACAACTTAATACCAATACTTCCCAAGGGAAAAACGCCAACATTCCCCATGGACAATTCTACCAATTTGGAAAAGGCAATCAGATGACACAACATATGACTTCATTTAGGCACCAAAATATCTAAGGTCAACACATCCCACAAATATCGACTAATACTATGGGAGGACACATTCCCACATATGCATCACACATCCATACCCATCAACATGTCCCTAATCAAAACTTGCAATACCAACAACATTCAAATCAAAATACATCATACATCTCACAACAACACATTCCACAACAAAATTAGAACACCTAATCCCATCAAATTGGCACTCATGGGATACCCATCACTCCCATGTGTGATGCAACAAACAATCCTATAATTGATACTTTGACAAATCAAGTGGAAAAATTGCAAAAACAAATAGCGACTATGCAAATGTCCAATAAAAAGTCACACATTTCATATGACCTATGCCCATATCCTTTTGACACAAATCTATACATGCCACCATTCCCTCCTGGATATATGGTGCCAAATTTCACTAAATACAAAGGCAAGACAAACCCTCTTGAACACATTCCAGAATTCACAACCAATTGTGTGGATATTGCCTATGAACATACTTACTTGATGAGAATCTTCCCCAAGAGTCTTGCAGGCCCTGCACTTGAATGGTTTTCCACTTTACAAAAGGGAATAAAATCATGGGATGAACTTGCAAAAAAAATTGTAGAAAATTATACCTATAACATTGACACAGACATTTCCATCACTAGCCTATGCACACTTACACAAGAAGAAGATGGGGAGACTTTCATTCCATTCTTTTAGAGATGGAGAAGCTTAGCAAGTTGTTGCTATATTGACATACCCGAGAAATAAAAAATTGACATGTGTGTCCAAACCCTCCTTGGCCCATTGAAATATGGCTTACAAGTCCATTGGTGCACAACTTTCATAGACTTAATTGAGAAGGGTGTCCAACTTGAGAAGGCCCTTATTTCTAAGGGAGAACTAAAATATGGCCCTAAGAAAACAAACATAAACCCACCTACGGACAAGAATAAATAATGGGTCAAGAATAAGCACATTACTAATGACGGCGTTGTTGATGCTAAGGCAGTAAATGCAATGGGTCATGTACTTACTCTTAAAGGAGCTCCATAGAAAAATGCACAAATAACCACACCGACACCTATTGCTAATGCCATTCAAAATAATCATAATAATCAAAACAATCAAAACCAAGGGCAGCCATGACAAACAAGTCAATTCCCAAAAAGACGTACATATATTGCCTTGGGTGAACCAATCGAAGACGTCCTTAAGAAGCTCCTTCAAAACGGTGTCATCACATTAGAAGACCCTAAGCCATATGACCTAGGATAGTTTAAACCATCATGGTGGGATGACAATGCTTTATGTGATTACCACCAGGCTTAAGGGCATAAAACCTCTTCTTTTCGACAACTAAGAAACCTGGTACAAGACCTCATTGAAAATTGCACAATTGAATTGGGTGGACCAAAATTTATGTCAAATGCAGACCTTACTATTCACAAAAATCCACTGCAGGACCATGGTTCGAATAATCCCTCTACATCAGGTCCTAAGACAAATAATAATTGTGCCAACTATACTCACACCGCCTTTGACTATTCTGGTGGATCCATTATAAATCATGTTCGAGCTACTGATGAATACGTCAATACAATTACTGTCAAAATAGCACCTAAATGTAATGTCACTACCCATGGTGGAAAAGTCGCCATAGTTAGTCCCCCTCCTCCTAGGCAGTCAAAAATCACGATACCTGGTCCCTCCGCTAAATAGTCACAAATAGGTCCATCTACCAAACAGTAACAACCAAAGGGATAGTTTAACCTTATCGACCAACTAGGAAGAACACTTGCATAGATCTCTATACTCGAGCTGCTCTGTATTTCTCTCGTGCATAAGGCCATACTTGATAAAACCTTACAAGATCCCTTAGTCCCTCATGACATTGATTTCAACAATTTTGAAGCCATGGTGGGATACTCAACCACTCCCCATCATGTAACATTTTTAGACCAAGATTATTCATCACTAAAGTCCAATCATAACAATGCATTACACATTAAAGTCTTTATTTATAAGCATAATGTTAGACAAGTTTTAGTAGATGGTAGAGCGAGACTAAACATATGCTCCTTAAAATTGGTTAAGGCTCTAGGCTTCTCTAATGCTTGTGTAGATGCTACAAAGAGCATTGTTATAAAGGTGTATGATGATGAAGAATGTTCCTCTCGAGGTGTTATCACTCTCCCTATTAGAGTTGGGCCAGTCATTATGGATACAACATGTTAAGTCCTAGATCTTGAGTTACCCTAGAACATCTTGCTTGGTCAGCCTTGGATTCATGCCTTAAATTTTGTTCCATCCACTTACCATCAATTCCTGAAGTTTCCTTTTTACGACACTTAAATTACCATATATGGAGACCCCGATCCCTTTCAGTATTGCACTAATCTAAGGGGTATTTCTGAACATTAGGTGCTCATCAATCAAGAAGCTCCAAGCTCCTCTTCTTCCAAATTCATCAGCCCATCCACACTTTCCAAATCATCCACATCCACCCCTTCCACTTCCGCCACACCACTCCCCTCCATTCCAAAGGCTGATCCCAATGTCAAGATCCAAGAACAAGGATGTGGAGAGTATAAATTGAACATGACCTACTACATCACCAAAATACCCAAGTATCCTAAGGCCTATGGTCAACCTTGTTTTAGAATGGAGCTTAAAGAAAATTTTCAAAGTTCCTCCAACACGCATTTTTATAAAATAGGGAGAAATGAGCAATGAAGACATTGAAGACCTCTCAACATGGATTTAAAAGACCCAAAAGATCTATCCCCATTACTAGTCTAGATATACGACAAAGTCTATGATATAAAGAAGGCAAAGGGCTATGATGGAATTAGTGGCCTTGTCAAAAATAAAACTAGAATGCATAAACTAATAATTCCTTCTCGAAGACCAAAACTTCTTGGGTTAGGGTTTGGGCTACTTGAAAATGACGATCAATGTACCAATGAACTTTTGGGTGAGAGCGTGAATGCTTCGAAAAGTGTCAAGACTATTGAGGAATCCCTTACCGAAACCAACTCTCATGGGTGGGAATTTTGCTCCCAACAATCCTTGAGTGACTGTTTCCTTGATGAATTGTTCCTTGAACCTAGAGAACCTACCTTTGAAGAAAGATTTTGGCAAATGTTTAAGGTTGATCCAACACATAATAATGACAATCCTAAAATCCCAAGGAAACAAGAAGACTAGGATAGACTCTTTTTCCCAAGGAACAATGAAAAGCCTTAATTATCTTCGGATCCCATTAACCATTCTTCTTCCATACCTTCCTAGCCATCTGAATGTTATGATCATCACTTGGATTCATCCAACTCGCTAGATGACACTACCAACCCCAATGCCAGTCCATTTGTCCCTTATTTTTACAATGAGTATGAATCAAGTGAAGGAGAATATTGGATAGAATCCAATTGGGAGTTGGATGATGACAATTTTATCTTTAACCTCTCTGAATTTGTCTACATGCTTTACACGTCCTCCCCACCATTCACCAACATTGATAATGGTATTTCCCTAGTCTTCCCACAACTAATTGATTGGGACCAACAAAACCCGCCAGTTATGGACATATTTTAGAATGATGAGGCTATTGCAGAATTCATGGGACTGCGTGAAGACATACCAAGTGGAGACCATAAGGCTGGATTTCTATAGACCTAGATTGTGTAGCCTACTTTGGGGAGACTGCACCATCCTCTAGTCACAAAATTAAAAATAAAAATAAAACAAAAAATGACACGTCTTTAGGTGAAAACCAAAAGGCACCTTCTGACAATAAAAAAGTAAAAATAAATGATGTATCTGTCGGTGAAAACATCTCCGAGGTGCCCAAGGATGGAGGATTGGAATTTCTCCCCATGACTCAGGAAAAATTCAAAATATTGATAGAGGACACCATGGAAGTCAACATAGCTACAAAAAAAGATCCCAAAATTCTCCTCTTTGCAGCATCTTTGATAGAGGAAGAGAAACCTGAATTCCACAATTTTTTTTCAGAGCATAAGATTAATTTTGCATGGTCATATGCCGATATGCTTGGGTTGGATCCAGAATTGGTCTTACACCATTTGCCATTACTTCTAGATGCCAAGCCAGTAAAAAAAAAGCTACGTAAAATGCATCCTCAAATAGTCTTGTTAGTCAAAGAAGAACTAAAGAAATTGCTTGATGTGGGATTCATACGATCAATAGACTATGCTGAATGGATTTCAAATCTTGTTCTAGTCACAAAGCCAAATGGCCAAATACGCATCTGCACAAACTTTCGTGACTTGAACAAAGTGTGTCCAAAGGATGACTTTCCATTACCAAACATAGACATCATAGTTGACCTTACAACATGATACAAGATGTTGTCTCTCATGGATGGTTTCTTGGGTTATAATCAGATTTGTATTGCCCCTGAAGATCAGCATAAAACAACATTCACCTATCCTTGGGGTACATACTATTGAAACATTATGCCTTTTGGTCTCAAGAATGTAGGCACGACATATCAAAGAGCCATGACAACAATATTCCATGACATGATGCACAAGCTAATGGAAGATTATGTGGATGACCTTTTGGAAAATTCTTTGACACATAAGGATCACCTCGATGTGCTAGAAAAAATATTCAAAAGACTGGAAGAATACAAGGTCTGCTTGAATCCTAAGAAATGTGTCTTTAGTGTAACATCAGGAAATTTTTTGGGATACATAGTTTCTCACAGAGGCATTGAAGTTGATCTGACCAAAGTGAAAGAAATACTAGACATGCCCCCTCCAAAAGGAATAAGTGAACTGAGGAAATTGCAAGGTAGGTTGCAGTCTATCTATGGCTTCATCACACAATTGGCCAACAAGTTTCAACCATTTAAGTATCTCCTATGCAAGGGCATCCCCTTTGTGTGGACTAATAGATGTCAAGATGCCTTCCAACTAATAAAGGATTATCTATTGTATCCACCTTTTCTAATTCCACCAATCGAAGGGAAACCTTTGATTTTATACATTTTTGCAATAACTTCAGCACTGGGGGCATTACTAGCACAAAACGATCATGATGAGAAGGAAAGGGCCATATACTACATCGGTCATAAACTAGTTGGATATGAGCTAAACTACACATCCATTGAATGTTCTTGTTTAACAGTTGTCTTTGTTGCCCAGAAGCTAAGGCATTACATGTTGAATCATAGGACACAGTGGCAAAGATCGATCCCATGAAATATCTCCTCAGTCATGTAGCATTGACATGACGTTTGGAAAAAAAGGTAATGATCTTGAGTGAGTATGAACTTCAATATGTGGAACGAAAGGCTATAAAAGGAAAAGTGATAGTGGATTAGCTAGCAGATGCATCTATACAAGGTGATCACCCATTGGTGGTAGACTTTCATGATGAGTCCATATTTGATACATGACCTAAGTTTCCTTAGAGACTATATTTTGATGGGTCTCATACTAGTCATGGTCGAGAGCAGGAATATTTTTTATCACACTGCAAAGAGACTTCATCCCTAAGTCATTCTGCATTGCTTTCCCATGTAAAAATAATGTTGTAGAATATGAGGCACTTA
Organism: Sequoia sempervirens; assembly: GCA_007258455.2. Classification (NCBI taxonomy): domain Eukaryota; kingdom Viridiplantae; phylum Streptophyta; class Pinopsida; order Cupressales; family Cupressaceae; genus Sequoia; species Sequoia sempervirens. The sequence goes on along the minus strand of VDFB02047230.1, from coordinate 73,181,210 downwards.
TCACGGGACTCAGAATGGCCATAAAATGGAAAATTAAAACACTTCATGTTTATGGAGATTCTTAGTTGGTCATCAGCTAGGTCAATGAAAAATATGACACCAAGGACAAGGATTTCATGCCTTATAAATGAATGGTGGATAATTTTTAGTCATACTTCCACATGCTTTCTTTTCAACAAGTTTTGAGGGCACAAAACAAGGTGAAAGATGCGATGAATACAATTGGATCTCTCCTAGACATTTCAAGTAATGTGCCACAGTTTGAATTCTTGGTGGAACAAATTTTTGTTCCTACATATGACATTCCAAAGTCAGAGATGGTTTGTGAGCTTGTTGGTCCCAACTCACCATGGTATCAAGACATTTATGACTATCTCTAGTCCTAGACCCTTCCCCCCAACCTATCCAACAACCAATGAAAGTCCTTTATTTGTAAGTCTACTTGATACACCATCATTAGTGACACCCTATACTGTCGTAACTTTGACAACACCCATCTTCGATGTCTCGACACTGATGAAGCATGAACAACCTTACGCGAGGTACATGAGGGTATATGCAGATCTCATTCGAGTTGTTCTACTTTAGCCAAGAAGATAATGAGACTTGGGTATTGCTGGCCGACAATGGAAAATGATGCACTTGAGTTTGTCAGAACATGTCGCTAATGTAAGATACATAGTGATTTGATTCATGAACCAATATAGGAACTTCAACCGATCACTTCTCCTTGGCCTTTCACACAATGGGGACTCAACCTCATGGGAAAAATCCATCCTACCTCTTCCAACAGACATAAATTTGTTATCACCACCACTGATTACTTCACTAAGTGGATCGAAGCCATCCCCCTCACATACATAACCGGTAAGAAAATTTCCAAATTTATCCTCAATTATATCATCTGCTAGTACGATATTCTGCAGTCCATCATCATAGACAATGGTCGTCCTTTCAAGAACCAAGACATCTGTGAGTTGTTTGAACGCTTCCACATATAATATAATTTTTCCATGCCATACTACCTACAAGGAAATGGTCAAGTTGAGGTGTCTAATAAGACAATCATCAAAATTCTTAAGAAAGTCAATTACGCTGGCTGTGACTGGCACATCCAACTTAACCCTGCTTTGTTTGCTTACCGCACCAACATCCACACGCTATAAGAGCCACCCCATTCACCTTGGTCTTTAGAGTTGAAGCCATCCTACCCATTGAGGTTGAAATTCCATCCCTAAGAGTCTCCATGAAGGGTTTGATCGATGATGAAGAATATAGACAGTCACGACTACATGAATTAGAAACGTTAGAGGAACACAGACATAATGCCTTAAATCATTTACAAGCATATCATAATCGTATCTGTTGCAATTACAACAAGAGAGTCATGGTCAGAAGGTTTGAAATTGGCAACTTGGTCCTCATGCAAAATCCTAAGAATCAGTCTAACAAAGAAAAAAATGGCAAGTTCGAGCCCAATTGGTTGGGTCCCTACATCATCACATCCTCTTTTGGTTCTAGAGCATACCAGCTAGCTACTCCAAATGATGAACAACTAACAGAGCCTATCAATAGTCTGCATCTTCGAAAGTTCTATGCATAGCATCAGAGAGCTAGGCTGAAAATCACAAAAATACAAAAAAAATTGAAAAAGATAAAAAATCGTCACCCTGATGAAAATCTGGCAGACAGGTGTCTTGGTGACACCAATTTTTTTTTTTTAAAATGACTAAAATAATAAAGAGAAATAATTCGTCCAATAGTGAAAAATCAATAAACAAGCACTTTGGATAAGTACCAGGGTGAAAACACGGCAAACAGGCGCCATGTGTAGTCGATTTTGCTTCGCCATTTATTGTCACTCTATCTACCTTAGTCCATAATAAACACCCACTTTTCTAACTCCATCATGACACCCTTCACAAAAACCTTGCTATTCCTTTCATGATTGAAAATGGTTGATATTAAGTCTTGTGTATCGTCCATCCATCATCCCATGCACGTCCTTTTCAGGTCTTTCAAACCTGGTTACTCCTAGATCTAACTGGGGGCAACTCCTTTATCATCTAACTACAGTGGGTATTGCACATGGTCCTGTCAATCAAAAAATGTTCTGAAAAAGACCTAAAAATTGAAAAATGTCCTAAAAAAAGACCTAAAAATCAAAAAACATCCTAAAGAAATACAAAAAAATAAAAATATGACAAAAGCACAAAAACAGAGTCATATATTGTCAAGTCAGTCAGTCAGTTAGTCTTCTTCATTTGTCAAACTATGTTGTCTCTATGCATTTGCTACATAGGAAAGACTCATCTTTGGGCCCCTAAGACGTTAGGTCAGTGCTTTTAGGTTTATCAAAATAAAATCATGACTCAATCTTTAGTCATCTTGACAAATTCATTGGTCATGTCGAACTACGAGGTCTCTAAGTGTATGACATAGGCAAGGCCATCAGTCAATGAGCCCTGAGGCCACACTAGGTTAGTCCATTAGGGTTCATTACATTGCACTGGCACACACGTCAAATGTCTTCATGTCAAACAAGTCATTCCAAAACAGATAAACTCCTAAAAACAAAAAATTAATCAACATGTCAATTACATCAGCATGTCAACATAGACATGTAGTCAAAATAGTCAAACTTAGTCAACCTCAGTCAAACTCAGTCAAAATTAGTCAAACTATCAATTCTTGGTTATTCTTCAGATGTGTCCTTCTGAAGGATTACCTTTTTTATATACTTAGGCCTTAGGATGTGTCCTTCCTAGGAATTATCACTATCACCTGGCATTTTGAGGATCCTCACAACATTTGAGGATCGATCCTCTCAACACTAACATCATTCAGGATGTGTCCTACCTGAATTTGACAACTTTGGAATTTCATCACCTAGACATCAACAACTTTGGAATTTTGTCACCTAGACATCGAAAAACCTGGCATCTCGACATCGTCAAACTTGGCACCTTGACATCAAAACACTTGACATTTAGACACTCTTGGAAAACACTTGGAAAACATTATCTTGGCATTTTTCCTTTAATTTCTCATCATGCTACTAGTTTCTCAACGATGTCCTGACAACAGGATCTAGAGAAGCAACGACGTATCATGATGATTGGCTTGTCTTGTATTTTTTAGGTAGTCATGTTGCTAGTTCCTTGAGGATATCCTGGCAGGCCAAAAAAAATTCATGACTTGTCTTTATTGTCTGTTTTGTCTTTCTTTTATGCTTATGGTTGATTGTGACAAAAAGACTGAGTCAATCACACTCTTGGTATGAGTCATGATCATCCTTGTGAGCAACTACTTGTCTCATGTGATGGTGTGACCTTGCACTCCTTGATCTATGTCATATCATGGTGTTTGTTGGCCATTACAATAATCTTCCCAATGATGATTAACAACAATTATTAGTCCTATGGCAATATGTTGAAGGATTCAATGTCCACGCTAACATCCATCTCCTTTTGTCTTGTCATTTCGCCTCGTCCATCTCATGATGATATCTTGTGACATACAACATATAATTGCATACATGATCATATAAGCACTGCATTAGGTTATTACACATTCACATATTTCCATTTACATCATTAGCTTACATATATCATTTGCATTTATCAACTTGCATTCACATAACATATAAGTGAATATATCATCCATCACATCATAAAGACATCACATATTGCATTATGCATAAACATATAGTCACATAACAAGGAATTTGTCATAAACATAGAGTCAAAAACATTACACACCCATATAGAACATACATCAGAACATAATATCATCATGGTATATAAGCATAAAATAACCATCATAATTGCATCATCATAACCATAACCATAAAAGAATATATTATAAACATAATCAACACGTAATGCATCATCACATAATACATAGCATATAGGCCATATCAAAATTGTATCATATATATAATCTCAAAAAACCATGTCATAGGATAGAGTCAAAAGATATCCCAAGAATAGAGCTTGCAGGCTCGATGGTCAAAATATAAAGTGTCATAACATAATGTCTCCAACATAATAATTAGAGAATAATGACAAATGTCCTAGGATTTTCTCTCCTAATCCCCTCGTGGAGAAGAGTGTGGTGACTGATGACCTGTGATTGGCACTGACATACCCTGTGAGGACACGACAATGTGCATCTGTGAGGCTGAGGGAACTAATATTGATGCCATCATGGTAACTGCATCATGAGTCTGAGAGGCCGATGGATCTGTAACCAGAGGTTGATTGTGCTTTGATCTATGCCCTGACCTAGATGATCCATGGCTATGGCTAGACCTATGTCCTAAGGAATTCCTATAAGAGTGATGAGACATGTGGCTTGATGAATGTCCTAAAGAGGTAGAGCCACCCACACTGCTCTGGCTACAACTGTTGTGCATGTGGTTGATACTCCCTGACCATGTCCCTATCCTGTTGGATGACCTAGATAATCCAGGCTCTCTTTGATCAAATGGAACTACCCTCTCATATAGCATGCAATACTGGCCCCTGCTCATGCTAACCCTGGATAGCTCCTTGGAAACATCTGCAACTGGCCCTGTGCATAGCCACACAAACTATGAACACCAGCTCTTTGTCTCCCGTCACCGAATCTTTTCCTAATCCCTCTAGACGCATGTGACCTCAAGCTCAGCTTGTAGGGATCTAATCTCTGCAATGGCGTCATCTAGTCTCTTCTGGATGTCTTCCAGTCTCTGGTCCACTGTGGCATCTCACGACAATGGAGGAACCCAAAATATATTTGGCTCTCCATCTATCATCCTCTCCCAGAGCTTCCTCTCTACCTCATCCATCTCATCCCCAATATCCAGCTCATCATCATCATCATCACCAACTCCCTCCTCTCCCCCCTACATCCAAGGCCTCCTCTTCTATGTGTACATCCAATGCCTCCTCCTCCCTCAGCACCTCAGCCTCTAGCTTTCTGACCTCTCCCTTTGGCCTGACCTCCTCCTCCTGTCTCTCCTCCATCTTTAGCTATCTCTCCTCCTCCCGCCTCACCTCCTCCTATCTCACCTCCTCCTTCCTAGGCTCCTCATCTCTCTCCTCCTCCTTTTGCACCTTGGGAATGACATCTAGGGAAACCCTCTCGACTCGCTGTTTAACCCTCCTCACCAGCCTCCCTCTGTATCCTCCTCTCCTCATTTTGCCACCATCGCCATCTCATTTTTCATCTCCTCCTCCATCTCTACCACCTCTCCCTTCATCTCCTCTCACTTCATCTCCTCAGCCTCTATCCCTTCCTGCCCCCTACCTCTTTGGCGTCCTCGCTGCACCCACATTATAACTGATTTGTGATCAATAGGTGCAGGACCATCGAGTTATGTCAAGGCAATGGATCTGTGAGTCTGCCACCACAAGTCAAAATATATAGTCATCCCAAGATCTGTAGGACCTCCACTCCAACCCCATAGCTACACCACCAACCCATCTATCTACTGCTTTGCAAATGGTACTGATATGGTGGGACCCCACGTAGGCTCTCACGATGATCTAGCATACTCAGTATTCCCCATAGGCACACCCTACTACTCCCTAAACTGACGTAGTACTCATTGGGGAAGGTACATCTTAATGATGAGCTATGACTATACCATGCAATCGATCAAATATCGAAACTATCAGCAAAATGGAAAATGATCACCCTCATCAGGCCACTACGCGCAATCCTTGTATGACCTCTAGACAAATGAAGTCATGGTGTCTATCCGATGTTGCCAGAATCTAGTCTCTCTGACTCTCGTTTGTTGAAGAGCACCCACATATAAGAACACATATGGTATACCATCCACTAAGTGTGCCTCTAAATAGGTGGGTGGAAGACAAGAATGTGCTCCCAAGCCTAGATCATAAGCAATGTCGTGCCACAGCTGATACTGTGCACACCCCTATATGCTACCTCGTGCAACTGATGATAAAGCATGCCAAGTAGACAAGGCCCCCATGCAAAGACTGTCCTATCACGTTGCATCCACACCAACACATCTCCCCATTTGATTGGGAATCCATGTCCCTGACGATCTCAAATGAGGACTCTGAAAATCAACGTACACAACATGGCATCCCACTATGGATAATGCTTCGCTAGGTACTCCCATTGAATCTCATATCCCTCAACGCCAAGGCTTGTGCCATCATCTGCCTCATATAACTCAGTCATATCCTGCACTCCTTAATGAGAATCATACACCACTCATGCCCCTTTGATCGGAATGTGCAAAATCCGATACACGTCCTCTAGAGTAATAGTGGTCTCCCCTGTCAGCAAGTGGAAGGATCAGGTCTCTGAGTGCCATCTCTCGGCCAATGCGGTCAAAATCCCCCTATTAGCCCAAATAATGGGCATATAGGTGACATAGTACAACCCCAGTCGCATTAGTCACGTCTGCTCTCGGTTCGTCAACTGATCCCGAAATGTATATGTAGACGGCCTGAACTTGTGCGTATAGATCGGTGGTAATCATTTTTGCACATGTAGAAACGTGAGTTAGCACATTATTACAAATCATTGTTACCATCTATCTAATTAAACATAAGCAACAAGTGAGCCTAAAGCTAAGTCAACTCTAGTTAACTATGGTCAAAGTCAAATGCATCATGTTGACTTCATTTGTGTTGTGTCTTGGCATTTGCGTCATTTCATCCATCATTTGCGTCGCACTTTGGCACTTGCATCGTTTTGACTCACAAATGTGTCATCTTCAATCAAATGTGTCATCAGTCCATCAAATGCATCATTGACAAATCAAATGTGTCGATTGGCTTCATGTATGCATTGTAATCTTGCGAATGCGTCACTATACTTATCATTTGTGTTGAAAGACAATGAATGCGTCTCAATAATTGGCAAATGTGTCACACCCAGTCGACCCCTAGCGTGACTATATTGTTTGCATCACGATGCATCAAATACGTTGAACACAAACATGAATGTGACTTATGTGCATGCATATGCGTCGTGGCGCATTCATTAATCTATTCTAAAACCCTAAAAAAACATGAAAAAAGATAAAATTACAAGGCAGGTATGGGGTACATACCAGTGGGTCTGCACCCTCTGGCCGTCTGAAACTCCAGACGATGTATTCGCTGTGCTCGGTAATGGGAATCACCATCTTTGCATGAAATATCCTAGCTTTGAGCTCTCCAAATTTACAAGTGTGAAAGTAAAAATGAATTGACTTTTACCCATTTTCAACCTATTTACAGGGTCAAAGTGGGATTTTCTTCAAGCTACTATTACTGGAGGCTCATTTGACCAACTTTGATTGGCCTGTTGATTGCTTTAAACATGTTGAAATTTGAAACGCTTGCGCCATTACTGTTTTGGTCATGAAATTAGCTTGTTGGGACACTTTCCAAATTTTTCTATCAACGGGCCAAAATTTGAAAAAAATTGTGAGGGGACATGGATACTCTATACCTTTGTTGGGGCATATTTCTAACTGAATTTTCTTTGTCACAATGCGACAAGCTGCATTATGACAAAGAGGGGGAAAATGTAGACACATAAAAATGACCTAGGTTTGCAAGCTCTATTTTTCGTCATATTCCTCCTAGCATAATGGTCCACTTTCAACTATTAATTAAATAATTCACAATTATTTAATTAATTCAGGACTCTTATTCTTCTTGATTATTTAAATTTATTTATTTAAATTCGTCATTAATTCTCTAATGTCTTTCCATAATTAAATAAATTCCTAAATTTATTTAATTATCCTAGTCCATTAATTCTTCCTAATTATTTAAATAATTAAAAATACGTCATTAATTCCTAAATGTCTTCTCATAATTAAATAAATTCTTTAATTTATTTAATTATTGTCCACCTTGGCATTTTCCTCATTTTAAATAAAATTATTTGTTTAAAATGTTCTCACTTTCTAATTTTCCTTCTTTTAGTAAATAATTCAAATTAATTATTTATTGTCACATGACCCCACCTTTTTGAATTAAATTGATTTTTAATTCAAAATTGCATTTTCTTCCATAAATCAAGTAATTTCTAATATTATTTGATTTTCTAGCTCCCTCTTTTTTTGTGCCATCCTTATCTCCTTGTCACATGCATTTGCAGTCTTTGATTTGATTTTCTCAAATCAAATCTTTTCCACTCATTTCAAATTTTCCCTAATGTTGCCATAACCCTAATTGTGAGTTGTCATATTGAATCTTGTCTATTGATTTTAGGGAACTTGTCAATCTTCAATCTTGGCCATTCATCCAAAATTGCATTTTCTATAAAATGACAATTTTGGTCTCATTTTGACATCTCTTGCAATCTACATCTCATAACATCTTAGCTCTTGCAATCTTGTCGTAGGCATACTTCACTTCTTTTGGAATTTTGGCGTACTCTAGGCCTATTTCATAGTTGCTTACTAGTTGCATATTAGTTGCATAGTATTGCATTTGTCATCAAACCCTTCAACATTTTGCTTAGGTCTTGGCATAGTCATAGGTTGCTCACATAAAATCTGAGGGAAAACTACATATTGTAGCAAATAAAGAAGGTGTAATGGAGGTCAATCATGGAGTTTGAAGATATTTGGTGAGATTATTTATTTTATTTTCATGTTTTCCTCCTTTGTGCTTCATTATTTACTTTGAGTTTTGTTTATTTATGCACAATCTGCTAGCCTAAATATTTCCCATAGTTACATAAATGTTATCAAGAACAAATGCTTTGCATTGCTAGTAGTTTGTATAAATATTTTCAAATTTGAGTAACTAATGGAAACCAAATTGAAAATAAAAAAGAGCAAATTTTCATGCACATTCATTGTTAAATAGATATATGCATTTATCTTAGTTATTTGATGTAGGAATTTAAATTGAATCTTTTGATAACCAATATGTCTTTATAATTACTGATGTTTGCTTGGATTTTACCAAATAAAAATCAGATTAGAATGCATATTTATATAGTGCAGATTTAAAATTTCAATTGTGCATTTTCATACAAATTTATCAATACTCTTTAAATCCAATTTGGAAACACTAAAATCTAGTTTCGTACAGGTAGTAAGGAACCTTGTAAATTTGTTCTAAACAAACTTAGATCTGAAAATTTAAATTTAAAAACTTAATTCTGAAAATTTAATTGGGAGACTTAATTCTATAACATTCTTCTAGACTGAACTGGTTCATTAAAATCTGAAAATTAATAGACTTTAATTTGCTAAAGAAAAAGCAGATTGGAAGTGTTTAAAGAAAAGTTTAAAAACTATATATTAAAGGCTATTGAAAAGAGCAGGATAAAAATAAATCAAGCTCTAAATGGTGCCAACAACAATCTGATGCTTTAAATGTAAGAACAAACTTTGGTGTAGCCTAATATTAACTGGTTGAATAATAAAAGAATTGATGCAAAGTTCACCACTTTTGGGAATTTCCCTTGCATCTATTACATTCAATCTGGAACACAAAAAATCATTTTTCTGATGGAACTATAAAAGGAAATGAAAACCAGTATCAAGTTGGTTAGTAATTACAAGAAAATTTATAATTAAAATTAATATAAAATAAGAAAAAAGTGTAATAAAAGTATTTATTAAATATTAAAAGAGTGATAAATAATTGTTTAGTAAGTAGTTCATCAAATAAATTTAAAGCTTAAATTGTAAATTATATTTAGTTAAATTTTTATAATAAAATTCTATTGAAGTATTTGAAGACAAATCACAATTAATTGATATATATATATATATATATTAGCAACTATATGTATTAATGAAAAGAGAATGCATAGTGATTGAATTTTAATAAGAGTTTTTTTAACTTCTTTATAAAAATTTAACAATAAGTTATATGTTGGAATTTATTTACAATAATAATAAAAAGACAAATTTAAAAATCTATATAAAATAATTTAGAATACATTAAAATAGTCGAGTTAATAATTACTTCATTCAAAATTAATGGATGTGAGAATAGAGTCTCTAAGAATATACTTAGTATTAGCAAATAAATCAAACTAGTATATAAATGTAGAGAAGTTTTAATCTGTGGTTATGAAAGTATTTACATTGTAAATTAAAATGTCTTCACAAACATAACATTCATTCAAGATGTCGAGTCTATTACATGTAATTTCTAGAGAACTTTAAAGTATAACTTAAATATAACCAAACTAAATTGTTTGATAACCTTTGAATTACGAATTAAGAAAGTATGAATTGAAGATGAATGAGTATAGAGATAGAGTTGGTAAGTGCTTCTAAATCTAGAATTACTAAATTAAACAATAAGTAAATTTTTTATTTAAACTTAGACCTTGAAAAATTAAAAGGGAAACCTATCATTTAAATAATGTTTTGGTTATTGATGTGAAAAGTGAAGTTAGAGTTACTTTTTAATTTGCTTCAAGCATGGATATTCATGTAAGGTTATTTAATTAATGCAACTATTCTCATCATTTCTCTTAAAACTCTTAATTGTCAAGTTTTATTATGCAAATATATGTCTCTTAATAATTAATCTAGAGAAACAAATGTAAATGAAATTTATGATTGTTAGTAGTGCAATAATTTAAAAGAGTAATCTTAGTCCACCTCTTGGAAAGATTGTTAGTGTTTAAAATTTGAACCAGTTAGAAAAAAAAAGGTAACTAAGTTAGTTTATATGATGAGGTGACATCCTAAACTTGATGTCATTGATTTTAGGTTAACTTTAAAACCCTAACCTACCTCAAAGGTGTTAGAAAATAGAAAAAAATTGATAGTTTTGATTGGTTTGGGTTGAGTAAATTTGGGGAATGACATTTAACAAGCTAGTAACCTTTACTATCTAGATGTATAGGGATTGGAGGTAATTATTTTTATTTCTCTTCCTATTTGTAGAGCCATGTAGAGAGATCTTCTTCAAACACCACTTTATCTTTCATGTCTCCCCATTTAGTGAATATTGTAGGTTTGAATTTAATAGTGATAGGCTTAGCTTTTTTGATTTTATTCGGTCATCCATAGGTTCTTAGTGATGGAGGAAGCTTTCCCATGCAAAAGGATTGATTAAAGTGATAGTCTCTGCAACCATTTTCAATTACCTAGATCTTGAGATTGGATTGAGGTAGATTGGATGATGAAGATGGAGTGGAGTATGATGAAGGTTGTAAAGATGATGCAAGAGATGATGGATCAATGTAGGAAAATGAATGGAAAGATATATCATTACTGGGAACTTGGAATATTTTCTTATATTTTTCTTCTAAGCTCTTACACTAAAGAACAGGTTCTAGATCAACATATATTGTAGCTTCCTTGCCATTATAAGGAAATTTTAGGCATTGATGGAACATAGAAGGAACAAATTGCATAACATGGATCCAAGGGCATCCCAAAAGAAGGTTGTAGGGTAATTCAAGATCTAGTACTTGACAGGTCATTTCTGCTATAGCGGTCCCACCTAAATAAGAAGTCTAATGGTACCTTCAAAAAATTTCTTGTTGTCATCATAGGCTCTTATAGTATTTCTTTTGATTTTCTCAATAACATCATTAGAATGTCCAAGCTATTTTACCAATTTCAAGATACAAATTTTTGAGCCTGCACTACCATCTATGGGGACTCTTTTTATTTTATGCTTGTGGTTACAAACTTTAATATAAAGCTTGGTTATGGAATGATTTATTGGGAAGGTCTCTTTCAAAAAAGATAGAGTGATGTGTAGAGGAAATGCACTCAACCATAGCCTAAAACCGATTTGTGTTGACATCATTAGGTACAAAACATTCAAGGAGAGCTTTCTCCAAAATCTCTTTATATGCAGGGGATAGCTTAAGAAGCTCAACGATAGAGATTTGGGTTGGATTTTTCTTTAGTTGATCAACAATATTATAGTAATTTGAAGGTTTGATGGAAAATTTTGATTGAAGAGGGGTTCCTTGGATGGTAATCTTTCATGTTCATGTAGTTACATTACACTCAAGATTCTTACCAACTATTGTTATGACATGGATATTGCTATCAGTTTCATGAATATTTCCTACAACATTGTCATAGGTGTAAGTAGCTTTTTAGTAATATGTTCCTTTACCCATGTAAGGTAGGGACCAACCACACCAAGGCTCCAAGTCATGAAGAGTTGATAGTAGAAGGATGCCCTATCTTACCTCAAGATAATAAGTGTTTATGCCAAGGATAGAGATTGAAGAGAACTCTCAAGTGCTTTTGTCACTTCGCTAATCAGAATGTTTAAATGGGGCTAGATGAGTCGGTTTTCAAAACTTGAACTATACCTTAGATAGGTCTTTGTCTGAGGATGACAACATGGATCTAGGACGACAGTGTGACATGTTGGTGTCTCTCTGGCGCATCGACATCTGTACAACAAGAAAGTGAAAGGTACAATTCAAAGTACCGGAAAACCTACTTGTAGTCTAGTTAATGAGTTTTAATGTGCTCAACATAATGTAAATAACATAATGTAAAAAGTAACTACAAAGATAATAAAGGAAATTATGAAAATGGGGGTGACGATGTCCAACTCATTGAGAGTTTAGTTTGCTAGCGAGATCCACACACATGTGCACCTACACATAGCCAAGAAGGGAAAATTATTGGGGCTTTATAGGGGTTTTCCTCAGCCAAACCATCACTTTGGTGTCTCCACCTCGATAAATAACCAAGAAAGCCACAATATGGAAACTATGATAAAGGAAATAACGAAAAGGAATATCGAACAATAACAAAGGCACTATGCTACATTAATCAACAAGCAATATCACCTTCCCAATCAAGGTGCTCTCAAGTACGTAGAGGAGAATGCAAACTCGATAAGGTCTACGCTGCTGTAACAATGAAAAAGCAGTCCCTCGAGACACCAAGTCACAACTTCAATGGTGGAAAAAGCGCAACAATATGGATGGAATTGCTCGATGGAGAATGTTGTAAGAATGCTAAGAGAATGAAGTTGAATGCTCAAGAGTTCAAGAATTGCTAAAGAGATGGATTGAATGAGCAAGATAGGAATTTCAAGATCAAAATGAGAGGGAAAGAGACATTTTCAAGCCAGCTGGTCAACACAAAGGCATTACGCTTCATGCCTAATGGAGAATGTAACATCCCTATGGAATCCAGGGATAGGAATTTGTTAGGGACAATAGCACACCGCACAGACGTCTATGCACCACGCTTATGTCCCTAATGAAAATTCGCCCACCAACACATAGGACAAATGCCAAGTGGATGGGAGGCAGGTGAGTGATGTGGAATTTCGCATTCGGGTTTGATTTTCTAAGGTGAGGGGATGCAAAAGGGGAATTTACACAAGTGGTGCAAATTAACTCCTATACATTTTTCCCCCACTTTAGCAAGCATGAGTGTCAATGAATGTTCAGTAAAGTAGATCAAAGAGTTTAGAAATGTATACTTGAACCGTCAAGGAAGTAGACTACAATCTGATGAGCTTGAAAGTGCAAGGTAGGAAAATAAATCCTCTGGTACTCTCTCCTAAGGAGGTTTGAACAAAGGGCTTTGTAGCTCCTCAGAACTACAAAGTTGAGCAAAGTACACTAAAGGCCCGTAGACCAAGGATGGACAAATCTTATAGGATGCAAGTGCTTCACAAACCCTCAGACCTACAAAGAAGGCACCGCCCAGTACTCTCTCTTGAAGGAAGCCCAATGTAAGGGGACTCCACAGAGTTGAACTAGAAAGTAGCTTCACAAACGCACCTGCAAAGTAATTGTAATATAGGGGGATTTGCAACTCATGAGTTCTCTTCATTCAAAGAGCCTCATGGGGTGAACTTCCCTATACTACCTCAATGGAATAGTGGTGAGAGTTTCAGAATCCGAAAGAGTAGGTCACAGAGATTTTATGGACAGACTATCAATCTCTTGGCCAAAGGACGACAACACAGCGCGCTAGCATCTTGGAGGTGCATTGGCATCTCGTAGAGACCAAAAAGTGAGAATGTCTCATAAAATGGCTAAGTGATGACTTACACTCCAATTACTGAGAGCTTATAGCATGCAAGGAAGCAACATGATGTAATAAGACTGAAATGAAGTGAAATAGAGATGATAAGGAGAAGAAAGGAAATACTTATGACTGTGCAGGTGATGAAGCTTCCAACTCGTGAGTGTCTTCAATGCCTGCACAGAAGAGGGAGAGAAAAATTGTTGGGTGGCCGTATAGGGGCCTACCTCAGTTAGACCCTGTTTTAGTGTTCCCACCTCCACAGACAACCATATAGGTAGAGAGAAAAGTAGAAATGAAGTAAAGGGAACTTAAGGCACTACAAAATAATGTTATGCTAGTCAACCAAGTAATAGAGGAGAGGAGTGAAAGCTTACCACCTCCACCAAGAGCACTCAAGGCTACTTGGGGAAGAAATGAGAGGAACTCAAGCCTCTGCTGCAATGGTGTTTTGTTCCACACTTGCTCTACTGAAGTGGTGGAGTGTTGATGTTGTTGCTGTGAAGTGTAAAGTGTTTGGAGATTGAAAAGATGATGAAGAAGCTACTTAGAGCTTTTGGAGAGATTGTGAAGCTTGTGGATGAAGTCCAGAAGTGGTGAAAAGATGGTCCAAACTCAAAATGTTAGTTCAAAGGATGAATTTGAAGAAGAGATGAAGAGTAATGGCCATATTCGGGTTGGTCATTCGAAGAGGATGTTACAAATCGACCCCCAATGGGAAGTGTAATGCCTTTGTTGGCTCTAGATGCGGGAATATGTCAGGGATGTAAGCGTGCCACATGGATGTCTGTGCATCGCGCGGGCATCCTCGACAGAAACGCCTCCACTGACACTCAAAATAGGTGCCAAGTGTGGTGCAAGCAGTGGGCTTAGATGGAATTAAGTCTCCGAACTTGGTTTTCTAAGGTGGAAAAATGAAAAAAGGGGAATTGCACATAGGGTGCAAATTCGCTCTTATACATTTTTCCCCCACTTTAGCCAGCATGAATACTGATGAGTGCTCGGTAAAGTAGATCAAGAAAGATTAAGGTTAGAAATGTATACTTGAACCGTTGAGGAAGCAGATAATACATTAGACCAGAAGAACCTACAATGGATAGCAACGTTAGATAATAAAAAGCTAAAGGATTCAAGTCAGCAAAGTAGAGAGACCTTGATGCAGAAGGTTGTCTCAGTACTATGTGTCATCCCCAAATTACACAGAAGAATTTTAAGATGAAGAGAGGAAAGGCATATACTTAGGATGAAGAAGATGCAGATCTTCAATCCAGTATATACGAGAGATAAGAGAGAAATGAACAAAGCATGTGGTGAAAGCAAAACCCGCTTGGGAGTAGAACTTGCACCACAAAAGAGGTAATAAAAGAAATCCCCGCTCAAGGATGAAAACCCGTATCATGAAGGAGGTGAAAGCAATCCCCGCTCAAGGAGGAAACCTGTACCACCCAATGCAAAGGATCTCTACAAGTTATCAGTCCTACAGAGAGGTATCCCCTAAGATCTCTCACATGGAGGAAACCAAAAAAAGTGGACTCTACAGAGTCAGGAAGCGGTGACACGTCTACCCACAAATAGAACATGTCTAAAGTGGCGACACATCTACCCACAGATAGAGCGTGTTTAAAGTGGTGACATGTCTACCCGCAGATAAAACATGTCTAAAGCGGTGACATGTCTACCCGTAGATAGAACATGTTTAAAGCGGCGACATGTCTACCCACAGATAGAACATGTCTAAAGCGGCGACATGTCTACGCACAGATAGAAAATGTCTAAAGCGGCGACATGTCTACGCATAGATAGAACATGTCTAAAGTGGCGACATGTCTACCCGTAGATAGAACATGTCAGAAGCGGCGACATGTCTACTCGTAGATAGAACATGTCTAAAGTGGTGACATTTCTACCCGCAGATAGAACACGTCAACAACGGTCGGTCACATAGACCATAAAACTTTCAAAGGGCTCCCTTGGGAACCCTTCAAAAGGATAGGGGTCCACTCAAGGGATGCACTATTTGAAAAGTGAGGTCTAGTCAGGCTGCCCCCAAGCTAGACACCATAGAATTTTATTGAAATAAAAGCTTTCAAAGAGGTCCCTCGGGAACCCTTCAAAAGAGAAAAGGGGTCCACTTAAGGGACACTTCATCTGAAAGATATATATATATATATATATATATATATATATATATATATATATATAGAGGGAGGGGGTCCTTAAGAAGGACACACATCTCCAAAGTGAGCTATCACTGCCCCCAACATATAGGGGAGGAGAACCATGCAAGATTTTTAGGACAGGATAGAGGTAAACCTCGATATCATTTGTCATGCAAAGAAAAGGAGGGTGCATCAATCAAATGGGAGTTTGATGGAACCTGAATCACAAAGATGTTGTATTTTATCTTTCAAGGTCTTACATTCACTAGTGGAATGACCAAGCACTTGATGGTATGCACAGAAAGGATATCCCCCTTCATCGTGTTTATGAAGTTTATTACGTGTAGAATAAGGAAGAGTGATTAAGTGGGCTTTGAGAAGCCTAAAAAAAATACACTCTTGCTTAGATAAAGGATGGGGAGTGGGAAGCAAACCTTTCTCTTGTGGAGAAAGGTTCATATTCTCACAATGAGGAGGCACAGAGATAGAAAATAATGGAGGAAGAATCGTTTCAACAGAACGGGGTTGAGAAGAATTCACGTCACTCAACCATGGCTTCTGTTTAGTTTGTTCTTCTGAGCAACCAAGTCCCAAATTATGCTTACAAATTTTAAATTCTATAGGGACTCAAATTCCTTGTTTGTTACGCCCACAACCTTTACGCTCGTAGCCATATTTAGAGATAAGCTTAAAGTCGGGGCCATAACGTGTTTGCAAGTATTGAAAAGAAGGAGGATCCTCATAAAGAGCACTATCCCAACAATGGGGATCACACTCCCTTATGGGATCACCAGAGTTAACCTCTTTTAACATAAGTGTGATCATCTTCCTTGAAAGGAGGATCAACACCAAGAACATGACAACTTGCATTCACCTTACCCCGCAATACAAAAGATTAAGCATCTTCGATGGTGGGTGCAAATGATGTTATCGAAAGGTCTAAGCAGATCGGGTTGACTTTATATTCCTAAATGAAGGAATCTGTAAAGTCTAGAGAACCCCAATCATCAGCAAGACATGCATTCTTTTGAGAAGAGGTAGAAGGAGTAGACTTACTACTCTTTGCTTCAAGGGAATCTTCTTTAGGGACATCTATCTCAAGAGTATCCTTTGTAGTAGGTATTGTTGGAGTAAACATTGACACCGTGGAAGATACTGAAGGAATAAGAATAGGCATAGTCAAAGCCTGACTGGTAGCTGCCATTTCACATAAGTGCATAGCATCAGGGTCAGCTTTAACTGTGACTACTTAATTGTTAGCAATGAACTTAATAGACTTATGCAAGATAGACGGGACTACACCCATAGCATGAATCCACGATCTACCAAGGAGAAGATTATACGGTAGCTTTTCTACCATGACATATACAAGGGTAGGTACGGTAATGGGTCCCAACCTTAAAGGCAATACTATCATGCCTAGGGATTGTTGCACAACATTATCAAGCCCACGAATAACAATAGAAGAAGTATTAATAGAAGACGAGTCAATATTAATCTTAGGCAATAGATCAATACTGCATATGTTGAGCACCGAACTAGCATCAATGAGAGCATGTCTAATGCCAATCTTATTAATGTTAACTATGATCATTAAAGGGTCCACTTTCTTCTGTACTTATAGAGGTGGGAGATCTTGTGGATAAAACATAATATTTAGCGAATTTGCACGAATATAAGCTATCAACGCATCAACAGTTGTCGGCCTAGCAGAAGAAGGCAAGAGGATCTTTTGCAAGGCTTCTTGAAGCATACCTTGATAAACCGGAGCAGACTCAAGCAAGTCCCACAGTGAGATATTATCTAGAGGAACCCGAGGTTGCTAAACACGATCGTAATCACCAGGTGCTTTAGTCGTAGGTTTAGGAGCTAAAGGAAGACTTGGTTGTTTATTCATTCTATTCTCATAAGTATGGGCTACCGCTCTATAAGAGGGAGCCTTAGGAAAATTAGTAGAGTTACTATCAAATGGAACACCATCAATAGAACAAACCCTTTTAGAAGGAGGACTAGTTGGAGTCGCATAAATAACTGGTCTCTTAGGCCTTTGAGGGGTAGCAGAGACATAGATTACATTTACAGAATCATCATAGCTAGTAGAATAATTATTTGAATACATATTCTCAACATCAATCCAAACATGATAAAATGTGGAATAATTATTTAAGGAACATTATCAACATCAATCCAAGGAAAATTAGATGTGGAAGGAGGTTCATCATTCACAAATACCTCCTCTCTAGAAGAGGGCGCATTGGAACAAAGATAGGACTCATCATTCTCAAATGAAATGTCTCTAGAAGAGAGTGCATTGGAATGAAGAAGAGATTCATCATTCAAAAATGCATCATTTCTAGAAGAGAGTGGATTGGAATGGAGAGGAGATCCATCATTCACAAATGCATCATCTCTTGGAGAGAGTGCATTGGAATGAATAGTAGGTAGAGTAACATTAAGAAAGGTATCAATGATTTCATCTTCTTGCAACAAAATACCCTCTGACGCAAGAGGACATTCATGAGAAGGATCAATGATATCAAGTGACATAGGCAAAGCCAATTCACCATCACATGCATTAAATGGAACATCATTAACATTTTGAACAAAACTAGATACTGAGCTAATAAAAAAAGATATTAAATCCATTATAATTTTTTTGATATTTTTCTATGTTCTAGAAATTTGCATTTTTTAAGGTCTTTGGAGCAAAATTTGAGGTCTGAACTTGTGTCAGTCCCTCAAATTTTACTACCAAAGGCACTTCTATTTTAGGGGTTGAACTAGTTCTCTAGGAGACCTTTCCAATGGTGCAAATAGTTTTGAATTCCAAGCACCGAGTCAAAATTTATGACCCTGCCAAGTAGGGGTAAATAAATTCCTAGTTTTTTGAAGAACATTGTTCTTCACGCTAGGTTCACCAAAATGTGATATAGGGGGATTTTCTACTCACGAGTTCTCTTCATTTAGAGAGCCTCACGGGGTGAACTTCCCTATACTACCTCAATGGAACATCGGTGAGAGTTTCAGAATCCGAAAGAGCAGGTCACAAAGATTTTATGGATAGACTATCAAGCTCTGGGCCAAAGGACAATAGAGCATAATACGAATGGCAGTACAACACGCTGGCATCTCAAAGGTGCGTTGGCATCTCGTAGAGACCAGAAAGTGAGAATGTCTCAGAAAATGGCTAAGTGATGACTTACAATCCAATTATTGAGAACTTCTAGCATGCAAGGAAGCAACATGAAGTAATAAGATTGAAACAAAGTGAAATAGAGATGATAAGGAGAAGAAAGGAAATACTTACGACCATGTGGGTGATGAAGCTTCTAGCTCATGAGTGTCTTCAATACCTCCACAAAAGAGGGAGGGAAATTTTTTTGGGTGGCTGTATAGGGGCTTGCCTCAGTCAGACCTTGTTTTGGTGTTCCCACCTCCACAAATAGCGAAATAGGTAGAGAGAAAAGTAGAAATGAAGTATAGAGCACTTAAAGCACTACAAAATAGTGTTATGCTACTCAAGAAAGTAATAGAGGAGAGGAGTGAAATATTACCACCTCCACCAAGAGCACTCAAGGCTGCTTGGGGGAGAAATGAGAGGAACTAAAGCCTCTGTTGCAATGGTGTTTTGTTCCACACTTGTTCTACTGAAGTGGTGGAGTGTTGATGTTGCTGCTGTGAAGTGTAAAGTGTTTGGAGATTGAAGAGATGATGAAGAAGCTGCTTAGAGCTTGTGGAGAGATTTTGAAGCTTGTGGATGAAGTCCAGAAGTGGTGAAGAGATGGTCCAAACTCAAAATGCTAGTTCAAAGAATGAATTTGAAGAAGAGATGAAGAGTAACGACCATATTCGGGTCGATCGTCCGAAGAGGGAATTACAAATCAACCCCAATGGGAAGTTTAATGCCTCTTCAGGCTCTAGATGTGGGAATTTTTTAGGAACATAAGCGCGCCACACAGATGTTTGTGTGTCAGATGGGCGTCCTTGATAGAAACGCCTCCACCAACACTCAAAACAAGCACCAAGTGTGGTGCAAGTAGTGGGTTTAGATGGAATTAAGCCTCTAAACTTGGTTTTATAAGGTGGACAAAGGAAAAAAGGGGAATTGCACATAGGGTGCAAATTCACTCTTATACAGTAGCATGTTAATCTATAGATAAAACATATTAGAAAACAAAAATAAACCATGCAGGTAAACAAGTGGACAATCACACAGATAGCCAAAAAATTTGAAGGAAGAGCTTTCAAAGGGCTCCCTCAGGAACCCTTCAAAATAAAAGGGGTCCACTCGAGGGAAACGTTGTTTGAAAGTGCAAGAATGTTTTTCACAAATTGATTTAACATCAATGAATCCTTTCAAAAGATGTTCACTTCATCAAGGAATTTGAAAGGAAAAAAATAGGCCCTTGTGATGGGAAGGTTGAAGCTTCTCCTGTAGGAAAATTTGCTCACTCCTTGGAAGAAAGTTCTTCGATTTTTTTCTTTGTGAACCCATGATGAAGGAAACATATTCCGCTAGGGGGTCCTTGTTGAGAATGCTATTTTTCAAAAAGGTTTGAAAATATTCTTGAGAAAAGATTCCTTGGCCACCTAATGCATTTTTTAAAAATCAAAATGATATGATGGCCCCCCCTTAGGATGGTGTGTGCCGAACACAAGGCATGTCGCATCCTAAGGAGAGAAAAGAAAAAATGAAAAAGTGATGTTGTGGCCCACGAAACATAGTGAGATGTCACCATGGTAATGTTTTTGTACACGTGGGGGACAACACATGAGCACACATAACATTATGACTCAAGCAAAGAAGAGAGAAAGATAAAAGAGCGAAAGAAAAATAGTAACATCATGAACAAGAGACAAAGGGGTGATCTGATATTTCAGGGTCAGAGCTACTCATAAATATATGTAAGTATAATAATATTATATTAATGAACTATCATCAACCCCCTACTATATTAGACCAAATGAAGAATGCACAAGAAGACAAAATAAAAATAAAAATTTGGGTCAACATGGAAGGGAAGCCTAAATGCCACCAACACTTTGCATCATCCCTAATTTTTGAAAATCAATACACATAATAGAGGAAGAATGATGCCACAAATAGAGGAAGTTTTACGACACATAATCACTCCTATATCCAAGTACCTACAAGGGTGACAAGGGTCATCCAAGAAAACATAACGCAAGCAGGGGGAATAGAAACACACACACACTCTACAAAAAAATAAAATAATAGACATCCCATAGCACTCATCAACCAAGAGGTCATTGACCTCCCAATCTAGATCATTATACGGGGAAGGCAGATGAGCCTACAAGGGGGGAATGTCAAGGGGGGAACCCTTTGACCCCCCTACAACAAGAACTAAGGAAGGAGACTATTCGGGGTCTCCTCCACTCACTTCCTATGGGGAAAAGGTTAGTGACTTCGCAAAGATCGCTAAAAGGGTTGGGACCTCATCCAAGGAGTTAAACATGCACTTCTCCAGAGTGCCATGTGTTACCTCAACGAAAGAGGGAGGCGGTGCTGGAGATTCACTACTAGGCTCACTAAGCAACTTGAGAGTAGTGACAAACTCTAAGGATGTTGGAGCTTCCTCTATCACAAGTATGACACATGCTAATGCAAAACCACCGTTTAAAGAGGGTGGACTCCTCTTTCGACCCCCATTACTAGTGGGGCCATTCTCCACTTTTCGTTTCGTCAGCGGGTGTCAGACCCCCATAGATGAGGAAAAAGGTGCAGAGGAGGAGGAGAAAACTACGACGGACACCACCAAGGTGTTCAACATGTCCACGAGTTTTAAGAATGGCAGGATGTCCAGGAGGGACATCATAAGGGATGACTCAACTGAAGGAGTAATCAATTTTGGGAATAGGATGCCATTTAATTGCAATCCTAAACATATTTCATGTATCTCCTAAGTCCTTGGAAAGTGTTCCTTAACACTAGGATTATAAAGAGATTAAATTCAAATGAAATGAACATGTAAATTGACATTTGTAATTATTCCTAAATAATAGGAACATGTGGTGATGCCCAAGAAGAGCTCCTACAAAATAGGAGCACATGGGGTGCCCACATGGAAGGTGGAACCCACCTTGCTTAAGTTAACTATTTGGAGGATTGATAACACTTCAGTAATGCATGTAAAGATCCTACAAATTAGGAATTGATATTTACGTGAGTTTAGTTTAGTTCAATTCAGTTCAGTTTAGTTTAGTTCAGTTCAGTATTAGTTTAGTTTAGTTTAGTTCAGTTAAGTTATGGTTCAATTATCTTCAGTTGCATGTAGTTAGTTTGAGTTGAATGCTAGTTGACTTTAGTTGACTTGAGTTCCATGACTAATGACTTCAGTTGCATGATAGATAATAGGTGGATACTTATAGTTAAGTGGGGATGATCAGTCATGCATAATGTTTGCATGAATTTGTGGAGAGATATGTTTTAGTTAACTAAGATTGAATTGGGACCACCTTGGGCACCCAAGTTGGCATCTTTGAGTTAACACCTTTTGCATGAGAAGATATTTACAAGGCTCAGTCAAGTGGTCCCATTCTTGGGTGCCAACTTTGAGGTGAAGATTTCAAGATATTTTCTTGACCAACGTTCAGTTAAGTGTTCAGATTGGGGCGCCTAAATTGAGGAAGACATTGGTTCAACTTTAGATTACATTATGGAACTCTACTTTCCCAATATAGGTGTAGATTTTTGTGAGGAGCTTTATGTTCTTATTTTATACAACTCTTAAGAGTTTACATGCTCATTAATTATCTATTAATTGTAGCAAGTGCATTAGAGTTTATTTCAGCTTAGTAGGTGGAGCTTGTGTACGTGTGAGGGTTTGAATCATGGCATGGGATGTGTGGATTCATGCTTGGTCACATGGAATGCATGGATAGCTTGTGCTATAGAAAGTGTATGAGAGTTAAATGAGAGTTTATTGCAAGTTGTGAAGAAGGATTGTTGAAGGAAAGAAAGCATATCAATCAAGGATTGATACATTATTATTCTAATCTTGTTCTAAGGTTAAATAATACAAGCACCATTGATTCTAGTGGAGTTTTTTCTCGAAAGGGTTTCTCCACATATATGATGTGTCACTTCTATCTTCTTGTCTCATTCTTCTATAATTTTTTGTCTGTTTCTACAATTGGTAAAATTGATCTAAACAAATTAATCATACACAATTAATTGTAACAAAGAACACTTAATTAGATCTATAGTCTCATAGTTTTACAAGTTTTAAGCTACAATATTACCTTCATTTTCAAAATTTGGTATTAGAGCTAATGATTGGTTAGAGTTTTGGATGCCTTTCTCTTAAAAGTTTGAAGGTTTTTTGGCTATAGTGGGAGGTTTTACTATTGTGTTATTGCAGATTTATAAAAGAATCATGTTACAATGAGTTCTACTTCTCGTATAGATATTGAAAGATTCAATGGATCTAGTTAGGAGATGTGGAAACTAAAAATGGAGTTGTTTGTAAAATTCAATACATGTATTTGGGCTAATGGTTGTAAGACCTGGTATGGCTTGCTCAATCCATGAAAGGAAAGGACTGGTAAGAGAGGAGTTGTCCCAGGTGGTAAGGGGGGATTGTTGGGTTAAACTAGTTCTTGGGTTAGAGTTAGTGGATTAACCTTTAGTGGTCTTTAGCATATAGTTTTGCGCTAGTTGTATTTGTCCATGGTTTTGGAGCTCATGGTTTTGATCCCATGGTTTTGCATGTATGGAAGTCTATACAATGGCTTGGTGAATCCATTGTAAGTGTAGTTGGTAGGTTGATGTATGCAATGGTTTGTACAAGACTAGATATAGCCCAAACAGTGGGAGTTCTAAGTAGGTTTATGTCTAACCTTGGTAAAGAACATTGGACTTATGTTAAGAGGGTGTTTAGATATTTACAAGGTACTTCTGATTCCTATTTGGTTTATCATGGTGGTAATAATATTGTTATTATACAAAGATCATTGGACATACAACGTTTTGTTGATTCAGATTGGGCAGGAGACCTAGACAGTAGGAGGTCGACAAGTGGCTATGTGTTTAGTTTGTTTGGAGCTGTGGTTAGTTGGATGAGTAAGAGGCAGCCCACAGTTGCTTTTTCCACCACATAAGTAGAGTACATGGCTGCCACACAGGCCTCTAAAGAGGAAGTTTGGTTACAGAGACTTGGGAAAGGTATTAGTTTTAATTGCAAGAAATTTAGACTTGAATGTGATAGTCAGAGTGTTATTTGTTTAGCCAAAAATCCTATGTATCATGCTCGTACTAAGCATGTTGATGTTCAATACCACTTTGTGTGAGAAATGGTTGGGAGTGGAAAGGTATTGATTGAGAAAGTTGACACTTTGATCAATGTTGCAGATTATCTTACGAAACCAATTCCAACAGATAAGTTCTCTTGGTGCAAGAAGACCATTGGCCTTGAGTCCTATATTTTATTTATAATAATGATTCCTTGTTTAGAATAATTGCAATGTATAATGTCAACTGGGAGAATGTTGGGAATAGGATTCCATTTAATTGCAATCCTAAACATATTTCATGTATCTCCTAAGTCCTTGGAAAGTGTTCCCCAACACTAGGATTAGAAAGAGATTAAATTCAAATGAAATGAACATGTAAATTGACATTTTTAATTATTCCTAAATGATAGGAACATGTGGGGATGCCCAAGAAGAGCTCCTACAAAATAGGAGCACATGGGGCACCCACATGGAAGGTGGAACCCACCTTGCTTAAGTTAACTATTTGGAGGATTGATAACACTTCAGTAATGCATGTAAAGATCCTAAAAATTAGGGATTGATATTTACATGAGTTTAGTTCAGTTCAATTCAGTTCAGTTCAGTTCAGATTAGTTTAGTTTAGTTCGGTTTAGTTCAGTATCAATTCATTTCAGTTCAGTTTAGTTTAGTTCAGTTTAGTTATGTTCAATTATCTTCAGTTGCATGTAGTTAGTTTGAGTTGAATGCTAGTTGAATTTAGTTGACTTGAGTTGCATGACTAATGACTTCAGTTGCATGAAAAATAACATGTGGATACTTACAGTTAAGTGGGGATGATCAATCATGCATAATATTTGTATAAATTGGTGGAGAGATATGTTTCAATTAACTAAGAATGACTTGGGACCACCTTGGGCGCCCAAGTTGGCATCTTTGAGTTAACACCTTTTGCATGATAAGATATTTGCAAGGCTTGGTCAAGTGGGCCCAATCTTGAGTACCAACTTTGAGGTGAAGCTTGCAATATTTTTCTTGACCAATGTTCAGTTAAGTGTTTAGTTTGGGGTGCCTAAATTGAGGAAGACTTTGGTTTGACTTTAGATTACATTGTGGAACTCTACTTGCCCAATCTAGGCATAGATTTTTGTGAGGAGATTTATGCTCTTATTTTGTATAACTCTTATGTGTTTATATGCTCATTAATTGTCTATTAATTGCAACAAGTGCATCAGAGTTTATTGCAAGTTAGCAGGTTGAGCTTGTGCATGTGTGAGGGTTTGAAGCATGGCATGGGATGTTTGGATTCATGCTTGGTCACATGGAATGCATGGATAGCTTGTGCTGTAGAAAGTATATGAGAGTTCTATAAGAGTTTATTGTAGGTTATGAAGAAGGATTGTTGAAGGAAAAGAAGCATATCAATCAAGGGTTGATACAATATTATTGTAATCTTGTTCTAAGGTTAAAGAATACAAGCACTATTGATTCCAGTGGATTTTTTTTCAAAAAGGGTTTATCCACATATATGTTGTGTCACTTCTATCTTCTTGTCTCATTCTTCTACAATATTTTGTTTCTTTCTACAATTGGTAAAATTGATCTAAATAGATTAATCATACATAATTAATTGTAACAAAGAACACTTAATTAGATCTATAGTCTCATAGTTTTACAAGTTTTAGGCTACAAGATTACCTTCATTTTCAACATTAAACACTTGCACCTTTTTAGGGTTAGGCATGTTTAAGAGCTAGAAGTAGCACTACGGATGACTAAACTAAAGTAGAGGGGATGTGAGAGGAGGACACAACAAAAGGTCCTAAAATAGGGGTGGTTGACTCCCCTTCCTTCCTCTTCAGAGTGGCCTACTTAGTGGCCAGATCCTTTTGTCGATGCTTGTGCTCATGTGCAAGGAGGTTCTTGCAACTCTAGGAGCTAAAGGCTAAAAGCTAGGATGGAACAAAAGGCTCTTGTTTGATCATTAGAGTTTCCATCATGACTATTTTTGGTAGAGGGAGAGACTCCTAGATGGGAGTAAGAGGGATAGATTGAGAGGAGGTTGGAGAAAAAGAGGGGTGAGTCGTCTCTAACGCTTAAGTTGCAGGCCTCTTCCCATTCACTGCCTTGGGAGCAAGAGCGATAAGAGGCCACAGAGGCCAAGACATAGAGGACTCCCCATGAGGATCCTTCCCTTTACCATATCGACGAGCCTAGGCACCATGGGTAGAATGAGAGGTTCAAATGTAGGGCACTTGTGATTTCACCAAGTAGGCACCATAGGATTCTCTAGCAAGCTCCTAGGAACATAATCTAATGATGTAGCAGTAGGGAAAGAGGAGCGTAAGAGGAGGAAGAGGAACCTTGAGAACGCTTCTCTTCTTCCCTTCTCTGGGCCATGGTGGTATCACTATCAGCTTTCAAGTAAGCCCTATAAGAGATAACATAGGGAGATGGAGGGTATCTCACCTTAGGCGTTAAGCACCCCTTCTTATACTACACATAATTTTGATACAAGAGGTTTGTCCTACGAGAAAGTGGACCAATAGGCATAGGCCAAAAAGTGATTCAATGAATAGCTACCATGTGCAACCTGCAATTTATAGCCGATGTCATGGATTACATGTAT
This sequence comes from Sequoia sempervirens, assembly GCA_007258455.2. Taxonomy (NCBI): domain Eukaryota; kingdom Viridiplantae; phylum Streptophyta; class Pinopsida; order Cupressales; family Cupressaceae; genus Sequoia; species Sequoia sempervirens. The sequence continues at coordinate 73,154,227 of VDFB02047230.1, read as the reverse complement.
TGTACCCTCATGGATAAATTTTAAAAAACTTATGCATCACTGAGGGAACTGCATAGTGACCAACCAGGGGATACCCAGTTTCACCCTGAAGAGTTCATACCTCAAGATTATGTCAAAAACAAAGTTCATTGATTTAGGTCCAACAAGGACCGAAAAGGTGATGCAACCAAGGGGAGGTACGTAAATTTTGTTATGCATACAGATGGTACTCTTAGATGTGTCATACCCATATTTTTGTAGGAAATTGATCAAATAATCTCCTCATTATGACATTCACCCAACACATTGGGTCAACAAGAATGATTGTTATAGTGTTTTTCGTTGATTCACATGAGGATTTGTAGAGGAGATGGCTCTCTATTATAACCCATCGAAAAGTCCTGCGAGGTGAAAGTTATGTCGGGAGAACTGCTTGTAGGTTGCACAGATGGGATGGACAGGTGCAAAAAGGAAGCCATCGTGTATACTATTTCGGACTTTCACAAAGCCCCCAAATGTTTCATTTTTAGATAGTGACCCAATGAAGGTTTTGTTCTATGACGCTTATGGAACCTTCCAACTATGCCACTAGGGATCGTATATAGTGTTGCAAAGCTAGGTGCCTCGCAACACTCACACCCACAACACTCCTAGGATACGACGAAAGGGATTTTCAACACCGCTAAATGGAACCAAAATGGTTTGCATCAGGATCACCAAAAATGTAAGGTAGGGGGACCAACCACACTAAGGCTCCAGGTCATAGAGATCCGAGAGCAGAAGGCTACCCAATCTTATCTCAAGTTAACGAGTGTTTAGGATAAGGATAGAGAATGAAGAGCACCCTCAAGTGCTTCTATCACTTCAATAATCCAAATGTTTAAATAGGGCTAGACGAGCTAGTTTTTGGAACCCAAACTGTACCTCAAACCACTTTTTGTTCAAGGATGACAACACAGATCTAGGATGACAGTGTAGTACGCTGGAGTCTCTCTAGCACGTTGGTGTTTGTACAGACAAAAATTGAAAGGTACAATGTAGAGTGCTAGAAAACCTACTTGCATCTAGTTAATGAGTTTTAACGTGCTTAGCAAAATGTAAATAAAATAATGTAAAAAGTAACTATAGAGATAATGAAGGAAATGATGAAAATAGGGGTGATGAAATCCAACTCACTAAGAGTCCAATTCACTAGCGAGGTCCACACACATGTGCACCTATACACAACCAAGGGAAAATTGTTGGGTTGTATAGGGCCCCTGCTTTGGTGTTTCCACCTCCACGGATAGCCAGGAAAGCCATGATATGGAAAATGTGATATAGGAAATAACGGAAAGGAGTACCAAACAATAACAAAGGCACTATGCTATGTTAATAACAAGCAATATCACCTTCCCAATCAAGGTGCTCTCAAGCATGTAGAGGAGAATGTGAACTTGGTAAGGTCTATGTTGTCGTAACAATGAAGAAGTAGTCTCTTGGGGCACCAACTCACAACACCAATGGTGTCAAAAGTGCAACAAGATGGATGGAATTGCTCAATGAAGAATGCTATGAGAATGCTAAGAGAATGAGGTTGAATGCTCAAGAGTTCAAGAACTGCTAAAGAGATGGATTGAATGAGTAAGATAGGAATTTCAAGATAAAAATGAGAGGGAAAGAGACGTTTTTCAAGCTGGTTGGTCGACACAAAGGTGTTACGCTTCATGCCAATGGAGATCGTAACGTCCCTAGGGACTCTAGGGGTAGGAATTTGTCAGGGATGACAACCTGCCACACAAACGTCTGTGTGTCGTGCTCATGTCCCTGATGAAAATTCCCCCACCAACACATTGGACAAACACCAAGTGGATGGGAGGCAGGTGAATGATGTGGAATTTCACATTCAGGTTTGATTTTCTAAGGTGAGGGGATACAAAAGGGGAATTTACACAAGGGGTGCAAATTTGTTCCTATACACTTTGTCATTCCCCTTAGAGTGGTCAGGGATTGGATCCTTGTAAATGCCCATGTCATTATTTTTGGAGATTCTAGGATGATTCTCGATAGACACCTCTCCTTTTTCAATTAAGTCTTGGATGAGATTTTTTAGTTTCATGCAACTATTTGTCTTATGACTCTTGATTTAGTGAAATTCACATTGATCGTTCTCATTATACCATGGGGGTTAAAATTGCGGCTCTTAGTAATTTGTTTGATAAGAAAGTTTGATGAAATTTGATTGAATTAGCTTTCACATAACCACCTCTAGAGGTTCTCCCAATGGAGTGTACTTTATTCTCGTTTGGTTATTTTGTCTTGGTGGTCCTCTTTGAGGGTTTTGAGTTTGATTCATTCGTTGATTGTTCTAAGGGTAGTTAAGTTCATTGTTTTGAGGATAATTCATTTGATTGGCTTATATATTGTTTTGGGGATTGTTAGGAGGTGGTTGTATGTTTTGAAAAAAAATAGCGTCAACTACTCCATCATTTGCAACATTTTTGTTCTTTTCCCAAATGTGAGGTTTATTGTTTGAATCAGATGCTTGATCTTTGTTGTTGTAAAGTTTGATGACTCCTTTCACGATGTGTTAGCTCTCAAAAATGCAGGTTTGAACCACGAAAGGTTGCCAAGCTTTCACGATGTTTCAGGGTAACAGAACAAGGTTTGAAACAATCAAACCTTCTACTCTTCAGGTGCTGCTAGACCTAGGCAGGTGTACCTAACTGAATAGTGCATACTTAACTTGTGATTATCCTTCTGAAATGCTTTGTCCACAATGGCAGATGACAGCGAACAAATGAAATCAAACTTGATAATAATTTGCAGATCTAAATCCTAGAATGCTCAATTAACTGATAAAAGAGATTGAATGAATTCAAATAATGAATTTGCAGAGACCAGTGCCTTGTTGGGTATGCGGAGTCAAACAAAACAGAGGTGAGCAACTTATTCTAGCAGAAAATCAAATTGTAGGCATATGATTTGTTTATAACTTGTATAAACAATGCAGGATTATGATTACTAAGCTCTACTTTAAGAATCTAGATGAATTCCCCCTGATTACTGTGATCAACAGAAAGGATTTAATCCCTACTTGAGAGAACCAGTCAATTAATCACACAGATACAGCAAATGTGCACCGATAAACTGAGAATAAACTTGTTATTTCAATTTAAACAACCAAAAAAAATCAACTTGGAGACAACTTTAGCAATGCTTTTCAATAAATTCAACATACAATTGATACCAGAAACAACCTGCCACACCAGCTGATTTTATTTGAAACCACCATTTGAAATCATGCCCATAATCTCTAGAAAGAGAAAATTATCCTACTGTAGCCATGCCTAATCTATCTATTTGTGATCTAAAAATCTGATCCTCCTTAATTACAATCTAGGATGCATATTTATACCCAGCATTCAGGAAAATAAATCAAATTGGAAATCCATGTTGGCCACCGTAGAATTCGGGCAAAAACCAAGTCGGCCCGCAACGGTTAAAATTCCAATTACATGTCGGCCACAAGATCAAAAATTTTGTTATTCACCTGTGCACCAGTCGGCAACCCCAACACTGCACTCCACTCGGCAAGATCCCAAGATCCTCGCCAAGACCACACGCCGAAACACATGAGTCGCATCGAGCAGTTATCCTTATTTAATTCACTGTCACTATAACATCTTATCTTTCTCACCGACAAAGCCCATATGTCTCAAACATGTCGCTATAACCATGAGCCTTCGGCAAGATGATATATAGAATTCGCTAAGTCACAACGAAGTCACTCCGACACCATAGATCGCCAAGAGAAAGTAAGACTCATACCGATAAAAGCTCATACAATGCTCCAACGGTGAGACCGGAATAAAATCATGCCGAAAGAAAACCAAACGCGAAGTCGGCGAGACATATTCGCATCGCTGGGACCATAGGCCAAGAGTTACAACCATATACCGAAAGTCGATTGTAGTAAGCTCATTGTAGTATGTCGGTGTAACATATGGGATCGCCATGAACCAATACCGAAAGCCCTCCATCTATACTGATGAGCCACCAAAATGCAAAGTTGGGGAAACAAAAGATAGTCGGTATGACACCACCCCGAAAGCTATAGCATATGCCGACAGGGACCTCCACCGTTGCCAAAACAACTTGGAACCTATGTCGATAACCTGCAACAAGAAATAGTGAAACACACACAGGTCGGGGAGACATTTGGATACCTATGCCGACATGGACAAAAAGGTGAAAAATGCAAACACGACGGAAACCATGGAGCCATATGGCAAAAAATGGGTGAAATGTGCACATGATAGGACCAATCTGGAAAATTATGAAAGTGGACAATCATGTAAAATCACCAGATTTTTACAGTTCCAACAGTGGCTTCGTCTGGGGACGATTGAGTGTAAAATCAATGCAAGGATCCAGAAACATGGGTGAGCAAATCAGACCGAAAATGATGAACCAATGAGCAGCGATGGAGGAATGGAAATGGAAAAGAGCGCGAAATGAATGCAAAATGGATGCAAAGTGGAGATGGAGCAGAACCCTAAACTACTGTGCATGGAAAATAATTTTAAAGAGGATAAGCAAGAGTTGTCCATGCACTGACAACCCTCAATCCTCTGTGTTTTAATTTCTCCTGTTCTGATCTGTGACAATCTGAAACTCCAACCACTTTCCCCTGTCAAAAACCTAGTTTTCTCTTGAATTCAACAGATTCCTCTTGAAGACACATATGCAATCAATCCTATCACCGTTATTGCAAGTTTTCAAAGAATCATCATGCTCAGCTTGACCCAAAATCACTTCATCATTGTGTAATTCAAATTTTTGATCATCATGGGACAAACCCCCATTCTCTTCACCATAGAAAATATATGCACATTCAATGCAAAATTCATCATTAACATTCCCTCTGCTATATATTATGAAACACTCTCTCAGCTGTATTAAAATTTCACAATCAGAGTGCTTCTCATGAAAAACAAAAAACTCTGTCATATCATTGTTGTTTGAAGAAAGCAAGCCATAAACCTTTTGCACCTCTTCAGTATCTCTATTCAGAGATAACACTGAATCATGACTCATATCCTCAATATCAATCATATATGAACCAATCAAAGCTGAATCTTTATCATCCTTGGTATGCAAACAATTGTCTTCTTCACATGAATTAGAATTTTCAAAATCACATACCTCATCCCGAATGGAAGTAGACTTTTGATCAACACCAAAAGTATCACCATCATTCCAAGAAATGCACAGGGAGTCATAAGAATCTTTACACAAATATTTTTCATAGTCAAAACAAAAGTAAGCTGCAGACAGAACTTCAAGATCTTCATCATGTGCACATCCCTGGTATTCAGAAGTAAACCAATCTGCAATCTGTTCACAACCAAGTGAACAAGTCTCTATATTTTCATCACTACAATTATATTCCTCACTTTTGTCATCATCAAACAAAAATCCAATACCATCAGAGAATGGGAAATCAGAAACATCATCAATGCAATCAGTTATTCCATCATTTTGCTTGTCTAAAATTATTTCCTCCTTTTCATATAATGGATTTGAAAATATCTGAAACTTACTCATTGACACACCTTGGAAAAAAATCATTTGATCTTCATTTAACTCTTCATCATACAACGAGTTTGAAAAAATTTGGAAATCACTTTCAAATGTACAAACCTCTTCTTCATCAGATGTATCTTCATAACTTTCAACTGCAGCCAGAGGTATTGTATACTCACTATCAACATGTCCCATTGCCCCTTCATCCTGATCTTCATAAGAGGTAGAAGAATCCCCTTGCTGCAGATCAAAATCCTCAAGTTCATCATCAGCATCAGAATATTCACAACAAACACTGCACTCTCTGTGACAATCTGTTGTGCAAGAGATAAGCCTTGCACCTTCATCTTTATTATGCAAGCTATCACAGGAATCATACTGACTTGCACATATCTCATCTTCTACTGGAAGCATTATTTGATCAATTTCTCTATACTCATCAGAAATACAATCATCGGAATCAACCCTGATAATGTTCTCATACCTTATTCCCTGGGACAACACTTGAATGAAGTTAAAAGAGGAGCCTTCTGCCTCAATCCCTTTCTTCTGCTCCAATGTCTCTCTTTTGTTTTCTTCCTTCTGATCAGCAACAGTTAGTCTTTCTACCTCTTCTTCAGTAAGTCTCTTCATACTGTATTGAGCAGGCACCTCAACAGAATGTGGCACTGTATAATCTTCTTCATAGTCAGAAAGGACCTATTGTTCAGGCATATGAACATTGTATTTCTGATTTGAAGCATCATGCTGATAACCCTCATCCTCTGAAGATGAATACTTTCCCACAACATGGTGAAAAGTATCTGAAGTCAGAAATACTGTGTGATCTTCTTCATTGTTTCCGATCAACATTCCCTCTTCTTGCATTCTCTGGGCTACAACACAATGATCTAGGGAATGTGGCTTATCACAAAAATCACAAAAGTAATTGTTACTTACCATATAGGTTCCTTTCTTGCTCAATGGATCAGAAGCTCCCTCACTTCCAGGCCCAGCTGTTATAGGTTTGTTGTCCTTCCAGTTTGTATTATAAGGCATGCCATGCAACCTCGGCCTTTCGTTCCTGTATGTGTTGCTTTGCTGAGAAACCCTAGGAATATCTCTTTTATTGATCATCCCAGCAGCCTTCCTATTGTTTTCAATTGTTTGTGCCATCTTTTGTGCCTCAGCCAAACTTCTTGGGAATTTATTTCTCAGCTCATACCCTGTCTTTGGATCAAATGCATTCAAATAAATACTCAGTGCTACAGAATCTGGCAACTTTGATCCAATAGGTATTTTATTCTGCAACTTATTGAATCTCCGATTGAAATCATAAATTGTATCACTTTGATCTTTCTAAATGTGCAATAATTCACGAAGAGCAAAATTTGGTGCACTTAGATTCCCAACTTGCTCGAGGAATTGATCTTGAAATCCTTGGAGAGAATCAATTGAGACAGCTGGTAAGCTGTTGAACCAATCCCTAGCATCTTCAACAAGTGATATCATGAATAGCCTCATGTGTAAATCTTCGTAGGGCACATCCAAATCTTGGATGAAAGCATCGAAACTTCTTAAATGATCTTCAATAGTGATTGCATCATTTCTTGTAAACTTTGGAACAATACCCCTCCAACTGCTATTCATTGGATAAGGGGATAACTGAATCCCTGACAAATCAAACTGTCTAATCATGGTTGTATACTGATAAGGGGGAGCATTATGTGGGTACGGATGCTGGTACATTGGACCGTAGTATTGTGTATGATAATATGGCACATACTGCTGACCATGAGGAGCTCCAGCATGACCTCCCCTGAACTTAAATCCTCCTCCATTCATGTTTAAAAAACTGCAAAAAATCTTTCAGAGTCGCCACCTACTTTTCCAAAAGTAGGAAAATCATTATTTCTGATCTTTTCCCAACATAATCACCCTTTCTGAAATTTCTCAAATTACAACTTTTCCTCCAATGACTCTATAATGTGGTCTTCAACCGAATTTTCTGATATAATCCCCAGTAGAGTCGCCAATTTGTTAGCTCTCAAAAACGCAGGTTTGAACCATGAAAGGTTGCCAAGCTTTCACGATGTTTTAGGGTAACATAACAAGGTTTGAAACAATGAAACCTTCTACTCTTCAGGTGCTGCTAGACCTAGGCAGGTGTACCTAACTGAATAGTGCAGACTTAACTTGTGATTATCCTTCTGAAATGCTTTGTCCACAATGGCAGACGACAGCGAACAAATGAAATCAAACTTGATAACAATTTGTAGATCTAAATCCTAGAATGCTTAATTAACTGATAAAAGAGATTGAATGAATTCAAATAATGAATTTGCAGAGACCAGTGCCTTGTTGGGTATGCAGAGTCAAATGAAATAGAGGTGAGCAACTTATTCTGGTAGAAAATTAAATTGTAGGCATATGATCTGTTTATAACTTGTATAAACAATGCAAGATTATGATTACTAAGCTCTACTTTAAGAATCCAGATGAATTCCCCCTAATTATTGTGATCAACATAAAGGATTTAATCCCTACTTGAGAGAACCAGTCAATTAATCACACAGATACAACAAATGTGCACCGATAAACTAAGAATAAACTTGTTATTTCAATTTAAACAACCAGAAAAAATCAACTTGGAGACAGCTTTAGCAATGCTTTTCAATAAATTCAACATACAATTGATACTAGAAACAACCTGCCACACCAGTTGATTTTATTTGAAACCACCATTTGAAATCATGCACATAGTCTCTAGAAAGAGAAAATTATCCTACTGTAGCCATGCCTAATCTATCTATCTGTGATCTAAAAATCTGATCCTCCTCAATTACAATCCAGGATGCATATTTATACCCAGCATTCAGGAAAATAAATCAAATTGGAAATCCATGTCGGCCACCGTAGAATTCGGGCAAAAACGAAGTCGGCCTGCAATGGTTAAAATTCCAGTTACATGTCGGCCACAAGATCAAAAATTCTATTATTCACCTGTGCACCAATCGGCAAGACAATCATGAAGGTATGCTGAAGGCAATATAACGTTGATCGCTCCCTGCCAGTGTTCCCCCGCTCCGCATGCTTCACCGTGACAATCCATTTGTTACATCGAAGTGCATTCCTCATGCGTTTTCCATTCGCAAAGACATAGGATATATCTCGCCGAAAGCTCCTTTTGTTTTAATCACTGTTGCCATAACTTACCGCTCTGGAGGAGACTTCATACCGAGAACACAATGTCAAGCCGAAGATCCCCATATAGCTTCATATCGCCATAACCATCCAATTGTCATACCGACAACCCCAACACTGCACTCCACTCGGCAAGATCCCAGGCTCCTCGCCAAGACCACATGCCGAAACACATGAGTCACATCGAGCGGTTATCCTTATTTAATTCACTGTCGCTATAACATCTTATCTTTCTCACCGACAAAGCCCATATGTCTCAAACATGTCACTATAACCACGAGCCTTCGGCAAGACAATATATAGAATTCACTAAGTCACAACAAAAGTCACTTCAGCACCATAGATCGCCAAGAGAAAGTAAGACTCATACCGATAAAAGATCATACAATGCTCCAACGGTGAGACCGGAATAAACTCATGCTGAAAGAAAACCAAATGCGAAGTCGGAGAGACATATTCGCATCGCTGGGACCATAGGCCGAGAGTTACAACCATATACCGAAAGTCGATTGTAGTAATCCCATTGTAGTTTGTCGGTGTAACATATGGGTATCGCCATGACCCAATACCGAAAGCCCTCCATCTATACCGATGAGCCACCAAAATGCAAAGTCGGGGAAACAAAAGATAGTTGGTATGACACCACCCCGAAAGCTATAGCATATGCCGACAGGGACCTCCACCGTTGCCAAAACAACTTGGAACCTATGCCGATAACCTGCAACAAGAAATAGTGAAACACACACAGGTCAGGGAGACATTTGGATACCTATGTCGACATGGACAAAAAGGTGAAAAATGCAAACACGACGGAAACCATGGAGCCATATGGCAAAAAATGGGTGAAATATGCACATGATAGGACCAATCTGGAAAATTATGAAAGTGGACAATCATGTAAAATCACCAGATTTTTATAGTTCCAACACGATGAGAGCTCCTTCAATAACTAAACCTTTCTCAATAATCTCTTCGAAGGTATTAGGGCATAGCATAACAATTGATAACTGATGTTAGCTTGAATATTTGCAATAAATATGTTAGCAAATTGTTCATTTGCATTTACTCACTTTATGTCTCCATCTTTGCAAGTAAGAAGCAAATTATTCCCCTTTGGTTTGTTTTATCTTATACAAATCAGGAACTGTAACATCTTGTTCTATGTTATATAAAAAGTGATTAATAAATTTCCCAGATAGCTCAACGAAAGTTTTAATTCCAAGTGGTAGGTAAGAGAACCATTCAATAGCTACAACCCGTAGACTTATCAGAAATGTCTCAACATATAAGAGTCATTGTTAGCAACCTCCATGCAAGCTACAAAAAGTTCTCACACATGTTCAATTGGGTACCCTCTTCCTTTGTATTTATCGAATTTCAGAATTGAACAAAGTTTTTGGAAAGGGGATCATTGATATGCTACAATCAAACGAATATGGACATATGTCTTGTAATACATAGCTCTTCTTGGGTTTCCCAAGTTGTATATATGATATCCTTTAATTAATGTTTTGAATTTGTAATGTTATATCGCTATTAGGTGTGTTTTTTTGAGGATTAATCGTGTTGTAGCCTTGTTGTTCCATACATGATGGTATTTTGTGTGGGTGTAGGACCTTGTTGAATATTTTACATGTATACTTAAGGATTAGTTCCTTGTGGAACATTGTGTGTATATTGTGGATAGATGGTTTGGTTTTACATATTTAGGTTTTGGTATTGTTGATTGGGGTTTTGATATTGTTGATTGTGGTTTTGTTGTTGTTGATTGGTATTTTGATATTGTTGATTGGGGTTTTGTAGTCATTGATTTATGAATGTTTGGTTTTGTGGATTGGGATTTTTTTGGGAATTGAGGTTTTTTTGTGCATTAAGTTTTTGTTGTTGTGGATTTGGAATTTGATATTGTGGATTCATGTTAGTTTGTTGAGGAGTGAAAGTTTGATGTTGAGGATGGGTGTTTGTTTGTTGTGAAGCGAAAGTTTGATGTTGAGGATGGGTGTTTGTTTGTTGTTGTGGAATGTAAGTTTGATTTTGAGGATAGGTCTTTGTTTGTTGTTGGGGGTTTAAAATGAATGAATATCCATATTGATTTTTCATGACATTAGGATTTGGATTTTTTTGTTGTAACCCTTGTTGATATTGTGCATTGTATGAAGGGTCATAGTATTTTGATTGTTTTTGCACATGTATTGTGCTTTTGTTTGATCTTAAGTATTTTTTTGATACATTCTTTGATCTTGAGGGGTGTTAGTTTTTTTTTTTGGTAGGTAGGTTGTCATTGTGTATGCATGGATGGGTTGTTTTGTTGTGCTTGGGGATTTTTTTGATCAGGTACAATACGAATGGGTGATGTCATATGTTGTGATTGCGAGGACATGTTTACATGAAGTTGTGAATGAGTGTTGGGTTGCTGATTTGGTGTGTCTTGTGATGGTTTAGGTGGGAGGTTAACCTTATTTTTTATGTTAAAATTGTGTCCTTGTTGTGAGGATGTCTCATAGAGGTTCCTTGATATGTTAGGCCTCCATGTATTTGTTGACACATTGTGTGTTACAAGTGGTGTAGAGAATGGATTGGTCAATTATTGAGGCATATTTTGAGTTTCCAGTTTGGATTCACCTGAACATTTTGAGAAACCATTACTTGTTCTACTTGATATGGATGTCTATATAGTGGAATTTTGACAAGTTGTCCATAAGGTTGTTTATTGATGGTGATTTTGACTTGGCAAAGATAAATGGTATCTTTGGATCTACCGCTGGTTTTAGGATTCGTCTCACAACCATATCATCATTCATGCAAATGAAATTTGGGTCTTTGAGAGTATCCAAATTAAATTCAACAAGTAACTTGGAACCATGTTGTGCAAGTTTGAGGAAGTGTGTGTTAGGATTTGATCCAAGTACCTTGTCTATTATCCTTTTCATTCTAGGATCTTGGGTGTATTCTAACATATCCTCTTCAGTAATTTTTCCATCACTATCATCGTTTTCTATGATTACATCTTGAGGATAAGGAGGTTGGTTTTGTTTTTGAAAAAATATTTGTTGATGTTGAATATGAATGTCAATATCATGTTGTGATGAATTGAGATCAAGTGGTGGGGAGCATTCAACACCAATGGTTGTGAGGTAATGTTGGTGGTTGTTTGAGTGGTTGAGAAAGCCATAGGTTCATTAGGATCATAACCCCATGGTGTAGGAATTGATGTTTCAAAATTGGTGGTGGTAGGTCCACTAGAGCTACTTGTGTTAGCTGCCATATTATTTTTGTATTGAGACCTAGTCATCATAAACGTGCACACTAGACCATGGATATGTGGTGATGTTTTGGTTTGAGGTTTTGGTTTGCAAAATAATATACAAAAGGGAATGTTGGTAGACCTTTTGGACAAATGATGTTGTTTGATTGATGTTAATTGGTGTTGATCTTTAGATAGTTTGATGACCCAGCTTGATTTTGGATGTTTGGATGTTTAAGAATGACAAGATTTTGGTACTCAACCCTATGATGAAGGTATGAGTGGATTTTGAAGGATTTTTGAAAAATGATACTATCTTTTTGGTACTCAACCCTATGATGAAGGTGTGAGTGGATTTTGGATGATTTAAAGGATGATGATAGTCTATGGACACAGGGGTAACTAAGATTTTGGTGATTTTTTTCTAAGTCTCAAAAGTGTTGATGAAGGATAAGTTGATTTCTCTACTTAAACTAGGCTTGTGAGTGTAAATAAGGATGGATAATAGTAATCTAGAAACTTAGGGGAGGGATAATGTCCACTAAATTTGGCAAGACCACAAGATGACAAGTTGATTGGATAAAGTCTCTAGCAAGATGATGAGGTTTGATATGTTGTGTTTGATGTGTGTCCAAAGGCTAGTTTGTTGTTTGATTCTATGATGATGTTGCAAAAGCTAGTCTAAAATCGGATGTAAGTCTAACTAATGTTTTTTTTTCAAGAGGTCTATATTGACAAAACCTAGGTAAACCAAATTTAGGTGGAATGACTATGTTTGAAAGTGTAAATAGATGGTATAATTGTGTTGGTATATTGTGACAAACATTTTGACAGTTGAACAAAAGATTATGACAATGTCTGAAATAAATTTTGACAAGCCTGAGCTAAGTAGAATACAAAAGTGGTGGTTGTTTCAGACAACTATGATAGAATTTGAGACAAAAGTGAGCTTCTATAGTTGAGTTAATAATTACTTCATTCAAAATTAATGGATGTGAGAATAGAGTCTCTAAGAGTAAACTTAGTATTAGAAAATAAAGCAAACTAGTATATACATGTAGAGAAGTTTTAATCTATAGTTATGAAAGTATTTACATTATAAATTAAAATGTCTTCACAAACATAACATTCATTCAAGATGTCGAGTCTATTACATGTAAGTATAACTCTAGAGAAATTTAAAGTATAACTTAAATATAACCAAATTGAACTGTTTGATAACCTTTGAATTACGAATTAAGAAAGTGTGAATTGAAGATGAATGAGTATAGATATAGAGTTGGTAAGTGCTTCTAAATATAGAATTACTAAATTAAACAATAATTAAATTTCTTATTTAAACCGAGACCTTGAAAAATTACAAGGGCAACCTATCATTTAAATAATGCTTTGGTTATTGATGTGAAAAGTGAAGTTAGAGTTACTTTTTAATTTGCTTCAAGCATGAATATTCATGTAAGGTTATTTACTTAATGTAGTTGTTCTCATCATTTCTCTTAAAACTCTTAATTGTCAAGTTTTATTATGCAAATATATGTCTATAAACAAATGTAGAAGAAATTTATGATTGTTAGTGTTGAACAATCCAGATAACTAAGAGGGGGGTGAATCAGTTATCATTAAAAAAATTATTTTCTTTAATTAATCTAGAGTAGGCATAGAAAATAATCAAATAGATATGAACATGAATGCACAAAACAACACCAAGCGCAATGAAAACCAAAATTTACGTGGAAACCCAAGAAGGGAAAACCACAAAGAATGCTAATTCTCAATTATAGAACATCGGTTAAGGTGACACCGGTTAAGGTGGTTTTTACAAAGGTTGACTACCAAAATGCTCACTACAGGTAAGGTTCACTACCAATGGGATCACTGCCTGATTAATAAAAAAAACAACTGATTACAAAATACTCTCACTGACAAAAGTGAACTGATGAAGTTGCATCTACATATGAATTAATTCAGTTTTAGTTAAGAGCACAATATCTGTCTGCAGCAGATCCGGTCAAGAATCATTTGCATACCTCCCTTGCAAAACCTCTACAAATTAGATTACTTCTTCCTTCGCACACACCATACTCCACAACTCTTGTTTCATTGAACAAAAAAAACTTTTACTTATACCAATACATGCCTTCATAATCTCCTAGGTCACCCAAACACAATTTGAATTAGATCACCACAAAACATTTCAGCATGAAGAAAAACCTTGAAATATTCAATAAGGCCTTACACACTAGCACCAGACCTAAAAGATAGGTCACACATAAAGATCTTCTTACCATGCTACCAAGAGACCCATAAATAGTTCATACATAAGATAGGTTCATTATATGTCATAATTATCAAACTTTGAATTATATGAAATATATTCCGGAGCCAATGGGAATGCCACAACTAAGACCAAATCTTGGTTATCATCAATTTCAGTATCAATTGGAGAAACATAATTTGACATACCAAAACTTGTAACATGCTACATGAATGTTTAGATAGCAAGGTTACTTAGAGTAAGCTTTGAGCACAATAGCTAACATCAAAAGATTATTCTTCATTATTTTACATTAATTGACTTCCACAAATGCCCCAAAAAGAATTATTGCCATATCCAGATCAAAGATAACATCCACACTACACAAGATCAAAGCATACGATAGGATAGATCATTTTTGTATATTATCCGAAGCAAAAACTTTTGGATCCAGGTTTTGACATCGATGAAAACAATTCTAAATCATCTCAACAACTTCTCAACAATCTCCCCCTTTGACATTGATGGCAAAAACAAAAAAAACAAAAAACCCCAAAACTTTAAGCACTGTCCCTTTGTCAAGCAATTCAATACCTCTTCTTGTTTTTGTTTTTGTTTTTCTCTTCATTTTTCTCCCCCTTTTTTCCATCAAAGGAAAAGGGCCAAATAAGAACATTCAAGAGATCAAGTTAAAATAACACTTTTCACATGAAAAATCTTCTTGTACCTTTCTCTCATAGTTAGAAGAATCCTCTTCCAAGCTAGCACTACAGAAACCATTTTGGCACACATATTATCTAATAGATTCAACAACATAAATGAAGATGACTAGTCCGAAGATAGGCACTGTCATTCACAATCCTCTGCATCAGAAAGTATCCCTGAGATATGATCCAATCAAACCTCAACAATTTCTTTGACCAACCATAAAGTTCTAACCAAATCTTCCCTCTGTCTTTGAACAGACAATAACTCAGCTTGCAACTCTCCAACTCTTATTCTTTTTTTTCCACCTTTATCTTTGAAGAAGTCAAAACACTTCCCACTATCATTCAATTTAGATTCAATAGCTTCAATTTTGCTTCTAAAATTATCAACAACAGGCCACTAGAGAGAATACTTGTAGATGTCAGAAATCTCCTTAATGCATTCTCTTGTCTCACCAATGTGTTTGGATAACTTTTGTTTGGATTTGACACACCATCTCTCAGTCATAGCTTGGAACTTATGTCCTTTAGATCCTTCCCACAATAACCTTTCTTCAACAACTTCTACTAGATCATCTGGTAACGAGTCAGAAACATCTGAAATAATAATACCCTTTTTGAGAAAATAATCACCGGAGAGCAGGCATACCACATTTCACCAATCTTTTTTCATATCACCTTCATTCAACACCGAATGAACTTCATCTAGATTGATAGAGTCAGATATAGGAAGATACTTTTCTTCCTTCTCCTTCTCTTCCTTCTCCTTCTCTTTTGAGATAGCAATGACATCCTTTGAGTTAATTTTTCTCCTTTTAGGTTCTGGAGGGGAACGTCCAATGACAACCTCTAACTCCTTACCAGAGGATGAACCCTCCCAAAATTGACTAGAAACTATCACACTGGAGCACAGATTCATCTGCAAGGATGAGAAATAAACTTTGCATGCACCTGCTTTATCTTCCATACATTCCAAATACTTGTAAACTTGCTTTCCGAAAGGGATGTCAAACTTCCATTTAACATTCTCCTTTGACGGTAGCGAACTCAGAAAGTAAAATGCTAAACATATGAGTAGAGACCCAAACTGGAAAGGATAACTCTCAACCAAATACATTCTGACATTCTCAATTAGGTTTTCCATTATGAGGCTACACAAGTCAAATTGCTTATTTTCCTTCACCATCTTATGTGTAAGATATACAACAATAGCCGAAGTAGAACCTTCATGACTTCTAAAATAGATTTTGTAAGTGATACAATAAGAAACATACCTCACTGCAAGATCGACAATGGTATTTATTGATACTGGTAAGTTCCTCCACATCTCTATATTTCACCATTTTCTTCCCGGTAAGTTCCTCCACATCGAGCTTGGGGGTCTTTGTCGATACCGGTAAGTTCCTCCACATTTTTGTATTTCACCATTTTCTTCCAAGGGAGGTCACCAATGCTGCACAATCCAGTAATAGCTTCAATGGATTCCTTAGTGATCAGATAGGGTTTTTCCAAAACATTGTTTCCATCCTTGAATCGACTCAATAAGAACAAGATAGATTCTTTGTCGGCAAACCAGGGAAATTCTCCCCATAAATCCATACCTAGAGCACTTACATTCTACAATCCATCAGTCTTCAAACCTAGTTCCATTTTCTTCATCTTTTGATGATCCACTTCATCCAACTCTACTCCCTTTAGCCTCAGCAGAATACCACCACTCGATTCTCTGTCAATGGATTCCTTCGTCATGCTTATCTTCTTCAATCTTTTCACTCCGTGAAACTTCTTCTTTGTAAACTGTGAGAAATGTTTTGAAAACTCCACCTTTTAACCTTAATTTCTCATGATGAACTTGTCGCCAAAAATTTACATCGATGATGTCATCAAATGACCACTTTTCAATTAGTTGGATTAAGCTTCATCATATATCACCAATTGGATCAAACGTAGTCATGTTTTTGATATTAGGGGATAAGCGGATTTTGAAGGGATCCATAACCCTTTACAACAAGAAAAGCTAGGCTATAGAAAGGATAGCCTGTAGCCAACAAAAAGCCAGTGCCCAAACAAAACTCATCAAGATTTACAATTAGCACTTTTCTTGTGGGAGCGAAGAGTCATGTCGAAAGAAGGCCGTGAAGATTTATCTTTTTTACCCTTGACTATAATCCATCCTTCTTCCACCTGTGTAGCCAAACTATGCTAGACCTTCTTAATATTTTCATGGTGATTAAAGCCATCAGCCAAACACTTGGGGTTGTCCTCATGATTGCTTTGTAAAGATTGCGACTTCTCAGAAAAGCTGTCGGGATGAACAGCTGAGGCACTTTCACCCGGAGAGGCAGCCAAAGGCTCAATAGGGGTTGCCCTAACAACCTCACCAATAGAGATGACCGGAGGGGGGGTTCCAAGGTCCTGTGGTTCCGAAGCAGCCACCTCAGAGAAACTCTTATTAAGATCAGCATTCTTCTCTACCGTATAATGACGTTGAGAAGCACCATTCCACCAAGTTTCCTTATGTATTTTTTTCTCAAATCCACGATGAGCAGCAGCATGTCCAGTTTTAAAGCATCTTCTACAACGGAAAGGTAATCCTTCATAATCCAAAGATTGGACCCAAGTCCCCTTGGAGCATTCTAATGAAACCTCAGCAGGAAGTCCATTTGTAAAATCAATTTCTACAAGTATTCGAGCAAATGTGGAATGAAAGATATCTGAAGAATCTTCGTCAACGAACAAAAAATCCCCGAGGGCCTCTCCCACCGATTCCAGAAGAGAATCTTTCCAAAGATGGAGGGGGAGATTAGGAAGGCGCACCCAGATCGGGAATTTATTAAAGGTTTCAGAAACATGATTAAAATTTGAATGCCAGGGTTTGATCAACAGCTGATATTGATCCCCCCAACTAAAAAAATGACCACATAAGATAGTATTTATGTCCTGGATATTATCAAATTTAACAACAAAGAATCCCTTGGCCAAAGGGAAGATGTGAATTTTTCCAGACAAGAGAGGTTCCCACTCCTTGGAAATCCATGAGTGCAGCTGAGGAAGGCTTGGCCAGAAGCCCCCAAACCTGCAGATAATCACCATCACCCATCTTACGAGCCACCGTCGCAGCACCAACATCCGCAATTTTGGCTGCGTCCGACCCACGTCCGTCCTGAGCATTTTCCTTCGAAACAGGGGCCGCGTTCAAACCTGACCCGTGTCCACCCTCAGCCTTACCAATAATCTTCGAAGTAGAGGCCACCACAGGAGGCACCGAGACAGGAGCCGCCACGGGCGACGTAGCCGCAATACCAAAAGGGTTTCCGCCCAGCGCAGGGGATTCAAAAAATCATTTCCCACTCAGCATCGCATTCCTGCTCACCATCGCTTCTCAAATATTGTTATCATTCAAACGTAGTCATGTTGAAAACACATCAATATTACTTCAAAGAGGGGGAACCGACAGGATATGCATAGCAACACTCCCCCTAAGCCAAGGCAGTTGGCTTAGTTTTCGGAAGAGCTTGTATTGAGATCTGGTACCACATAAGAGTTATCCACACTCATTTCCTTTTTCTTCCACACCACGATGGTATTCTTCTTAGATTCACCTGAGAGGAATGTCATATGCTCAAAAAGGTTGCAATCTTAGAGGACATCAAACCCAATGACACCACTAAGAAGAAGACACCGCATGAAGACCGCACTATGAAACATGAAATATAGTCAAAAATTTCAAATGATAATGTCAATGTATGCCCCCACTTTAAGGAAATTTCTAAACACCATGCCATGAGAAATTACTTTGAAGTAGCAAATGATAAATTCTAAACAAGACATGAGAGCTTATTTGGAAAGCCCTATGTCAAGCATATTTTTCCACATGAAGTTGCATCATGAAAAAGGGGGTGCCCCAAATAAAATCCCAAACACATAAGGGATCCATAGATTCAGGGTCAACATATTTCTTTGCTACAATGATATTGTAGAGCTCGGAAACGTCATCATTCCCCAAATACTTATAGAATTGGAAGAATGGTGCATAGAGTGAAAAAAATAAAAATGTTTTGGGTCAACATGGAAGAGACCTAAATGTCTCGATGCCTTGCATCATCCCCAAAAATAAAACACAAGACAAAAGAGAAGATAAATTTTTACAACATATAGAAGAACGTATAAAAGAACGTATGTACACATAAAGACATGTCAAATAGAATGATGTGGGGGATCACATTATGCACATGCAATCACACAAAGTAACATGAAAATAAAGACAAAATATTAGTAGAGCACATGTGATTCAACCTATAATAGGTCGTTTGCATCACAATCTTGTCTGTCATATGCGAAAGACAAACAAGTAGCCAAAGGGACAATGAAAAGTGGTTTACTAGGGCAGGGCTATCTAACTCCTTGCCCCCACTAAGTGCAGGACAAGGATGAGCCGATATGGGTGATGAGAATGAGCTCCTTGCAAGAAATTCAATAGTGAGTATGCTATGATCCTACAACTATCACATAGAAAGGAGCAAAGCAAGTAATTATTAAGGTATTATCCAATCACAATCTTGTGGAATTGTTCCAAATTCACTAAGGACTCTCTTTAAAACATGACACTCATCAATAAGATGACCATGTGTTCGATGAAATGCACAATGGTTCATTTTTGCACTCTTACCTTTCTTGTTTTCTTTGATAGGAGGCAAGTAAATCAATCATAGGCAGAGAAGTTGTTCCATTCTTCATTCAATTTTTGTTTTAGTGTGCAAAAATGACAATTCTTTGACTTTATAAGGCCTTGGTTTCTTGCTTATTTGAGGTTTGTTTGAAGGAGGAGGACCTAAGATGACCCTATCATCCTTGTGATGGATTGGTTGATCATCATAAAGGACACTTATTTCTTTGGAAGATGCGGGGGGAGGAGGATCTTGATATCCTAGTCCTTTGGTATCTTCAATTGGAATTTGTTCTAGTAATTTGTGGACTTCATGCTCATTGGTTATATCACATCCTTGTTTGCTTAATATCTTAAAGTCTTGACCATAACTCTCCTCTAAGTTAATGGGTGTATTAGTAACTTGATTGGTATAAGATGGAAGAGTATATCATTAGTGCTCTTGTTAACAAGTTCATTAATGATTGATGGTTGAGACTTGCTCTATGGTTCAATTTTAGGAGGTAAGATTTTGGACATATCAAATGGTGGTATGGTAGGAGGTGTTGGTTGTTTCATGGATGGGTAAAAGGATACATTGTTCTCAAGGTTGTTAAGACAATTATGTATGAAATTATGTAGGTTATCCACATCTTCTCCTATGATGTCAACCTTATGAGGACATACATTAGGAGTTGATTGAGCATGATTAGGTTCTATTGTGTTAGGATCATTACCAAAAACACAACTTGAGACATCTACCAAAGACATTAAGGATTCCCATATATTTTCCATACACATATCCATGATGCAAGAATGAAGTGAAATGCAAAGAGATACAAATTTTTAGATTTTAAACAAGATAATGTACTGATTATACTATGTAAAAAATTGAAAATGATTTCTTGTGATTCCAATTTTGATTTTGAAATGCACTTGAATTTGACTAATTAACCTTAATGTAAATAATTTCAAAAAACATAAAGTCTGGAAACTAAAATAGAGACCTAAATGCATAAACACATAATGTAAACTAAGGATTTTTAATGCATAGAAATTCAGAAAGAAGCTTGATCTAGGACTCATTCTCCCATGGGAAAATGGGTCTCACTTCAGGGTTTTGAAAAATCAAATTACAGATTTCTGAGTTGATGCTTATGCTTTTCAAATTCTGGTTGCAAACAGGTAGTTATAGTTGCAGATTTCTAGAATTCATATCTAAATGCAAGTGTGAAATGATGCTAAATGACAAGTAAAAAGGCCTAATTTGAGATGCAATTTTGATTCAATTTTCTTATTTAAGTTACTCATCATGAAATGTTATATAAATACTTTACAAAATTGATGAATTTTTTGAATTTTTCAAATTTTAAAGAATGCAAAAATGCAAACCTAAAACCCTAAATGAGATGCAAACTAATGCTAGTGAAGAACCCTAAATAAGGTGCAAATAAATGCAATGCAATGCAAAGTAATGAAAATCCTAGATCTAGGGTTTGAATGGACTCCAAATTTTATAATTTTATTGTACAAAGTTAGGTTCACCAAAATGAAACATAGAAAAATAGGTGTTATGGTCAAATATGGAATGGGGGAAATGAGGTAATGATGGACCTATCTTCATATTTTCATTAGGAAATGAAATCCACACAAAGAGTTGACTAAGAACCCTTAGGTGAGTCAACTCGATGAGGGAATCTATTGATTTCCTTATGCTTGAGAACAGGGGTATTAGCCTAAACAACACTTTTGTGAGAAAAAAACTAAAAATAGAAAATCTTCTCAATTATGCAAATTCAAACTTGAAATATCAATTTAAAGGTCAATACTAACATAAACAACAAACTCTGTAGATTTGAGAAAGATAGAACACTGTTTACTAGTCACCAAAAGGAAGTTTCAATAAGCTATCTAGGACTCATTCGCCCATGGGCCAATGGGTCTCTAGTGCTCAAGGATTTCAACAAACTTTTGGGAGCCTCTCATGTCAATTTGTAGCTTTCATTTGATCCGGGTTGTAGTGTCAGAAAGTAAAAAATCAGATATGTGAGTTTTCATGGCTTGATGACAACTTTGACAATTTTTTACAATCTTACTCTTCAAAAGGTCTTCAATCCTTCTTCAACCTAAAATCTACAACATAAACACAAGAGGGGGAAAATTATTTATTTTTGGTGAATGGGGTTTTCCTTGGTCAAACCCCGTTTGGGTAATTAAACCTTGAATTAAAATAATGAAATATGAAAAGGAATGATGAATGAACAAAGCTATGTTGCAACTTACCAAACCCTTGAATAAACCTTTGGAAGACTAAAATGTTGATCTTGATCTTGCATGAGATTGCTTCAATGGATGTGGATCTTGATGCTTGAAATATGACTTGAATGCTTGACTCGAATCTTTGAAACTTACATCACAATGTTAGCTCCAAAAACATGCATGATGCTTAAGACCTTGACACGATGCTTGCGATCTTGAATGTTGCAACGAAATGCTTGATAAATCTTCTCTTGAATGCCCTTGATCATAAACTTTGCTCTTGTGAAGTCACTCTTGAAAATATCTAGTTGATTTGATGGAATAACCTTGTATTTATAGATATCTATCCTTAATTTCCCGAAAACTAAATGTTACAAGCCAACATTGAAATTTGAAAATTAATTTCCCAAGTCCCTATTCCTAGAAGACACATTGCTCAAAGTAAAGTATTATGAGTTGGCATCAATTATTGTTGGGTTTCCCCTTCGGAAAATATAATTTATTAGAATTGTAGATGTAAAATAGAGCTTATTAAGGCATAATTAAGTCCAATTTAATTGAGGGGACCTAAACAAAGTGTGAAAATGTAAAGGAGTACATTTTTTGATACTACACAAAGATATTTATATTATTTAAAACCCTCATTAGGATTACCCTCCTAAGTCTTGTGGGAATCAAAGTGTAAAAGAAAAGGTCCAATTTTATCTCACTAGCTTTATATTTCCTTGGTCCAATCATAGGGTTTTCATCTTATCTAGATCAAGTTGATGCTTGCGTCGAGGTGTTGTGTCATCTTAGAGTTGAGGGTAGCAAGAGAAAAATCAATAGGTTGATAGGACATTTGTGAATGTCAAAACTAAGGCAAAGGAGGAAATATATAAAATGATAGTAGGTGAAATAATCAAACTAGTGAAAACCACAAACTGGATAAGCCCTATGGTAGTCCAACACAATAAAATAGGATAAATATGAATTTGCATCAACTTTAGAGAACTTAATAAGGCATACATACATTATTCCTTCCCCACACCCTTTACAAAAGAGGCACTAGAATTGGTTGTTGATAGGGAAGTATATTCCTTCATCTATAGGTTGTCCAAATATCATCAAGTCATAATACAAAAGGGCGACTAGCTAGAAACTATCTTTGCTACCTTATGGAGCTTGTTTAGATATACAACAATTCCCTTTCACTTAAAGAATGCTTTGATAAAATTTAACAAAATAACAATTGATGTATTTAGAGAATGTATCCATGACCTTCTAGAAGTGTACTTGAATGATTAGACAATGTATTGATTAAATAAAGATCATTTTCAAGTCTTCCAACTAATTTTAGAAAGATGTATAAGTCTCTAAGTAGCACTAGATTTGGAAAATGCACATTTGTGGTACCTTTTGGTATGCTACTAAGTTATATATCATACGTAAGGAAGAAATTATGGTAAACCCCTTAAATATTGTAATAACTATGAACCTACCACCCCCAAATATAGTCATTAAAGTAAAAAATATATATGATACATTATTATCATTGCAAATTCATTAAGGGTTGTGCAACAATTGTGTGACCAATTATGGAGCTACTAAAAAAGGAATAATAACAACTTTGAATGGATAAAGGAATGTCAAGAAGCATTTGATAAACTAAAAAAATTTGTAGAGGCTCCCATTTTGATTTTCCTAGACGAGAACATCTTGTTTCATGTCCATGTGGATGTCTCGGGTATCATAATAGGTGCAATACTAGTGCAACCCAAAGAGAATAAGGAGCATTCTGTCACATTCACTAGTAAGAAATTGTTAACACAAGCCAAGAGAAATTAAATACAACTCCAAGGAAGAAGGCTCTTGGAATGGACATATGCCTTACACAATTTTATACATTACCTTTTGTCCACTCTATTTATATTATTTACAAATGACAAACCCCTAAAAAATTTAATGACCATACCAATTATTCAAGGGAGTATATGTCACTAGTTGTTACTATTCCAAGAGTTTTAGTTTAAAACCATGATAAAAATTAGGAAAATCCAATCACTATCCCAATTATTTGTCCAATATATTGATAATGGAGAAGATCAAGGCCCAATTGATAATGAAGTACCTAGCACAAACCTATTTAGATAAATACAATACCACAAGTATTGAATGATGTAACACAACTATTGTCAATAGGGGAATTCCCTCAAGAAAGTTCAAAGAGGAAAGCAATAGATTGGTGTGAAAGTCATTAACATACTCATTGATCAAGGAAGAATGACATATTGCAGGGAAATATGAGGTTTTAAGAAGGGTGGTTCTAGAACATGAAAGGAATAATACTTACGAGTCTCGTAAAAGAATATTATAAGGTGGCCAACTTCGAAGATGAAACAACAAAAAAGTGATGTTGGCAAGCTTAAAGTGGCCCACATTGTTTATTGGATGCAAATATATATGTGAGAGCATGTGGTGTTTTTCAACGAGTAGGAAGACCTGCCACAAGGGATGAAATTCCCTTGTGGTTGGTTATGACACATGTCCCTTTGAGAAATGAGTAATATACTTCATTGGACCCATTAAACCTTCAACACATAAGTCCCATGCTAGATTTAGTATAACAAGAATCAAATACCTCACCAAATGGGAAAAAGTTAAGGCCGCCAAAGATCGTACTGCAAAAATTGTTTCTAAGTTCATAAATGAAAATATAATTTGGTTTGGATATCTAATAAGTATCACTAGAAACCAAGGGAAATATTATGTTAATAAGACAATTGTTGAGCTTCTAGATAATTTCATGATAACACATGATAGAAGCAACCCTTATCATCCTCAACAGGTAATAGAGCCAATGGGGCACTATTGGGCACCACACTAACCAAAATGGATGATGAGAATACAACAAATTGGTATGTCAATATTCAAGTTGTATTATGGGGTATTAAAGACCTCTTACAAAAGACTAACAAAATGTTTTCCCTTCCAACTATGTATGGGCTTGATGCCACACTCACAATCCAATATGTGATACCAAATCTAAGACAAAGTGAAGAATAATCAATTGAGAAGAGGCTAGTAGAATTGGTGATTAGATGAGAAGAGAGTAATTGTTGCATAAATCAAAGCGAAGAAAAAGACACTAGTTGGTATAAAAAAATATGAGTAAAACATTCTAAGTTGGAGATACAGTTTTATCATATGATAGAAAATCTAAAAAAATGGAGAGATTTGTAATGCCCTGAGTTTTTTCTTAAAACATTAATAGACAAAATGACTAGACAAACACATTTTATTTTTTCAATACAAATGTGATACCAAGCATGTCACATTGCACTCCTACATGTACAAGGTGTCATGATATAATGTAAAAACACACCTAACATGCTTACCAATGTATTACACATGGCAACAAAGGCATAAGGATTACTACATGGGCCTACAACACCATGACTAACTCAACATCTAAGAATCAAAGGAGAATCAAGGTTACCATGCCAAAGGACAAACCCATACACCTTGGCCAATGAATCATTCTTCAAATATTTTAAGATTTGAGCAGGTAAACTACACTAGTTCAAACTTTAGAGGAAAATCTACACAATTTCAAAC
The DNA here is from genome assembly GCA_007258455.2 of Sequoia sempervirens. Taxonomy (NCBI): domain Eukaryota; kingdom Viridiplantae; phylum Streptophyta; class Pinopsida; order Cupressales; family Cupressaceae; genus Sequoia; species Sequoia sempervirens. The sequence continues at coordinate 73,128,791 of VDFB02047230.1, read as the reverse complement.
TTTAGAGCTCAAATTGCATACTTTGGGCAAGTCAAAAACTAAAAATATATTGAAAGACCATTGCAATAGTAATTGATATCATGTGATACCCTTTGGAGGATAAAAACATACAAATACGTACAAGAGGACATGCCCTATACTAATAGAAGGCCATATAAGCATCCATCTTGAGAAAAAAATGAGATATGGATGTAATAAAAAAGAAAGAATATAATGTAATATTGTAATAGATGAGCTACCTAAGCATATGTGTTGCATGTCTATGCTTGCAATAAAGTAATCATGTAAATGATATATAATTTAAATATATGAGTAAACTCATCTTATGGTGCCAACGAATGTATAAAATTATTTGAACCATTATGTTATGCATGTGTTAACTATTGCACTATTCTAATTTCCTTCTTATTGTACCACCTTACGGTTAACTTCTCTAACACAAATAATCTAGACCTCAAGCTTGCATTTTATTGTCAACCAATGAGAGACCCCATGATGTCATGATCCTAACGTTTCTTTTTCTCTTTTTATTTATTTATATTGTTAACGATTCACAATTGCTTCTTAGACACTAACTTAAACAAGTTACAATAATTAATGATTTAAAATAGATTATTATATTATTATTGTAATTATAATTAATGATTTAAAATAGATTCTTATATTATTATTATAATTAATTATTTAAAATGATTAAATTAATTGCATCATTTTCATCTATTGGCCTAATTAATTTAATTGGGTGAATTCATCCATTTTCATGCACACGTTTCATCTCATTAAATGAAATACATCAAAATGTTTAATTTAATTCCTTAAGTCATCTTATTTAATTAAATAATCCTAAGTTATTCAATTAAATATCATTTCACTTTTCTCCCATTTATTAAACCATTTAATTTAATAAATATCATTTAATTCTTCAAATCCCCTAATTGCATGGTTAAATCTTTTTTAATTAGCTCAATTAATCTAACTTTCCTCTAAGCAAAGGGAATATTCCCATGGAATATTCTTTATCCCCTTTTTGCACAATTAAAACTTTATTTTAATTTGTAAATTTTTTTTTTTTCCTCAGCCATGAGAATATTCTTATTTCTTTATCATTTGAAAAAGGGATATTTTCACTTGGCTTCTTAAGCAAGTTTTAACCTTCAACCTCTTGAACAAGTCACATTTGACCCGTGTGAGCAGGTCAAAAGTGTGTTTGTTTGAAGCAAGTGTGAACCCTTGATTAAAATCTCATCATGATCCATGTCTCTCATCCCCTTCATCTTGGACCATTGAATAATCTTTTCAATCTCAACCCTCCATTTCTCATTTTCTTTCCTATAAATAGGTCACTATTTGGAAACAAATGGATCCATCTGTCAATTGCAAACTTATGTTGTTGAATTCCATATGCACTCACACTCATATTTACTCACTTTTTAGCTTATCTTAGTTAATTTTAATCACATAATAGCTTAGATCATCCATTAATGGCTTACATGCATCCATCTTAGCTTGTTTATAAATTAGGGTTTTCATTTTTTAGCTTATAATTAGGTTAGATTAACTTAGCAATAGCATAATAAATGCATTTCTAGCATAAAATCATGGTAACTTAGCTTGCATCATGTTCATTTTTAGCATAAACTAGGTTTTCATACATCAATCATAATGGTTTTATCGATTCTCTTCCATAGAATTGATTGAAACAGGTTCACTGATCACGGGTTTGGGAAAGGGTCATCATTTCACATCAACACGATACCAATTCCAATACAGGATAAGTTTCAGATGGATTAGATTATGAATTTAACTATTTTCTTAGTTTGTAGCTTTCAATTTCAGTAAAATGCTTAGTTTAGATTTCCAATTTGAATGATCTTGTTTGTAGATGTAGGTTTGTTTGGCAAAGTTATGCTTTGATTCATCATGGATCAAGTGTAATCGACCCTCACTGACATTTCCTCGTCTCACAATTGTTATTATTTTCAATAACTTTTGAATAATCCTCTCTATCATAATAAAATATTAAATATATATTCTTAACCATTGATATATTATACTCGAACATCAACTTTTTCATTAACAATACCTTGAATTTTAATCATAAGTTAAATACTTCTATCTATTGTATATATGTCTCTAATGTTGGTCATCAAAGTATTGAACAATAAAATTATTGATGCATATCTAAGTGTGCGTAATGATATAAATGTGTGAGTTTTTGAAGGACATTTTGGATATTATTATTCTTCATTTCTTTTGCTATAACTGATGTAAACGAGCGATCACTACTCTATGCAAAGCATATTGCTAATAATAGTCAATTGGGTGAAGAGTGAGGAGGTGTAATAGAACGGCTCGAATTGCTCTTTTATGTTAAAAGAATCGAGCAATAGGGAGATGGAGTTTTTCTTTTTGTTTGTTTTCAGATTTGTGGTTGCAGATGTGTGTTTGCAAGCATCTGAAGGGAGCTAGAAAGGCATGTCCATTCCCAATTGCATTTGCATAGAAGCCTGGATGGTAGGAAAGGTTTCAGAATTTGGTTTTGCACCTACCAATTGCATTTGCATGGAAGTTTCTGAAGCCTTTTCAAAAATTCCATTTTGTGTATATCCTGCAACCATTGCAGTCCGCAAGACCACATTTCTTTGAGACAACCTGTCAAACAGATCATGCGACTTGTTTGAGTTTCAACATTTTGCGCTACCTTTCATCTCTTTCGAGGTATTTTGTCAAACAGTTCGTGCGCCTAGTCTGAGTTTCAACAGTTTGCATTAACTTTTTATCTCTTTTGAGGTGTTCTGTCAATCAATTCACATAACTTGTCCGTGTTTCCACATTTTGGATTACATTTGATCTCTTTAAGGCATTTGGTCAATTGGTTCACGCACCTTCTCTTTGCTTTCTCATTTTGCATGCAGGTCTACCCGGACAGTCGCACTTAATTTGTCAGAACTCCTTAATGAATGTTTATTTGTTTGTTTTTTTCTTTTGAAATGTTCGATGCCTTACAGACACCGAAAAATGTAGTGATGGTGATCCATGAGAAACTTTGTTGTTGAATATATGATTGTCAGATCCTTTTTGTCTTGTTCTAAATGTAGCATGAACGCCTCCTACCCATGTAAGTAGATAGGTATCAGGCAAATTCACCACCAGCAATTCATGTCTGAAAATTTACCACCAGCAATTTAGCGCAAGAAAATTCACCGTCATGACAAATTCACCTAAGGAACCGTCTGAAAAACTAATTGCAAATTTTTTTTCAAAGTCTTGGAAATATATATTATAAATGTTAATGCGATGAATTTTCCTTGTGGTGAATTTTTCATGACGGTGAATTTTCTTGCGGTGAATTGCTAGTGGTGAATTTTCCGACGGTGAATTGCTGGCGGTGAATTTTCTGACAGCCAAGTAAATATATATCTCAAGAAGTTCTATCAAACTAGCATAGTTTTGGTGTTGCATTGCATATCATTCTTATTCTTAGGTATATATATGACATTATATCAATTTATATTTCTAAATTTGAATATATTTGGAAGGTAGTTCACATTATTAAATAGGTATTCTCTTTAGTTAAGGGTCAATCAATCATCGAATATCTATGGTTGAATATAAATTTGTTTAATAGCTTGATTAAGGGATTGTGTGAGTGATAATAGAAGCTACAAAAATATCCAATAAGATTGAGATCTCTTAGAAATCCTTGATTATCAACTTTTTCGATCATTTGATATAAGTTACCATAGGATGGCTTACTTCATTATCAATTTATATTGCATGCTTAGATCCTACTTTTACATTTGCCCCATTTCATGACTTCATGATACATGATGGCATCTTTGAAAATTATCTTACTCTTAAGATTTTGGAAAATCAATTGATCACTAAAGCTCTCTTTGTTGTAATCAATCAAAACTTAACCTGTATAGCAAATTACTTTCTTTAAAACTTCTATATATGAATCTATAGACGCCTCCTTTTAAGAAGTCATACATAGAATTTTGGTGAATAAATTTCAAGTACAAATCATTATTTTAATGGAGTTTAGAAGGTGTAGAATAACACAGTTTCTTTTGTCTATAAATTTAGATGTTATTTGGAAGCTTATTGACTTTATGAATTTTAGTAGGTGCTTGTATTATGTTGGCCCTATTATAGCCTAGAGTCATTATAACAAAGTGATATAGATGTATGTAAAATTTCAACTATGTTTGGCTAAATTTATAAACTTATTAACATTTTAATGCTCTTAGTCATAGATGAAAAACTCACGGAAAACTTGGTGAGTTGCAATTTGCACGTCGAGTTTTTTTTCCATTTACTTGCTCTTCATCAGTCTCCTCATATCCGGAAGTAGATGCTTCTACTGTCTCTCTTCTAGATGCTACTTCTCCTACAAATGTATCTGCATTCTTCTCATCTTCATTTAGTTTCATACTTTCGGACACACTACTATATGTTCGAATCTTGGCCTGCACCTTACGGTCATCACCTTCATTCTCTTTAACTCATTTTAAACTTCATGTGCAGTCTCACAATACATAACCCCGCCATGCACAAATCCAGACAAACTGATCATAATGGCAAACCTTCCTTTAGCATCATCTTGAAAAGCCTTCTTTGTAGCCTCAGTAGTTGGAGGTGTAGCAGGAACCTTGTATCCCTTCTCAACTGACATCCACACATAAGACCCTAGTAATTCCAAATGTGTCTTCATTTTGTTGCTCCAACACTTATAATCTGATCCATCAAAGAGAGGTACTTCGTTTGTTGATAATCTTTCCTGACTAACCATTTTGTGTTCACTCATCCAAGATCTACTCGAGCTGATTAAGCTTCTCCTAGGGAACCTAGGGCTCTGATACCAATTGTTGGAACACAACAATCTACTGAGAGGGGGGGTGAATCAGTAGATCTTAAAACTTAGCTCTTAAACTCTTTTGTGCAGACTAGCTTCTTAAGCCCTTAATCAATACTACATAATAAATCCTTTTAGCACTTTATGCAGATTTGTTAAACTACCAGAGAGATAAACATACACACACACAAAAGCCCATAACACATGATGTATGTGGAAAACCCAAGATGGGAAAAATTATGGTGACAAATGATGCTTGAGTCTACTGGTCAAATCCAACGTCACAATCAAATCTTTTGTTACAATGTTTAAGGGCACCGACCCTAAGGAGACACCAATCCCCTTGTTTTAGGAGCAACAACTCCCTAAATTGAGCACCAACTCAGTTATCTGATGGCACCAACCAATTAGAAATACAATGACAAATACAAAGTGATTCAAATGAATCCAGTTCTCTGTTACAAGTTTGATCTGTAACTGCTCATACCTTGCTTGGAAACTTTACAAGCATCCTTTCTTCTACTATTGTTGCAATCTCAACAACACATCCTCTCTTCTCTGCACTCACCCTCTTTCTCTCCTCTGCACTTAGAACATTCACTGTTCTATTCTCTAAATATTAACCCAGATTTGTATCTCAGATTTTTGTTTGGGTTCTACTCATTCAGAACGTGCATACACTCTTCTTCTTCACCCTTTATTTTTTCACATTCTCCTCCAATAGATGCAACAACTAGATGATTATCTGATTGTCTTCTCTCTTCACCGACCTGCAATCATTTTCTCGAGATGTGCACCACCGTCCAGATCATCTAGAACCTACAATTAGGGTTTCCTTCGTTCACAAGCTTCTCCAACAAGATGTTTGGTCATCTCGAGCCTTGCACCATCATCTAGCTCATCATAAAAACATCTGATAGGGTTTATCGAATATCTTCATCATCACACTATCTCTGCATCATGCCTCACAACATTTCATTCTGATACAGAGAATTTGCTAAGAATAGCAAACTGCAAAAACCCAAGGATCAGATATGCATTTAATTCATTCTTTGTTTATTCGATCTGATTTTGATCTTCATCGACATGGCTATCTATGCCACCGACCTGTGCGTCAAATCTCCAATCAAATAATCATTGGTGTAGTTGAACGAATTAAATTCGTTCACTATGTCGGTTACCATATGAAACCCTCTTTTACACAGACTTGGCCATAGTAATCTTCATCATTGAATTTGGGTCATCGATCTCTATCCTTCGCGCCATGATCCATGGTTCTCCGTTCATCTCAACATGTTTAATCGTCATCATTAGATTGTTCTTCTTTAAACAGGTGTCGGTGATCTTCATTTGTGACTAATAATTGACACCATCAAAGACACTTTATCCAATCAAGCAAAAACATATTAGGGTCCTACTGATAAACACCATTCACACGATACCTCTTGTGAAAGACAAGAGCCCACACACCATTTGTCATCCATGTCATCACCACACAATTCACAATAACGATGTGAATTTGTCTATTGTGTAATCGCTCTTTGCCATCTAACAGCATAGTCACCTTCCATCACTGTCACCTTCCTATCGGGTTCCACCAAGGACTTTGCCATGACTCTGTTGTGTCAAGGCGACACAAAAGCAACTCTCTTCGATATGGCATTGTCTCTTCTATGAAGTTATATTAGAAAGTCGAAGAGACATTGAAGCAACTCACACTAATATAAGGTCTCACAATATCCATCTATTTTCTCGATGAACCTTAGTGACATCATTCTCCACTAACTCTTGCCACCATCATTATGTCGAAGAGACTCTTGAGACTGTCTCACCAAGATTCCACTATCACCTCGATGCAGCTTCATCGTTCCATCGAAGAGACCCAAAAATGACTCCTATCAATGTGGTGAAGTCTCTCCGATAAACGTTAATCGTCACCTGTTCACATGTCATGTGGCATAATCTGATTTGACCTCAAATTCACACTTCAAGATATCCACCTTTACGTCCTTGCCATGCGTCAAACTCTGCTAGCTCGCGGGGTCAAACTAAGTCAACACTTCCATTTGGCGGGATGGCAGGCTACTGCCACCTGTCCATCTATGTTGTGTCATTCACCTTTTTGTAGTATCGAAGGAACTCATTATTTAATCTTTCCAACATGTGTATGTCTCTTCGTTGAAGTGCTTATCGAGATGGGGACTAGCCACTAAGTCCCGCCAAAATCCACCTGTCAACAAGATGAAGAACCTTCAGCCGATGCAAACTCTTGTTACCTCTTGTCATCTACTGGGTTTCGGGGATCCCACGATCTCCATACTACGTAGAGATCAAGCAAGTAAACCAACAACTTTACCCCTGAACAGCGAAGAAAGAAGCCCTTTCACGGGTCGGGATTCGTGGTTACTTCACACTCCATAAGCTTAGCGCCATTCAATAAGACGCAAGCCATAACTCTGACTTGCGAAGACGGACAAAGTTCTAAGTGTTGAAGCCTTAACTTTGACTCATGATGCACAAAACCTCTTTGGGTTTCGAAGATCCTCCATACCCCTTCCTTCCAATACAGGGGTAAGAAATTCACTCGAAGTCTGAAGGCCAAAACCCTTCAAATTTTCTAAGTCTTTGTAAATGCATCTAGTAAACGATAATCCCAAAGCCCAAACTCCAAAACCTGCAAAATTAGCACAAATTATACTATATTTTACACCAAATCTTTTTTTGACTTCAATCAAGTACATTGTTGCAATCTCCCCTTTACACCAGCTCCATTTCACCTTTGATCCCCTTTTGACATCAATGACAACAATATGCCAAAAAGAAGGATAGTGGCAGGTCAATTTCCCTTCCTTTACATGCTCCTAAAACATTAAACTTACTTTGAACAATCCTTTAGTGTGAGGTAGATCAAGGTAGTTGATCGTTCTAGACCCTCTCGTGACCTAAGATATTGAGAATTTGGTCCCCCTCTACATTTTGGTGAACCTGACATGAGTTGTTTTGGTTCCGTTTGGTGGTGCTAAAAGACTCTTCCCTCGTGTTCTGGGAGTGTTGTGGGTGTGCACGTTGCAGGGTGCCTAGCCTTGCAACCCAACCTACAACCCCTAGTGGCGTAGCTGGAAGGATCTCTAAGCATTGCAAAATGAAATCTTAAGTCATTGTCTAGTTGTGAAACCCTTGGAGGCTTCTATGAAAATCCTTTCTAGTGTATGTAGACATGGCTTCCTTTTTGCATCTACCCATCCCATTTGCGCAACCTGCGAGTGGATCTCCTGCTATAACATTCACCTCATAGGATTTGTCGATGAACACTAATAGAGAACCATATCCTTTGTACATTCCCACATGTATCAATAGGAACGCCATAACTAGCATTCTTGTTGACCCTACATGTTGGGTGAATGTTATCACAAAGGAGATCATGTTGATAAACTTTTTACATAAGGATGGATATGATGAGCCTAAAAACACTATACGTACACATGATGGGCTTTTCATCCCTCCCATTAGTTCTTTCACCTTGTCAATCGTAGTTGGACCCAGGACTGCGAATGCACTCTTTGATATTATCATGGGATCATAATTGTTTAGGGTGAAACTAGGCATCCATTGGCTAGTTTCCATGAATGTAGTTCCCTCGGTGATTCACAAGTGCTTAAAGTTCTCCCATGAGGGTTTTGTGCATGTAGTCCACGACACTGGTTACAAACCGACGATTGCGTGTGAGGGATACTCACTTGATCACTTTTGGCCTACCCATGTTGGTCCACTCCCTCCCAAGACAGACCTGTTGTATTGAACTTATGTGAAGTACAAGAATGGGGACATAACGCCAAAAGTGACCTACCCTCCTCCATATGCAATCTCAGTTAAAGCTTCCATGATAGCACAACATAAGGCTACCTCTTTCGCTCAAAAAAGGGAGGAGAAAGCTACTCAAGCGTCTTCTTTTTCCTCCGCTATTCCACCTATTGCTTCCTCTCGCCTTGCTACGACATCTTTGACTTCTGCTCCTATTCATCTCTTAGGAAGTTCGATAGTGCCCGCTTGTTGGAAGGCCAAGCGTCAGGTGTTTGAACTTCTTGTCTTACCCACAGTGCCTCGACCCATTCTGTATGGTAAGGGGAAGGGCCCCCGTAGAGCCGCTCCTACATCTTGGCCTCCACAGCCTTCTACTGTCCCTACCCCTAGGGTAGTGAATGGGAAAATGATCGATGTTGAAGCGCTTGTGCTTACTCGTCCCTCTATTGTTGCATATGCTTCTTGATCTCTTTCTTTTGTTCCCATCCAGGATTTACTCCCTCTGCCGAAAACGGTTGTGATGGATACTTCGATGGCTAAACAAGAGCCTTTTGTTATGTTATGTGGTGTCACAACATGCCCCAAGACTGTAAGACTTGGGGACCCAAGTAAAAACTAATGATTATGGCAGGTGTTGGCTAGTTGAGGAGATCACCGGAAGGTAAAAGTCAAAGAAATATTTTCTAGATACTTCATGATTCAAGAGTACCGAGTACCAGGAATTGGGTACCAAGAAGCCAGAGATGTAAAATGAAAATGCAAAGTTTCGGGATAAGGTTCTAGTCTGGAAGCGAAGGTTTGATAAAATGGAAGTTTCAGTAAAATGCGAGGTTCGAGAAAGTTTGTTGGTAAAAGTTGAAGTAGCGGGTACCAGATACTGGGTAACAATGTTAAGTTCAAAAGTTAAATGTTTAGTGTTTCCCAAAGGTCTAAAGGTTCGATAACATGACTTAAATCAAATAATTACGCGAGAATATGATGTTTTAAAAGCATGATATTTATGATGGTCTAACATCATGATTTATTAACAATGATTTTGTTTTCATGAGAGTTTTACGAATGTTTTAAAAGGGATTTAATTTGTAGAATTTGTACTTGCAAGAGAAGCAGATTGTAATGCAACATTCGGGTATGGACGGTCAGGGAAATTTAGATCGCGGATAGAATCATATCCATATCAGGCAATGCATTCCGAGGAATTATATGTAGAGGAGCTTGAGTTTATCGGAATACCAAAGATCTTGGTATTACGAATGCAGCAAAAGAGAGCAACAACCTCCAGTGTGACCCATTCCTGAGAGTAGAAAGCCCGAGGCAAAACCAGGATGTAGGAACCAGATGATAAAGCAATCATTCTGAATATATGGAAGGTTCCTACATACTATCTGAATTCAAGTTATTATCCTAGTGATAATAAGAAGATAAGAGACTCGAAGGACATTAACGTGCTAAGGAAAGTTGACATTTGTTGACTTCATTAGCAATTCTCTTGCCAGTTGTCATATTCCACGTGCCTTGTCATGATTCGTTCCTTGGATTTCCTCTCATGTATTTTTCTTATCTTCTCTGTGTCTTGTTCCTATGAAAGACCGAAAGATGTTTCATTTTAAGTTAAGTTCAAAATTTGTGAATGTCGAAAAAGCCAAAACTTCTTTAAGTTTTTTTCTTTTTTCCTATTTTTTGAATCATTTTGAATTAAAAACTTGTATGCACATAGAACCAATCAATACCAAAGCTAATTTGAAAGCTACCAACTATTATCTTTTGTAGCTGGTTCTCTGTTCAGTTGGACAAGATTGTATATTGCACCATTTAAGGGTGCATATAGAACCTACCCGATGTCCAAATTAAACCCCCCCTTCTTTAAAAACTCGTACCATTCTATGCCTAGTTGTGAAGCAATCTAGTGAAGTATACAGTTGTTTGTTTTGATTTGCTTAATTCTTGGGGCATGCATGGATAATACCCGGGAGCTCTTTTACTTTTCAAGTACTTTAAATGCTTTATTTTAGATTAGATGTTTAAATTTCAAAAAATGTTCCAAAAAAATAGATGAATGAATGGAAATTTTATTGCAAATCTTTCATTTCCATTGTATTGTTGAATGCTTAAAGATAAATCCACTTAAGTGATAGCAAAGTTGTTTGAAATTCATGAAATATTATTGCATATTTGTTGATTTCATGAAATTGTTTGATGACCGACCCGAGAATATCTTTCATCAAACCTTATGATTCCTTTTAGAAATGGAAATTACCATTTACCCCTAGTGATTAACAACATTGTCACAACGAACCTTGATGCAAACCTAGTATGGTCAAGATCTGACATAAATGAGTCTTGGAATTAAACTGAGTCACCCTGAAAATTTAGGTTGTCTTGATTCAGTCTTTCAAGTAAAGATAGGTTCCCATTGTATATCTGTGAGGATTTATTTGCACTGTTGGTGTGCGACTAACATCGTGATCAACAGGAACTCGCGCTAGAAGGAGGGCCTCATATCTTTCCCTCTGATTTTGTTTGGAATCAACATTAGTTTTGGGTTTGAGAGTTGCTTGTAAGGCGATAGTCTATGCAAGCCAATAGTAAGAACATGGAAGTTGATAAACTTCGGGGAATCCTTAACTAGAGATTGCATCCTTTGAGTTTGTTCACCTTTGGTAGGGTCATTGAGTGTAGAATTCATGATACAACTGAACATGGTGAGCTTGAGTGTGAATTTTTTTTTACTAGGGTAAGTTTGGCCATGCATGAAGTGATTATGTTAATGGAAGAGGTTTTGATCACTAAAAGAAAGGAACTGTTAATGAGAAGAATTTCAAATTCTGATAAAGTGCATGACCCTAGTGAAACCGAAAATGTAAAGAACTTAATTGCTAAATCAAAACGGTTTGTTAACTGCAATTGTTATGAAGAAAATCCTAAAGTTTTGCAGGAAAACATGCAAGAATGTCGAGACTTGGAAATATCGCACCGAAAACGAGGAAACAGAAGTGGTGAGTCATCATTCCTTTCACATGTGGAAGATGATCATGAAGTAGAAAAGCGGGAAAACAAAGCGGGAGATGCATGTTTTTCACTCCAAACTGAAAATTCACAAGCTAAAAAGGGAAATTTTCTTGATCTCATGCAAAATATAGAATATCAAGTTTTTACTCTAATGATAGTGTAAACTGCGATATTGCTTCGTCTAACAAAGTTAAAAGTAGAATAGGGTCGAAGACTCGAAGAATCTCGAAGAGGATGAAAATCAAGAAATGAACACAATTGTTCATGAAACCAAACAGAATGAAGAAGAAAACCATGAACCGGGGTTGAAAGAAGGTAGAGTATGGAGGACTCTGCAAAGGTGTGTGCAATTGACCTTTAACAAGGTCGTTTTCATACATATCAGCCAATTTATTGGTAAGTACGTCTTTGAATTTACGTTTGTTAAACACAAAAAATTTAAAATAATTAATTGTTGCAGTAGGAAATTTGAAGCCTATTCAAGCGAATTTAAAGATAAACCCATTGTAATTCGTACGAAGAATACTATGAAAATAGTGGTAGAGATTAAAATAAGCTGCTTAGTTAGGGTTAGTCGTTGGTTAGGGTAAATTTTTTTTAGTTAGTTAGGATAGTTTGCTTTCGTAGGATTTGTTTTGTTTTTTGCTTCGTTCTCCGCGTTAACAAATTCTGCTTAATTTTACACACACACATGAGAGTAAATTGAAATATTCTTGAAATATTGCACTGTGAAATGAGAAGAAACAAAATCATGCACTGTAAATACATGCTTAAATACAAAAAGCAAAATTTTCATATATGCATGCATATATTTTGTATATACATGGAAATACAAAATTCTCCCTATAAAAGTCCAAAAAAAAAAAAAGAGGGGAGTTGAGCTACAAGAATAGGGTGGTCATTTAGTCAATCTGGGATGCTTCATCCATAAGAGAAAAATATCCTAAGTAAGCATTGTCCCTGTGAGCGTCGAAGTCAAGGGTATGGAGGTCAGTTAGAAATGGCCAGAGAAGAACTATTTCTCCTCATTCCAGAAACTGAGTAATGTCATCAGCAAAAGGAATCCCAACGGCCGGGTGCACAACAGATAGGTCGTAATCCAAGTTACCCAAGAAATCAGACCGCATTATCTTATATGCAGCCATCCGAACTTCTTCAACAAAGAGTCCAAGATCCAGGAGCGAGGCTACGAACCGTGAAGCCAAGTTTGAATTCAGCTAATAGTATGCTTTGGATTCAACGAAATTTTCTCTGAGGACTAGGCGCAAATTTGGTGCAATAAAGTCGGGAGTCCGCAAAAAGAAAACTTTTCCAAGCCACTAGGTAGTAATGCGACCCATGAAGCCATTCTGGCGGCGAACACAGGTCAAGCAAAACAGAGTGTCCATGGCCTGGAAGCAAGCAAACACAAACATAGTGGAAAAGCTAAATGATAATTGAAAGGAAATAAAATGTGAAGAATTTGAAAGAGAAGTGCCAAATTTATAGAAAACCGTGAAGGAGTTGTGGTACATAGTTGCTTGGAGTGAAGTCTTGGAAAATGCAAGTTGAGGTGACAGACGAACAAGTTTCTCTAGAGCTGAATGTTAAATCAAATTAATTCAAACAAAATTAGTGACAATTTGGTTCGAAGTTTGCTAGTACGAAGATCACAAATCGAGAAAATTGAAGATTTCAAAATTAATGGTGGTCATTTCATTATATTTTATTGAACCGTATTAATCATGAAGGTGTCCATGTGTGCAATGCAGAAAGGAAAATCGAGCCGGTATGGTAGCACATGTCAACATCTGGGAATTGAAAAGAAATAATACGTGTGTGTTAAGGCGTGCGAATTAAATGCAGAATATTACGATCGAAATTGAGAGTCATGATGACAACTTTGATGCATTAATGTGGTGCAACACCGTCAAATCAGAATTGCTAGCCGAGTGTTTAGTTATTGTCATAAAATTAAGATGGAAGGGTGGTAATCAATAGTTATTTAATTTGGCGATTGAATTGTTTGCTGCTAAATTTTAACTTATGCATATTTTTTAACATATAATGAATTGTAGTTAGCTAGGATTTGGCATAAGGGTGGTAAATTTTAGTTGGAAAGTCGCACTTACAGGGAATAACTAAATAAGTTTCTGGGAATTGGTGAAATAATGAAGGGATTTGTATTGAATGAAAAATCAAAAGGTAACCCTCGCTACCACTGTAATTCCCAACCTAATAGTGGGCTTCATTGCCTACAAGTTGAAGCAAATGAGCTTATTTTGAAATATCAAAAAACAAAATGAGTATCAAAGAAATATCAAAAGAGAAAAAATCAACTCTTTAGGCTATCCAAATATCTCTATTGGGGCTATGGACATCTAGCTGGCAGTAGAGGTATGTTTGGGGGAATTACAGAGATAACCTTGTTGAGGCTATGGACACTTGACTGGCAGCAAGGCTCTATCCATGGTTGGCTTTGGAGGGTTACCAAATTATGTAGTTCAATGTCAATGAACTAGTTTTTTCACCAAGTTTCGAAAACTGGAATTAATCAAATCACACACTGGTACTTTCCAGAGAAATTTTATTGTCTTTATGTCGAAATCCAAGTAAAGGTAAGGTGTTATTGTTTTAAAATATGTATAAGTTAAGATTTTTTAGCGAGTGATTTAATCCCGAATTTCTTTTAAATTTGGTTTTATTGGTTGCAAGTTGTTGTGTGGTCTCACAACATGCTCCAAGACTGTAAGACTTGGGGACCCAAGTAAAAACTAACGCTTATGGCAGGTGTTGGCTAGTTGAGGAAATCTCCAGAATGTAAAAGTCATATTTTTTTCTAAGTACTTCATGATTCAAGAGTACCGAGTATCGGGAATCGGGTACCGGAAAGCCAAAGATGTAAAATGCAAATGCAAAGTTTCAGGCATAAGGTTCCGCTCTGAGAGTGAAGGTCCAGTAAAATGGAAGTTCTAGTAAAATGCGAGGTCCAGGAAAATTTGTTGGTAAAAGTTGTGGTATCGAGTACCAGGTAACAATGTTAAGTTTAAAAGTAAAATGTTTAGTGTTGCCCAAAGGTCCAAAGGTCCGATAACCCAACTTAAATAGAATAATTACGCAAGAATATGATGTTTTAAAAACATGATATTTATGATGGTTTAACATGATAATTTATTAACAATGATTTTGTTTTCATGAGAGTTTTATGAATGTTTTAAAAGTGATTTAATGTGTGGAATTTTTACTTGTAAGAGAAGCAGATTGTAATGCAACATTCGAGTATGGACGGTCAGGAAAATTTAGATCATGGATAGAATCATATCCAAATCGGGCGATGCATTCCGGGGAGTTATATGCGGAGGAGCTTGAGTTTTTCGAAATACCGAGGATCCTAGTATTACGAATGCGGTGAAAGAGAGCGCCAACCTCCGGTGTGACCCATTCCCGAGAATAGAAAGCCCGAGCCAGAACCAGGATGTAGGAATCAGATGATAAAGCAATCGTTCTAAATATATGGAAAGTTCCTACATACTATCTAGATTCAAGTTATTATCCAGGCGATAATAAGAAGATAAGAGACCCAAAGGACATTAACGTGCTAAGGAAGGTTGACATTTGTTGACTTCGTTAGCAATTCTCTTGCTAGTTGTAATTCCACGTGCCTTGTCATGATTCGTCCCTTGGATTTCCTCTCATGTATTTGTCTTATCTTCCCTGTGTCTTGTTCCCATAAAAGACCAGAAGATGTTTCATTTTAAGTTAAGTTCAAAATTTGTGGATGTCGGAAGAGCCAAAACTTCTTTAATTTTTGTTCTTTTTTCATGTTTTTTGAATCATTCTAAATTAAAAACTTGTATGCACATAGAACTGATCAATATCAAAGCTAATTTGAAAGCTACCAACTGTTATCTTTTGTAGCTAGTTGTTTGTTCAGTTGGACAAGACTATATGTTGCACTATTTAAGAGTGCATACAAAACCTACCCAATGTCCCAATTAAACCTCCCTTCTTTAAAAGCTCGCACCATTCTATGCCTAGCTGTGAAGCAATCTGGTGAAGTATAGAGTGGTTTGCTTTGATTTGGTTAATTCTTCGGACATGCGTGGATAATACCCGAAAGCTCTTTTACTTTTCAAGTACTTTTGATGCTTTATTTTAGATTAGAAGTTTAAATTTTAGAAAATATTCCAAAAATAGATGAATTAATGGAAATTTTATTACAAATCTTTCGTTTCCATTGTATTGCTAATGTTTAAAGCTAAATCTACTTAAGTGATAGCAAAGTTGTTTGAAATTCATGAAATATTATTACATATTTGTTGATTTCATGAAATTGTCTGATGATCAACCCGAGAATATCTTTCATCGAACCTTATGATTCCTTTTAGAACTAGAAATTACCGTTTACCCCTCGTGATTAACAACATTGTCACAATGAACCCTGATGCAAACCTAGTATGGTCAAGAACTGACATAAACAAGCCTTGAGATTAAGCTGAGTTAGTCTGAAGATTTAGGTTGTCCTAGTTCAGTCTTTCAAGTAAAGATAGGTTCCCACAGTCTGTCTGTGAGGATTTATCTACACTATTGGTGTGCGACTAACATGGTGATCAACATATTCCTTCTGAGGTTGTAGCCTCTAGCTCCCAAAGCCGTAAAAACCACCTTGAGCATGAGCGCAAGCGTTGAAGGAAGTTTATGGCCGCTAAGCAGACTACCTTGCAAAAGAAGGGGAGCCAACAGCTCCAACTTCGACACCTTATGTTGTCTCCTCCCCTTCCACCCCTTCTACTTTAGTTCCCTCCTCAATCTTCCTTTTGGCTCCCCTTGCGAGCGTGAATGATCCTCACTCGAAGAGGGTGCAGGTATTCATTGCTCCTTCGGCTGAGCCTCCCCTTCTGATGTCCCTTCCGGTCATCCCACCCTTTTCCAAACTTGTCGACATGTCAAACACCTCAGTGGTGTCTACAGCGGTTTTCTTCTCTTCCTTCTCGCCCTCTACTTCATCCATGGGGATCTCACATCCTCCGATGAAGCGAAAGTTGGAGGATGACCTTGCTTCCAATGGGGGTCAAAAGAAGGGTTCTCCTTCATAGAGAGGTTTTGTGTTAGCTTGTGTTGTCCTAGTGACAGAGGCAACCCCAGCGTCCCCAGAGTTTGTCATTGCTCCTGAGTCTTTCGATGAGGCTAGTAGTGGATCTCAGGCGCCTCCTCCATCGTCCACTTAGTTGACACATGGCACTCATGTAAAGTGCATGTTCAACTTTGTAGACGATGTCCCGGCTCTATCAACAATCTTTGCAAGATCGTTGACATTCACCTCACAGGAACTGAGTGGAGAAGACCTCGAGGGGCCTTTTTCTTTGGCTCTTGTTGCAGGAGAGTCGGAGGGAACCCCCCTTGATATTTTGCCTTTGCAGGCTCGTCTACCCTCCCCTTATGATGATCTAGATTGAGAAAACGATGACCTCTTGGTTGATGAGGACTAGGGGGGTGCCTCTTCTTTACCTGTAGATTAGATTGTGTTGTGTTCCCTTGTGCTTATTTTATGTTTTCCTGAAGGACCCTTGTCACCCTCATAGGTGCTTGGATACATAAGTGTTTTTGTGTTGTAAAACTTCTATTTGTCACATCATTGTTCTCTTTGTTGTGCCTTGATTTTAGACAATTGGGGACAATGCAAAGTGTTGGGGGCATTTAGGCCTCCCTTCCATGTTGACCCAATTTTTTTGAAAAAAATTTCACATCTTTCTTCACATGGTTTGATATAGTAGGGGGTTGATGGCAATTCATATATATTATTATATCTATCTATATTTATGAGCAGCTCTCACCCCAAAATATTAGATCCCCTATCTCTTGTTATTTGTGTTATCTTCCCATCTTTCTCTATTCTTTGCTTGTTTTGTGATGTTGCAGTGCTCATGTGTTGTCCCTTGTGTGTGCAACAACATTACCACAGTTACATATCATGTTCCACAAGCCACAACATCACTTTCATTCTTGTTTTTCTCTCCTTAGGATGTCACATGCCTCTGAATTTAGCACACACCATCCTAAGTGGGGGCTATCATACTACTTTGATTTTCAAAACGTGTATTTGATGGCCAACGAATCCCTCGCTGAAAGTCCTCATTTTTTAAAATTTGCATTCTTCAACATGGATTCCCAGACAAACTTTTCTTTCATCTCATATTCGTAAGATAGAATCCAGACTTGCCCTTGCGAGGAAGCACTCTTTTTTTTGAAATCCTTGATGAAATAAATCTTTCAGAGGGATTCCTTTATGTTAGAATCATAGGCGAAACTTCTATCTCTTTTCAAAAACGTTATTTCTTTCGAATTGAGCGTCACTTGAGTGGACCCCTTTTTTTTTAAAGGGTTCTCGAGGGACCCCTTTGAAATCTCTTCAATTTTTTACTATCTTCTTGACTGTTTGCCTGCTTGCATGCGTGGCTTTTTGACATCTAACATGTTTTGTCTGCGGATTAACATGTTGCTTTACAAGTGCGCCTATGAAGTTGCTTTTCAATCAAACTCTTTGGAGCCTCTCACATTTGGCGTCCTTCAAGATCGAGCACCTGGGGGCACCTCCTTTGCAAGTCTGAGGGCCTGTGAAGCGCTTGCATCCTGCAGGATCTGTTTGTTCAACTCTTTAAGTTTGCGGAACTGTAGAGCCTCTTTGTTCACCCTTTCATAGGTTTGTAGACTTGTGATGCATTTTTTCAACTCTCCTTGGGTCTAAAGACCTATGGAGCCATATTTTCTTCTTGTGCTTTCGAGTGGGTCAAATTGCAGTCTACTTCCTCGATGGTTCAGGTATACTTTCTTTGAACTCTTTCGATCTACTTTACCTCGCATCTGGTAACACATATGCTCACTAAAGTGGGGGAAAAATGTAATGGAGTGAATTTGCACCCCTCGCAAAATTCCCCGTTTACACCTTTCACCTTAGAAAAATTAAATCTGACGATGCTTTTCCACTTCATCCACTCGCTTTCCACCCACTTGGTAGCTATCTATAGTGTCGGTGGGATAATTTTTCTCAGGAATGCTAGCATGGTGAGCGAACGTTTGCACAACGCGCTGTCGTCCTGATAGGATTCTCGCCTCTAGAATTTGCAGAGGTGTTACACTTCTCCGTTGACGATGAAGAGTAACGCCCCTACGTCCTTCACCGACCTCGAATGGCTCTTTTGGGCTTCTATTCATCCTAAAACACTCTCATTCATTCAATTCAATCTTCTTCAATCTTCTTCACAATTCTACACACTGCTTGAGCATTAAACACTTCACGTTCACAACATTCTCCATTATTGAAGCTCCAAGACATTATTCTGCTGGTTTTTTCTTCTTACGTTGTTGTGACAACATTAGCATCTACAAGCTTGCGAGCTCGCATCTCCCTTCACGTGCTCGAGGGCACCTTGTTTGGGAGGTGATATCCATTTCATTTAGCATTGTCATTTGATTTTATAGCATAGTGTTGTTACTCATTGCTTGGTAGTGCTTTCTTTCAGTACATTTTTTTATCATACTTTCTTTCTATTGTGGCTTTTCTGGTTGTTTGTGGTGGTGGGAACACCGAAACGGGGGTTTGACTATGGTAAGCCCTGAAACAGCCCCAACATTTTTCCCCGTTTTGTTGTGTGTAGGTGATCACATTCATGTGGATCTTACGGGAGGCTAAACCGCTCGTGAGTTGCATTTCTACCACCTTTATTCTCATCAACTTTCATTTCCTACGTTAAAGAATTCTTCTTGCTCTTTTAGTAGTTTAGCTATTTCTTTCCTTTCATCATTACTATTTTTATTAGGTAGTTAGTTAATTCCTTGCTGGTCTTATTTGTCCTGTGTACTTTTTGTCTATACAGACTCCAGTGCTCAACCGGGATGCCAACGTGTCGCACTGTCGTTTGTCTTTTGCACTGGGGTCCTCTGGCAGAGAGTTGCCTAGGTCATAGTTTTGGCTCGAGAATTTGCTCACCTGGTTCCCTAAACCTCTCAGGTTGATAGAAGGATAGTGGCAGATCAATTTCCCTTCCTTTTCACCCTCCTAAAACATTAAACTTACTTTGAACAATCCTTTAGTGTGTGGAAGATCAAGGCAAATGATCGTTCTAGACCCTCCTGTGACCTAGGGTCCTAAGCGTTCGGTCCCCCTCCTCTACAAGTATGACCCTTCATTTTGTTATGAACTCTTCGCTAAGGACTTGGGCCAATGTGGCCTTGTCAACATCAGATAGGGAGAATCCAATTTTCTCCACAGCATTTGATCTGAGCTTCTCTTCCGCTTTAGTGGCCTCTTTTCTTCTCTTCTTTAAGACGTTCCACACATCATCAAGAACACTCTTTCTAATGTTCTCCATATTGGCTTCAATAGTGACAAATAATTTGATGATTGCTTCTATTATGGTGGCTATGTCCACCTCATTTGCATTATGGTACATTGATGTTGTCTCCTTTAACATTTCATGATGTAAAATGTCTTGAAATAATGAGTCAAATTTTACTGGACTATGTGGTGTCTCGGGAGTTGTCTTATTTTTCTTCTTTTTCTTCTCTTGTTCAACTGTGTCTAAGTTATTTTTCTTCCCTTCCTTGATTGGCTTATGCATGTGTATTCAAAAGGCTTTCTTTTCCTTCTCAATATCTTCTTCATTTGAGGTATCAAAAATATCTATTTTTTGTTTCTTTGAGACAGTGCTACTTTTTAGGATCAATGGGGATTCTTCATCCTCTTCTTCTTCAGAAAGTACACTCAAGTTCTTTTCTCTTTTAGCTCTTTCCTTCTTTTGGATGTAGTGGCAGTAGAGGCTATTACAGTAGTTTTCTTTCTCTTTTCAGGCCTTGTGGCCTCCTTTACCTAAGGTTCCTCTATTATAGGAGCACTAGTCTTCGTTCTCTTGGTTTTTTTGGCAATAGAAACAAATCCAAAGAGCTATTGAATACCAGGGGGAATGGTGGACGCAGTTCTTCCGGATCTTCTAGGTCTAGTGGCCCCACTTGCCATGCTCATTTCTCCCTCTATTTTTTTTCTCTTAACACTCGTATTTGTTTTTCTATGAATCCCTTGTCCTTGAGTTGGTCATTTACCATTTTTTTCACCTTCCTCCTTATTTTAGGCCTTTTCAACTCCATATGCACTTTCAAAGATTTTTCTTCATATGTTCCATGCCTTTCTTATGAAGGGTCCTTAGGACTCTTCAATAATAAATCAACATAACCATCTGCTTCTTTTTCATTAATCTCATATCCAAAGTGGTAGAATCCAGATTGTTTTGGGTTCCATGGCTTCAATAATGCATTCATCATTTTTTACCAAAAATGTGATATCATCTCGATATTTTTCCACCACAGACTTAGGGATTATCTCCCTTTCATGCATTCTCTTTTGAAATACTGCAAAGAATGTAGTAAGTGTTTCATCTTGAGCTTTCATATCACCAATGTTGTGTAGATGTTCAAAGATTTGATGGGATATGAGTATGCTTCTATTCCATATGATATTGCTTCCTAGAAGCTCCCTTGGAAAAATAGCAAACAAACTACTAAGGAACCGAACTTGAAGGGGTATTTCTTTTCTTTAGTTTGCGTCAAGTTGTAAAAGAGTTGTTGTAGCAACTCACATAAATCATAGTCCTTTCCTTTTTCCACCATTTCATGGGCTACATGAATTGTTGTAGCTAACATAGAATACTCTATGTGGGTGTAGTATATCTTGTATCGTATGACCATAGTTGCATACCTTATTGCAAGATTCCGAATAGTGTTCACTGTGAGAGCCCTTTGATCAAATGTAGCTCCAATTAATTCCAACACATCCTTGTTCTTTATAGATTTCAATACAGGTACATGTCTGGTGTCACAAAGTCCAGTAACATCCCTAATAACTTCCTTAGATATCAAACCAAGCATGTTGATCCATAAGAATTTGTCATGCACTCTACTTAATGCCATTCTCACATACTTAAGTTCATCGTCAAAAGCAAAGCATGGAAACCATTTCCAAACATCTAGTTTCTTCTTCACTAGGTTTTCATAGTCAAGTTTGATGTTGAAATCATCTCCAATCAATTGATCTATCCACATGTCAGTAAAGTTTGTATGGTTGTACTCTTCCATTTTTCCATGGATGTATGCCCTAATGTCCTATGTAGGCAAAACCCTGTATAGAATGCTCGTAAAAGCTCTGAGCAGGTCGTTCTCAAACACTTTCATAGGGCATTTCTTGAATTTCGGTTGGGGTCTCTCACTCACATTCACTACAATAGGTGTTGCCATCTTTATTGAATTCAAATGCTTTAAAAAACAAATACTATTTCAGCTTTTGACAACGATATAAACCTTGTTCTTGCTCAATAGGAATTAGGGTTTAGATGCTCTGCTTCACAAATCGCCTTCAAACTCTTAAATTTGCTTCAATTTGCACTACTCATTCCATATGCATAAAAGTGAATGAAATCAACAAAGAATAGGTATATAATCCTTCGATTCTGCCCTAATTCGTATTTAATGCGCCAAATGATAAAGCTAATAAAAATATTCTTTGTACAATAGTAAACCCTAAACCACTATGTGAATCTCTGCAATTGCATATTTTCCTCCAAAGTCTTCTCCCAAAGATCCATATTATCCATCTCCATCGCATATTTTCATGCCAAGCCATGACACCTCATATTGACAGGGGGTTATTTATTTTTTGTTATTTCTCCCCCTAAGCCAATGTCTAGGTTCAATCCCTAGAGGAATTATCTGCACCAAAGGGTGGTACAGATTCATTTGTAATCTTTGATTCTTCCTTGTTCTCAAGCTCCTCTTGCTTTCTCCAAATCTTTTCCATTTCCTTTTTTACTTCAACTGAACCAATCTTTTAAACTAGTTCATTTCTCTTTACCGGATTATCCTTGTATTTTTGCTCCTCCAAAATCTGGCAATATGTCCAGGTTTTTTGCGGTTGTTGCATATGACATTTCTCTAAGCATTATTTCTTTCATTCATTCTGAATTTGCATTAATTAGCTTTGTGTCCAAATCCATAGCATGCATAGCAATAACCATTGAAAGATTGTATCATTCTACCACTATTATATGCATTCATCATTTGACTTCTGCATTCATTTGCTCTGTCCAAACTTCTTGCATGTAAAGCATTGACCAATAAAGGATGGAATATTCTGATTCATTTTATTTCTACATTCCATTGCTCTATGTCTAAATTTATTGCAAGAATAACAAATACCATTGAAAGATGGGTACCTTTGAGCATTTGGTTGTCTAATAGGGGATTTTCTAGCATTGTTTCTTTGATTCTAGAACTTGCTATTGTTCTTGGCTTCGATCTTCTCTGGTTCACTAATCTTCTTTGCATTAGGTGTCTAGTCTGCTTTTGAGCTTTCTCCTTTTTTAAGTCCCAAACCACCTTTGTCTTGTTACTGCAATTAACTCATCAAGCATTGTAGAACTTGTCTTGAATTTGTCTTCATGAATTATTGCTTTCTCTATATCTAATCTCATATTTGCCACTTCTTGTTCAAGCCTTGTGCATTCATCAGTCTTACTTTTTACCATTGCATTCAGACATTCCCCAATTCTTTTCTTTTCTTACACTTGCACTTTCAGCTTAGTGATGTTCTCATTTGTTTGATTTAATTGTTCATTGACCTCATTACGCCTTTCTTTGAACATCTTGATTTGTTCTCTCAATTTTTTGATGCAGCCATTTGCTTCTTTAATATTTTCCTTGATATCTCTATTTTCAACTTCAATTTTGTCAAAGTCTTCCAGAGCAACTTTGAGTTATCCATCTTTGTCAAGCACGCAATCTTCTTATGTGTATGCAATAGCAAGAATCACTTCCGGAAAAATGGGAAACTTTTTGTTAGCCATGTGTTCAATTTCCAAGATCTTCCCAAAGCGATCAAGCTTCTTCCAAGGAACCAAGCTCTGATACCAATTATTGAACACTCAGAATATTGAGAGGGGGGATGAATCAATATTCTATTAAACCATCAAATTATTAACCATCCAATTTCCAACACATACTTAACAATTATAAGGAATGAAAACATGAACAACCCATAACACACAACACATAAACACCAAAATTTTTACGTGGAAAACCCAAGAAGAGAAAAACCACAGTGAGGATTAACTCATAATATATTATAACCAGTTATAAGATATTACAGAAAGGCTCATTACCAGGTGGACTTACTATCCAAGTGAGCTCACTATTCAAAGAGAAAAGAAAGATAGACAGAGGTGGCTTCACAGCCAAGATTTGAACTGATAAAAGTGCATCTAACATATATTGGATTTAGTTCCTTTGAAGCTCATAACACGTACTTTAATACACTCTAAACACATACTTTAATACACTCTAATCAACTCATATTACAAGTCTCTACTCTATTTTGTATTCGCACACCTTTTCTCAACACTCAACTTATTTGCACAATTTTATAAAAATATGCATCACTGCTTGTATTTGGATCATGTACGCATTAGATTCTCTATCACAAACTCAAATCAACCTTGTATATTTACTAAATTCCATCACAAACATCAATTAGGTTGACCTAATTAGATGTAGCCCAAATCATACAAAATGTGCCTTGTCAACAACTAATTCAAATCAAAATGTCTTTGTGCCCAAACATATGCAATATAGGTCGGCATGGACCTATAATAATTCTCTCTTCCATTCGCAACACATATTTAATCCTTGCAACTCCTTTCATGCATTAAGTCGGTCAGGTATAGGACCCAAAAGCAAAATACTCCAACTGATCATCACCATAGGATACGAGGACCACAAAATGTCACGCCAACTGGAAAATACAATGTACGAACACCTATTAACATTCTCCCAAAATCACAAAGTATAACTCAAATCCGTAGAGGAATGCAGACTAGTTAGGTAATAACCAATACACATAAAACTGTGTAAACCATATATGCCAATCTTCTGTTACTTGCAACTTTCGAACCACTTATCTAAATCAACTGAAATTCTAATTTAAGATGCTACTGATGTCCATGAACAACATATTACAATTGTAGAAGTAGATCTATATGGGCAAACAAATGCGAACCAATTATCGGATGGCTTAGAGTATAAAATCTATCGATATAGACACTCAGCAAAAGTACTTAACTTTTTTGGTATGTGGATCAAACCTTTTGCAAAGGGTGCTGGCAAAAAGTTGAGTCCACTTTTTGGCCATTTAGTGGAAGTGTTTTCCCTTACTTTCAGAATTCGACACATTTGACCTTGAAATTTGAAGCACTTAGAGATGGAATCTTGAAAAAAGTCGCTAATCATAAAATGTAGTACTTGGAGTCTAGTTTTCAAATATGTAATTTATTTCAATACCCAGATGATACAAATTGATTTTCGATAGGCACTTCTAAAAACAATTGTTTAAAAGTCACTTTTTTTACCATACCATGCACGTGTACGTCATCCATATTTTGACCTAAATAATCATATGTTTTTTAAATCTTTTTGGGAAAAGATTTGTAACTCACTGAAGCACGCTTTCCATATTTTTTTGTAATTTTTTATTGAATATTTTTTTTGTTAATTTTGTATTGGCTATATTTGGTGTTTTGAAATTTTTTTGTGTATGTCACGCATAAGATGACCTAAACTTATCATTTTTTGATTTTTTTTTTAAATTGAAAAGAATTTTTTGAAGTACGTTTTTGTACAATTTGTTTTTCAAGAAATTATGTTAATAAAAAGTTATTAAAATACCAAAAAACCTTGATAATTCAAGTTTATGGACCTGTTTCATCAAAATTAAATTGAAAAATAGAAAAAATAATCTAATTGTAAAAAAAAATACATATTTAGAATCTACACTGTCTTATCTATAATGGGTTTTAATTTCGTAAAAAAAAATTGCAAAAAATGTCTTCAAACATATGTCGAAAGTCACTATTTTCTTGTGACATTACCAGGACCTTCAACTTGCAGGTCAAACCAAATTCAAAACTTAGGTTCGAGTCTCCAAGCCTTTTTCCAAACCGAAAAACAAAGCAAAAACCTAACCAAAAATTGAAATTTTAAAAAACGGTACATAAAAAAATTTTGCAAAAAACTTCTTCAGACATATGGCCTAAGTCACTATTTTCTTGTGACATTGTCAGGACCTTCAATTTGCAGGTCAAACCAAGTTCAAAGCTTAGGTTCAAGTTCACAAGCCTTTTCCTGAACCGAAAAAGAAAGCAAAAATCAGACCAAAAATTGAAATTTTAAAAAACGTGATCTTGTTCTAACTGTTTTAAAACGGGATCCCGTTTCATTAAAAAAAAAAATATGATTTTAAGAAACGGGATCTAATTTCTTAAAATCATTAAAAAATATTTTTTAATTTTTTATGTTTTTTTGAAACGGGATCTTGCTTTTTAAAAAACGAGATCCCGTTTTGAAAACGAGATTCTGTTTCTAGAAAACATAAAAAAAATTAAAAATTTATGAAACGGGATCTCGTTTTTGGCTCAGAGTCCCAAACCTAAATGGGATTCCATTTATTAAAAAACGGGATCCCATTTTACTAAAGCCGATTTCGGGTTTTTTTCTAAGGCAAAAACTTCCACGTTTCGTGGACTCATCTTCTTCCATTTACCCCAAAATAACTCTTCTATAATCATCCTTATTCTATAACATCCATCATGTAGTGTAACTGACATCAATGACAACTCATTAATGACAACCTTCTTCATTCTTTCAACAAAATTTTGGAAATGCAAGTATATCCTTTTGGAGTCAAGGACATGGAAAACATTCTTTCCCAAACAAATACAAATTTAAAAGAAATTTCTCCATATTTTGGATGTAAAAATGCAATTTCTCAAATACACAAAATGGGGATTATTGAATTGATTTCAATGAATTCAACAATATACCCCTAGCAATCTTTCCCACAAAAGGAAGCCAATGCATCCACTTAAGGTGGGCTTGGCAAACATACAAGAAATTTAAGCAGAATGAAATGCAAAACCACACAAATTCAAGCATTTACCTTGTAGCCACACACAAGGAAATAGAAGAGTGAAATGAGGAGTTGAATGAGCAACGTCCTCTTTCACATGCCACACTCAACCCAATTCAAATGTCTAGGTATGCAACATCTTACCATGTCCAAGGATGTGAGGCAAAATGAAGGGAAAGCACAACAAAATAGCTTCTTGCAAACCCTCACACCTAGCAGTCTTTCTCTCTTTTTCCCACACTCAAGCAACACCCTAAAGGTGTAAGAACAAAGGCAAGTCATTGTAATAAGATCCCAGGCATCCCAAAACAACTCTCACCAAAAACCAATACATAAGAGAGAGCAAGAAGAGCAAGCGAAAAATTGTCCCAATTTTTTTAAGACCTTAAATGGGGGTTCAGTATTGCTTCTGGATTTGATTGTGTTGGTGTTTTTTCATCAACATATCAGATCACACTTCGCGATCCATCATTAGGATGGTAGAGAGCAAGAGGAGAAAAAAAAATTCTTCTCTTGCTCTCTACCATCCTAATGATGGATCATGGAGTGTGATTTGAAACGTTGATGAAAAAACACCAACACAATCAAATCCAAAAGCAATATTGAAATCTACATTATGGATTGTGGAAACTTGATATCTTTAATTTGACCTTAAATGGGCTTGCTTTTTTTTCTTTTATGCAAAAACAATTATCTCATAAACATTCCTTTCCCTTTCTTTCTTTTTTAAAATACAAAAATACACTTAAATTTATCAAAATTGTGCTTCTCATTTCTTTTAAATGCATATATCTCTATATTAAATTTTCCTTTTAAAAAGCAAGCAAAATTGAACACACACAATTAGTGTAACACAATAATGTGATTTTTTTATTACAACATAGGTTTCATTAAAACATGTTTCATTAACATATGTTGGGAAAACATGAAAACTATAACTTTAAATCAATCACCTTGCAATAACTTACAAAAATATCATTAAATGAATTTAAACTGAAGTCAAGCAAATTTATAGGACATAATTAAATAACTCAAAATCACAAAAATCAAACAAATTGTGAAAAATGAGCAAATAACATAATCACAATAGTAGGGCCAAAACATAGGCATAATCACAAGTTTACATGACTCATGACTATGTAATTAACTAATTTGGATTTAGGCTCACAAAGTTGCACATGATTCATATCGTAGCTCAACTTTGAGTGAGACAAGATAAGGTAAAACATTACACATGTACCCAAGCTATTTGTCTCTGTGGATAACCTACACCTACACACTCAAGGGAAACATTAGGCCTGTGTGTGCAATCAAAGAAATACAAATATCCATCAAATGAGATAACATAGATGAAACAATATTAATAAACTAAATCTACTTAAAATCATTATAAGACCATATTATTTGGAACACCAATGCAAAAATCAATAACCATTGAGAACATAATGTTGAACTAGATAATCATAATCACATGAAACGAGTATAGTGAAAATAGTGATGTTGAAACACTAAAACAATCAGCATAAACAAATCCACATATGTGAATTCAAAATACAAGGAACCTCAACAATTATGATGCAATATCAAAGCACAAAATGAATTCGAGCATATAACATCACAACATACACATCTCATAATACATAATCAAACCAGAGACACCAATATAAAGCATCATCGATAACATACATTGATGGCAATCCAAAACATCACATATAGTGACAAAACACATCAAACCAAAACATAAGTGTCCAAGGTACACAATCAAAACACCTTGATGGCAATAGAAGGTCTCATAAAAAATGTTTGATACAAAGGATCATAATATACGCTATTAGGCATAACAAAATTGAAAATGTGGTGACTTGGACCTTATAAATTGAAGAAATAACATCAACTAGAGTATTAAAATTAAAAAACCTATAAGATAACCTATTGAATGAATATGTGAATGGAGCTAGACTAAAACATTATCATGCAAAAAGATTGATAGATGAAACTCAACTTAATTGAGATGGGAATAAAGGAAAGCATTGTGCAAACTATGTATACTAGTGTATTAAAATGTATTTTTGATAAAAGGTACCATTTTCTATAGAAAGATTATTGACAACCCCTCAAGTCAAAAATAAAGGCTACTAGTAATTTTGGAGGGAAAGAGGTACTTGAAGAAGTAAAGATGAATTTTGTCATTGAGAGTATATATAGATACCCACAACAAACACAGGAAGTTACTAAGCATTCCTATGAGGTAAGAGTGATATGTGGAGTGAAGCGTTAAGTTGAAATTGTGTATGTGAAAAATTAAGAAGTATTGAAAAATTGTGATTGTGAAGGTGTGAGAAGAGCAAAAGTGAGCTTAGGAGAATGGAGTCATCATAATTTGGAGGATTAGGATTTTACTAGTAGAGAGTAGAGCAAAAGCCTAACTAAGAAATAGTGGCAACCACATTAGTAGATGCAAAACATATCCCTTGACCAAAGTACAAGAATTACCCATGGAAGGCTATGGAGGTGGATCCAAATAGGGCATTTTTAAATGTACCAACAAATATGTTGTACATGGAGGATATAAAAAATATATAGATACCACCCTAATTAAAATAGACCATATTAAGT
The DNA here is from genome assembly GCA_007258455.2 of Sequoia sempervirens. Taxonomy (NCBI): domain Eukaryota; kingdom Viridiplantae; phylum Streptophyta; class Pinopsida; order Cupressales; family Cupressaceae; genus Sequoia; species Sequoia sempervirens. Next base: position 73,099,527 of record VDFB02047230.1, on the reverse strand, counting down.
TTGAGGGCACCAAATTACATCTTACAAAAGTTATCCAAAGTTCAATATTAATGAAGAATCTTCCTCAATATAAAAGGTTTGCGGAGCTAAAACTAGATACTTGCACAAATTTTATGAGGAGTTGGCATGCACAAGAATAATTTAAAGCAAAATCCATTCAATTTTTATCTACTTGGACCAACGCTACTAGGTAACAAAACAAGAAATTAAGGTGGTCACAAGTTTATGTGACAAGGGTAGCTTTCAACAAAGAAGGTGAGAAATGAACAAGTAATGAAGCTAACAAGTGCAACCTCTTATGGGCATAATCTATCAATAGTGACATTACAAACACTACCATGTTGTACACCAACATGGGTATCACTTATAAAATCTATTATACCAATAGGAAAAGCTCAGCTACTAGCACCGCCATTCTCACTTTTTATGAAATGTTTGTTAATGCACAAGAGTTTGATTTATGTTAGGTGATAAAGGAGCAACTAATGGAGAATTTAGAGCACACAAAGAGAACAAACTACCCATTTAGGCATAGCTCCCTCATTATATGTCTTGCTTTTTATTCCATGCAAATATTTTGAACATATTGGGGTATGTATGGTCAAATGAGAAAACAATTGCATCACAAATAAACACACACATCCAAAACCTTAAACAAGCAATATCTTTTAGGGAGATATATTAGGGGTTCTTAAAGACTTCTATAGATTGAAACGCAAAACAAAGACTACATATGCTCTACAATAGTACAAAGTTACCAATCACTTTCATTGTAGACAAAAAAAATTGTCTAGATGGAGGCAATAAAGCCAAGTGACAAATGAATTAGTTGAAGGAAACATAAAGGTATTGATAGCACTACCCAAGGATCCAAACATGGAAAGATTTGGAAATTATGATGAGATTGTGGACAAAAGGCTTAAAAATGAAATGCAAGAGAAATTAAAGAAAGGAAAAGACAAATTACACTAAAAGTTGGGTATCAAGAAGGTTTTGCAACCTTTGGTGGCAACAACAATGTCAAACTCACTCCTAGTTGCAAAAGTGAAAGAAATATTTTTGTGGTGGTTTGATAGATTGAAATTTGGGTCCCCTACATTTGAAATTAGGCTCTTAAGACCCACAAAAAGCTAGGAGAGGAAGAGTTGGAGAAAAGATCCCCATTATTGGTTGTACGAAGAAAAATGCCCACTACGCCACTACCCAAGTAAAAACAAGGAGAAAATAGGGGAATAAACACCAGTAAGGCAAGTCATAAAGGCTCTCTTGCAAATGAGTGCACAAAAGAAAAAAGGGGAGGCGAACCCTTCGTAAACAAATGCAAGGCCAAAAGGAAATTTGCATGGGTTGTCTTGCAAGAAGAAAAAGAAGCTATAGAAGTGCCACAAAGAGTGACTAAGGAGAAATTAAGCAACATAAAAGTAGTGTAGGAAAAGAGAATTAAAAAGAAGAAAATACATGTATCTCCACAACCCCAAATAAAACAAGCATATGAAAACAAGAGAGAACAAAATAGATGTCTAATTACCATATAGATTATTATTTATGTCATACATGCTTTCATGGACAACATAGATGTATACCACAGTTTCAAATAAGAATAAACGAATTATCTTAGATGATATCGGATTACATTGTAGGGAGTCATCATCCTATTGTAGACATCATAAAGACTTGCTCAAAGAACTAGTAAACAAAATAAAGGCAAAGAGAGAAAAGGCAATATATCTCAAGGAGAAAATTAAAAAAAGATGCACTAGAAAAGATAGTTGAAAATCTTCCTCCTAATAGCAAAGATAAGTTGACGCAATTACAAGAGTTGAGATTCAAACAAAGAGTGGATACTCTCTTGTCATAGGTAGATGCAACCATGGAAAGGGTTAGGAAAGAAACCCTAGAGGCCACAACGAAGGCTCATGATACTTTGTTAACAAAAAAGAGAGAAATTTTGACTCAAATGGAGCAACTAAATTACAACATAGGGAATAAGTGTGGAGGAAATGATCAAGGATGTTTAAGATCACATTGCTTAAGAGGAAATAAGAACACAAGGACAAGAGGAGGAAAAATAAAAACAAAGTGTATAGGAGACACTATAGGAGAAGGAAAAGTAGAAAGGAGGAGAACAACTTTGTAAACAAAGAAAAGACAAGGGGAAAACTATATCAAGTAAACAATCCCCTATAGATACTCTCCTCATCACTCATGAAACCTCATATATTTACACCCCCTAGCAAAGAGTAAGGAGATCATTACACAACATAAGAAGCTACAACTTGTGGTAAACTTGTCACCAACATTGTTTACACCTATTGGTAAATAGATTTTGATCTAACACAAATCTCTCTTATCTAACAACTCCAAATAGAAGATGCCATCCACAACAATGCTAGGGAGAGTCTTGACATAGAATTTAAATATCAATGAATCCATTGATAAAACATTGGTAAAGGTGCAAGCACAAGCACTATACTTACATATAGATACATCCTTGCAATTAGAAAAACAATTAAGGTTGGTTATAAGTGAAGTTTGTGCAAAATTTCAATCATGGGAAATGCAAAAGGAAAATTTGAAGGAATTATAGCAAAACAAGAGAAAAATCGGTAGAGAAATAAAGGTGAAATGCACCAATGTACAAACCAACTTAGAAGTGGAAATCAAACACATTATATCAATTTTGTTTGGGTTGAAGTGCATCTATTGAGGTATTGAAGCTTCAATTAAATAATCTTCAAAATTCAATAATGCAAGCCTTAACTTCATATGATGCAATTAATGACTTGAATGGCAACATCAAGACACAAAATTAAATTTGCATACTCAATTTTACTAAGTACAAGAACAAAAGGGAAAGTTGGTTGCACAAACGAAACAACTAGGGGAGTTAGTCAATTTGCAGATAGCATAACTCGCATGCATTCTAGAAGATGCAAGGCAAATGGAAAAATCCATTAAAATCCTAGATTCCATCAATACTAGTGAAATGATGCTCCTAAAGATCAATGGGCATATCCACCTTATACAACAAGCTAGCTTACAATGGACTCATACATACAATAACCTGTAGAGCATATACAAGAACATTTTTCCATAATGCAATAGGGAATACAACAATTTTGTAGATTTTTTTCAATGGTAAACAACTTTGGAGAATTTTGATAGCCTTAAACATTTTTTGGAGCAATGATGGACGAAACCAACATGTCTTATGGACAAGAAATGGGTTTAGTTGGGGATGATGTTGGTAGGACAAAGTTGTGCTACTCCCACTAGCTTGAAAACCAAAATGGGTGGCCCAATAGAGACCAATAGTAAAAACCCACAAGGACACCAAAAGCTAGCAGCATGAAGAACTCACCCCAAGTAGGATATAGGGGGGACATAAAGTCACCACAAGTCAAGTGTGACACATACAACCAACCTACAACACATACAAAGAGGCATATCAAGCAAGCAAAACACATCCCTATGCTTAACAATGCACATTTATGTACCACATATATGATATATAGAATGGAACATAGAAAAATAGAGAGGTAACAAATAGAGAAAGTGAATATATAAGAAAGAAAGAATAGCAAAAAATAAGAGCAAAACATAAGACATGACATGTAATTCAAAGGATAATTGAGAATCATATTGTATAAGGAGTAAAGATGTATTGAGAGTGGCTATTATATATTGCAAGTTAATATGATGAATGGATAATGATTTAAACTATGTGTTATGTGTATGAGATGAATGTGTATATGTGTATATTTTGATTTATTCGTTGTGTACTCTACCACATTTTTTTGTAACCTACATAAGTTCTAATATTTTGTTATCCTTCACATTGGGTATAAATACAACATAAAAGAGGATAGGCCTAGAACTTCAATCTATGCCCCCTCTTTGTCAACAAATATAATATTTTTATATTCTTTAAGGATGAATTTGAGGCTCAAATATGTTAAATTATAAAATATTTTCATATCATATTTTATTTCCATAAAAAAATAAAGAAATATAAGCATCTAATCTTATGATTTGGAATTAAATACATAAAGCAATGATATTAATATGACATTTTTACAAGTTTAAAATTTTAAAGTTGAAAATGGATGCAATAGAAATTTATTTTAATCTTTTCTATTGATGATCAATATTTATTTATTAATTCATGAAGTATTGAGTTGGATTGTCGAGTAGAACAATTTTAAATCTAATATTTATAGAAATATTTTATGAATTACATACAATAATATATGTTGTAAACAAATTTTATGAATTTTATAGATTTTTTTGGGTAATGCACATATTTTCCATCGTAAATATATATTGACTAAAATCATATAGGTCTAAATTTCTTGTGGAATTTTATGTTCATGCATTAAAAAGGCTTTTTATCATTTAAAAAAAAACCACTTCACTATAGCACTCAAAGTATCATTCATTTTTTTACTAACAAAGCTTTATATAAAAATAATATGTACATAAAGCAATACACAAAAATAAAATTGTCTTAAAGGTAAGAGACAAGTACAATTAGAATATTATGAAACTCATGGAGACCATAATGGTATGAGTTTTATGTTAAATCAGTTTATGACTATGGCCATAGATAATGGAGAGGATTATGGGGTGCTTTTATTGGAGGGATAATCTATATAAATTTGATGTCTTGATTTGTGATGACCTTACATTACAATGTTGATATCTATACTTTGTACCCTTCAACAAGATTAAAACCCAAAAAAGTAACCTTAACAAATATAAAATACTTGTTAAATTCATGGCTATGACAAAATATAATTATGGAAACAATTGCATAAGAGATTTTTATACTCCAAACAACCAAAGAATATAGTGATTCAATAAATGAATTTAGCTTTTTGAATTGAAACAGAAAAAAAACAACATCACCTTACATTGCATATTGGCAGCCCTATTTTGTACCTAAGCCATGTATGAACTCGGTATCTTAATTAGTGATTACCCAAAGAACTAACATAAATTTACATTGTAATGGTGGTAATTATGTTTTGTACCATAGAATTAGATTCAAAACCATCATAATAATTTTAAACTAATGCACATTCTTTTGGAACTTAAGGTTATGATGAAAGGAAATTATGTAATGATTACATAAGTCATTACAGAATGATAATTAAGTGAACACACATTTCTAAAACTCCCTTTATTATAGTTAAACCTTAAGTTCCATTTATATAATGAATTTGTAACAAACACACTTAGGTTAGTTAAGGTCTTGGGGTAAAAATAGAGTTAGAAAATGGTAAGGTTAAATTTTTTGTTGCAATACCATATTATAGTTTGATATCCTTTCATAGGTATGAGGAAAGAAATCTATTAACTTCCACAATCTTTGTGCAAAAGAATGTCTTTATTAATAAAGATAAGGAAGGAGATTTTTTTCACATGAAAATTTATATCTAAATATATCCCATTACCTATTTACCATCTTCCAACTATATCCTTGTGGAGGGGGGCGACTTGTTTCATTTGTAGTGTACCAATGTCTTTTTATATACACAAATATTTAATCCTAACATTTATATGCATAAGTTTAATTTTGTGGATCCTCTTACATGGATTTTGCAAACGGAAAAAATTCTATGAAATATAGAATATACCTTACACCTGATATGCATTGTATCTCTTTATTTAGAACCTCAACAATCCATATAATTTAGTTGGCTTCAAAAGCAACATAAAAGAATCGTGTGGTAGTCACTTACATAAATAGTGGCAAAGCATTATAATAACAATAGGGGAGAGGAATTGGTAGTTAAGCACCATAACTTTGCGCTTCTCAAAATCTTATGTAGAAATTTCAAATCACTCCCAATTTTCAACAACTTACATGACAATTCCCCTATTTATAACTAAGGTTTCAAGGCCACATCATCAAATATAATGCCACATCAGCATACTTTTTGTCAAGGTGTCCAAAAAGGCCCAAAAAAAGAATGAGACTAATAGTTGTGCACTAAATCATGTTTATTGGTGCACTGATGTGGTATCACATGATTTGTTGCTTTTTAGATCTAAGAAATATATTCCATTCAATTATGGATATTCATCATCAACACTAACAACTTTAAAGTCACAACTATTGGTTCAATATTGTTAAAAATATTGGACATTAAATCAACAAATGCTATAACAACTATTGGAATATGCTTAGGTTATCGGTTCTCTCCCCTAGTTAAAAAAACTCTGATGATAAAAAATGATCTAGAATATTGATATAAAAATTCTTACACAATTTTCTCCGAGAGCACTTGAAAAATCCAATTAATCAATTGAAAAAATAAAATAACCCAGAAAAAATAACCTGACCTGAATAAGTTAGCACGATGCTTGGACTGAGCCACCTTAAAGAGAGCACTCCAGGAGTCATAGTATCCCCGTGTTTAGGTTGCAGAACCTTGAACATCATCCTAAAGCAAAAAGCCTGAGCATCGAGGGCAGTGACAGAGACATCTTGAGTACTCCAATCCTTTTAGCCCTAGACCTTCCAGCCAATTCCAGACCATAGTCCCCACTCAAATTACACAACAGGTAATTAATCTCTACGACAGGCTCCAAAAGGGACTCCTGCCATTTAGGGTTCCCCTTCAGCTGTAGCACATCAAGCAACAATTCAACCCTTCCCAAAATCTGCATATTCTGCTCCACATTCATAGAATCCCCTCTTTACCCTGCCTCTGACTACCCTCATACAACAATTCAAACCGTCATCGTCGCCATTCTCACTCTTTGTATAATGGGTCGTTTGTTTTCATGGTTTTTCGAAACCCTTTTCTTCGGACACTTTTTGGGCCTGTTTGATTGCTCAAACTACTGTTACTAAAATTTTCATTTGCTCTGCACCATAAATTTCGAATGCATTTGATGAGGGCAAGAAATTGGAGGAGGGGGAAAAAGGTGTAAACAGTGTAGGCAAGGGCGAGTGTGATACCCAGAAAAACGCAGCCGCCATTACGGCACTGGAGCCTGCCCTGATTTCCATGACCCCCTGTGAGGGCCTGCGCGCAACCAGTCCCAGTGGCGATGGTACGTTGTCATAAAGTTGGGGATCCATGTCACCCGCGCGGACATTGCTGTTGCCAAATATCTGATGGAGCTCTGCCACAATGGCACTGAAAAGAATAGGGCCTAAATGGCCGAGCCGCCGAGGTACGGTTCTTCTTCGGCTTCTCTTCCCTCATAACAGATGAGCCCTCTATTTCCTTTCTCAATTTAATGAATTCCTGCGCTTCTTAACATTTTGTTGTAGGTATTTAATTTAGTTGAATTTTTTTTTTTAATAGGACAAGGACCAATAGTAGGGATAGAAGTAGATATATATGGGTCCCAACAGTGGAGCAGTTAATATCTATTTGCTAAACACTTTTTTCCATAGAGTACATAATTTGACAAAACATGTTAGGGACTAGTGTCCTACTATGGGCCCCTATGTGGTTTTACAAAAAACATGTTGATGTGGCATCATATTTGATAATGTGACCCTAAAAATAATTTTTTTAGGGAGATGAGTTGGCAAGTAAACTGTTGTACAAAATTGAGGCTTTTTTGAAATCATATGTTATGAAGTTCAAAAGCCCAGAAATAGGCTGCCCTACTATGGGCTCCTCTCTCCTAAGTAGGAGGAATTTTTCCCTGTGTCAAATGATGATATTGGTATCACGATTCAACTGTGTAGTTTTTCGAGTCAAACTCATTGACCCATGTTTCATGAGTAGTGGTTCACAAGAACCCATGTTTCTATTTTTTTATTTTTTTTATAATAAATAAATATAAATTATTGGTTTCTAAGTATTTTATGTAGGTCTTAAAGGTTAGTATTCTTGTTGCATTTGTAATGGTGAAATTTGTATACTCATATTATTTTTTATTAGTTATGTGTTTATTAGGGTAGAATGCCTTAATATATTTATATATCATCAAATGGTATAGTCTTATGTAATGTTGGACCCATTCCCTAGCTTAAACTTATTTGCACGCACACACATTTTCATTCATTATATGCATCACATCTATATATGCACACTTTCCACATAAATTATATTTATTAAACCCACAAGGATTACACAATCATTCCCTACACAAATGTTATTGCTATGTCAATATAGACCATTTTTGTGAGTGTGTTTCCAACCCTATGTCTATAAATTTGACACTTAGATTTCTAAAATTTAAATTCAAATTTGTCCAACTCTTGCTCATTCTACTAGTCACTATGAGCCAACCAAAAATATGTTTGCACAAATTATTTCCCCATGACATTTAAAGGCATTCATTTGCATCCATTTCACAATCCTTTAGCAATAAAAATTATCTCATTCTAAGGAGCAAATATAGAAGAACATTTGGGATTGGTGTGGTAGAATGAATTGAGATTCACAAATTCATCTTAGGAGAATTTGGATGGATGAAGCTTATTTCTTTCAATCTTTTACACAAGTTTTTGATGGGTTAGTCTGGGAGAGAACGTGCCCCTATGATATACAACCAATCATTTAAAGGTGTTTATGATGTTTGTTGAAAACAACTTAAATAATTTTGATTTGGATCTTTGACTTTATATGCATAAAAGAGTTTTGATCACTATATCTTATATTAACAATGTTTGCACTCTATTTTATAATTATTATTAATGTAGAGTATATTCACACCATTAATATTCGAAGCATCAAGTTTTGATGTCCATTAATACATTCTTTTAATGTATTGATCTAATATATTTTCATACATACATGTATACAATGAGTTAATTATTATGTTGATATAAAAAAAAGTGTGATTATAAAAATATAACTTAAAGAAGTTCCAAATTGATGGTTGCCCAAAAGTTTATTCTCTCAAAATATAAAATAAATACTAGAATTGAAAGGGGGATAAAAAAAATCAAATATATATCCTCAAATAGAATGTTCATATATACATATATTTATTTATCCTATATAACAAAAATGAATCTTAAATGCTAGCTTTTCACAAGGATATTATCATGATTAATCTTTGTTTAAGTACTAAACAACTTGATGCTTTATGTTTAGAGGATCTCACTTTTGATACTCTTTTAACATCATCTTGACCATATTTTTCAAGATCAATTATACAACTCTTATTATATATATGAATAGTAAATTTTGTGAGATGTAACTACCTATAATTTTTTGGCATCATTTCTAATATTTTGTGTGTTAAAAATATTGTTGAATTTGGTGATTAGCTGCATAGTTCCTAGAAATCACTTGCAATCTAAACGCTTATCACAAATGAGAGATCAAAGCAATGATCATGCTCATGCAACCTTGAGAAGAATTGATCCACACAAGCATCTAATATGCCTTATGTATTGAATAATGATTGTAAATACATGTGAATGATTACAAAGGACAAATGAATTCTTATAAAAGCAAAAGTGCAAACCCTAGATGAGGATTTGATTAGATCATAACAAGTGTCCTAATCGTATGCAATGAGACAACTTGACCTATAAATAGCCCAATCCAATAATAAAAAAGACGCTCCTAAGTTTAGTTTAAGTGATTAAAGTAATAAGGGACTTAATAATTAATTAATGATTAAATAATCATTAAGTGATTTTCTTAATCACTCTGACACCCCCTTAAGATCAACTTAGGGAGAAGTTAAAAACCCTGATGAAAAATGTAATGATAGATGCATGGATGGGTCCTAGCTACAAGGCTTGATGAAGTATCCATGTACAATAAAAATAATCTCTCATAATCAAAGAAAATGAGAAAACCACATGGGAAAAAACTCCTCTCTAAAAGAGAGAAAATGAAATAACTACACTAGTGAAAGAAGGATAGAAGGACTTAATGTGACCCCTCAATGATTGCTTCTATCACACAAATACAATAGATGTCCCCTAGTAGGAGAGAGAAAAATATGATATGAATCCCCCCACAAGGAAGAGCTCATGTGCCAATGATGAATGTCTAAAGACAAAACACGATTCACTACCTACAAACAACATTTCTCTCCTTAGGAAGAAACAAATCCACTAGTGATTGGAGAAGCCATACCCAAAATTTGGAAGAATTAGGGATCCAAATTCAAATGATGTGTGCCTTTGAAAACTACTCAAATATCAACATGTCGAAATGAGATGATGTCAATCTAATATCTTGTGAAGACTGATGTAGAATAAGATCCAAAGATGATGAAGATGATGGGCCAATAATGATGTTGTGGTTATCAACAAAGAGAAGATGAATGTCCTCAAATTAATGGACTCCAAATCTGCAATCTAAGACTCCACAAACAAGGATGATATGTTTATAAGATATGAATTCCAAGTAGTTGTGTTTGGAAGAAGACGAATGTCTTGCTACACTAAACCAATCGATTCCAAGGATGTGGTGATGCCAAGTTGATTAGAAACAACAAGAGATGAAGAGTGGGTTTCGATATGAAGAGTGGGAACATAAAGACAAGTCTATGAACCATTGGAACATGCAAGACCTGTGATATAATCAAGCTCCTCTAAAGTATCATCATCAAAGAGTATGTAATCTACATCTACAAGAGGAATGAGATAATCTATAATAGGATCCTCTAGGAATGAAGAGATATGAGGGTCTCCATGGATCTCCCAAAGTCAAGTCCAAAGTGTGTGGGGACAATCAATGTTTGATACAACACGTATAGATTCATGATCAACACTAGAAAAAATCACTCCTACAACATGATCACTAATAATAGCCCATGTTGATCTACTCCCTGGTGTGTCCAGTTTAGGTATGAGTCCATAAAGATAAGGCAAAATATTAAGCCACCTAAGATGTGTCAAGATGTCATTTCAACTAGACTCATAAATATCCTTTTTCCAAGATGACCACATAAGGATAAATAGAAAAACCTATGATACTTCCTCAAATGAAAGATTAAAGACTAATAACCTCAATGCATATAAATCATATCAAATGAAGTCATCTCACATAAATAGATCATTTCCAAATGCCAAGATGTCAATTAATTGATAGAAATGTGAAATCACAAAAAAATGAATAAAATGTACCCAGGGTAGATTCTGGAAAAAGTGCATGAATGTATCTAAAGAGATCCAAAATACTTTTCCAACATTGCAAAAATCACAAAAATCAAAGATACAAGAAAACATTTATGAGCTCAAAAGCAAGAAAATGAATATCTAATTTTGACTAAGAATAAAATGAACCAGCAACAAAATCTAATGATGAGACCTACACCACTAGAAAGTACACAGATCCAAATTTCTGACAATATCTCATTTGTTGAATTTTGACACCGTATGCCCAAGTTATGCCAAAAAGAAAAGAAAAAACTCCTTTAGGGAAAATGTAGGCTAGGAGGGGGCTTGAGACTATTCATACAGTGCTTACATCAATATGATGTCAACAGAATATCCATGAAATATTCCCTTCCCTTGGAAAAAAAATCATTCTACCTGAAAAATATGCCACTAGAATATTTCGTTTTTGCTCAAAATATTCGGTGAAGATTCTCTGGTGGTAAAATTTGGCGAGGCTTGCAAAAAAAATTGGTTTCAGTTTTTGCACACCAGAAAAACTAGTACATTTCTAGATTCCAAAGAGGTTGTCGGGATTAGGGTGAAATATTCCACTAGATGCACCATCGAGTTTGGAGTTGGTCAGACCACAAAGAAAAGAAAATCTGTTAGTAATGATTATGTAGCCTAGTGATGAATTCAACACCATCGAGTGACCAAAGAATAGCCTTTGATAGTTCCAAAGCTACTAGCGAGCTTTAAATATCAAAGACTGTTTGCAATGTGCAAAAAGTACCCTACCAAAATTTATTTTTTATTTAATTCTAAAAAACACAACATTTTGAAAAAAAATTGAAACCCCATAATTTTGTTACCAATCATATAGGATGCAGCGATGAAATGATGACCTGGGAGTCATACAACTATATAGATTTCCATACAAAAATCTTAGGCTCCTATTTTTTGCAATTGCTCTAAATTTGACAAAATGACATGCAATCTTAGGGTTTTGGTTGTTTTGGACTCAATAGTGATGCCCGTTTCACTTTAGCATGAGCTTATTTTTTCCTCAAGGCCAAATCTCTCAAAATTTGAATAGGAAATCATAGATTTGGTGTTCTGATACCATGTTGAAGTTGATTATTAAGCCCGTAGCTCCCAAAAATCACCTGCAACCAAAAATTCTATTGAAATCTAGAGATTAAAGCAATGATTATGCACATGCAACCTTGAGAATAGTTGATCCACACAAGCATTTGATCTGCCTTATGTATAGAATAATGAATGTGAATACATGTGAATGATTACAAAGTACAAATTAATTCTTGTAAAAGAAAAAGTGCAAAACCTAGATGAAGATTTGATTAGATTGTGACAAGTGTCATAGTCCTATGTAATGAGACAACTTGACCTATAAATAACCTAATCTAATAATAAAAAAGTACTCCTAAGTTTAGCTTAAGTAATTAAAGTAATAAGGGACCTAATAATTAATTAATGAATAGTTAATCATTAGGTGATTTACTCCAACACATATTCTATGCACATTCATTTTTAATAGAAATTTCAAGAAATATTGTTCAATGTGAATATAACCTTAGATATTATATACTCAATTTAAATGGAGATGATTTAAATTATCTCAAGAATATAATTGTTATTATTTTTATCTCATATACTTGAAAATTGGAAGAAAATATTTTATAGTGAATATTTTATCTTAGAAAAAAATAAAAATAAAAAATTCTTATTCTAAATATTATTTAGAATAAAATTTCAATTTAAAAATTATTATAAAAAATGATGTCATAATTAGAGGTATATTATGCAAGTTATAATAAATAACTTATTAGTACATATCATTGGATAGTGTATTATAGCATCCATTTAACTCAAATTTTTAATTAAAATATATAATGGGAATCAATTAGATTTCATCTTCTAAAGCTCTTAAAAAAGGTATGAAATACACGTGTACACATTTAATGCATGATTGTTAAATTTGTGCTAGAATTAGTCTTGCTTAGGCTAGCAAGGTATAAAACCTAAGCAAATGAAAGAACCATAACTAGCTATCGCACCTTGGTGTGTAATGGGTACGTTGAAGAGGTGTGGAAGGTCAATTAGGATTAATTTTGGTTTTTTTTTGCATACAATTATGCATTACATGAGGTCAATTGGTAGGCCATTTAACAAATGATGTTTGTGCAAAAAAAATTAAATGGAGAATTGATAGCTTCAAATCAACTATACCTCCACTTACAAGGATCCAAACACGACTAAAATAAAACCTCTAAAGAAGGAAGATAATTTCATGTTATTTTTGCAATAGGGAGGGAGGGAGAGAGAGAGAGGGAGATACAGAGATAGAAAGAGTGAGAAATAGAGGGGGGAAGAGTGAGAGAGAGAGGGGGGGTAAGAAGATAGAGATAGGGGATATATATAGATATAGATATAGATGGATATGGAGAAGAGAGGGAGAGATAAGGAGAGAGAGGAGAGAGGGGTAGATAAGATGGAAAAGATAAATATATAGAGAGGGAGATAATGAGAGAGGGAAAGATAGAAAGATAAAGATAGAGATAGGAAGTGATATGTAGAGAGAGGTGGAGAGAGGGTGAGATATAGGGGTAGAGAGAGATGGATAGATAATGGGATAGAGATAGAGGGAGAGATGGAAGAAAAAATATGGAGAGATAGAGATAGAGAGGCAAGGAGATATAGATATAAAATCCTAGGAAGAGGGGGGGAGAGAGAGGGAGACAGTGATAACTTTAAGAAACCCCCCTAAAAAAAGATATAAAATCCTAGTGAATCTTTCATTTTTTTTAGAAAAATATTAATTTCTATTGGCGAATCTTTCCTTTTTTCAAAAAAAATATTAATTCTATTGGCAATTTTTTTACATCACTAAAATTTTGTACAGATTTCCCCATGTGCCAATTGAGTTTCATAGTTTGTGCCTCATTTGGCCAAATCAAGCACATGGGCATTCCCATTTGAAGGATGTGACATTGGCTAGGACATCATTCCCACCACTAGGGCAATCTACCCATATGAGTGCATCAGTTTTTGAAGTGAGGAAAGTAGAAAAATTTGACACAAGGGCGCTCTCACTCTACATTGGAATAGAGAGAAAATCGATCGCACGAGGGACATATCTTCAAAGCTTGATTCAAACATTAATAACCATTCCATTTAGTCATTGTAGAGATCAGAATAAGGATTAGTTGACATTGGTATGTGTGGTTTTGACATGGGAGATAAGCTAGAAAGGACTAGATAATGACGACAGTATATGATCGAAATGCATCCTTAGTGAACATCTAGACTATACAATACTGCCATCCATGGTAGATTTATTGCCACCTTCAGGTAGTCGTATGGAATTGATTGATAGTGGGAGCAGGTACACAGATATTTAATGAAGCCAAGCTATCTATTCATGGGATTCAATGGCAATCGCCCTATATCTATCGATGAGGTTGGCAATTGTGTTCAAAGAAAATGGACACTCTGATAAGGTTGAGGAGCTCTAAAAAATAGTCAACCTTCTTAGGCTTCATCTCCAACCAAAGGATGAAGAATATCTACCTCAACAAAGACATTATATGTCTCGAAGTGGTCTGGATGGTGCCTGGGAAGAGATTTTGTTTCTCTGGCAACCAAACAAGGGAAAATTTTGATATACCCTTGTGCTTCCTCGCCTCTCTCCTGGACCTGAATCTCCCAAAGATATGATGTTTGTTGCTACTCAGAATGATGTTCAAAGAGCAATCCTAGTCAATGATGTGGATGTAGTTGTGGTGGCGCAGTCGCGTGTTGGGATTCCTTGGCTAGACGGCATCGACAAAATGTTCTTGCAAGGAGTGGAGGTAGAATGGCATCTTTTCATCCTCAACCTAGATGTTGGAGGCATAGCTCGACATAGACACTAGGTGACCATTGGATACAACTTCCTTTGCCATAGGTTGGGGCTGAACGAGGTCATGGGCATCCAGTGGTGTCAAGAATTTGCAGAACTAGTGGAGTCAACCAAATTTTATGATGAAGATGGTTGATGAAATGGGAGTGGATGGTTGCAGTTTTTTCCTAGGTCTTGAGGTTAATGTCTGAACCAGTGTAGATGGTACTCTTTTTTGCCTGCGTTAGATAATGTTTTGGGGTGTGGGATTTACACTTTTGTACTTGTCTTTGGGGGATGTATAGCATGTTAATCTTCCTTCACCCTATAATTTTTTGAGGGTTGAAATGATGTACATTTTCTGTTGATATCAATATAATCCATGTGCAGCCTTGGTTGCATATTATGAATAAAAAAAATTGTAGAAAATTTTGGAAAATCTTGAAAAATAATAGGAAAATGTATTAATTATGACGACGAATCTATCTAATCTAAAAATAATTCTCATGGAAAAGTAGGGGCCCAAGGGTGGAAATTATTGATGGGTTGAAGCGGTTGACTATAATATTTTCTTTCCACCATTATTTTAAAATATAATATAATGGCCCTCATTGTATTATGCAAGGTAAAATGTACCCATGATCTGTAATTCTCATGAGGCTCAAAATTTATTTTAGACAATTGATCCAATGATCGTCATTGTACTTTATAAGGTAAAATTTATCCACAATCTATAATGCTCATGAGACCCAAAATTATTGGGCCCATGAGTATTATAGATCATTGGTACATTTTACCTTGTGGAATATAACAAGGACCATTAGATTCTATTATAAATTAATGGTGGAAACTAAAGATTAGAAATATGGTCCTAAAGCAACTAATGATATGGTATTGGTGAATTATATAGATTTCTACTATAATTTATAAAATTTAGGCGAATCTAATCTAATCATGTTTTAAATATTGTGGCGAATTTTTGAGTTAAACTTTTTAATAAAATAAATTATTTGGCGATTTAAATAAGACTATAATAAAATTTTGTAAAAATGTGGTGATTCAAGTCATGTTGTAGCTCGAACTATTAGCCAATTTTGGATTCTGAAATTTCAACTATTAGCCAATTGGAAAATATTAGCCACTAAAAAAATGACTGGAGGGAGAGATATGGATGGATGGATAGAGAGGAAGATAAAGGTAGAGATGAAGTTAAAGGGAGATAGGAAGAGGGAGACAAATAGATAGAGAGATAGAGAGAGGTAGAGGGAACGATAATGATAAAGAGAGATAGGGAGATAAAGAGGGAGAGATAAATAGGACATAGAAAGATACAAAGGAAGAGAGAGGGAGAGATAGAGAGATATAGATGGTGAGAGAGATTGATAGAGAGATCTATATATAAGGAAATATAGAAAGATGGGGAGACAAAGAGACATAGAGAGACAAAAAAATAGAGAGAAGTAGAGATAGAAAAATAG
This sequence comes from Sequoia sempervirens, assembly GCA_007258455.2. Lineage (NCBI taxonomy): Eukaryota > Viridiplantae > Streptophyta > Pinopsida > Cupressales > Cupressaceae > Sequoia > Sequoia sempervirens. The sequence goes on along the minus strand of VDFB02047230.1, from coordinate 73,083,110 downwards.
ATATGGAAAGAGGGAGAGAGAAATAGGGGGATTTAGAGAGAGGGAGAGATAGATATATGGGAAGATAAATAGAGAAATATAGAGATATATGGGAAGAGAATATGAGATAGAGGTATAAATAGAGAGAGAGAGATAGGGGGATAGGGAGGGAGTGAGAGAGGGAGAGATGAGGAGATATAGAGAGAGGGAGGGGGAGAAAGGGAAAGAGATAGGTAGAGGGAGGATAGGTAGAAGGAGAAAGAGAAGAGGGAGAAGGGGTATAGAGGGAGATATATCTCAATATATCGAGAGGGAGAGGGAGAGGGAGAGGGAGAGATAGATAGGGATAGGAAAATAGATAGAGTGTTGCAAGTATGAGTAAGTTTGGTGGTGTTGTCATTGATATCAACATAGTACATGATGTTGCAAGTTGTGCATGTATAGTTGAGATGTTGTAGAGATGTTGTGAGTACATGGAGCTATCTTTATGGTGTTGCAGGTGTGTTGGTGTATTGTGTTGTCAAGCGTTTTTTAGAATTAGTGGAGATAGAGTTGTGTGTGTGTTTAGAATGTGCTTTGGATTGTGCTCTGCATTTCTTCTGTGTTGATCCTATGCTTGTACGGATCTGAAGAGTTGTTTATAAGCATCATTGGATGATATATCCTGGATTGTAGCTTTTGGTTTGATGGAGAGTGAAAGTTGTATTCACTGATGTGTGAACTGGTTTGGTAGAGTTGTTTGTTTGTGGACTGTGAGAAATGTTTCTGCTCCGCAGTCACCCATTGTTTTGTCTTAGGTCTTGTGGATCTAATAGAAGGCTTGTAATAAATTTGTCTATGTTCTGGCAAAGGAATTCATGGTTTGGTACTCTAGAAGACAAGTTTCAGAGTCCCTATGTGTGTCTGTACAGTCCAGATGGACTGATGGAAGGTGTTCTACATTTGAAGGTTGTTGCATTTGATGCAGATGAATTTGAAGGTATCTGAGATGTGTTCTCATGCATGGTGAAGCATTTAATATGGTCTGCATGTTATCTTCTTGTTGTGGAAGCGTGCACTTCAAAGTTCATTTGTGTTTTCATTAGGTTTGGCCGACCTAGTGTCTACACTTCATACGAAGGATAAATATCAATTGAGGAAGCATGTGATTGATCTGAGATGTTGTTTTGGGTCTTGGTTAAGTGTTGGTTTGGTCTGCTCTCATTCTCTTCCACTACGAGAATGTTGAGTTGTCGACCTAATTTGAATTTGTAAATTGAAGCATGTGTAGCCAACCTTGGAGAAAGTTTCTAAGGTTGAAGATGGTATAAATACAAGTCGAGATGTTACAAAATGATGTATTAGATGAGCCACAATTTTGAGAAGCAAGAGTTGTGTGAAAGAGAGTTGAGGCAACAATACTTTAATGTGTCAAATTATTGAAAGCAGTGAGTTGATGGTGTCTGCAATCTTCTTATCAAGGTTGTGAATGTGTGTAATTTGTTGTGGTGGATCTTTTATGTTATCTTTTGTATATGTAGGCAGTGAGCCTCCTTGTTGGATAGTGAGTCCTTTTTGTAGGCAGTGAGCCTTGTATTTTGGGCAATGAGCCTCTTTGTATTTGGTTTTGGAATTACATTATATTGTGAGTTAACCCTCACCGTGGTTTTTCCCTTATTGAATTTTTAATGTGAATTTGGTGTCTCTTATGTTGATATTGCTTTCTGTTATCTGCATTTCATGTTCATACTTAATAATAGAATAAAGTGGATGTGAATTTGATAAGTTTTTGAGATTTGTGATTGTGTTTGGTGACAATTGATTCACCCCCCCTCTCAATTGTCTTGTGCCTTTCAACATAGAGAGATAGGGAGAGGGATAGAGAGATATAGATATAGAGGTAGAGAAAGATATGGATAGAAAGATATAGAGATAGGAGTGAGAGGGAGATCAAAAAAGAGAAATAGAGATAGATATATAGATTAGGAGAGATGGAGTGAATAAGAGAGAGAGGTAAAGTATAGAGATATGGTAAAAGAGATAGAGATGGAGAGAGAAATAGAGAGATATAGATATAGAACATGAGAGATAGAGTGAATAAGATAGATGCGGAGATAATGAAATATAGATAGAGAGGGGGAGGGAGAGATTGGGAGATAAAGATAGAGGGGGCAATAGTGAGAGAGAAAGAAGGTGATAGAGACAAGTAATAGAGGAAAAGGTGTAGAGAGGGGGAAGATAGAGATATAAATATAGATTTAGGAAGAGAGAAAGAGGGAGTGTGTGTGTGTGTGTGTGTGTGTGTGTGAGTGAGTGAGAGACAAAGATATGGAGAGAGAGAGAGAGCAATAGAGAGGGAGATATAGATATGTGTAAATAGATAGAGAGGGAGGGAGGGAGAGGGAGTCTAAAAATAGTGTTAGTGTAGGTTTTTTATTTTTCCTTATGTTAGGGGTATTTATTTTTTCCTACACATATTATTTCAGCTTGCTTAGGTTTATTAGGAGTGGTTAATATGAGGACACATGGCTAAATACATTGGCTACATGTGTCACTCTCTCCCCACACATGGGTAGTTGAGTTACACATCCTCTTTTGGCTTGTTGTTCCACTTCTCATAACCACTATTTTGCTTTTACCTAGGTAGGTTATGGGGTAGTTGGGTTTCTCACCCTCTTTTGGCTTTATGTGCCACCTCCTCTTTGTCTTCACCTAAGGAGGTTATGCCACATGTTTTGTCATTTACCAAGTAGGTGATAACCTCCCACCTTTTATGGGTAGTAGGAGTTAATGCACCTCTTGGATGTATTTGCCCTTATTTTTCTATATATTGAGCACTCTCCTCTCACCTTTATAGTTCGGCTAGTTCGGTGATCATTCGATGAGAGTATTGAGAGTATTCTGCAATTTCTCTTGCCTTGTCTCTATTTTTCTCTCATTTCAGATTTCTCTTCATTTTGTTATTTTGATCTTCGATCATCTATTGAGTGAAGTTGCATGTGATCTATGACTGACATCAGATCTTGGCTCGGTTCTCGCTTCTTACAAAATCTAACATGTTATGAGAGTTGTGTTGTTTGGTATAGTTCATTTTATTATCTGATTTTTTAAGAGATTTGAGACTAATAAAGAGCTAATATTTTTCTCAAAAACCCAATATACTCTTCTCTTGCATCTTTAGATGATCTGGAGAATTAGAACAGTTTAAGAGGAAAATAAGCATATATTTAATCTAGTTTACATATATATGTTCCTATGAGATCTAGGTGATTTGCAACTTTTTGGTAATATTGGAGGCTTTTTCAGCATTTCCGGAGAGTCCAAAAGGTTTAAGAAAGTCAAAATTGACTTTTATTTCACCAAAATCAGAGATTGGAGGATACAGTAAAAAAATCAGAGTTAAAAACTTGAATTTTTTACTAGAGCCATTTTCATTTTGGCTTCAGAAATTTGGCTTCCACTCATTTTTAAGAAAAATGATTTATGGGTTTTATTCCCAGGGTCGAAAAACCATTTGGGTAGTCATTAATTTTTGCTTAAAGTTGATAAATTTTGTAGAAATAAAATTAAAAAAAGGTGTGTCATTTTTCATAGGCAGATTTTGCATTTTTTAAAAAAATTGCATAACTTTTACCTCAGGTGTCAGATTTTCACAAATGAGTACTTGACGAAAAGCTAGAAATGAGAACTTTCCATTTATGAAGGTTTTAATAAAAATTTATACATTTTTTAATCAGATATTGCAGGTTGAATCTGCTGCATTTTTTTATCTTCAATAAGTCATATCTTTCACTTTTGTAATCCATTTTTTCAAAAACAATAAAAGTGTTAGAAAGATATTAAAGAGTAAAAAACAACTACAAGGTTATTTTTTTAGATTTTTATTTGAAAATTAATTTGTATCAAATATTGTAGTTTTGGCTATTAAGAGTCGTAAACGCATTGTAATTTGGAAAATCCTTGTAAAAGCACTAATCATAAAGGTGCCAACATTGTAATATTTGTGGGGGGGTGATTTTTGAGACTAGTGGAAAGGAGGGGTGTCTTGTGTGTCTTCTTTCTTTGCACTTTTCCTTCTTCTATGAAATCTTCTTTTTTGCTCTCATGGATGCATCTAGTTCTAGTTTTAACTCCATATAATTATTTTGAATGGAAATCTAAAATGGTAATATATCTTAAAAGACATGGATATCATTATGTAACAATGTGACTTGAAACTGAACCACAAGATGATGTAGAAAGGATTAAATGGTTTAATAAATGTGATGAAGCTTTTGGTACTCTGTGTATGTCAGTATCTCTAGACCTACTTTTTCATATTGAGTCTACTAAAACACCAAATGATGTGTCAACAACATTGGAAAACCTCTTTGGTAAGAGGATGAGTTAAGGGGTCATCAATTGGAGAACAAACTCATAGGGTTAAGTCCTTCAAATTTTAACACCATACAAAACTTCTTCACAAAATTCAAAGCTGTTAGAATACAATTGGAATAGTGTGGAATCAAGAAAGATGATAAGCAACTAAACCATTTATTTTTGGCTCTCTAGGACTTCTCTAACTCTTCTAGGGTTTTTCACCTAAAAGGAGAGAGGTAGGGCCAAAAATGTAAAACATTTCATTCAAATTATGTTATGTGCAATGTTGTCTAATCTAAATGAAGTAAAATAAATGTAATTGAATGATCTAAATGATTAAATATGAATGTAAAAGTGAGATTTAAGCTTTGTTTGAAAACACATTGTGATATGCAAGCAATGAACTAAATGAAGAAAATATGCAGAACAAAAAGAAATAGGATGAATCTGAGTGCACCTAGGCAATATCTGATGAATTTTGAATGTTGTGGATGCTAGTTGAAATCACTGATTTTTCACAGTGGGACTCATTCACCCAAGGTGATGAATTAGTCCTCCTAGCGAAAAAGTGTTGGAAACAAGTTTTTGTCTGTTGGGATCCAAAATTTGACAAAATTCAAAATTTCAGTCCTAAGGTGGGACTCATTCACCACTGGTGGTGAATCGGTCCTCTCCCAAATTTTTGAAAAATCAAGACACAACTCTACAACACCAGATCTGGAAATCACTAATTGTCGAGTTATCAAAGCCAATTCTACAAGAAATGAACAAGAAACCTTCTCCAAGCTTGAAATAGATTTGAGTTGACTTGAAGTGCCTAGTTAACTTGTAACCAATCTTCAACATCAAAAAGCTTGTTAAATTTCCATACCTAGGTTTGCAAACACACATGCAATAGGGGGAAAATGGTTGAGGGTTAGCAAATAGGGGTTTGCCTTGGTCAAACCCCACTTTTGGTAATCAAACCCTTAATGAAACAATGAGAGGAAAGAGAATGATAAACTAATAACATGCAATAACTATCAACTTACCATTGAACTCTTGATAATGCAAATTTGAAGTAATGTCAATGGATGCTCCAAAATGTTTGAATATTGCTTGAATTGATGTTGTAGAATGCTTGAATATGATGTATGAATGTTGGATAATTGTAGGAGGATGTAAAATGAGGTGAAAATAACATATTTATACACACTTGTGCCTTAGTTAGCCATTCATACCTCATCACAGGTCGACATCAAGTGTTTTTGAATAAAAACCCAAAAGGAAAATTTAAAAAATTTGAATTTGGAGCCAAGAGGGACTCATTCGCCACCCATGGCGAATGGGTCCCACTTAGGACCTGAAAATATGTGCTAGGAAATATGTTGTATTTGATGTTGTTTGTTGGGATAATATTCAAAAATACACTTAATTAAGACATATGAGGGTATAAAGGGGTCAAATAAAGCATGAGAAAAGGATAAATAGTGAAATTGTGCCTAGAAAAGTGTGAAATCTTGTTACAAGACTTTACAACACTTCAAAATAGGACTTGTTGATGAATAAAAAGGTGATTTATAGGTAAATCGAAATAAATAGAGTTTAGAAGAATGTAGAAATGTTTTACAACACTTCACAACATCTTCACAAGATGTTGTTATTTAATTTTAGTACCTAAATATGTATGTTCAAGCCATGTCACAACATAAAATCAGAGCAAAATAGACCAAAAACCATGAAACAAAACCTAAAAGGCCATGAAAATGACAAGGGGCCATTTTTCTATGGCACATTTAGCCCCCACTTTAGTGAGAGGATGAACCTGCTTCAAACTCACACTAAAGTAGCCATGAACATCGAGAGGAGGGTTCAAATGCACTTACGTTAGCAAGATGGAATGACAACGATCAAGAGGGATGATCAAGCCCCCAGGATGGAGATCCCATGACATACTAAGCATAAGAACAAAGGAACACACAAGTGTTGAGATGAAAGAATTGAATGAAGCTTCAATCGTCAATCCAACTAGTTGTGGATTAGATCTAGGCTAATTGTTTGAAAAAGAGAATGTGTACTCACTTTGGGGCAATAGAACATAGGACGGTCCATCGGGTGAGAAAGCCCAAATGTACTCACTCTGGGGCCATGGAACTTCTGGCTATCCGTAGGGTGAGAAGGCCCAAATGTACTCTTTGGGGCCACAAAACTTTTGGTTGTTTGTGGGGTGAGAAGGCCCAAAAGGTAAAATACATATGCTAGTCGGTATGCACTCACAAACACAAAGGTGGCTATGGGGAAAAGTCATGCCGCTAGTTGGGCTTCCCGCTCAACCATATTAAAGTTATACCTGTTGATAACTTTAACAAGGTGCCACAAAGAAAATGTCGTGAACAAAAAGAAAGGTACCACATGCATGCAAGTTGTGTTATGCAAGGTGGAAAAAATGCAAAAGTGTAAAAATGCAAAAATACAAAAATGTAAAGATGTTAAGTGTAAAATGTTCGAAGGAGTCTTGTTCAATTCATGCAAGGTCAGTCACTTAGGGAACATTGTGTCTAATGTCTCAAAGAGAGGACCAATCAAAGGATAGTATATTCACAACTTAGGGGATGCAGTGCGTTGCATCATGCCACCAAGAGGAATGTAATATGCTGAGATAGATCACACTTATGAAGGACATCACACCCAATGTCAACCAAAAAATGACAAACACATCATATAAACGACAAGGCTACACTAGGAACCAAGAATGCAAATGAAATAATGGTAATATATGCCCCCCACTTTAAAGGAATTGCTACACATTGTTCTGTGGGCAATTACTTTAAAGTAGAGAAGAAAAGAAAAAGCAAGAAAACAAGACATGAGAGCCAACTTGGAAATCCCTATGCCAAGTCATATGTTTCGAAGTGAGGTTGCGTCATGTCAAGGAAAAATAAAGAAAAAAGGGAGTTGCCCCCTAGAAAAGAAAGCACACCAAACATATAAGGGATCTATGGATTTGGGGTCAATATGTTCGCTGTTGCAATATGTTTATGAAAGAGCTCGGAACTGTCATCATTCCTCAAAGCACATAGAACTGGAAGAATGACACAAAGAGAGCAAAAACAAAGGAAAAATAAAGTCTGTGTTGGGTCAACATGGAAGAGACATTGTGGTCTCAATGCTTTGTATCATCCCCAAAAGGAAAACACAAGCAAAACAAAAGAAAAGGAAAAAGGTGAAAGAAAAGGAAAAAGATTTTGGGTTAACATGAAGGAGACATTTCGGTCTCGATGCCTTGCATCATCCCTAAAAGGAAAACACAAGAAAAGACAAAGTAAAAAGCAAAAGGACCGATCGGGTCAACATGGAAGAAACATAGGGCATCTCTACACTTTGCGTCATCCCCAAAAGGAGAACAAAAAACAAAAATGAAAAAGACAAGGATCTTTTGGGTCAACATGGAAGAGACATAGGGCATCTCTACACTTTGCATCATCCCCAAGAGGAGAACACAAAACAAAAGTGAAAAAGACAATGTACGACATATAGAAGAATAGAGGTACAAATAGAAGTGGACAAAGAGAGGGAACATTAAACGTACAATATGGGGTCCAACATGATACACACATGAAAAGGAAAATAAAAAGAGAAATTCAAAAAGGCTAGTTAGGCGAATGCAAGTCAACCATCTAACAAGTCATCCGCCTCCCAATCATGTTTAGTATAATGCGAGGGCAGTTGACTATCCAAAGGAATAATTACAAGCGCCAAACTAAGATTCATACCAGGTTCTTCACTTGGTGGAGAGGTTGTCTCTTTTAAACTCATTGTAGATGAAAATAAAGAGTTTAAATCGTTATGCACTTCTTCATCTATTTTTTCTATCATTGCATCATCATCATCATCATCATCATCATCATCATCAATATTAATGACAACTGGAGGATGAAGGGTGATTTCTAAGGATGGATGTATCAAAAGTTGAGGTTGTTGGATTGGTTCATTTTGTTGGGATTGTTGCACTAGACTGTCTTGTGGAAGGCTAGGAGGAGGGTGGTCATCTATTACTTCTATCAAAGTTAAAGGTTGATTTTCTTTATTTTCTTCCATGGGAGATTGATGAGTAAGGAGATGACGACGACACCTACATTCCCTAGCACCGCAGTTTCATTTAATTTTGTTTTGGAGTTGGTGAGGTGTAAGAGTGGATTGAGGCATCAGATGTTCTTCTACTTCCGAAGAAGGAAGAATAGAAGAAACCGAAGAGGATGGATCAACCACTTTCTCTTTGACTTTATACACTTGTTTAATACAAGGAGGCATAACAATAGTTGTTTCATTTTCCCTTGGTTTTTTAAACGATGGTGGAGAAATGTCTAGGGGTGGTTGTTCATGAGGTTGTATGGTTTGCTCAATTTCAAACTCAAGTTGAAGCATGGTTTCATCTATGATAGGAGGTGTAGAAGTAGGTGGGGATACATTATGAAGAGATAATTCGACTATCTTTTTGGCTTTAAATTTTTGGTAAACTATGAAAAAGAAGTCCTTTTGAGGTGTAATGGGTTCCATGGGTTCAAGCCAAAGGCTTCTAATGAAAACTTACCTTTAGACGATAAGGGATTAAAGCCACTATGGTGTATGGTAAATGTTTCATTGCCATGTGGAAACTTCAAACACTTGTGAATAACCGATGGGACCACTTTCATTGAGCGAAGCCAAGGGTGGCCTAGCCGCAAATGAAATTGGTTAGATTATGGAATAATTGAAAATGTTACATCCGAAGTTTTAGGTCCAAATTGTAAGGGGAGTACGATCAATCTGATCGTAGGGCATGCAAAACTAGTATATGTCTTAATCCATGCAATTGGTTTATTATAATCATCTTTATATAGCTCATGTAATACTAGAAACTCCTTTGTGATCACATTCTCACCACAAGCGGGATCTATTAATATCCCGTTAGTGGGCTTACATAGATTCTGCTAGCTATGTAGAGAGGACCATCAAGAAGTTTTTGTAGTATGTCTTTAGCAGAAAAAGTGATTAAGAGATTTAGTGGTTTGGCCCTTATGAGGGATAATGTCTATCGTAGCCACAAGTATTTCTCAAACTGAGGCATTTCTATCCCTTGTGGCATCGAGGTACGTAATATTTCTAAGGATAAAGGGCTGCTAAGGACATGATATGTGGTTGGAGCGGATTGACCTTGGAAAATAGTGGAAAGTCGGTGTTGCATAGATGAAACAATATTAAGGAGTTGTGTAAGAACAAAATTGGGGTAAGTGGGTTGAGGCGGAAGAGAAAAAGGTGATGGAGTGTAGGTGATGTTAGGTGAAGTGAAAGGAATACTATGAGGTGTGAAGGTGGTGGAGGGGACTTGCAATGCCACAAGAGAAGTAGGAATGCTAGGTGGAATCAGGGAAGAAGTAGCCACATAATTAACATGTTGCATAGTTGTGTGGACTTGCGCATTGGTATAAGTTGGTATAGATGCTATGGTTGAAGGTGGAGGAACTTGAGGTCCTCCTTGGCTTACATGACTATTTATAGATTGAGTATTAGAAGAGGCATGTTTATTGTAAATCTCAGAAATTCTCTTCATCGCTTGCAATCCATCATCACTTTCAATCAAATGGTGAAGATTGTCAATGGAAAGTATGGCAGTGGAGGATATGTTTTCTAGTGACAAATCTTGTTGTAAATGTGCAAAATCCTCATGAATATTAATGACCTTTTCTTGCGAGAGGGCATTATTTTGGGTGTCAACATTCATTGGATGGAAAGGTGAAGGCATAGAAGTGGTATTGTCAGTGCCTAATGCACCATTGTCCATACTAGGAGTAGGAGCTCATGAGATCCCAAGGTCCACAACGAAAGTGTTATCGTGGGAAGCCATGAGTCTAGAACTTCTTCTCACTAAAGTATTATCAACGGGGCACCAAACACTCATACAAGTACCACAAATGAGAGGTGAATGTAAATGCAAGCTAATCTAAGAGCTCTAAAATGCTAATAACAAAAATTCTGCTAATTGTAACAAAGAGCTAACTACAGAAAACATAAATGCAGACAAATGCCAGAAAATTGCTAGAAATGTTGTTCAAAAAGTGCAGAGGGACTGATTCGTCCAGGGTGGTGAATGAGTCCCAATATGATATTTTTTTGTGTTTTTCAGAAATGTGAAGATGAATTTAATGCTCTACAGAATGCAATCAAAGATGCAAAATGCATAATTTTAGTTTTTTCAATTAGATGCAATGCAAAAATGAAATCTAAATGAAGTTTTCACTAATGCAATATGAAAAGTCCTAGAATGCAAGAACAAAACAATGTCCTAATTGAAATTTTGATGCAAAATTAATCTAGGATGCAATATGCAAATGAAATCAGAAAGGAAAAGTGTTCAAAATGCAGGTTCATCAAAATAAACCATTGATTTTTGGCTCTCTGGGACTTCTCTAACTCTTCTAGGGTTTTTCACCTAAAAGGAGAGACGTAGGGCCAAAAATGCAAAACAAGTTCATTCAAATTATGTTATGTGCAATGTTGTCTAATCTAAATGAAGTAAACTAAATGTAATTGAATAATCTAAATGATTAAATATGAATGCAAAAGTGAGATTTAAGCTATGTTTGAAAACACACTGTGATATGCAAGCAATGAAGTAAATGAAGAAAATATGCAAAACAAAAAGAAATAGGATGAATCTGGTATGTTGTGGATGCTAGTTGAAATCACTGATTTTTCATAGTGGGACTCATTCGCCCAGGGTGGAGAATTAGTCCTCCTCTTGGTGAAAAAGTGTCGGAAACAAGTTTTTGTCTGTCGAGATCTAGAATCTGACAAAATTTAGATTTTCAATCCTAAGGTGGGACTCATTTGCCACTAGTGGAAAATCAGCCCTCTCCCAAATTTCTAAGAAATTAGGAGACAACTCTGCAACACCAAATCTGGAAATCACTGATTGTCAGGTTGCTAAAGTCAATTTTGTAGGAAACGAACAAGAAACCTTCTCCAAGGTTGAAATAGACTTGAGTTGACTTGAAGCACCTAGTTGACTTGTAAACTGGTGTAGGAGCACCCACACCTTGTGAAAGATTGAAGTTTTGAAGTGCATCAAGGGAGTCAATATGGTGTGTCTAGGTTTATGTAGGAGTGTTTTGTGTTTATTTATGTTTAATAAGGTCTAAAAATACCAACCTAATCTAAAGGATTCTGAGTCTTTTGGTGAAATATGTTATTTGGTTGAATATGTCAAATGGCTTCTTAAAGCAAAACTTTTTGTAATTATGAGTTTTGAGGAATATGGGGAGTAGAGTCTTAAATACATGTGAATAAGGTTCCATGGGACTATTTTAGGTGTTTTTGGTCGGTTTATAGTCACTTGGGGTCATAATGTATACTCTTCAAGGTAGATACCAATGGTGTTAACAAATTGTGAAAGTAATGTGAAATTGAGTCCAACGGTCACAAAAGGATTTAAAAGGTAGTTGGCTAGTTATCTAGTGGTTTTGAGGCAGGGAACCTTTAAGAAGGTAAAGTAAATCATTTGTAGCGGGGGCAAGTGGAATGGAATAAAGAAAACATTCATATTCCCTATTATTTCTCATAAATTCTGTGTTTTATTCTTTTCTCCAGCCTTGTATGGGTCTGCATAGGTATATTATGGTCTGATATTTCTAGCATTTGAAAATATGTGTTTTTATTAACTATTGCTAGTGTTTTGAAGGTCCAATCAATACTTTTGTGAAAGGAATTTGTAAGGGACAGTGACTACCCTATTTCTTGAATCAAGGGTTTTGAAGGAGATTTAATGAGGAACTAACCAATCCACCTACTATTATTACTATGTTGCTTGGTGTATTGGTCTATACAATGCCTTGTTAAGTTTTTTCAATGTTGTATGGCATAGAGAAGTTAGGGATTGTGGTGTTGGAGTAACACCCTAGGCCGAGCAGGGTTGTTCCAATGAGAAAATGAGGAACCTAGGTGGTAGTTCTGAAAACTAATGAAACTAATGGCCTGGTAAGTGTTTATAAAGCTTGTAAAGAGGTATCTAAAGGTGTTTGAACCATTGATTGAACTTGGGAAGGTTGGAATTGTGTACTTACAATAAGGGTGTTTGAAAACCCTAGGTTTTTAGGCTACAAGGAGGGTTTGCGAGTTGGGAGATAAAACAAGATCTTGGGGTTCTAAAACTTGGAAAATCCTGAGTTTTGATGCCTTTTCTAAGACTGTTTCAAGTTTCCTTGGGTTGGTGGTGAGTTTTTAGAGGGGTTCCTTTGAAAAAAAGGGCTAATTAGGGCTTCAATACAGTGAGAAAGGCCATTTTGGAATAAATGTTCTAAAGGAGTCTTGTGCACTTGTTGGATATGTTGTGTGTCTCAAAAATGGGTATTTGAATCACTTGTGTGTTGGTTAAGTCCTATAGAAAGTTTATGAGTTAAGGTCTGAAAACTGGGTTTCCACTACTACTAGAGTTGAAGGGTGAAATTGGGAAACTGTGTTTTTGATGATTGTTGAACTTGGAAGGCTAATTGAATTCCTTTATATGATCATTTTAATCTTGTTAGATGCCTCTTGAAGGTAGGTAGTCAATTGGGTTGAGATTGTGCCTTTTGGGTCTGCATCATAAACCAATCTTCAACACCAAAAAGCTTGTTAAATCTACATACCTAGGTCTACAAACACACATGCAATAGGGGAAAAATGGTTGAGGGTTAGAAAATAGGGGTTTTCCTTAGTCAAAACCCACTTTTGGTAATCAAACCCTTAATGAAACAATGAAAGGAAAGAGAATGATAAACTAATAACATGCAATAGCTATCAACTTACCAAACCCTTGATAATGCAAATCTGAAGTAATGTCAATGGATGCTCCAAAGTGTTTGAATATTGCATGAATTGATGTTGTAGAATGCTTGAATATGATGTATGAATGTTGGAGAATTGTAGGAGGATGTAAAATGAGGTGAAAACCACATATTTATATACACTCGTGCCTTAGTTAACCATTCATACCTCATCACAGTCCGACATCAAGTGTTTTTGAATAAAAACCTGAAAGGAAAATTTAAAAAAATTGAATTTGGAGCCAAGGGGGACTCATTTGCCACCCATGGCGAATGGGTCCCACCTAGGACCTGAAAATATGTGTCAGGAGATATTTTGTATTTAATGTTGTTTGTTTAGATAATATTCAAAAATACACTTAATTAAGACATATGAGGGTATAAAGGGGTCAAATAAAGCATGAGAAAAGGATAAATAGTGAAATTGTGCCTAAAAAAGTGTGAAATCTTGTTACAAGACTTTACAACACTTCAAAATAGGACTTGTTGATGAATAAAAAGGTGATTTTTTAGGTAAATTGCAATAAATAGAGTCTAGAAGAATGTAGAAATGTTTTACAACACTTCACAACACCTTCATAAGGCATCGCTATTTGAATTTTAGTACCTAAATATGCATGTTCAAGCCATGTTACAACATAAAATAAGAGAAAAATAGACCAAACACCATGAAACAAGACCTAAAAGGCCATGAAAATGACAGGGGGCCGTTTTTCTATGGCACAACAACTTATCTTGAGTATTCTTTCAAAGCTTGGTCCTAGTTATTCTGTATTTATTTCTACATTTTATGCTACAAAATGTGCCCTAGGTTCTACATATAAAATGCCTTCTCTAGATGAGTTTGTTATAGAACTCACTAGGGAGAAGAACAAATTGGTTCTAATGGGTACAATTAAACCCTCTAAGTCACATGCCTTGGCTGTTAATCAACACACAAAAGAACAAAAAGGGTCTAAAAAGCAAGATAAGAAACAAAAGAACCAAGGAGAGAAGAAGAAAGATTAGAAATTTGTTACTTCAAAAGTAGATAATCAGACCTCTTCATCAAAAGGTGAACAACCTAAGAAGGAGAAGGTCAAGTGTTCCTATTGTAAGAGGCCTAGCCATGATGAACATAAATTTTTAAAGAAACTAGTTGACCACCTTTCACATCTTCTAGAAAAGAATAATATTAAGGTGCCTAATTTAGTCAAACAAAGTTCGTCAGAAGGTTCTTCTAAGGACACATAAAAAAGTAAGGGGAAAGGAAAGGGCAAGGCCCTAGTTATTGTTGCTTCACAACAAAAGTCTTAGATCATTGACTCAGGTGCTTCACACCACATGGCCTCATCAAAGGATAATTTTACCTCTTTGGATACATGTTCTATGCCTACCATACTTATGGGTGATGACACTCCTATTGAAGTCCATGGGAGAGGGTCTGTTGATGTGGTTGAATCGACATTTGAGGATGTTCTTTGTGTTCCATCTTTGTAAACTAATCTCTTATATGTTTATTAGATCACTCACATTGGTTCTGGCAAGTGAGTTGAGTTCACTCCAAATATAGTAGTAATTAGTGAAATGCATAATGGGTATACAGTTGTTGTGGGAAAAGTAGATCATTAGTCTAGACTATATTAGTTTTCTCACTTTGTTCCTAACTCTCCTTCGACAGTGTTACTCAAGCAAATGAGGTGAGTTGTTTATGGCATCAACGGTTTGGCCACTTGAACTACCATTACTTGCAGTAGCTCAATCAACATGACATGGTTTTAGGATTGCCTTCTATTTTATTTTATGATGGGGTTTTCCAAGGATGCATTCTTGATAATCATCATGAGGAGAAATATGATCAAGGCAAAGGATGGAGAGCTACAGATCTATTAGAGTTGGTACATAGCGACTTGACAGGAACATTTCCATGACCATCATTCAACAAGGTTAGATATGTCTTGACATTTATTGATGACTTTTCTAGATACACTTGGGTCTATTTTCTCAAACAAAAGTATGACGTCTTTGATCATTTTCTAGATTTCAAAGCTTTTGCAAAGAATCAATCTAGGAAGTTCATCAAGATTTTGCATATAGATAATGGGGGAGAATATGTTAACAATCAGTTTGAACAATTTTGTGCTTTAGAAGGAATAAACATGTAGCACACAGTTCTATACAGTCCTTAGTAGAATGGTGTCACAGAATGCAAGAAAAAATCCTTGAAGGAGATAGCAAATTGTATGATACACTCCAAATCTCTGGCACCTCAGTACTGGGCAGAGGCCATCAACTATGTGTGTTACATCCAAAACCGAGTTCCTCACAAAGTTGTGAAGGGGGTAACTCCTTTTCAAGCTTGGATTGGTCAAAAACCCACAGTTAAGAACTTTTTTGTGTTTTGTTCTCTTGCATGGGCCCATATTCCAACAAAGAAATGCAGGGCTATGGATCCAGAGAGCAAGCCTTGCATATTTGTTGGGATCCAGATGATGTCAAAGGTTATAGGCTTCTCCATCCCACCACTCATGAGTTGTTCATTGAGAGGAGTGTTCATTTTGAGGAGAGCTCTTCTAGTTCATCTCCCATCACTTCTCCATCCACTATCACATTGGAGACATTGCATCATGATGACAGTTCTTTAGAGGATCTTAATCCTCCTAATATTGATGAGGAGTCTTCTTCCTCTACTTCAGATGGTGATAGTGATGATGAGGATTCACATTCCTCTTCTAGTCATCATTTAGAGGTCGATGATTCTCCCCTAGATTCTCCAGCCTCAACACCTCTTTGGGCTAGACAGACATTAGAGTCAGCAGGTGATTGGGTTGGTGATCCATCAGACACAAGAACATGGTCACAGTTTCAACATGCTCCACATCTCTTTGTTGCTTCAACTTCTGATCCATAGTCTTTTCAAGAAGCTTTTGGTGTTCTTGAGTGGGTTGTGGCAATGCAAGAAGAGTTCAATTCCTTAGAGAGGAATCACACATGGGATTTAGTCCCTCTTCCTAAGGGAAGAAAAATTGTTTGATCTGCAAGTGGATCTATCAAACAAAATTTTCAACAGATGGGTCAGTTGATAAGCATAAGGCTTGGTTGGTAGCAAAAGGATTCTCCTAGGTTCCCGGGATTGACTACTCTGAAACTTTTGCACCAGTTGCTAAGATGAATTCCATCCAGCTTGTCCTTGCTATAGCTGCAACACATCCTTGGGAAGTTCATTAGATGGATGTAAAGAGTGCCTTTCTTCATGGTGACCTTTAGGAGGAAATCTACATGGAGTAGCCACAGGGGTTCATACAAGATTCTTCACTTGTGTACAAACTTTAGAAGTCTCTCTATGGCCTCAAATAGGCTCTCCGAGCTTGGTATGCCAAGATGGACTCCTTCCTTCTGATAGTTGGGTTTAAATGATGCCATTCTGATCTGAACGTATACATTCTGTAGTAGGATGACACTCTCACATTCCTGGTTCTCTATGTTGATGACTTATTGATCATAGGGAGTCACTCGTCCACCATCAAGGTGGTGAAAACTGCTCTACATGATATATTTTTGATATGTGACTTGGGTCTTTTGCATTACTTCTTAGGGATTGAGATCACTCAATCATCTTTAGGAATCTTCCTTGGACAAACCAAGTATGCACTTGATATGCTCTCCATATTTTGCATGGCTAACTGTAAGCCTGCACCAACTCCATTTTTGTCAAGGATCAAACTTGAGGCTAAGTATTCTTCACTGTTGGTTGATGGCACTTTGTACTGACAACTTGTTGGGAGTCTCATCTACTTGACTCATACGAGACCCGATATTTTATATGTTGTGGGCATGGTCACTCGATTCATGCAGGAGCCACATGAGTTGCATTGGAAAGCAGTTAAGTGGATACTTCACTACATTCAGGGTACTCATAATTCTAGGATTTAGTATGCAACATGCATGAATATTGACTTGGTGGGATACACAAATTTAGATTGGGCAGGCGATTCTCAAGATCACAAGGCTACTTCAGGGTATTTCTTCTCACTTGGTTCTAGTCCAATTTGTTGGTCGAGCAAGAAGCAATTTGCAATTTCTCTTTCATCTATAGAGGCTAAGTATTGAGGGGTAGCTAATGCCATCACTGAGGCTATTTGGCTTCAAAATATTCTCATTGAGTTTGGTATTTTAGTTAGAAATCCTACAGTCATCTTTTGTGATAGTCAGAGTGCAATACAAATCTCAAGGAATCCAGTTCATCATTAGAGGATGAAACACACTGAGATTCATATGCACTACATTCAGGAGCTGATTTAGGAAGGCATCATTAATCTTAAGTATTGATCTACATCAGAGAAGACTGCAGACATCTTCACCAAACCCTTTACAGAAAGCAAGTTCCTTCATCTGCGAGCTTTGCTTGGGGTGCAATAGGTGTCTACTTTAGGAGGGGCTTCTTAGTCCTTCATTCTACTCTCTCTATTTGGGGGGGCTATTCCTCTTTGGGGGGTGGGATTCTTCTTATGGGGGGGACCTCTATGTACATGGGTACCTAACATGGATTTATTTATCGAGACCCATCTTTTCACCCACCTAAGCTACGCTTAAGGGGGGTGTTAGTGTAGGTTTTTTATTTTTTCCTTATGTTAGGGGTATTTATTTTTTCCTACACACATTATTTAAGCTTGCTTAGGTTTATTATGAGTCATAATATGAGGACATGTGGTGAAATACATCGACTACATGTGTCACTCTCTCCCCACACATGGGTAGTTGAGTTACACATCCTCTTTTGGCTTGTTGTGCCACCTCTCATAACCACTATTTCATTTTTACCTAGGTAGGTTATGGAGTAGTTGGGTTTCTCACCCTCTTTTAGCTTTATGTACCACCTCCTCTTTGTCTTCACCTAAGGAGGTTATGCCACATGTTTCGTCGTTTACCAAGTAGGTGATAACCTCCCACCTTTTATGGGTAGTAGGATTTAATGCACCTCTTGGATGTATTTTCCCTTATTTTTCTATATATTGAGCACTCTCCTCTCACCTTCACTAGTTCGGCTAGTTCAGTGATCGCTCGGTGGGAGTATTGAGAGTATTCTATAATTTCTCTTGCCTTGTCTCTATTTTTCTCTCATTTTAGATTTCTCTTCATTTTTTCCATTTTGATCTTCGATCATTTGTTGAGTGAAGTTGCATGTGATCTACGACAGACATCAAATCTTGGCTTGGTTCTTGCTTCTTGCGGAATGATCTAATGGAGAGGAGAGAGGAGACATAGATAGATATAGAAAGAGTGAGTGATAGGAAAAGAGGGAGAGAGGTAGATATAACTTGGGAAAGATAAAGGATGTGTCTGTGAGAGATAAATATATAGAGAGAGGGAGAGATGGAAGGAGAGAGAAAGAGGGAGAGGGAGAAATAGAGATAGAAAGAGGGAGACAATGAGGGGGAGATGGAGAGATAACAAGATAAAGATGTAGGAAGTGATATGTAGAGAGAGGAATATAGAGATATATATGGAGGGGGCAATAGTGGGAGATAAAGGATATGATAGACAAGTAATAGAGGGAGAGAGACATAGAGAGAGTGAGGAGAGATAGAGATAGATATAGGGAGGGATAAATAGGGAGTGTGTGTGTAAGAGAGTGTGAGAGAGATATAGAGATAGAGATAGGGAGGGAGAAACAAGGAACTCGTGTATGTGTGTGTGAGAGACAAATAAGGAGATAGAGATGGAGAGGGGGAGAGAAGTATATAAATAGATAGAGAGGGAGGGAGAGAGAGGGAGAGCAATAGAGGGAGGATGGAGGTGAAGTAGAGAGATATAGAATGAGGGAGTGATAGGGATAAAGGGAGAGAGAGGAAGAGATAGGGATAGAAAGAGGGAGAGATAGAGAGATAAATATAGTGGGAAAGATAATAGGGAGAGAGAGAGAGAGAGAGAGGAGACATAAGGAGATAGAGATAGAGATGAGGATATTTAGATGGAGATAAAGATTCAAATTAGAAACAAGAGCAAACCAATTTTGTGGGAAAATGCAAAACAATTTTAAAGGAAAATGTTTATGAATTAAAAGAGTTTTTAAAAAACTAAAAATTCATGTGAATTGAAAGGAAATAAGTAAAGCATTCTAATTCATTTATAAATAGAAATTGAACATGTAACAATGGAAATACATTAAAATATAAACTAGACACAAGAAGCTCTTAAATAATTTAATAAGGTTGTATGGCTTCCATTGAATGTAAATATAATAAAATGGTGGGCGAAATAAAATGGTGGGAAAAAATAATGCAATAGAGTTTAAGAGTGGATGATGAAAAATGAAAGCATAATTAAAATAAGGAATCCCTCCATTCAACAATGTGCCCATTCATGGGGCAACACATATAGTAATAGAGACAGTCATAGATACACAAAAAATGGTGATAGCGAAAAACACTAAGAAGAAATCAATCAACGAGATATTTCCAATTGTCTTACATTACTTCTCCTAAATGCTCAATGTTAGTTTTTTATGATCAAATTTAATGCACAAAAAATTAATTCAAAATCAGACACAATAACACAACAGATACCCTGGGAAAACCCTCCTCTTGAGGGAGAAAAACCAAGCAACAAATATATATATATAAGTAATGGCAACAAGTGTCTTTACAATGAGGCCACACACAAGGCCAATAAACAACACCAACAATGGTTGTAACACACACTAATAATCTGCCCTTGAATTTGCACTTGAATAGACACACAATCTGCTCCTATATGAATTTGCACTACTCTTCTTGAAGAACTCACACTTAAAGGAGAAGGAGATCAAACTTTTCTTGATGTGCAAATGAAAGGAAATGACCTCATATAAATATATTGCTAGATAGGTTGCACCCTTTCAATAAACTAGGTCGGCCACCAAGGAATAAATATAATTAATAATGATTAATTACAATGAGGCTCGGCCAAGGAAGAATAATGCAAGGAAGTCGGCCAAAAAATAATGTTGCCATTTACACATATAAATAATTTATATCTTCAATTGGACTGGAAGAATTGAGCCCAAAGCTGCTAACATCAACATATATCTTCAATTGGGGCTGGAAGAATTGAGCCTGAAGCTACTAACATCAACACTCCCTCTCAGCTAGGGAGAAATACTTCTAGCTGCATAAGACATATCACCTCATCGTGAGGTCTACCACAATGGTTACAACCAATTGTGAAATTAAAGATATCACCTCATTGTGATATCAGATATTACCTCAACATGATATCAGCCATAATGGCTACAACCATGTATGGTATGTACAAGTGTTCATCACTTGTGTGATGTTGTCACCTCAACATGACTTTCACCATGGCTCTCCCAGAGGGTAAAAACACAAGTACGAAAAGATCATCACGAAATCTCTCACATGATGCTGTCATGGAGTCACACACATGACATCCACCATGACTCTCTCAGAGGGTGGAATCAAGAGATTTCACCTCAAACTTCTCTCACCGAGAAGAACTCATTAATCAAGGGATTTCACCTCGAACTTCTCTCACAGAGAAGAGCTCGTTATCAAGGGATTTCACCTCGAACTTCTCTTACTGAGAAGAACTCATTAATCAAGGGATTTCACCTCTAACTTCTCTCACAGAGAAGAACTCGTTATCAAGGGATTTCACCTCGAACTTCTCTTACCAAGAACTCATTAATCAAGGGATTTCACCTCAAACTTCTCTCACAGAGAAGAAATCGTTATCAAGGGATTTCACCTCGAATTTCTCTCACTGAGAAGAACTCGTTATAGAGGATCACTAATACTAAGACTCTTTCTCAGTTAAGGCTATATTCTCCACCATACCAAGCTTATCACGAAAGTACACAAACTTTATCCTAGAGAGAGGCTTGGTGAGAATGTATGTCGTCTGTTCATCAGTGCTGATATACCTCAACTGAAATGCTTTCCTCAATAACATGTTTAGTTTTGTCATGAAACACTGTATTGATAGAAGGCTCCACATAGCTTAATTAACACAATGGATGATAGTCGGCTCCAACGATTGTCCAACCAATCCTGCAAGGAGCTTATGAAGCCATACTGCTTCTCAAACTGCCACACATGTTGTAATGTACATGACCTCCACGGTGCTCAGTGCCACTGAAAACTGCTTCCTGCTACATTAGGAAATCATCACAGACCCCAAACTGAAATAACATCCAGAGGTGCTCTTCTGATCAGCAACACAACCTGTCGAAACAAAATCTGTATAACCATGCAGCTCCAGGATCACACTTGAAGAATATCTCAGCCCATATCCAACTGTCCCACGCAAGTATCTCAGGACATGTTTTGCTGCAACAAGATGTACCTACCTCAGTTCACACATGAACTGACTAAGTGCACTTACTGCAAAACATATTTCAGGCCTAGTGTTAACTAGATACATCAAGGATCCAATCAACTACCTGTACATTGTGGGATCCACTAGGTCTAAACTAGCTGCATCCCCCTTCAACCTGTGCAAGTTGGTTTCCATAAGTGTAGACATGGATTTGCAATCCATCATACCAAATCTCTTCAAAATATCAATAGTAGGATCCCTCTGAATCTTTAAGTACTTGCATCAACCTTCTGACCTCATCGTCCAAGATTTCCTGCCTCGCTTGCCTTAGATAAATGTTTTCTAGTGCACACCTCTAGTACTATAGAGAGTTCAAGGTTGACCTCCTCGATCTCATTGCAGATCACTCTATTCTGAATAGGTTTGCGGAGCTACCAATGACAAATCCAGATGACATTTTTGAGTAATTTTGATCTCAGCAGCTGAAGGGATCCTCTAAGGGTTTAGCACCTAGCCTTGCAATACAATAATCTTCACTTCTTCTTAGTGAGTTACAAAGCTCCATCTTGATCCCTGCTTCAAAAATTGCAAAGAAGTCTTCTGGAAGTGAACTCCCTCTAGCCATCAACTCAGTCTCATGGCTACAAGTTGTGACTTCACGCTTGATCATTTCTTTGGTTGGCATGACTTCCTCATAAGATGCCTCAAGCTTTTCATCACTAAGAAATCTATCATCACTTTCTTGCTTCTCGATCCATCCTAGAGGGGATATAGAGAGAGATTACAAATAGTTTATAACTATCCAAAGAAATATCAAGGCTAGAATCATACAAGGTTTACTATGACAAGTTATAGCATGAACAGATAAGAGTGTTATGAACAATATTAAAACATGAGTAAAGAAATCAATCTACAAGTGAAACATGTAGCAAATATCAAAAGATCAAAATGAAGGGATAAAGAACTTATCTTTATTGAATTCTGAAATAACTCTTTCTTCCATCTTTTACTCCTCTCGAGAGTGCTAAACTTAGCACAACAAAAGATAATCTGCACAACTACAGATTTCTTGAATGCATTATGCAGTTAGCAAGTAGAACCAACTTTCTCCAAGAGTTCAAGGCTCTATCACAGTTCATGCATTGGAGAATGATATCGTTGTGACCAACTAATCACCATTGAAATTGTAATTCTCCTTTTATTTCAGAGTCACACTCAAAAATCTTCACAACCAACATGAAATAACTTGCAATAAATGAAATCTACAAAGGATCTTATGCTAGTGAACAAAATTCAAAAGAAACCACTATCTCTTTTACTAATTACAAGATCCAACTAAATGATATAACTCAACAAACAAAGAATACTTATCTCTTTAAATATTCTGATGGATGCAAATACTGGACACGGTAAGATACACTACTCTTATGCACAGATCAACACACAACCTTCACAGTTTAAACACAGGCCCCTAGTAGGGTTAAATTTGAACATGGTCTTTGATTGTTCAAATTTATGATGCACTCTGTTTCCAGCTGTAATCCACCAGATTATGATCTTTCTTGGTCTTTGCACTTAAAGATTCAGATTTCCAGATATGCCTAGATTTGTTCTTCACTATTGTCATCAGAAATCAGATGTCAAGGATGGAAAAATGTAAAGATACAACATATGCCACTTCATCGCTTAGGATGCTCAAAGATCAGGGATAGACTTCATAAAACTCCCCATTCCAGAAGGCTCAATGAATATATATACAATATAGAGAGGAGGACGACCCTTCACAATCAAGTTGGCTTACATAGAAGAATGCAACCCTTCATATAATGGCGTCCCAAGGAGTAATGTCGGCCTTAATAAAAAACACGTCTCTTCATTTTAATTCATGCCTCTTCTGAACACCATTAAGAGAAAGATGCATCTCTTCATGCATCTCATGTTGGCCATTATTAATCATAAGTATATAATTCAAATAGCCATTAGGCTACATTTGAATTATCTTCACACGCGGAATTATCTTCAAAGATTAGGGATAGACTTCATAAAACTCCCCATTCCAGAAGACTCGAGGTTTTCATCACTAAGCAATCTCTCATCACCTTCTTTCTTCTCAATCCATCCTGGAAGCGATATAGAGAGAGATTACAAACAGTTTATAACTATCCAAAGAAATATCAAGGCTAGAATCATACAAGGTTTACAATTACAAGTTATAGCATGGACACATAACAGTATTTGGATATCAAAAGTTCGATGAAGAAGCAAACATTTCTGGGGGTCTTGGTCATTTAATCGATGTATCCTATTGTCTCCCTTATGATTCTGATGCGTGTGTGTCGGCTATATGAAATAGTGTGTGCGGCGGTCAATATGTTGTGTTGTAAGTCGAAAAGTAAGTCAAGACTAACACTCAAGACCATTGATTTCAAAAAGTAAGTCAATTGTTACATATAAGGAACACCTTCGACCTAATTAAAAAAATCATGTCTTAGTCAAATTTATAAAATGATAAGTTTGGTTATTTATCATTGTAATATTCTAATTTCAATGAAAATTTAATAGAGATCCAAATTTATGCTTTTCAACAACACTTATTTTTATTTTGAATTATATCCAAGCTCACCCTTATTATTATCATCATCATTGAATCAATGTAAAGACATGTAAAATTTGATTTTTTCCCTAAATTTTATGGGTATAACTAATAGCTTGTTGTATAGAATTTTAAAAAATGTTTATTCTTGTGAATACTCCCCTTCATCAAGTTGCTTATTTGCTTGCTTTAATTGACTTGAGTTAATGGAGTATGTGAAGTGGTAGATTACGAATGTGAATCCACATAACATCTAGACCATTGAGGGGAAAGTTAAGAAAATCTCTACTACTATATATCTTGAATGTTTGATGGTCATATGCCATGGTAGTAGCTTCCATCATATTTAAAGTGCCAAGAAAGAATATTGAGCCTTCTAGATTGGGGTTTCATATCTTTGCAACAAATTTGACTCAAGCTTTACTTTGTTTCACTCCTTTATATTTTTTTCCCCTCTTTATACAATGTTGCAACCTTTGTCCCATTTTCGTTTTCCAATTCCACTATCATACTAAATGGTTTCCATCGACTATTTGTAACATCCTCTAACATCTTATTACATGATTTGACAAATATTTGTAGTCACAAACATTATAATGTAGATAATTGTGACCCATAATAAAAATTAAGAAGCATGAAAGAATTGTGCTACCATTGAGAAAGTAATGGAGCAAAAGCAATAAAACCCACATTAAAAACTTGATGGCTAACTACATAAAATGAGGATTATAGGCGCTAGCAATCAGATAAAAAAGAAACAAAAAATTCACTCTATTCCACTGCGACACCATCCACAATAAGTATTACAGTTTATGTAGGCCAAAATGCCAAGGCAACATGTAGAAGGCATGTTTGCAAAATAAGCTACAAATCTTGGGTTGGGGTCCATCCAAGTACAACTAGTTTTGAGTCAACTCACTAGGAAACTCTCCATTTAATCAAGGGTAACAAAAAGTTGAGTAGATAACATATCTTGCATATAAAGAATATAACTAGTTAGTTGATAGTCTATTTAGTACAAGAATGGGTCCAAAAACCTTTGGTAACTTTGTCTCATGCTAATTTAAAAAATATATCAAATTATTTTTCATAATATTAAAACTCATAAGATATTTACCAAAAGAACTCAAATTTATAAATATGTAAGATACAAATCCTTTCAATTGATAAAAGATCATACATTCCTTAATTCACATAACTTCTATGTGAAATGACCAAAAATATCACTTTGAATGCTAAATCTTATCTATATAACTCTTTAATGTGTTCAACAATGTGTCTATTCATCTATGCATCCTACTGCTAAACTCCACCGAACAAGTTCTATTGAAATAAAGCTCGATTCCACATATTTTGAAGTGGGTTTAAGGTCATGTCCCCATGCAGCTGCTCTGCTTATTTTGGCTAGCAGCCACTGCTTATTTTGATAAGCAGCCACTGTTTAGCTGGTGGCCCCATGAACATTTTATTTTGCTGCTTATTTTTAAGCAGTCAACATAAATTTGAATTTATAATAGTTAATAATAATTTCTGCAATTAAAAATTCAAAAGAAAAAATAGAAAGAGATATTAAAAAACTATTTCCAGCCCCCTTCTTTTTTCAACAGCTTTTATTTTCAATTCTTAAGTAGTGGCTGCTTAAAAAGATTCCAAATTATTCTTTCCTGGGATAACTTTTTTCTGCATGGGAACACTCCAACTGCTTAAACTGCTTAAATTTAAGCAGAAAACATACTTAAGCAGCTGCATAGGAACAGGGGGTAAAGAATGGGAAGAAGATTGGGGTTTTTGTTCCCAATGATGGTTGTTTGAACTACAGTGAAGAAAATGATGAAGTGTTGATTGCTAGATTTGGGCGAAAGGGACATGCTGTGGGAGATATTATCGGAGTTCAGTTTAAGGTTGTTAAGGTGTGTGGTGTATCATTGTTAGCTCTTTTTAAGGAGAAAAAGGAGAAGCCATGATCATGAGATGATTGTTTTAAGTTTGGGACATGTTTGCACATAGAAGCTTTGAGAAGTTTAAGCATAGTATGCACAGGTTCCACACGAGTTGCCTGGTCGTATTATTTTGGTGGGCATTCATGTTTTTGGGTTTGGTGTTTGTTGGACCCCATAGACGTGAAGGTGATACAGGAGCTCTGAAAAGGCGTGAAGAATGAAGAAATTAGGGTAGGTGCAAGGATTCGATCCCTGTATGTGGGCCAATGTGGGGATTCAAATGTAAAACAAAGATGTACAAGGGTTGCTACCTTTAGATTGTAATAGGCTAAATGCTTTAAGAGGCCATGAGTCTCGTAAGACGAAGAATGCGATAAACGTTGTGTGTACTGGAGTTGCCACCGATCACCTCTTTCGTAGCACAACGCTATCTATCCACTACGCGACAAGAACGTAAATATCCACGTGTCAGGTTCTGGAGTCTACGTTGTTGATTCACTGATGGACGGATGGGATATTTTCCATCGTCTTGCATTGCTTATCCTCCACTTTCAACCGCCGATTTTAAAAAACAGGTCTTCCCTTTTATATTGTAAAAGAAAAAAAATAAACATCTATGCAAAGAGAGTATTTCAATACAAATAAATATTTTAGAAATTAAAAAAAGCCTATTAATATATTTCTAGTATAGTTAGTGGGAGACTCATACTTTGACTACTAATACTTGTTTCCCATATCATACATGTTTTCTACCTTAGAGAACCATATCAAGATGTCCCTAAACATTATGAGACTTTAGATGAAGTTTCTTGCCTATTTGAAGCATCACTTAATATTTGGTAAAGTTCATATAGAGTTTTCTCAAATATGGCATATGTATTACATTAGTTTTTTTTCTTAAAAAAAAAGAATTAAGGAATTATACTAATAGACTTGTAATTTTCTATTTTTTACACAAAAAATGTAGGTTGATATCTATCTTATACGCTTCATATTTAGGAAATCCTTCCAACTCATTGAATCTATTTGGAGTATCTACAAGCGAATAATCAATTGAATGCACAAACTTTTGATTAATTGGTCAATTTATTGGCTAAACACATAAAAGCATTTGGAAGAAATATTGATGACACTAATGAAAATATTTGGCTTTTCCAACAAAACAACAAGCCTTTGAATGATATTTTTTCTTCTAGAGGTGGTTGAAATAATTGAGGAAGAAATAGAGGTCAATGAAAGAATAAAGTAAGAGGAGGTAAAACTACCAGATGAAAAATATGGATTCAAACACCTTCTAGATAACCAATTGGAGAAAATACCCGCTATTGAAGTTGGGAAAAATATCTACTACGAGTATCAACACCCATCTCCACATTCCACAACCTATAAATATTCTCTTGTATCATAACATTGCACAAAAAAATTAAACCTCATGCATTCAATTACCTTATCAAAGTAAACTATTGCCAAACCTTAGTTTTTCTGCTTCCTTAATTTTTCCCAAACCATGTGTTTGACCTATTAAGTAACCTTTGGGAATTTATAATGTTACGGGAATTTTTGAAAATTTCTCGTATTATGGAGAGTTTTGAACCTTCGATTACCTAATGCACCATCAACGTACTCACCCGATGTCTTTTCACTACAAAAGCGTTATTACCTAAAACCTCCATCATAAAACTCCTTTTACCTTTTTAAATTCACTTTCGGCAGCACTCAATTCTAGAATAATTACATGATGACACAACTTCCTTCTTTACCTTACCACTTCACTATAGACCTTGTGAGCTATGCTACGCTTACTGCCAACCTCGAAACTATGATACCCGATTCCATATATGCTACTTCTATGAAACACCTCTCTTCGCAAATTTTTATGCACAATCTAACATTGTACTAGCCCATTTTCACCTCACTTTGCACTTCTAGGGTTTGCTAACCTATGGGTCCCTATGTAAAATCTTAAGTAACATGGGGTGTGTTATGAGACCACACAACATATATCTAGAAGGTGTGAACAATCTATAAAATATTAATTAATGGAATCACCATTGATCCAAAAATAAGTTACTACTCTAATATAATGTAATAGTGTGCACATAGTAAATATTCATAGAAAAGTGTGAGGCCCAATCTCGTCTATAAATTTTGTGACTCTATGATAAGTTCAATTATGTTAGATTAGTGAATCATTTGATGCTTTGACCAATATTGTTTAAATATGATATAAATTGGAATCATTGACAGATAATTTGGGTAAATATCTACTTTTATTCTCTTAGAACATTATTTCAAAATGAGTGTCTAATTGAGAAAGTCATATATTTAGGTTGTGAAGTTATAGGAGACCATCAATGATTGTACCCAATTATATGTTTAATGTTTAATTGTCTTATGACCTAGTTTAAATGATTATTATAGTAAATGTGCCTTATTAAATGTGAATTAGTAAACATGTATTAGGAATGTATGTAAGCACATGAGATTTAGATTTCACACAAGAATCATGTGAAAGTAATTGGGGTTTTATGTTAATGTATAATTGTGTTTATGAGGCTAATGATTGTGAGTTATGTGAAAGTGTGTTTTGTGAGGTATTAAAGTTTAAATTCATGTGATTAAGTGTGTAAGTGAGAATTAGGGTTTGTGAACCCTTAATTGGGTCTTGAATTTTGGATTTTTCTTTAAGCGAGTCTTTAAAAAGAACTCTAGGGTCTATACCTATGGAATGAGGACTTCTTGGACATGTGACATTGTTCTTAGGCATGATATGACCCTTCAAAAGTGCACATGAATGAAGGTGGCGAGTTTGAGTAATTGGAAACTGGAAAAAGTGACTTATCACTCTCCCACCCCACTCCCAAAAGTTTATTAATGAACTTGGAAAGTGCATCAAAGCTTTCACACGTGTCACTTCCTCATTCAATGGATTTAAGATTGAACTCATTTATATTTTCTCCTTTGACAAAGATTTTAGGGATTCTCCATTCATTATTTTTATTTTTGTTTAGAGTTTGTTTGAGAGTAGAGGGTGGAGTGAGAAAAGAGATCTTTCATTTTGGATTTGGAGTTTCAAGCTTGGCTCATCTTGGATAGAAGGAAAAGACTCATTTCTAAAAACTATGTAGAGAGATAAGTATTCCTTTCATTTCATTGTACACATTGAGTTAGTTTTATCATGGGGACTTGTTTGATTTTACATACTTTCAATCTTGCTTAAGAAGGAAGGTAATTGTAGTTTTATTTTATGAATAGAATGTTTATGAGATGGAAATGGGTAGTCCATTAGTGTGCATTTACTTATTGTGAAATATTATTTGTTGGGTCTATTATGGTTTCTCCTTGCTTGAGGGAATGAATCAGAGCCCTAAGAGGTTTTATGATGCCATTTATGGTAGCGTGGAGAGAAAGTTCCTCACTTGGAATTTCTCTTGGAAATTTCCTATTGATATTCATGAAGATGGTATTCCAAAGTTACCTTTTATTTAAGTTTTTTTTTATTTATGAAAGACAATATGTATGATAAAAGTAGGAAAACTTAAAGTATAACTCCTCCTTGTTGAGGAAAAGAAACATGGAATAGAGAAAGTTCAAATAGAATAAGATGTACACTTTTCATATAAATAATTCAAAATAAAAGAATAAATTTTTTTTGTTCATCCTTTCATTTTGGGTAATAAATTTCATTTTTGTGAAGCACAAGCGGGTAAAAAGGAAAATAAATTATTATAGTTGTAATAAGCCTTCAAGGTTGTAGAAATATATTTCTTTTTAAATTTTATTATAAATACTTAGGAAGTTGTAAACGCATAATTTTAACTTCTTTTATATTGGAATAAACAAGTAGTATGTTCTTTTAAGTTGCACAAATAAAAATTGTAGGCTTATTTATACATACATTCACAATACTTAAAAAGGTATTAGTTTTCTTCTCTATAAAATAAAAATGGTAATAAGATAATGAAGATAATATAAACTTATGGGTAAGTGCAAAAAGATGGTGGGCCAAAAAGGAGTCTTAAGTGGCCACTTTTTTCTGAAATTAGGAAATACTGACCTTGGATGAGAAATTGAGGATAGTTACACTCAAAAAATTTAGATGCAACAAAAAAATGGATTGTAGTGCTCTGAGTCTTCTTTCTAAACCACTATTTTTTATTGAAAATGGTATAGATTAAGGGGTTCAAAAGAGGAAGCCACAAAAATTGGTGTTGTTTTTATCAGAAAAACATAACATAGCAACATTTATGGTTCCCTAAAAATGTTAACTTTTTTTATATATTTTTAAAATCGCTTTGGTGAGAAATTAGCTAACATGTAGTTTATCCCTATTTTTTCTGATAATTTTTTAATGAATATTTGATTTGTTACTAATTTTCAAAGTGGATACATGTGCTACCCCTACAAATTTTGAAAACTAATTGAAAATCATTTTTTTTCTTTTTTTAATGTGTATAATGGAGTCTAGTTTCTAAAAATGTAATTTATTTGAAATTTCAATGAACGGTTAATTTATAAAGAAAAAAATACGAAACAGTGGTTTTTGCCAAAAAACGGATGTGACAAGCAAAATAAATTAAAGATCAATTGCTTAAAATTGTCAAAATGTGAAAAAAATTACATTGTTAGATAGCTAAGAGAGAGCCTAACATTACCCAGGTGTTTGATTTACTCAACCTTGAAACATGTGCAAACCTGACAATTAGCATGAACGAGATTATGTGAAATTTTATAAAATATGCAAAAACATGTCTTTGGATGTTGGGAAGGCCCTCCAAGCCTTTGGATTGGAAATCCAAAGCAAATATAATCCAAAGGCTTGGGGATTCCGAAAGCAAGAAAAAACACGAGCGTGCTATAATGCGCTCACGTTATTTGAATGCATTCACAAAATGTGAGTGTGTTATAACACACTCGCATTTTGGTGTACATTGAATTTTTTTTTCTTCTCTTTTCTTCCTCTTTCTTCTTATTATCTTTGAGGGAAACTATATACATGAAATAAACATTTACATATGGAGATTTACTTTCTTATACTTTAAGTTATATTTCATGTATATAGTTTTAGGATGTTTGAGAGTGGTTTCAGATCTCTATGAGTTATAATGCAAATTCTAGTTTTTGGAAGATCTTACAAATTTTCAGACTTAGTCAAATTTTAGTAACCAACATATAAAATTTCATTAATCATGAGGTCAAATTTCAGTAATCAGCAAGCTGTATTATTTCTCTCTATCTCACTCATTTTTAATCCCTTATAGTCTAGACCTCTCTCTCACTATCTCCATCCCTTTATCTAACTCTCTCCTTTGAGCTCTCTCTCTATCCTTCATTCCCTCTCTACTTCTCTCAATATCCCATCTCCCTCTCTCTACCTACCTCTCCCTCCATCACTCCCTACCACTCTCTATTTCTCTCTATCTCACCTCTCTCTCCCCCTCCATACTTCTCTCTCCCTCTCTTCTTCCCTATCTACCTACCTTTGCATCCATCACACCTTGCCACACTCTCTCTCTACACCTCTTTATCTCACCTTTCTCTCCTTCCCTACCTCCTCCTCCCTCATTCCCTCTCTACTTCTCTCTATCTCTCCTCTCTCTACCTCTCCTTTCCTCTCTACTTATCTTTATCTCCTCTCTCCCTCTCTCTACCTACCTCTCCCTCCATCACTCTCTCCATTTCTATCTATCTCACCTCTTTCTTCCCCACTACCTCTCCCTCGCTCTGTACTTATCTATATCTCCCTTCTCCCTCTCTACCTACCTCTCCATCCATCACTACCTACCACTTGAACTCTATTGCTCTTTGTCTCACCTCCCACTCTCTCCATCCATACCTCTCCCTCTCCTTCCCCCTCTTCTCTCTATCTCCCTAATCCCTCTCTACCTACCACTCCATTCGTCACTCCCTACCACTCTCTCTACACCTCTCTATCTCACTTCTCTCCCTCCCTCCCTCATTTCCTCTCCACTTCTCTCTATCTCTCTACCTCTACTTCCATCTCTAATTATCTTTATCTCCCCTCTCCCTCTATTTCTCTCCATCCCTCCCTCCCTCCTTCCCTCTCCACTTCTCTCAATCTATCCTCTCCCTCTCTTTACATACCTCTCCCTCCATCACTCCCTACCATTCTCTATTTCTCTCTATCTCACCTCTCTCTCCCTCACTACATCTCCCTCCCTCTCTCCCTTCCTCTCTACCTACCTCTCCATCCACCACTACCTACCACTCTCTCTATTTCTCTCTATCTCACCTCCCACTCTCTCCATCCATACCTCCCCCTCTCCTTCCCTCTCTACCTACCTCTCCATCCATCACTGCATACCACTCTCTTTATTTCTCTCTATCTCACCTCCCACTATCTCCATCCATACCTCTCCCTCTCCTTCCCTCTCTACCTACCTATCCATCCATCACTCCCTACCACTCTCTCCACACCTCTCTATCTTCTCTCCCCCCTCCCTCATTCCTTCTCTACTTCTATCTCTCTACCTCTCCTTCCCTCTCTAATTATCTTTATCTCCCCTTTCCCTCTCTCTATCTACCTCTCCCTCCATCACTTTCTCTCTATCTATTTGTCTCTCTTTCACTCTCTATCTCACCTATGTCTCCCTCCCTACCTTTTCCCCTCTCTACTCTTTATCTCTCCTCTCCCTCCCTCTACCTATCTCTCGCTCTCTCTCCCTCATACCTTAGCCTCTTTCTCTCTCACTCTCTCCTCTCTATCTCACCATTCTCTCTTTCCATCTTTGTAACTCTCTCCTCTGCATCTCACCATTTTATATCTACTTATATTTATCTCACCTATCCCTCTTTACCTCTCCCTTCCTCCCCTCTCTCTCCAACCCTCTCTCCTTCCCTATACCTCTATCTCTCTATACTTCTCTATATCTCACCTATCCCTCTCTACCTACCTCTTCCTCCATCACTCCCTACCACACTCTCACTATTGCTCTCTATCTCACCTCTCTCTCACCTCCCTCCCTCTCCTTCCTTCTCTACTCTTTATATATCCTCTCTATTCATCTTTATCTCCCCTTTCTCTCCATCCCTCCCTCTCTCTCTCTCTTCCCAATCCTTCCCTCCCCCCTCTTTCTCTCTCCCCTTATGAGGGGTGAGGTTGTAAGGTTTAGTGTTTAAGGTATAGGGTTAAGGTTATATGGTTAAGTGTATAGAATATAGGGATTAGGGTTTAGGGTATTAGGTATAAAGTTGATGACATAGGGTATAGGGATGAGGGATGATGGTTTAGGGTTTATGGCTTAGGGTATAGGGTTGAGGGTTGAGGGTTGAGGTTTTAGGGTACAAGGTTCAATGTAGGGTTTAGGGTTTAAGTATAAGGTTGAGGGTTGAGGGTTGAGGTATAATGTTCAGGGTTGAGGGTATAAGTTTAAGTGTATAGGGTATAGGGATTAGGGTTTAGGATATATTGTGTAAAAGGTTTAGGGTATAAGGTATAGGACTAAGGATTGAGAGTGTATGGTTTACTGTTTAAGTATAGGGTTGATGGATAATGTTTAGGGTTTAGGGTATAAGGTATAGGGATGAGGGTTGAGGGTGTAGAGTTTAGGGTTTAAGGTATAGGGTTGAGGGTTGAGGGTACCTAGGGCTAAGTGTATAGGGTATAGGGTTTAGAATATTGGTATAGTGTTGAGGGTATTGGGTTTAGGATTGAGGGTTTAGGGTTTAAGTATAGGGTTGAGGGATAATGTCTATGGTTTAGGTTATAAGGTTGAAGATATAGGGTATAGGGATGAAGGTTGAAGGGGTATGGTTTAGGGTTTAAGGTATAAGGTTGAGGGTTGAGGGATAGTGTTTAGGGTTGAGGGTATAGGGTTAAGTGTATAGGGTATAGGGATTAGGGTTTAGGATATTAGATATAGGGTTGCGGGTATTAGGTTTAGGGTTGAGATTTTAGGGTTTAGGGTTTAGGTTTTAGGGTTCAAGGTTTAGGGTACAAGATTTAATGTAGGGTTTAAGGTTTAATTATAGGGTTAAGGGTTGAGGGTTAATGTAGGGTTTAAGGTATAAGATTAAGGGTATAAGGTATAGGAATGAGGGTTGAGGGTGTAGGGTTTAGGGTTTAAGGTATAGGTTTGAGGGTATAGAGTTAAGTATATAGGGTATAGGAATTAGGGTTTAGGATATTCAGTATGAAAAAATGCCTCAAAGAAATGGGGTTTCATTGTGATGTACATCACCGTGAGACCCCATTTCTTTGAAGATTTTTTTCATACAACAAACACTACCTTCTCAATGCTACTACATTGATGCATTGACAAGGTAGTGCTCATTATATAAAAAAATGCCTCAAAAAAATGGGGTCTCACGGTGATGTACATCACTGTGAAACCCCATTGCTTTGACGATTTCTTTCATAAACTGAGCACTACCTTGTCAATGTATCTGTATTGACACATTGACAAGGTAGTGCTCAGTTTATGAAAAAAATCCTCAAAGAAATGGGGTCTCACGGTGATGTACATCATCGTGAGACCCCATTTATTTGAGACATTTTTTCATACAATGAGCACTACCTTGTCAATGTGTCTGCATTGATGCATTTACAAGGTAGTGAGCTTAGTGCTCATTGTATAAAAAATGCCTCAAAGAAATGGGGTCTCATGGTGATGTACATCACTGTGAAACCCCATTTCTTTGAGGCATTTTTTCATACAATGAGCACTACCTTGTAAATGCATCAAATGTGGTAGCATTGACAAGGTAGTGCTCGTTGTATGAAAAAATGCCTCAAGGAAATTGGGTCTCACGGTGATGTACTTTTTCATACAATGAGCACTACCTTGTCAATGCATCAATGCAGTAGCATTGACAAGGTTGTGTTCGTTGTATGAAAAAATGCCTCAAAGAAATGGGGCCTCATGGTGATGTACAAATTGGGTCTCACGGTGATGGTATATCACCATGAGACCCCATTTCTTTGAGGTATTTTTTCAATCAACGAGCACTACCTTGTCAATGCTACTGCATTGACGCATTAACAAGGTAGTGTTGATTGAATGAAATATTTCCTCAAAGAAATGGGGTCTCACGGTAACGCAATGACAAGGTAGTGCTTGTTGTATGAAAAAATGCCTCAAAGAAATGGGGTCTCACGGTGATGTAGTGCTCATTGTATGAAAAAATGCCTCAAAGAAATGGGGTATCACCATGAGATCCCATTTCTTTGAGGCATTTTTTCATACAATGAGCACTACATCACTGTGAGACACCATTTCTTTGAGGAATATTTTCATACGAGCACTACCTTGTCAATGTTACCTCATTGACACATTGATAAGGTAGTGCTCGTTGTATGGAAAATTCCTCAAAGAAATGGGGTCTCACGGTGATGGTAGTGCTTGTTGTATCTAAGGGTTAATTTTCAAGTTAGTTTATCAAATGAATTAAAATCATATAAGCATAAACCCAAAGAAGTTATGAAGCACAAAGAAACCTTAAAACAAAATGAAACGATTATACCAACTAATTCGCGAAGCTTCCATGGTTCACCTCCATAACACCTCCTAGCTTGCAGCATATGATTGATGCCCTTAGATTGAGTGTGTGAGCATTTATGACATTGTCCTATGCAAGTTTTGAAGGATTTAAATATAAAACTATGCCTATGCATATGACAATATGACTCTACAATGCCAACTAACTCTAAATATTTATGCATCAGAATAACAAAATCTGTGTGTAATCTCAAAATGTGAGCAAAATAGAATTTTATAGAAAATGCAATTTTGATTGAACGAACGAGATCGACTTTCGACAGAGACCTAAAATCAGAGGACAAGATTTAATCTGATAATCCCTAATCAGGGTTAGGGCAAAAAACCCTTAAACGAGTGGTCGAGATGTCATCTGAGAGAATCGAATCGGCGGTGAAAAATAGATGAAATAATTAATTAGAAAAATAGAGATTTTCGAAAATCAAGAAGATAAAGACTGCCTAATTTGTGAGATTCAAAAAATCAAAAAGATAAGAGTTGAATTGAAGATCAGATTTGAAAAATCAAGAATCCGCTCAATTACTTGATTTTTGGAAGAATATTACCATTCTGAATTAAATTAATTCAAAATATGGATTTTGTGAGATAATAAATAATCGATTTTCAGATTATTTACTAAAATGAACTGTCAGTCAAGAATGCAATATCATTTTAAATAATTTCATTTATTTAAAATGAAGGAAATGTTAATTTTGACAATTAAATAATTAAAGATAATTATTTAATTTAGAAGATATGATTAATAATTAAATAAATTAATAAATTCATTTAATTATGAGAATTAGTGACATTAAATAAATAAATAAAATTCATTTATTTAATAATCAGGAAGAAATAAATGAAGAAAGGTAATTAAAATAAATTAAGAAATTTATTTAATTAGGGGAAGACTTAGACAATTAATGACGCATTTAATAAATAAATAAAATTTATTTATTTAATAATCATGAAGAATAAAATGACATGAATTAATTAAATAATTATGAATTATTTAATCAATAGTCAAATGTGGACCAAGGACATAATTAAATGTCATAATTATGCTAGGACGAAAATGGTAAAAATAGAGCTTGAGGCCTAGGTCATTTTTAAGTTTCTATATTTTGCCCCTCTTTGTCATAATGTAGCATGTCACATTTTGACAAAGAAAATAAGTCAAAGCCATGCCCCAATGAAGGTACAAAGTATCAATGCCCCATTGGGAAAATTTTCAAATTTTGGGTCGGCGGTAGAAAAGTTTGGAAAGGGTCCCGATAAGTCAATTTAATGACTAGAAAAATGATGGCACCAACGGTTTCGGATTTTGACATGTTTAAGGTAGCCAACGGTGGTCAAAGTTGGTCAAAGGAGCCTCCAGTAATAACCTAGTTGACAAATGCTATTTTGACTTTATAAATAGGTTGACAAAGGGGTAAAAGTCAATTCATTTTCATTATTCACATTGCAAATTCGAGAGCTCAGAGCGAAACAGACTGCAGCGAGGATGTGATTCCAGTGACAGAGCACTGCAGCAAGATCGTGCAGACCTACAGGTGGCTAGAGGGCTCAGAGCCAGCGGTATGTACCCCTAACCCCCTTTGTAATTTTCTCATTTTGTGTGTTAAAGTTAGGTTTTTAAGGCCAACAACTAATGCCCTGCGACGCATATGCGTGCACGTAAGTTGCATTTGACTTCGTGTTTGGCGCATTTGATGCATCGTGACGCAAGTGCAAGGGGTTTATAGGGCAGGCCAAGGGTTTGCAACGCATTCGCCAAAAAGTGCGATGCATTCGCCTTTTTGAGCCGCATTCGAAAGTTAGAATGCCGCATGTGTCATTTCGCGATGCATTCGCCTCTTGAGCGACGCATTTGAATGAAGTGACACATGTGTCATATTGTGAC
Organism: Sequoia sempervirens; assembly: GCA_007258455.2. Lineage (NCBI taxonomy): Eukaryota > Viridiplantae > Streptophyta > Pinopsida > Cupressales > Cupressaceae > Sequoia > Sequoia sempervirens. The sequence goes on along the minus strand of VDFB02047230.1, from coordinate 73,045,746 downwards.
ACAAGTGTTCTGATGCAACACATTTGAGTGACAGAACAACTCAATTGACATGTCGTGCCGCATTTGAAGTGCGGAATGACGCAACTGTTGTTTCACGATGCAAGTGCAGTTAACGCGACACATTTGACTTTGACTTTGACTAGGGCTAATTTTGATGCTTTTCAAATTTAAAATGATTTTTGATGATATTGACAATTGTCTAGAAGGTACTGACGTGTTGTTTGGCTTTGTACAAAGACAACTAGCCCCCATATACACGCGAGAGAGCAAATCGTCGACTTTTCGGTTTGTTGATTAGCTCACTCCACGAGAGCGATGACGATTGATGTCACTAGGCTTTTTTTATGCTGCCTATATGCTTGTTGTTTGGGAAAATAGGGGACTATTGACTGCCCTATGTGAGTGGTGGCATTCAAAGACATGCTCCTTCCACCTATCGACAGGAGAGGCGACTGTTACACTTGAGGATGTGTACCGCATTCTATGCATGTCGATCCGAGGAGAGCGGATCGTCTATGACCCTCACCATGGCCATCAGACTTTTACAACATACTATTAGGATGAGGGGGCAGGACTCGGTATTCAGGGTTATGAGATCCACTAGGAGTTTATGGCAGAGCATTATGCTCAATTTGATGCGTTTCTGGCGACACTGATTGGCGGGATATTGATTCCTGACCATCATGGACATGGGTTCCCTATTGGTTAGAGAGACATCCTAGTGGGGATGAGGCAGGACAGGACAGTATATGCCTGGGGCCCTTGTTTATTGGGCACACTTTACCACCAGTTGCTCGAGGTTGTCTACAGGAGGGCAGAGAGTCTCTCATGTGGCACCACACTGCTAATGATTTGGGCTTGGGAGCACATAGCAATATTTCGTCTACCTATTCAGAGACCACAGCTGGCTGAGGGGATGCCCTATGCGTATTACTATGCTGGTGCTCTTAGTAGACATGGATGGGGGAGACAAGTTGGATGCGGCATCAGATTGATACTATGGTGTCATTCATCTGGAGGTCGTATAGAGACTGTCAACAGTGGGACGTGAGGATGACCACCTGAGCTTCTGCAGACAATATCGCTACTTGATTGGGAGGACAGTGCAGAGCCAGTTGATCATAGAGATGTATCTGCCGCAGCGTGTCCTTAGACAGTTCGGAGAGCAGCAGGGTGTACCTGTAGGCACAACTGAGTATGCTCGGTCTTCCAGAGAGTTAGCTCGGGGGTCAGGGATTCCCATAGCCTTTGTCGAGCAACAGATCGATGGGCTAGGAGCCCAGAGTGGGGTTGGAGAGGTGGGATTGCCGATCCCAGGACCATGGTTGATTACGACTTATGGTGGCAGGCACATAGACCAGTTCCACTAACAGATCCAAATGGGCCAGCACTTGTGGATAGGAGGTCAGTTATACCTCGTGTGCCAAGGGTCAGGCGAGGGGGCAGAGACGGTGATAGAGGCAGGGGTCGGGGGAGGGATGGAGGCAGGGGAAGGGATGGAGGTCGGGATGGAGGCAGGGGGAAGGATGGAGGTCGGGATGGAGGTAGGGGGAGGGATGGAGGTTGGGGTGGAGGGCGAGATGGAGGTAGGGACGAAGGCCGAGGTGGAGATGATGGAGATGATGGAGGAGACGACCAGAGACGAAGGAGAGATGGCCAGAGGTAGGGCAAGAGGGTACGACCGTGTGTGGCTAGAGTGGCATTAGATGCCATCCCAAAGGTGGCTGAGGAGGGGGAGAGAGAGGAGGAGGAGCACCCGAGGTAGGAGGGAGAGGAGGAGATAGGAGGAGGAGGAGCCGAGGCAGGAGGGAGAGGAGGAGAGACAGGAGGAGCATGTGGCCGAGGAGGAGGCCAGATAGGAGGAGGATGTGGACGTGGACGTGGATGAGGGAGTCAATGGAGAGGATGCCACAAAGGATGATGATGATGGTGATGATGCTATGGATGAGGCCGAGAGACTCTTGAGATTTAGGATGGTGGAGGGAGATGAGGAGATACCATCCAGCTCGGTGCTGCCCCATGATGCCACGACAGACCAGAGGGTGGCAGACCTTTAGAGGAGATTGCATGAGAGTGCCGCATAGGTCTGAGCACTTCAGTCAGAGCTAGAGGTGGTTCAGGTAGAGCGGGATCAGGCAGTGATCCATCAGCAGGATTCAGCTCAGTGGCGTGTAGAGTTTGCAGCACTATGCTCAGAACCTTCTGGGGACATTGCTCGTGAGCTTGCCAGGGTGAGCACTAGGTATGGGTAGTACCGGAATCTATATGAGCAGGCAATGTCTCTCGAGCGACGAGATCCTACACTATCACGCTCACAGATGAGGACAAGTAGCGGTCACAGGTCAGGGAGTGGGAGCGGCAATAGGAGCCATACCAGTGTAGGAGGATCCACCTCCTCAGGGCACACATTAGGGCACAGGTCCCACCACTCACATAGGCATGCTTCGAGTCATCATTCAAGCCACAGTCATGGGTCCACCAGTTCAAGGCAGAGATCAGTACAAAGGCAGTCGCCGGTGACAGATCCTTCAGCTTCTCAGAGTCAGGCCGCAGTGTAATCATAGGTGTCTATTACTATGGAGATGATGCCATCAGTGTCAGTTACATTGGTTGCACAGACAGAGGCAGCTACAGGTCCACCCATTATCTTAGCGCCAGTCACAGATCCTCAGCCGCCACACTCTTCGCCACGAGGGGATGATGAGCGCCTATCCTAGGGGCATGTTTGCTACATTTGGTTCTTTGTTGACACATTATGTATAGATCATTGAGCCTGCGAGCTCTATTTTTGGGATATCTGTTGACTCTATCCTGTGACATTGTATATTGTTGAGATGATGCTATATGATGATGCAGTTTTGATGTGGCCTACATGGGTGCTATGCGATGTTATTTGATTTATGCATTATGATATATGTGATGTGATGTTTTTTGTATAGTGTTGATTTAAGATGTATGATGGTACTTATTTATGTCTTGTCATGTATGTCCTATGATGCTTACTTATGAGATGATGCCATGATGATGCAATGCTTATTTATATGTTATGTTGATTTTGTGATGATGGCACTAAGGATGTACATAATGTATTTATTTGAATGAATGCCATGTTTATGATAATGTGAATGCAATATGCAATGAAATGTATATGATTTAATGCTATGGATGATGTATGTATGGACCTAATGCAATGTTGATATGATCATGTATGCACTTATGTTTTTGTATGTCATAGGATATCATCGTGAGATGGATGAGAGAAGATGACCAGACCGAAGGAGATGCATGTTAGTTCCTAGACCAAATCCTTCAAAACTTTACCATAGGACTTTAATATTTATTGCTCTTAATCATCATTGGGCAGACTGTTGTAATGACCAACAAACACCATGGTATGACATAGATCAAGGTGTACAAGGTCGTACCATCACATAAGACAAGAAGTCACAGACAAGGATGATCATGACTCATAGGAAGAGCGCCATTGCCCCAGTCTTTTGGTCATAATCAACCACAAGCAGAAAAAGCCAAGGACAATTCATGAAACATCGTTGCTTCTCTAAATCCTGTTTTTAGGACATCCTTGAGAAACTAGCATCATGATTGCCAAAATACAAAAATAGAGCCATTATCATAATACGTCGTTATTTTTCTAAATCCTGAAATCAGGACCTCGCTAAGAAACTAGTAATCATGCGTATCAAAAGTCAAGACAAACATCATGATACGTCACTACTTCTCTAAATCATGTTATTGGGATCTCACTGAAAAAACTAGTAACATGATAAAAAGCCAAAAGACAAGTGCTAAGTGTTTTCCAAGTGCGTCTGGATACCCATTGTTTTATTGTCAAGATGTCCTGTTTGATAACGATGAGATGTTGGGGTGTTAGAGTTTTGACGATGCCAAGATGACGAATGTCGAAAATTGCCAAATTCAGGAAGGACACATCCTGAATAATGTTGATGTCAAGAGGATTGATCCCTAAATGTCAAAAGGGATCCCCCGAAATGATGACGATGCCTAGGAAGGACACATCCTAAGGCATAAATGACAGAGTTTGTTCTTCAGAAGGGCACATCTGAAGAATACTGATGTCAAGAGGCGTGATCCTTAGATGTCAAGAGGATCCCTCAAAATGTCGAATGACAGTGACGATGCCTAGGAAGGACACATCCTAAGGCATGAATGACAGAGGCTATTCTTTAGAAGGACACATCTGAAAGATAACCAAGAGTTGACAGTTTGACTGGTTATGATAATGAAACTTCCTTTGACCAAGTTTGACTACAGTTTGGGCTGAGTTTGACTTGTGTTGACTATATGTCGATATTGTCATGATGATATGATTGACGTGTTGATGAGATTGTCATATTGAAATAAATGATTGCCATAATTCATGTTAGGAGTTTATCCATTTGGGAATGATTCGCTTTAACTTGAAGACATTTTGACGTGTGTGCCAGTGTAATGACCTGAACCCTAATGGATTGACCTAGTGCGGCCTCGGGGGCTCATCAACAGATGGCCTTGCCTACGTCATGCACTTAGAGACCTCATAGTTCGACATGACCAATGACTGTCTTGATGACCAAAGATTGCATCATGATTTTATTTTGACAAACCTAAAAGGACTAACCTAATGTCTCAGGGACTCAAATATGAGTCTTGCCTACGTAGCAAATGCGTAGAGACAACGTAGTTTAGACAAATGACAAAGACTTGACTGATATGACATACATGATGAAATGTGACTTTGTTTTGCATTCTTCGAGCAGTTTGACATCTTGTGGTTTTCTTCAAGATGTTTTTCGATTTTTAGGTTTTTCTTTAGGATGTTTTGCAATGTTTTTGGTCTTTTTTAGGACTTTTTGCGATGCTTTTGGTCTTTTTTTAGGACTTTTTTTTGATTTTTAGGTTTTTTTTTAGGACATTTTAGCATATGTCAAAACCATGTGTGACATCCACTGCAGTTACATGATAAATTTTTTTCCCCCAGTCAGGTCGAAGACTTAGCCAATTTTAAAGGACGTGAAAGGGATGTGCCTATGGTGCCGAATGGACAGGATAGAGGACTTCATGTCAACCTGTAATCAAGGAAAAATCAGATTTGTTAAAGGGGTTAGCACAATAACATTAAAATCCATTGAAGTAACAAAGTACAAAGGAAAATGATGAAAACAAAAGGAATGATATTACCCTAAATCTGCATCTTCCATGCTTCACCTTTGTTATACCTTCTAGTTTGCAGCAAATCGAATGAGGCCCTTAGATTTCCAATGAGCACCTAGACTAATGTCAAAGCCCTATGCAAAGGTTGAAGGATTTGTATAAAAGAAATGACCTCACAATAGACTAAAATGACAATGACTGCAAAAATAATAATAACCTAAATTGACAGAATGAGCATGAGAGAGAGAGAGAGAGGTCCCCAAATAAGAACAAAATTGCCATTTTATAAAAACTGCAATTTTGAATGTGTGGCCAGGATTAGAAGATGACAAATACCCTATAATCAATGGTCAAGATTAAATGTTGTAGTATGAATTAGGGTTAGGTCAAAATTAGGGCAATGACAAGAAATGAAGGGTTGAGATTGAATTATAAGATAATTCAATCAAGGGCCGAAATTAAATGAGATGTCAGGAGATAAGATTTGATTTGGAGGATAAGATTGGCACGGACAAAGAGGTTGTTGGAGAAATTAAATAAATAAAATTATTTAATTTAGGTGACCAATGAATAATTAAATAATAAAGATATTATTTAATTATAGAGGAATGTGACAAAAATGATTATTTTGAATTAAATGATGATTTAATTCAAAATTCAAGAGAGTGGGCTAAATTAAATAAATAAAATTTATTTAATTTATGAGAGAAGAGGCTACTGAATAATTAAATAATTAAAATAATTATTTAATTATAGTGGGAAATGGATAAAAATTAAATAAATAAGAATTTATTTAATTTTAAAAAGAAGGGGACTTAATTAGTGACGTAATTAAATAAATAAAATTTATTTAATTAATCAAGAGGAAAATAAATGACAAAGGGAAATTAAATAAATTAAGAAATTTATTTAATTAAAGGAAGACTTTAGACAATTAATGACGTATTTAATAAATAAAATTTATTTATTTAATAATCATGAGGAATAAATGACATGAATTAATTAAATAATTATGAATTATTTAATCAATAGTCGAATGTGGATCGAGGACATAATTAAATGACTTAATTATGCTAGGACGAAAGTGGTAAAAATGAAGCTTGCAGGCCTAGGTCATTTTTAGGTGTCTACATTTTGCCCCTCTTTGTCATAATGTCACTTGTCGCATTGTGACAAAGAAAATAAGTCAAAGATATGCCCCAGCGAGGATACAAAGTATCACTGCCCCCTCAGGAAATTTTCAAATTTTGGGTTGGCGCCAGAAAAATTTGCAAAGGGTCCCGATAAATCAATCTGATGATCAGAAAAACAACAGCACAATCAGTTTCAGATTCTGATATGTTTAAAGCAACTTACGAGGAAGCCAAAGGTGTTCAAATGAGCCTCTAGTATTGACTTAGGTTAAAAAAATGCCATTTTGACCTTATAAATAGGTTGACAAAGGGGTTAAAGTCAATTCACTTTTACTATTTACATTGTGAAACTCGAGAGCTCAAAGCGAAAGGCGCAGCAGTGAGGATGGTTATTCCAGTGTCAGAGCACCGCGGAGAGATCGTGAGGACCTTCAGACGGCCAGAGGGCTCAGAGCCGGCGGTATGTACCTTAAACTCACTTTGTCATTTTATCGTTTTACGTGTTTTTTAATGCTTTCTAGGGTAGTCAACAAATGCGCCGCGATGCATATGCGTTCGCATAAGCCGCAACTTCCTTCGCGTTCGACGCATTTGATGAGTCGCGATGCAAGTGCACAGACAAAATCGGTTGCACCGGTTGTTCGCGCCGCATTTGATAATTCGTGCAACACAAGTGACTTATCGAGTCGCATTTGACCGCTGGAAAGCCGCAATCGATATTTTGCGACGCAGTTGCTATGTTGGAAGCCGCAATTATAAAATCATGTCGCAATCGCCATTTTGCGACGCATTCGCAAAATTTCTTGACGCAAGTGTCTTATCGGAACGCAATTGTCATGTCGAGTCGCAATTGTTGTTTTGAACGACGCAGTAGTATTTTCGCGACGCAACTGCATTTTTGCGACGCAACTGCCTGTTTCATTAATAAAAGTTGTTTTTGTGTTTACATGGCCCTAATTGTATTTCATGATGTTGACATTTGTCCTAGAAGTGCTGATGCAGTGTTCGTCTTTTTGCAGAGGCAGCTTGCCCCTATCTACACGAGAGAGAGCAGACCGACCACCTTTCAGTTTGCTGATCAGCTGAGCCCACGAGAGCGGCGGCGATTGATGTGATTGGGTTTGTTTTATGCTGCGTTCATGCCCGCCATTCGGGCGAATAGGGGACTATTGACTGCCTTGTGCGAGCGGTGGCACTCCGAGACCTGTTCTTTCCACCTACCGACAGGTGAGGCCACCATTACCCTGGAGGATGTCTACCGTATTCTCCGGATTCCTATTCGAGGGGAACAGATTGTGTATGATCCACGTCATGGCAAGCAGACCTTTCGTGCGTATTATCAGGATCAGGGTGCTAGACTCGACATTCAGGGTTATGAGATCCATTGGGAGTTCCTAGCAGAGCACTATGTGCGCTTCGATGCGTTCTTGGCGACGATGATTGCGGGTATCCTGATTCCTGACCGGCGAGGTCATGGATTTCTGATTGGTTGGGGGGACGTCCTGGTCGGCATGAGGCGAGACAGGACAGTTTATGCGTGGGGTCCTTTCCTGCTAGGGATGCTATATCACCAGCTTCACGATGTTGTATACAGGAGAGGAGAGAGTATCTCCTGCGGGACCACCCTTATGATGATCTGGGCATGGGAGCACATTGCCATATTCTGCTCTCCCATTGACAGACCGCAGCTAGCCGAGGGGATGCCCTACTCTTACTACTATGCCGGCGCGTTACAACAGACCCACATGGGCGAGACGGGGTGGTGGCGGCATCGGATTGATACCATGGTGATGTTCATCTGGAGGCCATACAGGGATTGTGAGGCATGGGACGATGAGGATGAGCATCTGAGCTTCTGCAGACAGTACAGATACCTTATTGGCAGGACAGTGCAGACGTCCCTGATCATTGAGATGTACCTGCCGCAGCGTGTGTTGAGACAGTTTGGTGAGAAACAGGATGTGCCTATGGGGATGACAGAGTATGCCAGGTCATCCAGAGAGTATGCATGGGGGTCGGCCATCCCAGTGGCTTTCGCGACACAGCAGATAGATGGGTTAGTAGCCCAGGCCTAGGGTTGGAGAGGAGGAGCAGCAGATCCGGGTACGACGCCGACATACGATCTATGGTGGCAGGCACGCCGACTAGTGCCCTTGACAGATCCTGACGGTCCGGCACCAGTTGACAGGCGGTCGGTTATTCCCTAGGTGCCACGGGTCAGACGAGGTGGCAGAGGCAGGGATGGAGGCAGAGGCAGAGGAAGAGGCAGGGATGGAGATGGAGGGAGGGGCGGAGACGGAGGGAGGGGTGGGGATGATGGAGGCAGAGGTGGAGGCAGGGGAGGAGACGGAGGCAGGGATGGAGGCAGAGGAGGAGATGATGGTGGAGATGGGCGGAGGCGACAGCGAGTTGGGCAGAGACAGGTCCGGAGGGTACTCCCACGAGTGGCGAGGGCTGCATTAGATGCCATCCTAGAGGTTGGTGAGGAGGGAGAGGGTGAGGAGCAGCCTAGACAGGAGGGAGAGGGCGAGGGGAGACAGGAGGGGGAGCCGGAGATGAGGGGATAGGAGGAGGCGGAGGGGGAGAGACAGGAGGAGGATGCGGAGGTGAGGGGACAGGAGGAGGATATGAGGGGACAGGAGGAGGAGGCGGAGGCAGAGAGGCATGAGGATATGCCAGAGATGGAGGTGGAGGTGGGTGGGCAGGAGGAGGATGTGGTAGGGCAGGATGATGACGATGACGAGGAGGATGATGCCATAGGTGAGGCCGAGAGACTTCTCCGATGGCAGATGGTGGAGGGGGAGGAGGAGATACTATCGGCTTCAGGGTTGCCGTTAGATGCCACAGCAGATCAGAGGGTGCTAGACCTTCAGCAGAGATTGGACGCCAGCTTGGCACAGGTCAGGTCTCTACAGTCAGCTTTGGAGGTAGCCCGGGTAGAGCGGGATCAGGCGGTGATCCGTCAGCAGGATGCAGCCCAGTGGTGCACCGAGTTTGCAGCCTTGTGCACAAGACCGATGGGAGACATGGCTCGAGAGCTCGCCAGGGTGAGCACTAGATTGGGGTAGTACAAGACCCTTTATGAGCAGACAGTGCCGCTAGAGCGACGGGATCCTACCTTGTCCCGGTCACAGACGAGGACAGGCAGTGGGCACAGGTCAGGCAGTGGCAGTGGTACTAGGAGCCATACCAGTGTCGGAGGGTCTACTTCGATAGGACATACTTTAGGTCACAGGTCACATCATTCACACAGGCACACTCTGGGTCACAGCCATGGGTCGATTGGTTCAGCGCAGAGGTCAGTACCGGGCCAGCCACCAGTGACAGATCCGTCCCCCTCTTAGAGTCCGGCCGCAGTCACTTCACAGTTATTTACTACTGTCAGGATGATACCTTCACTCGCGATTCCATCAGTTTCTCGGACAGAGGTTGCTACAGGACCCCCCATTGCTTCAGAGCCAGTGACAGGGCCTCAGCCACCACCACATTCCTCACCCCGAGGGGATGATGAGAGCCTGCCCTAGGGGCATACTTGTATTTTGACACACTATGTATATTATTGAGCCTGCAAGCTCCATTTTTGGGATATCCGTTGACTCTATCCTGTGACATTGTACCTTTTTGAGATGATTCTATATGATGATACAATTTTGATGCAGCCTACATGTGTTATGTGATGCTTTTGCTTTATGTATTATGACATGTATGATGTTTAATTTATGATGTATCATGTATGTGATTTGATACCTATGTTGTGATTTTTTTGAAGTCATGATGATGCAATGCTTATTTATATGATGATGTATTGATGTAAAAGATGCAACGCTGATGATTACGTTAATGCAATGCTTGTGTTTATGTATATGATTTAATGCCATGGATGATGTATGTATGGACCTAATGCAATGTATATGATCATGTATGCACTTATGTTTTTGGATGTCACAAGATATCATCGCGGGATGGACAAAAGAAGACGATGAAGCTTATAAGAGAGGATGACCAGATCGAAGAAGAGAAAACATGAGACCTATGAAAATGCATGTTAATTCCTAGACCAAATCCTTCAAAACTTTACTGTAGGACTTTTAATATTTATTGCTCTTAATCATCATTGGGCAAACTGTTGTAATGGCCAACAAACACCATGATATGACATAGATCAAGGTGTGCAAGGTCGTACCATTACCTAAGACAAATAGTCACAGACAAGGATGATCATGACTCATGCTAGGAGCATGGTTGCCTCAGTCTTTTTGCCATAATCAACCACAAGCAGAAAAAGAAAGAGACAAGGACAAATCATGAAACGTCATTGCTTCTCTAAATCCTGTTTCTAGGACATTCTTGAGAAACTAGTGACATGATTGCCAAAATACAAAAATAAAGTCCCTATCATGATATGTCGTTGCTTTTCTAAATCCCAGAATGAGGACCTCGCTGAGAAACTAGTAGTCATGTGTGTCAATTGACATGATACGTCGCTGCTTCTCTAAATCCTACTTAGTGGGATCTCGCTAAAAAACTAATATCATGATAAAAGATTAAAAGACAGTGTGTCAAGTGTTTGCCAAGTGCATCTGGATATCCATTGTTCTGATGTCAAGATGCCATATTTGATAATGTCGAGATGTCGAAATGTTTAAAGTTTCGATTGACCTTGGAAAATGTCGAGAATTGGTGAATTCAGGAAGGACACATCCTGAATAATGCCGATGACTAGAGGATTTGATCCCTAATGGTCGTAAGGGGTCCCTCAAAATAATGATGATGCCTAGGAAGGACACATCCTAAGGCATAAATGACAGAGTTGGTTCTTCAGAAGGACACATATGAAGAATACTGATGTCATGAAGAGTGATCCTTAGATGTCAAGGGGATCACTCAAAATGTCGAATGACGATGACGACGCCTAGGAAGGACACATCCTAAAGTGTAAATGACAGAGGCTATCTTTCAGAAGGACTCATCTGAAGACTAACCAAAATTTGACAGTTTGACTGGTGTATGATGATTTGACTTGCTTTGACCGAGTTTGACATGTGTTTGACCATATGCCGACATTGTCATGATGATATGAGTGACATATTGATGAGGTAGCCATGTTTGAACAAATGATTGTTTTACTTTGCTTCAGGAGTTTTCTCGTGCAGAAAAATAATTGAAGACTTTTGACGTGTGTGCCAATGTAGTGCCATGAACCCTAACGGACTGACCTAGTGCGGCCTCGGGGGCTCATCGATAGATGGCCTTGCCTACGTCATACACTCAGAGACCTCGTAGTTCGACACGACCAATGAATTTGTCTTGATGAACGAAGATTGCGTCATGATTTTATTTTGACAAACCTAAAAGGACTGACCTAATGTCTCGGGGACTCAAGTATGAGTCTTGCCTACGTAGCATATGCGCAGAGACAACGTAGTTCGGACAGATGACAAAGACTGATTTGACATGATTGACTTTGACCAGAAATGACAGTGTGTTCGTGTTCTTCGAGTGGTCTAATGATTTTGTTTGATGTTTTCTTCAGGACGTTTTATGATTTTTAGGTCTTTCTTCAGGACTTTTGTGATGTTTTTAGTCATTTTTCAGGACTTTTTGCCAATGTTTTTGTCTTTTTTCAGGACTTTTTGTGATGTTTTTGTCTTTTTTTCAAGACTTTTTGCCAATGTTTTTGTATTTTTTTAGGACTTTTTTCCAATGTTAAGATCATGTGTGACATCCACTGCAGTTTCATGATAAACATTTTGCCCCCAGTCAGGTCTAAGACTTAGCCATTCACAAGTGATATGGACGGGATGGTGCTGACTTGGTAGACGAACAGTCGTCAGGACTTGATGTCAATCATTTATCTACTATGACAGGTAAGGTAGGATGTGATGGCGATTTGTGGAATAATGGCAGAAATACCTTTTTATCCTAGGCCAAGTTAGATCAAGTGACAGTAGATGGCAGAGCAATGATTGATTACGCATGGCACCTGTTTGCCAGGTTTTCACCATGGTACTTGTCCAAAGTGCCTGTTTGCCAGGTTTTCACTATTGAACGAATCATTTTTATCTTTTCTATTTTCTTGACTTTTTGATTTTTTTGGTGTCACCAAGACGCCTGTTTGCCAGGTTTTCATCAAGGTAACGATTTTTACCATTTTTCAATTTTTTTTGTATTTTATGGTTTTCAGCTCCATCTTCTGATGCTATGCGTAGAATTTTCAGAGATGTAGACTGTTGATGGGCTTAGTCAACTGTTCCCCATCTGGAGTTGCCAATTGATATGCTCCGGAACCAAATGAAGATATGATAATATATGGACCCAGCCAGTTTGGTTCAAATTTTCCTGGCTTTTCTCTGTCTGCTTGGTTCTTAGGGTTCTGCATGAGAACCAGGTCGCCAATGTCAAAATTTCTGACCATAACCTTTTTATTGTAGCTGCGACAAAGGCATTTTTGATATGCTTGGAGGTGATTCAGTGAGTTTTGTCTTCTTTCGTCTAGCATTTCCAGCTCGTGCAAGCGTGATTGTCGGTATTCCTCTTCATTAGTTAGACCCTTCAAAGAGACTCGTAGCGAAGGAATTTCGACCTCAATGGGTAAGATGGCTTCAGCGCCAAAGACTAGGGCGAATGGGGTGGCCCTTGTAGGCGTACGAATGCTAGTTCGGTAAGCCCACAGCAGGGTTAAGTTGTATGTGCCAGTCACGGCCAGCGTCATTGACAGTCTTTTTGAGAATCTTGACAATGGTTTTATTCGATGCCTCAGCTTGGCCGTTTCCTTGGGGGTAATATGGGGATGAAAAGTGGTGTTGGATATGGAATCGCTCACATAACTCCCGTACGTCTTGGTTTTTGAACGGACGTCCGTTGTCAGTGATGATGGACTGTGGAAGGCTATACCGACAAATGATGTAGTTGAGGATGAACTTTGATATTTGTTTGCCAGTTATATATGTCAATGGGATGGCTTCGATCCACTTTTTGAAATACTCAGTGGCGGTGATAATGAATTTATGGCCGTTGGATGAGGTTGGATGAATCTTACCCACGAGGTCGAGTCCCCATTGAGCGAAGGGCCAAGGAGAAGTGATCGGCCGGAGTTCTTGTGCTGGAGCATGGACTAGGTCACTGTGTATTTGACATTTGCGACAAGTTCTGACATATTCAAGTGCATCTTTTTCCATGGTCGGCCAATAATACCCAAGCCTTGTTAGTTTCTTAGCCAGAGTAGGACCACTTGAATGAGATCCGCATATACCGTTGTGCACTTCTCGTAAAGTCGTACATGCTTCATCGATGTCTAGACATCTAAGGAGGGTATTGTCAAAACTATGGCGGTATAGGGTGTCACTGATAATGACATATCTTGCAGATTTCCTAATGAAGGACTTCCTTTGGTTATTGGACAGGTTCGGTGGAAGGGTTTGAGTCTTTAGATAGTCATAAATGTCCTGATACCAAGGAGAGTTGGGACCAACAAGTTCGCAAACCATTTCTGACTTTGGGATATCATATGCCGGTATCAACAACTGTTCTACGAGGAACTCAAATTGTGACACATTTTGAGGGATGTCCAAGAGAGAACTAATAGTAGCCATTGCGTCAGTTGCCTTATTCTGTGCCCTGGGGATTTGTTCAAAAGAAACTGATTGGAAGTGTGTTAGGAAACTATCTACCATCCTCTTGTAAGGAAGCAACTTCTCATCCTTTGTTTCATAGTCATCATTCACTTGGTTGATTACTAGCTGGGAATCCCCGAATACAAGCAGTGTCTGAATTTTCCATTTGATTGCCAACTTGAGACCTATAACTAGTGCTTCATATTCGGCGATGTTATTTGTGCAAGGGAAAGCAATCCTGAATGACTAAGGAATTGAATCTCCTTGAGGTGTGATAAACAAGATTCCAGCGCCTAAGCCGTGACCAGTATGAGACCCATCAAAATACAACTTCCATGGTGTTGCTGGTTCCGCATGAAAAATGGACTCGTCCGGAAAATCAGTTACCAATGGATGAGAGACTTGGATAGGTGCATCTGCCAGTTGATCTGCTATTACTTTCCTTTTTATTGCCTTGCGTTCAACATACTGTATGTCGTACTCACTTAGGATCATGACCCATTTTGCCAATCGGCCTATTAACGCTGCTCGACTTAATAGGTATTTCAATGGGTCAATCTTGGCAACTAGTTGTGTCTGATGATTGAGCATATAATGCCTTAGTTTTTGGGCTGCAAAAACAACTGCGAGGCATGTACGTTCAATGTATGTGTAATTCAACTCATAACCTATCAGTGTGCGGCTGATGTAGTAGATTGCTCTTTCTTTCCCTTCATGATCATTTTGGGCCAGTAATGCCCCCAGTGCTGAACTAGTGGTCGAGATGTATAGAATTAATGGCTTTCCTTGGATGGGCGACATGAGGACTGGTGTTGATAGCAGGTAATCTTTGATTTGCTGTAAGGCTTGTTGACATTTATCCGTCCATACAAAGGGGACACCTTTGCGCAACAGGTACTGAAATGGGTGGCACTTATCTGCTAATTGAGCTATGAAATGGCGAATAGATTGTACTCTGCCTTGCAGAGTTCTGAGTTCACTGATCCCTCGAGGCGGAGGCATGTCTATGATTTCTTTGACCTTTGTTGGATCAACCTCTATGCCTCTGCGGGAAACTATGTACCCCAATAGTTTACCTGACGTGACCCCAAAAACACACTTCTTAGGGTTGAGCCGAACTTTGTACTCTTCCAGTCTCTTGAAAATTTTGTCGAGTACTTTCAAATGATCTTTCCTTGTTGCTGATTTCGCCAATAGGTCATCTACATAATCTTCCATTATACTGTGCATCATGTCATGGAAGATCGTGGTCATAGCCTTTTGATACGTGGCACCTACGTTTTTAAGACCGAAGGGCATGACGTTCCAACAGTATGTACCCCATGGGCACGTAAATGTTGTTTTGTGCTGATCCTCAGGAGTGATGCGGATTTGATTATAGCCAGAGAAACCATCCATGAGGGATAGCATCTCATGTCCCGCAGTTAGGTCGACTATGATGTCAATGTTGGGCAAAGGAAAGTCATCCTTTGGACATGCTTTATTTAGGTCTCGAAAATCTGTACATACCTGAATCAGTCCATTTGGCTTTGTCACCGGCACTAGGTTGGAAATCCATTCAGCATAATCTATAGACCTTATGAATCCGGCATCCAGTAATTTCTTTAACTCGGCCTTGACCAGTAGAGCAACTTGAGGGTGCATTTTGCGCAACTTCTGCTTGACTGGTTTAGCGTTGGGTAATAGTGGTAGATGATGCAAAACTAGCTTGGGGTCCAATCCTGGCATGTCTGAGTAGGACCATGCGAAGTTTATTTTCCGTTTTGCAAAAAATTTATGAAATTATGGTTTCTCTTCATCAGTCAATGATGCGGCAAATAGGACCATCTTGGGGTCTTCTGCAGTTGAAATGTTATCCTCTATTGTGTCCTCAATAAGCATGGCCGATTTCTCCTATTGCACAGGGAGAAAGTCCAGTCTTCCATCTTTGGGCGCCTCAGAGAGGTTTTCACTCGCAGATTCGTCCTTTATTTTTACTATTTTATCGTCAAGAGGTGCCTTTCGGTTTTCACCTAGAGACGTTTCATTTTTTACTTTATTTTTACTTTTGCGACTAGAGGACTGGACAGTCTTGCCGAAGTATGCCACACAGTCTAAATCAATGGCAAATCCTAATTTGTGGTCCCCACTGGGTATGCCTTCTCGTAATCCCATGAATTCAGCAATGGCTTCATCATTTTGGAATGTGTCCAGAACTGGCGGTCCTTGTTGGTCCCAATCGACTAATTCAGGGTAGACTAAAGAAATGCCATCGTCAAGGCTAGTGAATTGGGGTGAGGATGCGGATAGCATGCAGATGGATTCGTTGATGTTGTAGATGAGGTTATCATCATCCAACTCTATATCAGGCTCTATCCAATATTCTCCTTCACTAGTGTCATATTCATTATCGTAATAAGGAGTGAAGGGTTTAGAGCCCTGGTTATCAATGTCGTCTGACGCTTCGGATAGATTAGACTGATGGGGTTCAGATGATGGTTGTTGTGTGTCATGAGGAGTGGTAGTAGGACTTTGGCTGTTTGGTGCTTGTCCAATTTTGAATGTTTTCCAAAATCGTTGTTCAGAGGTCAGTTCCCATGGTTCGACAAACAAATCATCAAGACAGCAGTCACTTAGGGATCGTTCTGAGCCAAATTCCCACTCATGGGAGTCAGTTTCGGTTAGGGTTTCCCTAGTAATTTCGACACTGTCAGAAGCATGTACTCGCTCATTTGAAAGTCCAGAGGTACGTCGATCGCCATTGGCAGGTGATCCAAACCCTGATCCAAGATACTTCAGAATTTGAAAAGCTTCTATGGGTTCCCTTCGGCCAGTTTTATTTTTTCCAAGGCCACTAGTACCATCGTAGCCTTTAGCCTTCATGATGTTGTAACCTTTGCCATATTTTTGAACTGGTAATGGAGGTAATGCGACTGTATCCTTATAGATCCATCCGGTGATGTCAGCAAGGTCTTCATCACTGATGTCTCCCCACTTGATAAAAACTGTATTCGGTGGAACTTTGAAGGTTTCTTGAGGTTCCATTCTAAAACATGGACGCCCATATATCTTTGGAGGAGTGGGTATTGTAGTTATGTTGTATGCTGTATTTAATTTGAACTCTCCGCAGCCCAGGTCGTGGATTTTGACAGTTGCCTCAGCTGTAGGGCTGGTGGAAGGTGGTGGTATGGCGGAAGACATGGATGGAGTGGGTGTGGAAGGATCGATGTATTTGGATGACGAGGAGCCAGGTGCTTCTTGGTTGATAGGTACTCGGTTTTCGGAGATACCCCTTAAATTGGTACAATATTGGAAAGGATCGGGGTCTTCGTATATGGTTACTTCTGTACCGTCAAAAGGAAACTTGAGGCATTGGTGGTATGTTGACGAAACGACTTTTAAGGCGTGGATCCATGGACGGCCAAGTAAGATGTTATATGGTAGTTCCAAATCCAGGACCTGGCAGGTGGTGTCTACAATGACCAGTCCCACTCTGATAGGGAGAGAGATAACACCTCGTGAAGAGCGTTCCTCATCGTCGTATGCTTTGATCACTATACTTTTCGTTGGGTCTACGCATGCGTCAGAGAACCCAAGAGCCTTAACCAGTTTGAGGGAGCATATATTCAACCCTGCTCCGCCATCTATTAAAACCCGTCTAACCTTGTGCTTGTGAACAAAAACTTCTATGTGTAGTGCGTCATTGTGGTTGGTTTTATGTGATGAGTAATCTTGGTCCGAGAAGGTGACGTGGTGCGGCGTGGTGAGATACCCCACCATAGTTTCAAACTGATTGACATCAATGTCCTTGGGGACCGACGACTCTAGGAGAGTTTTATCTAGGATTTCTTTGTGTGCAGGAGAGATACGAAGTAGCTCAAGGATAGATATTTGCGCAGGAGTCTTTCCTAGTTGGTCAATGAGGTTGAACTGACTTTTGGGTTTCCACTATTGTGGGGTTGAGACAGGTTTTGGCTGTTTAGCAAATGAAGTTGGTTGTGATTGCCTAGCAGATGGGCCTGCTATAGTGATTTTGGCTTGTCTAGGGGGAGGTGGACCAACTATAGTGACCTTGCCACTTTGTGTAGTAGCATTACACTCGGGTGCTCTCTTGACCATGATGGTATTGATGTATTCATCATCTGTTCTGACATTATTTATAATAGGTCCACCAGAATAGTCGTACTTGGCTCGGGTGAAGTTAGCTTGATTCTGTGAACCTGACGTGGACGCATTATGAGAACCATGATCCTGCAATGGATTCGTGTGGATAGTATGATCGGCATTGGAGGTGAATTGTGATCCACCTACTTCGATTGTGTGATTTTCAATAAGGTCTTGTATTATGTTTTTCAGTTGACGACAGTTGGAGGTTGTGTGCCCTTATATTCGATGGTATTCGCAAAATGCATTGTCATTCCACCATGTTGGTTTGAATTGTCCCGGGTCATAAGGTTTTATTTCCAGAAGTGTGATGACCCCATGCTGGATGCATTTCTTAAGGACTTCTTCAATGGGTTCACCCAAATGAGTGTATGTGCGACCTTTAGGAAATTGCCTCATTTGACGATATTGTCCTTGACTATTTTGGCCACTTTGATTGTTTGAAGAGGTATTGTGAGGAGGTGTCAATGTTGTTGTTGGTCTATTTTGTTGTTGAACCCCTTTCAGGGCCAATACAGGACTTGCAATCTTGGCGTCCACAACACCGTCATTTGTAACATGCTTATTCTTGACCCAATATTTCTATTTTGTCAGCGGGTGGGTTGGTGTTTGTGTTTTTTGAACCATATCTCAGTTCTCCCTTTGTGATAAGGGCTTTCTCAATTTGGACCCCCTTTTCAACTAATTCTGTGAAGTTTGTGCAACAATGTATTTGTAATGCGAATTTTAGGGGTCCTAGAAGCGTTTGGACGAACATGTCGAATTTTTCCCTTTCAGGAATGTCAATGTGACATCGACTAGCAAGGCTTCTCCATTTTTGAAAGAATGGAATAAATGTCTCACCAGAGTCTTCTTGCGTGAGATTGCACAAGCTAGTGATAGAGGTATCCATGTCAATGTTGTATGCGTAATTTCTTATGAATTTTCGTTTGAGCTCATCCCATGTTTGGATATCTTTTTGCATTGAAAGCCATTCAAGGGCTTGACCCGCCAAACTTTTGGAAAAGAGTCTCATCAAGTATGTTGGTTCGTAGGTGATATCCATACAGTTAGTTGCAAATTTGCGAAGATGTTCAATGGGATTTGTCTTGCCTCTATATTTTGTGAAGTTGGGTGACACGTATCCTGGTGGAAATGCAGGCATGTATAAGTTCGTGTCGAATGGGTATACATCTAGGTCATATGATATTTCTGATTTCCTGCCTGAAATGTATATGTTTTGCATAGTTTTCTCCATGTCCCTCATTCTTGCTTTGAGTTCATCTATGGTAGGATCGTTTACATTTCCATGTGTTGGGTTGCCTGGTACACCATGTGTTCCTGTCTAGTGTGCGTGGATGTTGGTATATTGTGGTGGTATGGATTGTTGTGGTATGTATGACGTGTGTTGTTGGTATAGGAAGTTATGATTTGGTGCCTGTTGATGGGTATGAATGTTGGATGAGTATGTTGGGATATGTCCCCTAGCCATGTGTGTCGTTATTTGGGGGATGTTGTGACCATGAATGTTATGGTGTATCAATGATGTCATGGGTTGTGTTATTTGGCCACCTTGTGTAAATTGTTGGTTTTGTACAAGGTGGACGTTTGTATTTGTGCCTTGGGAGGCAATGAAATTTGACTGTGTTGTCGTGTTAATGTTTTGATGTTGTCCTTTAATAAAGATACGTCTTGTGGCTCCTCCCAAAGGATTTTGTGAATTACTACTGAACGGATTTGTCGAAGTTGTGTTCATGGTGGTAGATGTAGTTGTCAAAGGGGGATTGTGGTGACTTGATGATGCCCCCGTGGTATTTACTATCGCGGTAAAAAGAGGATTGGAATAATTTTCCCACGTTGTTGAGGAGCCAAGAGTGGTTCCATCCGATTGGGGTAGTGTTGTGGATGTTGTGGATGATTGTGATCCCCCAATAGATGTAGCATTTATTGTGTTGGAGATGTTTGGGATGTTGGGCGTGTTATGTACTGTCGTTGTCGTCCCAAAGGAAGTATTGTTCGTTGTATTTAGAAGTTGACCACTATGTGACATGTTATGTGCGTTATTGGTATTAGGGTCATGAAGTGTCAAATTTAGCGTGTTGGCATCAAATCCTGGTGGTAACTTAGCTCCTTCACTCAAGAGCATGGCTACGAATCTGTCTCTATCCTGACGAGCTATTGTTTCAGCAAGCTGATAGACCTCTGGGTCTTGTGTCAATGCCTCTATGTTTTCCTGAAGTAGTTGACCGTTTTCATCTTTTTGCAAGTAGAGGTCGAATGTACTGTTTGATGAGGATTGTGTTGTCACTGGAGGTTGATTGTCTAGATTGGAAAATGGATCATACAAGGTCCAGTTTGAGTCATGTGGAGGATTGTTGACGGTAAATGGGGGGTCTTGCCTAAAGTTTTCCATTTGTCTCTTTTGTTTTTGAAGTCTGGTTTCAACCATAAATGAGATTGCTCAAATGAGAATGACCACTAAATGCAAGTATGACAGTATGGGAAGTCTAGGGTTCAAAATGACGACTAAAATGACTAATATTTTTGGATTTTTGTGAATAAGGTATGCAATGTGTATGCAATTTAAGATAAGGTTATCTAAGCACTTCTAAGCTTGAACTTTGTTTTTGATTTTGACTGCTAAAGGACTTCGTTGGAAATGACAAGTTGACAAGATCTAAATGAATAGTGAGTCTTCCTAACTAGACTTTTGAGTTGGAAGAAATCTCACAAAAGAGGACAATAACTAAAAGGGAGTTTGATAACTTGGTCCAAGAGAGTCTCATTTCGAAAACAATGACTTTGCAAAGTGTACTAAGATTTTCCTAATCCTAAGTATGCAAAAATGTGAATCTAGGGATAGTCTAATGCCAAATGTATGCAACAAAAAAGGAATGAGGTATGAAACCTATGGTGACTAATGCAAACTAATGGTCAAGACTTTGAGCAATATCAAGTTTGGTTTCTGACAGAATCTTTTTGATGATAGTGTTTAACAAATGGTTGACAATTTGAAGACCTCTGGTTTTGACTGTGAAGTTTAGAATTCTGACAGAAAAATGCGTCACAGTTTGTCAAATGCGTCACAGTTTAGCAAATGTGGTACATTTTTTCACTTGCAACTTTATGACTGTCAAATGCTACTCGATTTAGCACATGTGGCTTTTAAATTGATAGATGCCTCGCGATGCCTACATATGCAGCGTTCTGAGTCTCAAATGCGGTTTATCAGAGCAGTTGTGTTGCATAATATCAGTTGCGGTTTGACAGATATAACAGTTTTGTTTCAAGGTGATTTTCTTGTCATTTTGATGGAAAGTTTGATCTGTTTGGTGACTGTTTTGTTTTGAACTGTGGTAAAAACCAGAAAACACTTGACAAACACAGCGTTTTATAAAGTAACCAAACACACATCAAATAAGCACGATCCTAGGTTAGGCCATGACAATATTCGCTAGATTCCACGTGGGTTTCCCCAACCGCATATCTGTAGTGTGTGAATTCAGAAGCTTGGCTGCACGGGCTCCCCCTTACAGTGCACTCTCTTCTCAGGCCAACCAAGCTTCCAACCCCCATGAAACTCCCATGGCGAGCTAATCAACTCTACTACAAACTGCGAAAGTGTGAATGCCTTCACACCGACCGGTGCTGCACTAGCAAATAGAAGGATTTTGGCTTTCTATACAAGAGTTTTTAGTTCGGGACCCCCGTTCGAGTGGCCATACATGGGGCAAGAGATTAATCACCATTAAGGTGGCACTCCAGCTTGAAGAGGATAAGCTCAACAGGGTTTAAGGGAGTACAACTCCGTTCGTATGACACATCCGCACAAGCAACCTTAGGTTTTCCCTTAAAGTTTACATTTATATACCAGTCGGGGGTAGCTTGGCTTTAGCTCCGTTGCCAGTTTGAGTCGCGTTGGGGTGATGAGATCCCCAGGCAGGCCCAATTTCTAGAGTTGGTAACCGTTTCTTTTACACCCAAGATCACCCGAAAGCGCGAGGGGAGAGGATACTCCGATGTACCAAGTCAAGGTAAATAACAAATAAGAATGGGTCTGGTTTTCTGATCACAAGGTTTTCACCAAGTGAGAGCATACTCACCTACCATTCCACAATCACAATCAAGCATAAAAGATAATGATTTCATTTTATATGCACCAAATTCAAATGTTTGCTACTCTAGAAATAAAAATAAGCACGATGTTTGTTATTCCTTCTTTGACATGCGAATCTGCAAACAATGAATATTAGTAGTCTCTTATGCAATGGTCTTCGACAAACGAATGAGGATTGCCACATGCTACAAGAGAGGATTAGTAACACAAAATCTAATCTATCCAACATGCAGGAATAAAACAGAATACAGAAAAAATAGAAAACCAGAAAACCAGTAACCAGAAAAACCCAAAAATCTGAAAATCAAAATGGCAAAACTGAAAGAAAATTTTACCAGACAGTTGCGGCTCGACAGGGCAGATGCGTCATTCGGGTCTTCAAGTGCGGCTCGGAATATCAAATGCGTCGCATAAAGCCTGAAACCAGAAAAACCCGAAAATCAGAAAATCAAAATGGCAAAACTGAAAGAAAATTTTACCAGACAGATGCAGCGCGTCAGAGCAAATGCATCGTTCGGGTCTTCAAATGCGGCTCAGAATATCAAATGTGTCTCTGTAGTTGTCAGTTGCGGCTTGTCAGAGCGATTGCGGCTCTTCTGTCGTCCGATGCGTCGCAACGCATCAAATGCGTCACAATGTTTTAAAAAAAACACTTGCGTCGATCCGTACCTATACCTGCAAAACAACAGAAAACAACAAAAAACCGTATGAAAACAGAAAAAAAAACGGAGTCAGGTTCACCAATGTAATCAAGGGAAAATCAGATTTGTTAAAGGGGTTAGCACAATAACATTAAAATCCATTGAAGTAACAAAGTACAAAGGAAAATGATGAAAACAAAAGGAATGATATTACCCTAAATCTGCATCTTCCATGCTTCACCTTTGTTACACCTTCTAGTTTGTAGCAAATCGAATGAGGCCCTCAGATTTCCAATGAGCACCTAGACTAATGTCAAAGCCCTATGCAAAGGTTGAAGGATTTGTATAAAAGAAATGACCTCACAATAGACTAAAATGACAATGACTGCAAATGACAATGATTGCAAAAATAATAATAACCTAAATTGACAGAATGAGCATGAGAGAGAGAGAGAGGTCCCCAAATAAGAACAAAATTGCCATTTTATAAAAACTGCAATTTTGAATGTGTGGCCAGGATTAGAAGATGACAAATACCCTATAATCAATGGTCAAGATTAAATGCTGTAGTATGAATTAGGGTTAGGTCAAAATTAGGGCAATGACAAGAAATGAAGGGTTGAGATTGAATTATGAGATAATTCAATCAAGGGCCGAAATTAAATGAGATGTCAGGAGATAAGATTTGATTTGGAGGATAAGATTGGCACGGACAAAGAGGTTGCTGGAGAAATTAAATAAATAAAATTATTTAATTTAGGTGACCAATGAATAATTAAATAATAAAGATATTATTTAATTATAGAGGAATGTGACAAAAATGATTATTTTGAATTAAATGATGATTTAATTCAAAATTCAAGAGAGAGGGCTAAATTAAATAAATAAAATTTATTTAATTTATGAGAGAAGAGGCTACTGAATAATTAAATAATTAAAATAATTATTTAATTATAGTGGAAATGGATAAAAATTAAATAAATAAGAATTTATTTAATTTTAAAAAGAAGGGGACTTAATTAGTAACGTAATTAAATAAATAAAATTTATTTAATTAATCAAGAGGAAAATAAATGACAAAGGGAAATTAAATAAATTAAGAAATGTATTTAATTAAAGGAAGACTTTAGACAATTAATGACGTATTTAATAAATAAAATTTATTTATTTAATAATCATGAGGAATAAATGACATGAATTAATTAAATAATTATGAATTATTTAATTAATAGTCGAATGTGGATCGAGGACATAATTAAATGACTTAATTATGCTAGGACGAAAGTGGTAAAAATGAAGCTTGCAGGCCTAGGTCATTTTTAGGTGTCTACACAACCATTTATCAACCATGAGAGGAAGGGTATGATGTCATGGTAGATGTCGTGGCAGTGACGGAAAACATATTTTATCCTAGGCCACGACAGACAAAGTAACAGTAGATGGTAGAGCAATGATTGATTACGCATGGCGCCTGTTTGCTAGGTTTTCACCATGGTACTTATCCAAAGTGCCTATTTGCCAGGTTTTCACTATTGGATGAATCATTTTTCTTTACTATTTTTATCATTTTTCTTTTTTTTTTGGTGCTGCCAAGACGCCTGTTTGCCACGTTTTCATCAAGGCAACGATTTTTTACCATTTTTTAATTTTATTTTTTTTGTATTTTACTATTTTCAACTCGATCTCCTGATGCTATTTGTAGAACTTTAGGAGATGTAAACTATTGATAGGCTCTGTCAATTGTTCACCATCTGGAGTAGCTAGTTGATACACTCCAGAACCAAAAGAAGATATGATGACGTAAGGACCTAACGAGTTTGGTTCAAACTTACCCAACTTTTCTCTGCCAGCCTGGTTCTTAGGGTTCTGCATGAGGACTAGGTTGCCAATGTCAAATTTCCTGACCATAACCTTCTTGTTGTAACTGCGACAAAGACGGTTCTGATATGCTTGTAGATGGTTCAGGGAATTTTTTCTTCTTTCCTCTAGCATCTCTAGTTCGTGTAGGCGCGACTGTCTATACTCCTCATCATCAGTTAAACCCTTCAGGGAGACTCGTAAGGAAGGAATTTCAACCTCAATGGGAAAGATGGCCTTAGCTCCAAAGACCAGGGCGAAAGGAGTGGCTCCTGTAGGCGTACGAATGTTGGTGCGGTAAGCCCACAAAGTAGGTTGAGTTATATATGCCAGTTACGGCCAGCATCATTGACATTCTTTTTGAGGATTTTAACAATGGTTTTATTTGATGCCTCAACTTGACCGTTTCCTTGCGGGTAATACGGAGATGAAAAATGGTGTTGGATGTGAAATCGCTCACATAACTCACAAACATCTTGGTTTTTAAATGGACGTCTGTTGTCAATGACGATGGATTGCGGAAGGCCATACCGAAAAATGATGTAGTTAAGAATGAACTTGGATATTTGTTTTCCAGTTATGTATGTCAGAGGGATGGCTTCGATCCACTTCGTAAAATACTCTATGGTGGTGATGATGAATTTGTGGCCATTGGATGAGGTAGGATGGATCTTACCCACGAGGTCGAGTCCCCATTGAGCGAAGGTCCAAGGAGAGGTGATCGGCCAAAGTTCTTGTGCTGGAGCATGGATCAAATCACTGTGAATCTGGCATTGGCAACAAATCCTGACATATTTTATTGCATCCTTTTCAATGGTTGGCCAATAGTACCCAATTCTTGTTATTTTCTTGGCTAGAGTAGGACCACTTGAATGAGACCGCATATACCGTCATGTACTTCGTGTAAGGTTGTACATGCTTCATTGGTGTCGAGACATCTAAGGAGGGTGTCGTCAAAGCTATGGTGGTAAAGGGTGTCACTGACGATGGCATATCTTTCGGATTTTTGGATGAACTTCCTCTGTTTATTGGATAGGTTGGGTGGAATGGTTTGAGACTTAAGGTAGTCATAAATATCTTGGTACCAGAGAGAGTCGGGACCAACAAGTTCGCAGACCATTTCTGACTCTAGAATGTCATAGGCAGGGACCAACAATTGTTCTATTAGGAATTCCAGTTGAGGCATGTTGCTTGGAATGTCGAGGAGAGAGCCTATTGTAGCCATGGCATCTACCGCTTTGTTCTGTGCTCTCAGAACTTGTTCAAAAGTCACCATATGAAAGTACGTTTGAAAACTGTCAACCATTCGTTTGTAGGGCATCAATTTCTCATCTTTTGTTTCGTAGTCATCATTAACTTGATTGATGACTAACTGAGAATCCCCATAGACATGTAATGCTCTGATTTTCCACTTTATTTCCATTCTAAGTCCTGTAACTAGTGCCTTGTATTCCGCCACATTGTTTGTGCATGGGAAAGCTATGCATAAAGACTTTGGAATGGAGTCTCCTTTAGGGCTGATGAACAAGATTCCTGTCCCTGAGCCATGATTAGTGTGTGAGCCGTCAAAGTAGAGTCTCCAAGGTGACTTAGGTTCCATATGGAATATCAACTCATTTGGAAAATTTTCCACTAACAGGAGATCAGTTTGTAAAGGTGCATCCGCCAGCTGGTCTGCTATGACTTGTCCTTTTATTGCCTTTCTTTCTACATATTGAATATCATATTCGCTCAAAATCATGACCCATTTTTCCAAACGTCCTATTAATGCTGCCCAAATTAATAGATATTTGAGGGGGTCGATATTTGCTACCAGTTTTGTCTAATGGCTTAACATATAATGTCTTAGTTTCTATGTTGTAAAGACCACAGCTAGACAAGCCCGTTCAATTGTTGTGTAGTTCAATGCATACCCGACCAATGTCCGACTGATATAATATATAGCTCTTTCTTTTTCTTCTTGGTTGTTCTACACTAGTAATGCCCCCAGTGCTAAATTAGTGGCCGAGATGTATAGGATCAAAGGCTTTCCGTGAATGGGTGGCATGAGGACTAGCGGTGACAGTAAGTAGTCTTTTATGTGCTGAAAGGCTTCTTGGCATTTATCTATCCACACAAAGGGGATACCTTTGCGCAGAAGATATTGGAATGGTTGGAATTTATCGGCCAGTTGGGCTATGAAGCGCCGAATATATTACACCCTGCCTTGTAGGGTTCTGAGTTCACTGATTCCTCTGGGTGGAGGCATGTCTATGATGGCTTTTACTTTTGCTGGATTGACCTCGATGCCTCTTCGAGAAACTATGTATCCCAAGAGTTTACTCGATGTTACACCGAAGACACATTTCTTAGGATTTAGTCAGACTTTGTATTCTTCTAATCTTTTGAAAATTGTGTCTAACACCTTCAGATAATCTTCCATTATTTTATGCATCATGTCATGAAATATTGTGGTCATAGCCCTCTGATATGTGGCGCCTCCATTTTTAAGACCAAATGGCATGACATTCCAATAGTATGTACCCCATGGGCAAGTGAATGCTGTTTTATGCTGGTCTTCAGAGGCAATACAAATCTGATTATAGCCAGAGAAACCGTTCATGAGGGATAGCATCTCATATCCTGTTGTGAGGTCAACTATGATATCAATATTCGGCAAAGGAAAGTCATCTTTTGGGCATGCCTTGTTTAAGTCTCTAAAATCTGTGCACACTCAGATCATTCCATTTGGCTTCATTACTGGCACAAGGTTAGATATCCATTCAGCATAATCAATAGACCATATGAACCCAACATCTAGAAGTTTCTTCAACTTAGCCTTGACCAATAGAGCGACCTGAGGATACATTTTGCGTAACTTTTGTTTAACTGGTTTGGCATTAGGCAATAGTGGCAGATGGTGTAGAACTAGTTCTGGGTCTAATCCTAGCATGTCAGCATAGGACCATGCGAAGATGACTTTACCTTCCTTAAAGAATTTGTGAAATTTTGGTCTCTCTTCTTTAGTCAAGGAATCAGCAAAGAGGACCATTTTGGGATCTTCAACTGTTGATATGTTTTCTTCTATGGTGTCCTCTATGAGCATAGCTGATTCTCCTATGTTACGGGGAAAAATTCTAGTCCTCCATCCTTGGGCACCTCAAAGAGGTTTTCACCCACAGATACGTCCTTTGTTTTTACTTTTTTGTCGTCAAAAGGTGCCTTTCGGTTTTCACCTAAAGACGTTTCATTTTTTACTTTATTTTTATTTTTATTTTTGCGACTGGAGGAAGGAGCAGTCTCATCGAAGTAGGCTGTACAATCTAGATCAATGGCGAATCCTGCCTTGTGATCACCACTGGGTATGCCATCGCGTAATCCCATAAACTCTGCAATTGTCGAGCATCATTCTGAAAGGTGTCCAGGACTGGCGGGCCTTGTTGGTCCCAATTGACTAGTTCAGGATAAACTAGGGAAATGCCATCGTCAGCGTTGGTGAATTGAGGGGAGGATGCAAAAAGCATGCAGATGGATTCAGTGATATTGTAGATGAGATTATCATCATCCAACTCCACATCAGACTCTATCTAATATTCCCCTTCACTAGTCTCATATTCCTTGTCAAAATAAGGGGTGAAGGACTTGGAGTCATGGTTGTCAGTGTCGTCTGGTACTTCAGATGGATTGGACTGAAGGGATTCAGATGGTGGGGTTTCTATTTCATGGGCAAGGGAAATGAAACTATGACTATTTGGTGCTTGATCAATTTTAAATGTTTGCCAAAATTTTTGTTCAGAGGTGAGCTCCCCCATTTCGACAAACAAATCATTGAGGCAATAGTCACTTAAGGATCTTTGAGAGCCAAATTCCCACTCTTTGGAGTCAGTTTTGGTGAAGGTTTCCTTAGTGGTCTCGACACTTTCCGAAGCATGCAATCGATCACTTGAAAGCCCAGTGGTACGTCGGTCGTCATTGTTGGGCAATCCATACCCTAATCCAAGATACTTTGGTATTTTGAAAGATTCTATGGGCTCTCTTCATCTATTTTTATTTCTGCCTAGGCCACTAGTGCCATTGTAGCCCTTAGCCTTCATTATGTCATATCCCTTGCCATATTTCTTAACTGGTAATGGGGGTAGGTATGCCATTTCCTTATAGAGCCATCCTGTAATATCGACCAGGTCCTCGTTACTCATGTCTCCCCATTTGATGAAAACTGTTTTTGGTGGGACTTTGAAAATTTCTTTGAGTTCCATTCTAAAACATGGCCGACCATAGACCTTCGGAGACTTGGGTATCATTGTGATGCTATATGTTGTATGCAGTTTGAATTCTCCACAGCCGAGATCCTGGATCTTGACAGTGGTCTCAGTCTTAGGGTTTGTGGAAGATGGTGGTGTGGTAGAAGATGTGGACAGAGTGGACGTGGAGGATGATGTGAGTGTGGATGGGTCAATGTATTTAGAAGAAGAGGGGCCAGATGCTTCTCGGTTAATAGGTACGCGGTTTCAGAAATACCCCTTAGGTTGGTACAATATTGAAAAGGGTCGGGGTCACCATATATAGTGTTTTTTGTGCCATCAAATGGGAATTTTAAGCATTGGTGATATGTGGATGGAATGACTTTTAAGGCATGAATCCATGGGTGGCTGGGCAAGATGTTGTAAGGTAATTCTAGATCCAGGACCTGGCAGGTTGTATCCACAATGACTGGTCCTACTCTGATAGGAAGAGAAATAACACCTTGTGAAGAGTGTTCTTCGTCATCATATGCTTTTATCACTATACTCTTTGTAGGGTCTACACATGCATCAGAAAATCCTAGAGCCTTAACTAGTTTCAAGGAGCATATGTTCAATCCTACTCCGCCATCTACTAAAACTCTTCTAACCTTATGCTTATGGACAAAAGTTTCAATATGTAATGCATCATTATGGTTAGTCTTGGGTGAAGAGTAGTCTTGATCGAAAAAAGTGACGTGGTGAGGCGTAGTGATGTATCCCACCATGGTCTCAAATTGGTTGACATCAATATCTTTAGGGACTGACAACTCTTGCAGGGTTTTATCCAAGATAGCCTTATGCGTGGGAGAGATGCGAAACAACTTGAGTATAGAGATTTTTGTGGGAGTTTTTCCAAGCTGGTCGATAAGGTTAAACTGACTCTTGGGTTGCGACTGCTTTGTGGTTGTGATAGGTTGTGACTGTTTAGGAGATGGGCCAAGTATGGTGATTTTGGGTTGCCTAGCGGGAGGCAGACTAGCTATGGTGACCTTGCCACTTTGAGTAGTAGCATTGCATTGGGGTGATCTCTTAACCATGATGGTGTTGATGTATTCATCATCAGTTCAGACATTATGTATAGTGGTTCCGCCAGAATAGTCATACTTGGCTCGGGCATAATTGGCTTGATTATTTTTTATTTGTGGACTTGATGTGGAAGCATTATTAGAACCATGGTCTTGCAGTGGGTTCTTATGGATGGTATGATTTGAATTAGAGGCAAATTGTGGTCCACTTACCTCAATGATATGACTCTTGATAAGGTCTTGTACCAGGTTTTTCAGTTGTCGACAGGTAGAAGTTTTATGTCCTTTTGCTTGATGATAATCGCAAAATGCATTATCGTCCCACCATGCTAGTTTGAATTGTCCTGGGTCATATGGTTTCAGTTCTTGAAGTGTGATGAGACCATTCTGGAGGCATTTCTTGAGGACTTCTTCAATGGGCTCACCTAAGGGAGTGTATGTGTGACTCCTGGGGAATTGTCTCATCTGACGATATTGTCCTTGATTATTTTGGCCGCTTTGGTTGTTTGAAGGGACATTGGTAGGGGGTGTCAATATTGTTGTTGGTTTGTTTTGTGGTTGAACCCCTTTTAGAGCCAATACAAGACCCATAGTGTTTGCAGCCTTGGCGTCAACAACACCGTCATTTGTAACATGTTTATTTTTGACCCAGTACTTGTTTTTGTCAGTGGGAGGATTTGCATTTGTGTTTTTAGGACCATATCTTAGCTCTCCCTTTGTGATAAGGGCTTTCTCAATCTGGACACCTTTTTCTACTAGGTTCGTGAAGGTTGTACAACAATGCACTTGCAATGCATATTTTAAGGGTCCTAAAAGTGTTTGAACGAACATGTCCACCTTTTCCTTTTCGGGTATGTCGATGTGACACCGAATAGCTAGACTTCTCCATTTTTGAAAGAATGGGATGAATGTCTCACCAACATCCTCTTGCGTGAGATTACATAAGCTAGTAATAGAGGTGTCCATGTCAATGTTGTATGCGTAATTTTTTATGATTTTTTGTTTAAACTCATCCCATGTTTGGATATCCTTTTGGGTGGAGAACCATTCAAGGGTAGGACCTGCGATACTTTTAGAAAAGAGTCTCATCAAGTACGTTTGTTCATAGGCGACGTCCATACAGTTGGTTGCAAATTTGCGGACATGTTTGATGAGGTTTGTCTTTCTTCTATATTTGGTAAAATTAGGTGACACATATCCTGGAGGAAATGGTGGCATGTATAAGTTCATGTCGAAGGGATATACATTGAGGTCATATGACATTTCTGATTTCTTGCTAGATATTTGTGTGTTTTCTATGGTCTTCTCTAGACCCATCAGTTTTGCTTGTAAGGTGTCTATTACCAGGTCATTTGTGGTCCCATACATAGGATTGATTGGTACGCCATAGGTCCCCATTTGTTGCATGTGGATATTGGTGTATTGTGGAGGGATGGATTGTTGTGACATGTATGATGTGTTCAGATTTGTGTGTTGTTGGTATTGAAAGTTTTGATTGGGGGTATGTTGGTGAGTATGAATATGGGATGAGTATGTTGGGATGTGTCCCCCAGCCATTTGTGTCGATATTTGAGGAATATGGTGACCATGAACATTGTGATGTGCTAATGATGCCATGGGCTGTGTGTTTTGACTACCTTGTCCAAATTGTTGGGTTTGGACAAGGGGAATGGTCGTATTTTGTCCTTGGGATTTGATGGTATTGGACAGTGTTGACGTGTTAACATTTTGTTGTTTTCCTTGAATAAAGATACGTCGTTTACCTCCCCCCAAAGGATTTTGTGAGATACCAATGAGAGGATATGACGAAGGTGTACTCAATGTACTAGACGTAGTTGTCAACGAAGGTTTGTATGACCTGATGATGCCCCCGTGGCATTTACCGTAGTGGTAAAGAGAGGATTGGAATATCTTTCCCACATTGCCGAGGAGCCAAAGGTGGTTCCAGCCGATTGTGACGGTGTTGTGGATATTGTGGGCACTGTGACAGATTGTGATCCTCCAATGGATGTAGCATTTATTGAGTTGGAGGTGTTTGGAATGTTGGAGGTAGCATGTATGGTCGTTGTAGCATCAAAAAAGGTATTGCTCGTAGTGTTTGGAGGTTGACCACTATTTGACATGTTAAGCGCGTTGTTGACATTAGGGTCAGGAGATGTTGATCTCAACGTGTTAATGTCGAATCCATGGGGTAACTTAGCTCCTTGACTTAAGAGTATGGCCAAATATCTGTCTCTGTCATATAGGACCATTTGTTCCATGAATTGAGAGGCCTCTGGATCTTGTGCTGCTACCTCTAGGTTTTCCTCAAGTATTTGTCCATATTCATCCTTACGTAAGAATGGTTCAAAGGGACTGTTTGATGACGATGGTATGGTCGTGAGAGGTTGATTGTTCGTGTTGGAAAATGGATCATCAAAAGTCTAATTTGGGTCATACGTGGGATTGTTGACATTGGAAGTGGAGTTTTGTCCGAAGTTTTCCATTTGTCGTTTCTATTTTTGGAGTCTAGTTTCCACCATAAAATGAGATTGCTCAAATGAAAATGACAACTAAATGCAAGGATGACACTATGCAAAGTCCAGGTTCAAAATGACGACTAGGATGAATAATATTTTTGGATTTTTGGGAATAAATTATGCAAGGTATAAACTAGAATGCAATTTGGAGAAAAGGATACCTAAACACTTCTAAGCTCAATCTTTGTTTTCGATTTCAGTTACTAAAGGACTTATTGAAAATGACAAAATGACAAGGTCAAGATGACTAGTGAGTTTTCCCAACTAGACTATTGAATTGAAAAATCTCACAAAAGGGACAATGACTGAAAAAGGGAATGATGATTAAGTTCAAGATAACCTAGTTTCGAAAGCAATGACATTGCAAATTGTGCTGAGATTAACCTAATCCAAAGTATGCAAGGATTAAAACCTAGGGTCAAGCTAATGCCTAATGTATGCAACTAAAACAAAAATTGAAGGATGAAGCCTATGGTCAAGAATGCAAACTTATGGTTGAAAATTTTGAGCAATTTCAAAGTTGGTTTCTGACATAATCCTCTTGGAAACAATGTTTGACAAAAGATTGACAGAATTTAGACTCAATTTGGACTTTGTATGAAGATTTTGCTTATGTCAGGAAAATGCGTCGTTTGAGACCTCAAATGCGTCACAGGATTG
Organism: Sequoia sempervirens; assembly: GCA_007258455.2. NCBI lineage: Eukaryota > Viridiplantae > Streptophyta > Pinopsida > Cupressales > Cupressaceae > Sequoia > Sequoia sempervirens. The sequence continues at coordinate 73,012,625 of VDFB02047230.1, read as the reverse complement.
CGAATGCGGTTTGGTTTACGCGAATGCAGCTCTGGGACTGACAAATACAACTGATTTTTGCAAATGCGGTTATGTGAAACTAATGCAGTTTAACAGGTCTAATGCATTGCAAAATTTGGAAAATGCGGTTTGACAGAGCGATTGCATTTCAGGAGTTACGACACAGTTTGCTAAAATTGAGGTTTTTGATGTATTGAGAGAAAATCTGATCTATCTAATGTTGAATGTTTTGTGTAGAAGTGAAAGTGTGGTGAATAATGTTGAAAAATCTAGTAAGCACTTAACAAGCACAATGTTTTGAGTGTAAGAAAGTGCATATAAGACAAGTACAATCCTAATAGGCCAATAGGCCAAGGGTTTGTATACTTGGTATAGCCCACCGATATACCCCAGATTGGTGCTAAACACCTTTCCTTCTCGAGAGCGGATAGCTTAGAAGTTTGGTGGCATTGGCTCCCCTCCACGGCTCATTAACATCATTCGAGCACACCAAATTCGGATTCTTGGGTAGTGACTTCCCAAGAACTACTCTCTACTCAAGGGGATCAGTAGTGAGTGTCTTCGAGCATGATACTGTACCCTGCACTATACCAAGTAGTAGCTGAAAAATAGCTGGCCTCTAAAACAAAAGGTGATTAGTATGGGAATTCTGTTCGTAGGGCATGATCCATGCAGCGAGAGTCCCCTTTTAGATCCATCTCATCGGAACCATACGTGTGATTCTTGAGCTTTCCCCAATAATCCACTTTTATATATCGGCTAGAAGTCCCTTGGGTTCAGGATGCTACCGGTCTGAGTCATCCTAGGGTGAGTACTTTTTTCCCACCAGAATAGGCCCAAGTTCTAGAGTTAGTAATTGTTTCTCTTACACCCAGGATCGCCCGAAAGTGCAAGGGGAGAAGATACTTCGATTACTAAGTCATAAGGGTGTACAATAGAAAAAATGGGTTTGGTTTTCTGATCACTAAGTTTTCACAAGGTGAGAGCATAATTGCCTACCATTTGCAAACACAATTTTATGTGCACCAAAATAAATGTGTACTAATCTAAAAAAGACAAGCACAAGGTTTAGTTTTCAGTCTTTGACACTCAAACCTGCAAACCACAAGTTAAGAGTTTTATCCACCAGTCTTGGACCCACAAAATGTGACCGCCACACATTGCAAACTAAGTTTAGTAACACAAAAAACTATGCTAGGCAGAATGCAGAAAAGAAAACCAAAATGCTTGGAAAAACCAAAAAGTAAACAAAAAAGAGTAGAAAAATAGAAAAACCCGAATGCCAAAAATAAAAAAAATAAAAAAAAAATGTTACCAAGCAAATGCGTCACAACAGAGCGAATGCGTTGCTCTGTGTTGCAAATGTGGCTCGATAGTTTGGATGTGGATTTACAGACTTCGATTGCTACACATCAGAGCGATTGCGGTGTTTTAGCCTACAAATGCATCACGACGCATCAGATGTGTCATGATAGAAGACAAATGTGGTGTTCCGTACCTGTACCTGCGAAAATGATAGAGAACAAAAAAAGACCATACAAAACAATAAAAGAAATACAGAGTCGGGTTCACCAATGTATCTAAGGGTTAATTTTTAGGTTAGTTTATCAAATGAATTAAAAGCATATAAGCATAAACCCAAAGAAGTTATGAAGCACAAAGAAACCTTAAAACAAAATGAAACGATTATACCAGCTGATTCACGAAGCTTCCATGGTTCACCTCCATAACACCTCCTAGCTTGCAGCATATGATTGATGCTCTCAGATTGAGTGTGTGAGCATTTCGACTATGACATTGTCCTATGCAAGTTTTGAAGGATTTAAATATAAAACTATGCCTATGCATATGACAATATGACTCTACAATGCCAACTAACTCTAAATATTTATGCGTCAGAATAACAAAATTTATGTGTAATCTCAAAATGTGAGCAAAATAGAATTTTATAGAAAATGCAATTTTGATTGAACGAATGAGATCGACTTTCGATAGAGACTTAAAATCAGAGGACAAGATTTAATCTGATAATCCCTAATCAAGGTTAGGGAAAAAAACCCTTAAACGAGTGGTCGAGATGTCATCTGAGAGAATCAAATCAACGGTGAAAAATAGATGAAATAATTAATTAGAAAAATAGAGATTTTCGAAAATCAAGAAGATAAAGACTACCTAATTTGTGAGATTCAAAAAATCAAGAAGATAAGAGTTGAACTGAAGATCAGATTTGAAAAATCAAGAATCCGCTCGATTACTTGATTTTTGGAAGAATATTACCATTCTGAATTAAATTAATTCAAAATATGGATTTTGTGAGATAATAAATAATCGATTTTCAGATTATTTACTAAAATGAACTGTCAGTCAAGAATGCAATATCATTTTAAATAATTTCATTTATTTAAAATGAAGGAAATGTTAATTTTGACAATTAAATAATTAAAGATAATTATTTAATTTAGAAGATATGATTAATAATTAAATAAATTAATAAATTCATTTAATTATGAGAATTAGTGACATATTAAATAAATAAATAAAATTCATTTATTTAATAATCAGGAAGAAATAAATGAAGAAAGGTAATTAAAATAAATTAAGAAATTTATTTAATTAGGGAAGACTTAGACAATTAATGGCGATTTAATAAATAAATAAAATTTATTTATTTAATAATCATGAAGAATAAAATGACATGAATTAATTAAATAATTATGAATTATTTAATCAATAGTCGAATGTGGACCAAGGACATAATTAAATGTCATAATTATGCTAGGACGAAAATGGTAAAAATAGAGCTTGCAGGCCTAGGTCATTTTTAAGTATCTACACTTGTTGTATGAAAAAATTCCTCAAAGAAATGGGGTCTCATAGTGACGTACATCACGGTGAGACCCCATTTCTTTGATGAATTTTTTCATAGAACAAGCACTACCTTGTCAATGCATCTACATTGATCCATTTACAAGGTAGTGTACATCACCATGAGAACCCATTTATTTGAGGCATTTTTTCATACAACGAGCACTACCTTGTTAATGCTAGCACATTGACACATTGACAAGGTAGTGAGCTTAGTGCTCATTGTATGAAAAAATGCCTCAAATAAATCATTGTGAGACCCCATTTCTTTGAGGCATTTTTTCATACAATGAGCACTACCCTGTCAATGCTACCATATTGATGCATTGACAAAGTAGTGCTCATTGTATGAAACAATGTGTCAAAGAAATGGGCTCTCACGGTGATTATTTTCAATACAAGAAGCACTACCTTGTCAATGCTACCGCATTGGTAGCATTGACAAGGTAGTGCTCATTGTATGAAAAAATGCCTCAAAGAAATGGGGTCTCACAGTGATGTACATCACTGTGAGACCCCATTTCTTTGAGGCATTTTTTCATACAATGAGCACTACCTGGGTCTCACAGTGATGTACATCACTGTGAGACCCCATTTCTTTGAGGCATTTTTTCATACAATGAGCACTACCCCATTTCTTTGAGGCATATTTTCATACAATGAGCACTACCTATATCACTATGAGACCCCATTTCTTTGAGACATTTTTTCATACAATGAGCACTACCTTGTCAATGCGTCTGTATTGAAGCATTGACAAGGTAGTGCTCAGTTTATGAAAAAATGCCTCAAAGAAATCATTGTGAGACCCCATTTCTTTGAGGCATTTTTTCATACAATGAGCATTACCTTGTCAATGCTATCAATATGATAGCATTGACAAGGTAATGCTCATTGTATGAAAAAATGCCTCAAAGAAATGGGGTCTCACGGTGATGTGTTTTTCATACAATGAACACTACCTTGTCAAAGCTACCACATTGACACATTGACAAGGTAGTTCTCGTTGTATGAAAAAATGCCTCAAATAAATGGGGTCTCATGGTGAGTACCTCATGATGATGTACATCACTATGAGACCCCATTCCTTTGAGGAATTTTTTCATACAACAAGGACTACCTTTTCAGTGCTACCACATTGATGCATTGACAAGGTAGTGCTCATTGCATGAAAAAATGCCTCAAAGAAATGGGGTCTCCACCGTGAGACCCCATTTCTTTAAGGAATTTTTTCATACAATAATAACTACCTTGTCAATGCATCTACATTGACACATTGACAAGCTAGTGAGCTTAGTTCTCATTGTATAAAAAATGTCTCAAAAAAACATTTGGGGTCTCATGGTGATGTACATCACTATGACACACCATTTCTTTGAGGAATTTTTTCATACAACGAGCACTACCTTGTCAATGCTATTGCATTGATGCATTGACAAGGTAGTGCTCATTGTATGAAAAAATTCCTCAAAGAAATGGGGTCTTATGGTGATGTTTTTTCATACAACTAGCACTACCTTGTCAATGTGTCTACATTGATGCATTGACAAGGTAGTGCTCATTATATGAAAAAATGCCTCAAAGAAATGGGGTCTCATGGTGATAAATCAATGTGAGACCCCATTTCTTTGAGGAATTTTTTCATACAATGAGGGTTTAGGGTTTATGCTTATGGTTAAGGGATGATTTTTAGGGTATAGGTTATAAGGTTGAGGTTATAGGGATGAGGGTTGAGTGTGTAGGGTTTAGGGTATAGGGATTAGGATTTATGATATTCGATATAGGGTTTTGGAGATTGAGGGAGAGAGGGAGAGAGAGAGGTGATAGAGAATTAGAGAGTGAAGGAAGGTGGAGATATTGAGAGAGAGAGAGGAGGGAGGGAGGAAGAGAGAGGTAGATAGGGATAGGTTAGATAGAGGGAAGTAGAGAGGGAAGGTGGGTGGGAGGAATGAAGAGAGGGAAAGGGGGATATAGATAATATAGAGGGAGGAGGGACGAAGGTAGGGAGAGAGAATGGTTCTTGATAGAGAGTAGAGACAAAAGGAGAGAGTGAGAAATATAGGAGAGAGAGGAAGGTGGGGAGATTGAGAGAGAGAGAGAGAGAGGGAAGAGGGAAGGAGGGAGGGAGAGGTAGAGATGGAGAGAGGGATATAGAGAGAAGTATATAGGGAAGGAGAGATAGTGAGGGAGAAGTAGACAAAGAGAGAATGGTGAGATAGAGAGTAGAGAGGAAAGAAGAGAGCGAAAGAAATATGGAGAGAGAGAGAGGAGGATGGTTGGGAGATTGAGAGAGGGAGAGAGAGGGAAGGAGGGAAGGAGATTTAGAGATTGAGAGATAGAGATAGAGATAAGTATATATAGGGAAGGAGAGATATAGAAGGGGGAGGAGGGAGGGAGAAGTAGAGAGATAGGGAGAGATAGGGAGGGAGAGAGAGGTGATAGAGAGGTGATATATATAGAGAGAGAGAGGAGGGAGGCAAGTGAGATAGAGAATGAGAGATGGAGAGAGGGGGGGAGGAGGAAGGCGGAGATATTGAGAGAGAGGATGGAGGGAGAGAGAGTGAGGTAAAGAGGGATAGGTTAAATAGAAAGAAGTAGAGAGGGAAGGTGGGTGGGAGGAAGGAAGAGAGAGGTGATATATATATATATATATATATTTATAGAGAGAGAGAGAGAGAGAGAGAGAGAGAGAGAGAGAGAGAGAGAGAGAGAGAGAGAGAGAGAGAGAGAGAGAGAGGTGAGAGATTGAGAGAGAGGGAGAGAGAGGGAAGGAGGAGGGAGAGGAGAGATGGAGAGAGAGAATGATGAGATAGGAGTAGAGAGGAGGGGAAGAGGTTAGGATAAATATAGGGGAGGGAGGTGTGTGTGAGAAAGAAACACAAAGCGAGGATGAAGGTTAGGGGAGAGAGAGAGAGAGAGGAGAGAGAGAGAGAGAGAGAGAGAGAGAGAGAGAGAGAGAGAGAGAGAGAGAGAGAGGAGAGAGAGAGGAAGTATATGGGAAGGAGATAGAGAGGAGGTGGGGAGAGAGAGAGAGGTGAAATAGAGAGATAGAGAGAAGTAGAAAGGGAAGGAGGGAGGGACAGAGGGAGAGAAGTGTGATAGAGAGAATGAGAGAGAGGGGGGGAAGGAGGAAGGAGATATTGAGAGAGAGAGGAGGGAGGGTGAGATATGCATAGAGGGATAGGTTAGATAGAGAGAAGTAGAGAGGGAAGGTGGGTGGGATGAAGGAAGAGAGAGGGAAGGAGAAAGGTGGAGAGAGAGGGAAAGTGGGTGTGAGGAAGGAAGAGAGAGAGGGGGGAGATAAAGAGAAGGGGGGATAGAGAAAATTAGAGAGGTAAGGAGGGGAGGAATGGAGAGAGAGATAAGTATAGAGGGAAGGAGAGTGTGTGAGAGAGAGGTCTAGAGCATAATGGATAAACAATGAGTGAGATAAAGCAAGAGAAAGATGATACAACTTGTTGATTACTAAAATTTGACCTCCTGATTACTGATATTTAACATGCTGATTATTGAAATTTGGCTAAGTCTGAAAGATTGTAAGATCTTCAAAAAACTAGAATTTGAGTTATAACTCCTGGAGATCCGAAACCACTCTCAAACATCCTGAAACTATATACATGAAATATAACTTAAAGTATAAGAAAGTAAATGCCCATATGTAAATATACATTTATTTCATGTATATAGTTTCCTTGAAAGATAACAAGAAGAAAGAGACAAGAAAAAGAGAAGAATTTTTTTTCAATGTAGACCAAAATGTGAGTGCGTTATAACGTGCTTGTGTTTTGGAAATGTTTTTTTTAATTTCAAAAAATACACATTTTTTGAATTCAAAATATGTGTGTTTTTTGAATTCAAAATACACACATTTTTTGAAATTTAAACCATAACATGAGTGCATTATAATGCACTCACGTTATGGCTTGGGAGAGACCAAGCCTAGGCTTGGTCACTACCAACCCATAATGTGAGTGCGTTTTACTATAACACGCTCGCGTTTTCGCTATTTCAGGATGAAAAAGTAAATTGGCCACTTTTTGGACCCCCATCTTTTTGCACTTACCCTTATGTAAAATATATGTGAGAATGTCTTCTTTAAAACTCTCTAAAGATCTTAACTCTTCATTTATATAGTCAATTTGCAAGATATCAAATAAGGGTTAGTAAAATATTTTTTTGCTAAAAAATATCTATTTTAGAAAGGCATAAATAACTATATATATTGGTGGATGTTTTATTTATGATATATATATGTACCAAATATATATATATATAATCTAATTTGTATTTACCATCTATTTTAAATTTATTATATGTATATCATAATATATTTTTATATAATTATATATAAAAATAAAATATATTTTATATTATATATGTTTTTGATAATTAAAGTAGCAAAACAAGAATGTTGGCCCAAATACAGAGAGCCTGAAGGTTGAAAACAAACTCCATAGACCATAGAAAGTATATCAACAACACTTTAACAAAATATTAAAATGAGTAAAAAATAAAGAACAAAAGGAGACACCATCGACAAAAAAGAAGACCAACTTAACCAAACAGTTGACCCCAATCTTCAGTGAGGAACTTGAAATGTTCCTTGTAACTTTTATCCTTATCACCGGCCTTCTTCAGGTTGTTGTCCTGCAAAAAATAGAGGGTAGTTGTCGATCTGTTCATAACCTTGGAACTAAATTTGGATAGGTTGACCATCTTTTTCTTAAGTTCCAACAGCTTCCCTTTAAGCTTAACAAGCTCCTCTATCATAGTAACACACTATGGGCAATTGTGAGTCTCACTAGGAAGGTCCACATAGGCATTGTCTGAACTAATCATGTGCTTAGACTAGCTCTCACTAGTGTTATCTAAACCTTCAGAATTAGACCTGTTCTCCTCCTCATCGGTAGAGAAGCTCACATCCTACTTAAGAGCATCCTCACTCACCTCCTTTTCAATAGAATTTGGACAACCCGCCACACATTTGGATCTTCTAAGATGGGTGTTACTCACATACTTCACATCCTCAACCTTGTACTCTTCCACATTGAAAACAACAACATTGGCCTTCTCAACTGTTAATAGGGGAAAAAATAGGGAAAAGGAAGAAAATAGAGCATACCGGTAGAAGACTGAGATACCGGTAGAGACATTAGCTATTAGGAAGGAGTCACATCCCTTCAAGGGAACATATGTATATGTTCCACTATAATAGATAGAAGAATAAGAGAGGTATCTAATAGAAAGTAATGATTAGATAACGTACTACCAGAGCAGAGACTAGACCTGCCCTTTTGTATCTGAAATAATATAATATAGATATCATAAGGATTTATAAGGAAAACATGTGTGTTATGGATCTATGAATAATTTCTTTTGTTAGTATGGTAATGTATGTCATGTATAACTTATAGATTCCTATTGCTCATGCTTAATTCTTTACTGTATCCTTGGGGTATAAAATTTGACTACTTAGGGAATAACGAGGTACAAATCTTTGGACTGTACTACTCCATTTCTCTTGCCAACATTTCTTCTATTGTTAGGACCATAGAGAGAATAGTAAAGAAAGTAGAGGCATAAAAGTAGGAGAATTGGCAGAAAATTAATTTCTCGTCAGACCTTAAGAGCTGCCTTTGTGAGAGTGGGTAGGACATTTGGGGATGATGAATGGAAAGGGGGTAGGATCTTAGAGATCCTTGAAAAGATGTGAATATTCAAAGAATATTTTTAGAACCTTGATATAGGAGTGAAAGAAAGAAGTTCAAACCAAGGATGCATATGGGAATAGGGAAAACTAAAATGAAAAGAGAGATAGCTGAAATCATTAATTTTGAAATGGAATGAATACAAAGGAAAGAAAGATAAAGAAAACACAAGAAAGAGAAGAAATATATCACAAAATGGATATGAAAAGAAAAGATAAAGAACAAGAAGGGAAAATGGTAGAATAAATACCAAAGAAATGAGCAGAGTGTGTTAAGAAGGGTGTTTCTAAGTGCATCGATGTGGGTGCAGCTGAGGATAAGAAAGAAAAAAGGAACTAGAAGCCAAAGATACCATACAAGAGGTAAAAAGGGAAAAGTGTTTGAATCTAATATAGAGGATTTATTAACCAAATAGAAGATAATTTCAATCACTAATGAAAAGACATAATTACAAACAAAAAGGTACTAAGAACAAACATCCCCCCAGACCAGGAGTCACCCCTTGAGCTAAATATAAAATACATAGAAACAAGCGAAGAAAGAGAAGAAGGAAAAAATACTAAATTATGGACAACCTATACCGTAAACTGGAACATCTTAGAAGGTAACAACCAATCTATTGAGTAGAGAATTGTAGGAGAACAAAGTAACTACGAAAGAATAAGAAGCGATGTTGAATCCAGTTCCATATTCAACAATTCAAGAAGTGATACCACAAGCCTAGAAGAAAGTTCATTAGAAGAGGATATAGCCACAATGAAGAAAATTTCAGGGGTGATCCCACAATACTGGTTTACAATTTTTGTCCAAACTAGACATTGAACTGATTTTTTTAAACTAAATATTCACTTTCAGGCACCTATAGCGGCTAAATCGTGAGGAATTTGAAGATGATGCACACTAATGATTTGTGAAATTTTTTATGTAGATTCTAAATATATATTTTTAATTTTTTTTGGAATCAAATTGCACTTCTTTTTCCATCTCCTTCAAAAACTAGTTTTTAATAGTAAACACAATTTTTAAAGAGTGACGTTACTAGCTAACACAACTTTTTTTCTATGAAGGATAAAATTATAATTTTTTAAAATTTAGATTCGTAACTATGATATCTAGTGCATTGAGTTGGTTTCATAGCATTTCATTGAATATTTTTTTCTTAATTAAGTTTCAAAGTCAAACTAGTTATAATTTAGACATTATTTACTGGCTAGAACATAATTTTTTTGTATGTATCAAAATTCAATTTTATTTTGTTTGTTGGATCAAGGACATCAATATCTAGTGCATAGATATTTTCAATTTTTTTTTGATAATCTGCTATTTTTCCACATGTGAAGAATAGACAACTTGATTTTTGGTGAAAAACCTATATTCACAAGAAATAAAAAATAAATATAATAATCAAATTAAATTTATTTAAAATTATACTTTTTGGGAAGCTTATAATAAGGAATACATACTTGCAAAAATAAATTTTAAATGAATTCATTTGATCCCCCTAAAGGTAAATCAAAAGTGGTTTTTTATCAGCATTTTGATAAGTGTAAAGGAGACTCTATTATAGGTATAGTTTAAAAATAGTGGGGTTCTATCCAAGGGGGTTTGATCTAAGGTGGTTTGATCAAACCCTATTCAATTGGAATCCTTTAAATGGAAATTTTCAAGGCTTAAATCATTATATTTTCTAAAAAAGTGTGATTTTAGCAAAAATCAACATCTCCCATAAATTGTAAACCACTATTGTGGGATAACCCTCAATCTTTGAGAGGGACACTAGTAATGAGGTGGATCATATCTTTTTGTTGGAAACTATATGGAAGAGTCACAAAAAATAAAGAGACAATACAAAGCTATTTGATTTCATTAGCTCCTTAAGGGAAGAACCACTAAAATGGTACTGGAAATCATACCCCTAGAACAAAAATTCATGGGACGAAGTACATAAATCTTTCCTAGAAAAATTTGATAGCTTGGAACCCCCAATAGAGGGAGTAAGAAAGTTAAGAGAATTATCTCAAAGGGACAATGAATTTATTTTAGAGTTTGATAAAAGGTTCAAGGAAGTAGTCAAGAGACTAGATGAACCATTGAATGATAAGAAAAAAAGAGAATGGTTCCTCTTAGCCATAACTCTGAAACTTAGGATGGCTTTGGACAACAAAAATTTCAGCTCATACTTAGAATTAGTTGCATTGGAATGTCAGATAGATGGTCAATCCTGGAGGAAGACAAAAAAGAAAAAAGAAAATAAGAAAATGGAAATTTTATAGTTTGAAATGGATCAATTACGATTAAGGAAAGAGCTCATGAAGTAGGAAATTGATCTACAAAGACCCAACATATGGTGTTCCTATTGTGGTAGAGTGGGCCATATTTGAAATGAATGTCTGATGAAGATAGGAGAAAAGAAGGAAAATGCTCTGAGAGTGGACCTCCACACTTTTAGGAAACCAAACTCATTTTACTATGGGGTGTGTGGAGAATGGGACATCCATGAAACAATAGAATTCCCATTGCAGAAATTGCAGATAAAAGAAGAACCTAACTATGACTAGGAGATGGCATACATAAAGGGACTAGCGAAAGGACCATTGTATGTTAAAGACCATGGATATAGGGTATTTCCATTGCAAAACCAGAGAACCACCAATACCATCCAAGGTTTGGGAAATTATAGTGATAAGAACCCATACTGGGGAGGAAGAGGTCACATACGAGGAAGAGGATGATGAGTAGATGCTACCTTCTTTAACTATGATAAACTAAGACATTTCGCTATTGAATATTGGGGAGAAAAGAGGAACTAATGTGGATTTTATGGTGACAAAGACCATGATGCATTTAGCCGTGAGAAAGCATGCCAACATTATGCACAACCTCAAAAAGATAAGAAACGAGACTCAAGCACTACAAGAGGGTCTAGAATCCTCCAAAAAACATCCAAAGACGCAGAAGAAGGAATTAAATAATGCCAGAAAATAGGAAAATAAGAGGAGTATGTAACAAAAAATTTAGCACCTAAGAAGAGTACCACATAAAGGCTAGACCCAAGAAAAGGGGAAAGGTAGTAGTAGTGACTAGGAGAGGCACAAATATCGAAAGGGTTGATACAATGACCTCAAAAGAAGAAGAAATCTCTAGTGAAGAGGAAGAATTCCACCCCAAAAAGGAACAACATGGCCAAATAGTAAAACAAACCAAAAGAACTCTAGAGAAAGAGAAAAATAGAGAAAAAATGGAAAACAACAACTTTACAGAACCAGAAGTAAAGGTCCCAAAATAGTTTGCAAGGTTGGCAAGGGAATAAGGCCTTCTCACTAAACTAAAATATCTCAAAAAAATTTGGAATAAGAGAAACATAATATAGATCAGAACCTTGGGGAAACATTGGAAAATGAGATCAATCATGATCGAACTCTGGATCTACCAGAAAAGGATCACTAAAGTAAAGGTCGACCAATCAAACACCAATATAGTTCCTAAAAGAATATGGGAACACTTGGGTAAACCAATATTGGAACCAACTCCCTACAACATAAGCTTGGCAGATGGTACTGTAATAAAAATAGAGTACTTGGAGAAATGTGGACGTTAATGTAAAAGGAGTTAAGCAATCCGTGGATTTTGAGGTGGTCACTATGAAGGAGATCAATTCATTTGATGTATTACTAGGGCTCATATGGTTTGTAGATTCTAGGGGAATCATAGATGCTCAGAAGGAGGAAATATCATTCATAGATGATAAGAGGGTGGTACACATACCTCTAGGAAAAAACCTAGAGGACTCTATGTAGAAGAAGTTGTTAGTGTAATAAGTTGTTTCACTTAATTAATTTAATCATATTGGTTAATTAAAGTGCTTATACAGATGCAGATTGGGTTGGATGTGTAGATGACAAGAAAAATACAGGTGGTGGTGCATTCTTTCTTGGATGCAGGTTGGTGGCATGGTTGAGTAAAAAGAAAGATTCAATCTCCTTGTCTACTGCTGAAGCTGAGTATATTGTTGTTGTGTCTTGTTGTACGAAAGTTCTATGGATGAAATAGACATTGAAAGATATCACAATGGTGTATGATGATCCTATATCTATTTTCTATGATAACACAAGTGAAATTAATATTTCAAAGAATCTTGTGATGCACTCGAGGATGAAGCATATATCTATTAGATATCATTTCTTGAGAGAGTTCATGGAGAATGAAGTAAAGCTTGAGTATGATTCGACGAAGGATCAGTTTGTTGATATTTTCATGAAGGATCTTACTAAAGATAATTTTGAGTATCTTTGGGAGAAGTTAGGGGTTATTTCCCCTCATTTGTTGAACTAGATGCATATGGAGATGCATCAATCTAGTGGATCTATGGATCTATCTTTCTTCTAGACTAATGTTTTGGTGGCTACCTCTCAGGGGGAGTAGGTAGTGTTAGGTGTTGTCATTGTGAAGTATTTTATTTTTCATGTTAAAGGAGAATTCAATGTAAAATATATTTTTCCTTTGCCATTGATGTCAATGGAGGAGAGGAGGCATGTGAAAAAAAAGAAAAAAGGAGAAGATGCACGTGACAAAAAAAAAGGAAAAAAATAGAGAGGAAGAGAACTAGAAAGAAAAATGAATCCAAAGCTTGTATGTTGTCTTTGATAGTTTTTCACATCATGTGTTGTCATTAATGACAAAGGGGGAGATTGTTGCAAGAATGGAAAGATTGAAGGTGTTGTCATTGATGTCAATTGGTCAACTAGTTATATACTAGTTGTTGTTGGTTGTATATGTTGAGGTTATTGAGAAAATTGTAATGAAGATATGTTACAGGTATTAAGTGGTTGCTCCAAGTTTTGGTCCGGATTTGATCCTATGGATGTATGGTTCAAACATATTGTTCTTGGTTGTTAGAAGATGCTATATCCAGATTTTTGGTTGTTGATTCATTATATAGTGCAAGTTGTGTTCACCAGTTGTGAATTGTGGTTTTCTGTGTTTGTGGTTGAGGTTCAGGATAAATGTTGTTGGTTTGGATTTCTCTTTGATGAAGTCTTATAACTTGTGGTTCTAGATTTGAGTTGCCTTGATTGTATTGAAGATAATTTTGGCATTTGGAAAGTTTGTGCTTAATGGTTCTATGTGTTTTACATTGGTTTGGCTGACCTTGTGTGAAATACTACTTTCAAGGTTAATGAAGCATGTTGGATATTTTTGGGTCCCTTGAAGCATGTGTTTGGGTCACCCTCATTCTAATTCCACCTTAGGGTGTTTTGGCACTGACCTAATTTGAACTTGGATTTGGATGATTTCCTTTGGATATGTTTCAAAGTTGAAGATGGTATATATACATGATGAGTTAATGATGGAAGATGTACAAGAGTGAAGAAGAAGAGTGATAGGAGAACAAAGAAAGTGTAGTTAGATATGACATTGATTCTATTCAGTGAGTGTGGCAGATTAGTGTGAAGCTTAAATGTTGAGTTTCTGGATGTAGTGAGCAGAAGGTAGACTCTACCATTCATACATGTTTGTGAGTGATTGTGGTGGAACTCCTTGTTGCATTGGGATTGTAGTCTCTCTATAAAAAATCTTATTTTTCTTCTTTGTATCCCTATGGCAGTGAGCCCTCTAGGTTGTTAGCCCTATTGGACAGTGAGTCCTTGTTTTGGACAGTGAGTCCTCATTTTGGTAGTGAGCCTTATTTCAGGCAGTGAGCCTTTTGTAATTGGTTTTGATATTCTTTATAGTGTTATTTAATCTTCATTGTGGTTTTTCCCTCATTAGGTTTTCCATGTAAATATGGTGTTATTGTGTTTATGTGTTGGATTTAAGTTTCTGCATTGGCATTTGATGATTAATAATTTAAGCAGTGTTAAGAATTAGTTTCAGTGATTGAATTAGAAGTTTATTTCAGTGGCAACTGATTCAAACCCCCTCTCACTTGTCCCATTCAACAGTTTACATTTGTATCTAATATTGGAGGTACATTAAATGCTTACAAAATATTCCCTTTTATCTCCAATTTAAAATTTTGTTACACTCTTGATCTTGGCATCTGTACTTATTTGGGAATTCAAAATAAATCCTTATTACTAACCCCCAAAACACTTTGCACAACTGGCAGATAGTTTGGCACAAATTCTTATGTGGATTGACATCAAATCTTGGTTTGAATTTAATATTTAGTTTCAATCTCCTCCAGACTTTCTCATGGCATGTTGGGGATATACAACACCTTCTAAGACAACAAGCATTTACAAAAATCCATATGCAAGTCCCCTTTAGATTTATTTAATCTCCTTCAAAGAATAATTTTATGATAGCTCCATCAAAAGTTAAAGATTTTTCTCAAGATCCTAAAAATTAAAAATCATCATTATTAGCTCACATGTTGAAAATCCAATCCCTAAAACATCAAAATTAAGCTTGAATATTTTTTTTAGACATTTCAAATTTGCCATAGAATTTTGAGATTTTAGTGCTATTACAGAATTTCAGAGATTTGACCCTATCATAGAATTTAAGAGATTTTAGGCTATCATGAATTTAGGAGATTTTTGAATCTTGGGAAATTTTCCATTTCAAGAAATTTTTATTTTTTGGAAATTTTCCATTTCGAGAAATTTTTTATTTTGAGAAATTTTCATTTTTGGGAAATTTTCCATTTCAGAAATTTTTTCCTTGTTAGGAAATTCAAAAATTTAAAAGAGTTTTTTATTTTCCCAAAAATGGAATTTTGGGGATTTTTGAATTTTGTAGATTTTTGATAGTTTTGGATTTTCTCCATGAGAGGTGAATTTCCTCAAGATGAAGAAATTCTTGAGAACTTGAAATTCTTGAAAATCAAGAGAACTTGAACTTTAGACCCTCAAAATGATTTTCAATGACTTCCCACTTGGCCTTTCTTAGTTGCAAATATTTTAATCTTCCCTATTTGATACGATCTTAATAAATAACAGGAAGATGACTCCAAAAAGAAAATTTTTGAGGACCTTTCTCCTAAAGAGTAAAGGTAGGGAAATGCATTGCAAATAGAGAAAAAGAGGGGTCCCCATTTGGATAGGGCATGTGTGCAAAGCACAACAAATGGTGAATCTATTGGGAAAGTTCTCCAGAGCATTTCAATGAAAAATAGGAATCAAAAACCCATAATCTTTAGTTCTATCCCCTCAAACTAGGTCAAATAAATTGGAAAACATGATCAAGGAATCAAATCATTGGTTGATCTAACTTTCCATAGGCTAAAATTCCAAGTGTGCGCAAATTCATTCATTTCCCTTCATCGGCGACCATAAGAACCTATGCTCTATCCTATTAAGCTACATGAATGATGTTACTTCAAAATCAACCTAGACATTGCCTCATTGTCAGCCAAGTGTCTATAGCCCCAATGAGGTTGTCACTATGATTCTCCCGAACATAGCTCTATTGTTAGCCATGCATCTATAGCCCTAGTAGAGATATTTGAATCCTCTTGAAAGTTGAATTTCTTTGATTTTCCTTTGTTTTCTTTTTCTTGCTTCTGATTTTCCCTTCTTTTTTCACTTTCAACTTGCAAGTAGCGAAGCTTGCTTGCAAGGCTAAGAATCACTATGGCGCTAAAGTAGAAACTTAAGATTTTCTACTTAACATGAATTCACAAAGAAACCCATACTAACCTTAGGATTCTTAAAATATGTGTGAAATGTAATATTTCAAGACATCTCAAGTCAGATCAAACCATTGACCCATCTTCCTAAATCAAATATCCAAATCATCTAACACTAACAAGAGGCTTTCATTGGCTATCACAGAGATGATTAAAGCTTCCCAAAGAAATACTTAGAAAATTTCTAGATAATTAAATTGTTGTTGTGCTTGAAAAACATCCCTAGAAGAAAAAAAGAATGCTTTCAATCAGACTGCAAAAGAAAAAAAATGAAACCTACGATAGCAAACCATCAAAAAGAAAACAAGAAGAAAAATTGACTTTATTCAATTTTGGCTATATACAAAAATTCTCGCTAGACAAATTATACCCAGGAAAAAAAAATAACACATGCCCTTTTATGATTTCTCAATGCATACATAATTAACAAGGTGATGGTTACAATCCTAAGTCTTGTAAATGTATCCTTATATTAAAAAAAATAGGTTCCTACCTCACAATTCTCAAACTTAATAACCTAATAAAAAAAAACCACTGAGGAAACTCATTAGGCCTATGAACAATCCAAATGCATGTTCTATTTCTTAGATTCCCATAATCAAAATGATAAGCGTACAAATTGATAGGAACAAGGAAAGATATAACCTAAGGAGTTTCTTGCATAGGTAGTAACATTTGATCATTAACGACTTGTTTGTTTTCTTCTCTTGCATTCTCAGCTTTGGGAGGACATAATTCATGGTGTGGCATTCCTCTTGTATCATATATTTAAAAATAATAATTATATTCATTCAATATTATACCATGTAAAAGACTAAATTCCATAGTTTCATGAAATATTTTACTTGGTTGTAAATCTACTTTAGGCTGAGATAAAAATTCTATAGGTGTTTCTTCAAGAAAATATTCATAATCAACAACCTGAATTGATTCCCTTCTAGGAAGATCCATAGCAACATTTTGGTAGTCTATGTTTTTCATATGTACTTGACCACTACCTTCAAAAGGTATATTGATATCCCTTTTAATTTCCTACATGTCAACATTATTTTGATAAGATTCTATATTGTAAAAACATGACATGCATGAATTTGTCCTACCTAAATTATTTGAATATAATGCAGGAAAATCATTATCTAATGGGGCAAAGAAACTTCTTGATATAGCTTGTGGCTAGTGTGATATGTTACTCATGATAATATTTGCTAAGGATCCCTCCTGGTGGATTTATTTTCCTTGCATATCATGCATTAAGGTTTGACAAGATTCATCGAAAAATTTCTAAGAGTCTTCATGTTGTCGAACTCCCAAACACTCATCCATTACTTGTATTATATCACATTCATTCTTGTTGTGTGCTATAGTGGGATCCACTTGCTGATATAAGATTCCAAAATCTTCAACTACTAGATATTTGAATAACACATTTTCACTACCATTGAATATGGAAACATTAGGCTACCTAATACTATCATAACTCTATAACTGATCACTGGATTTAGGAAATTTAGAAGATTCCCCCATTACTAATCTGGAACATTCCCTTTTGTATGCATCATTAAGGTGAACTTTAGGAATATACAAATTATTATGAGAAGGAGAGGATCCTTGATTATTCATTAGTGGCTCAACTATCTAGTCTTCATCACCCTTGACTGAAAATATACCCATTAAAATATTATCTTGATGTGACTGAGCATCTGGTATGGTTAAGTTACAATAGTCTTGTTTAGTCACCTCTTTTTGGGTTGCATTGTCTACCTTTGGATCATCCTTAACATAATGAATTCCTGATTCATGCCTTTCCACCTCTTGTACATTTTCTATAATGAATTTAGGGGACCTTGTAATGGACTATCCAAATAATCCCATACTCTCTTTGAATTCTTTAGTTGTAGCTTGACATAATAGACACATAAATTCTGAATGGGAAACATTGTGTACTCCACACCAATATGGTAACAATAGGTCCTCCAAACATATTTCATTCCCAAGATTAATTTGTGTAAGTATGGAATAAGTAAACTAAGAACACTTCTTAATAAGACATTATATCAAATATTTAACAACAATTAAACTAATTTAAAAGCACAAATCTACTGAAAGTGTCATATTGTTCTCTATCTCTAAAGATTTATTAAATCACGAGGCTCTTAGATTTGGTGAGCATTATGACTATTAAAATGCCAATATAGAGAATGAGATGTTGCTATAATCTAATCATGTATGGTGATTTCTAGATGATATGATGAAGCTACTATAATCTATGCTAACATGAAACTTGATCAAAGAAGCTACAGTGATCTGCGATGCAACCATGATATTGATTCTATTGATGATATGATTACTATTGCTAAGATGCTTGATTGCTATTCCTGCAAAGTAAGTTTGCACAAAGGTGATGATTCGAGATTCCTGTT
This sequence comes from Sequoia sempervirens, assembly GCA_007258455.2. Taxonomy (NCBI): domain Eukaryota; kingdom Viridiplantae; phylum Streptophyta; class Pinopsida; order Cupressales; family Cupressaceae; genus Sequoia; species Sequoia sempervirens. The sequence goes on along the minus strand of VDFB02047230.1, from coordinate 72,993,999 downwards.
TTAGAAGGTTGTATATAGAGATTCACGACAACATCCTATGATGTGGTAGCACAACAAAGGCTTGGATTTGATTTGGAGGATTCAATGGTAAGAGATGAAGAAACTTGAGCTGATCATGGGAATGGTTTCTCCCCATGAAAACATCAGGCTAGATGATAAGAAGAATCAGAGGAAAGAGATTGAAGAGGATTACTTGCAAGTTTGTCTCCACAACTTTCTCGTGAATGCCAGTTGAATTAAATTAGATTTTTAATATCTAATTTGGTAGGTAAGTGAATAGAGGAAAATTTGCTTTTATTTGAATAAATTGATTTATTCAAATTAGCAAAGGAGAATAATTAATTTAATAAAATAAACTATAGAATTTGTTTATTTAAATAAATATAGAAGAGATAATAATAACTAAACAACAAAGTATTTAAACTTGTTTATTTAAGTAAGAAGAAACATGATTAGATGATTAAATAACACAAACTATTGAAGTTGTTTATTTAATTAAAATTGAAGAATTAGAAAAAATGAACTATAAATAAATATTTCTATTTATTTAATAGTAGATGAATTTGAGGGTAACTAATCAAATAAATCATATTTAATTAATTAGATTATCCAAACCATTTTTAGGTGTATACAATTTGATCTTGCATGAACTTCATAATAAATTATATATACCCTTCCAACGTTATACTATCATCATTTGCAAGAAGAACTTCATTTGATATCAAGCATAGTTCAAGCTTAGGTACATACCAAAAGAAATTTTTCCCTTCTACAGCCATATCCAACCTTGTCAAAAATGTCAAACAACTCATTTAGAAGAATTTTTTATTTTTTGTGTTGTCTAATTTTAACCTCAAATAAAATTCAAAATAATTAGGGTTTAGAAACCTAATTTAACCTAAGATTGAAAATGAATTGGAATCAATAGACAGGTTTCATAAAATCCAATTTTTCATTGCTAGATTAACACAACTACATAAAACAGATGCAATCTTCAATGGTGTTCATAAGAGTTTTAGATTATAAATAATTCATTAAATACATCAATGTCAATGCAATTTGATAAAAAACTTATAATTGAACTTAAACATAAAAATGGTTTAGACTAACCATACATTGAAACTTACAATGAACAAGAGTCAAAAGGTATGAACCTAAAACTCCATCAAATATTAACTCCAAAAAATATTTAGATAAACTAAACTGATTTTAAAAGATGAATCTAGAGCAAAAACATGCAACCATGCTAACATTCAAAATTGAACACAAGGTAAATCCATAAGATGAATTTTTGTATTAATTTTGGCAGTATCTTGGCAACAGTTACAAGTTCTCTCTCTTTTACAATAGAAAAAGCATAGCCTTTTATAGATTTTGAAATAAAAAATAAAAGGCTTAGATTCATTGTTGATTAATGGCTCAAATCTATCCAAATTGGGGCAGTTTACATTTGTATTTAATATTGGAGGTACGTTATTTAATGCTTACAAAATATTTCCTTTTATCTCCAATTTAAAATTTTGGACACTCTTGATCTTTGCATCTATACTTATTTTGGAATTCAAAATAAATCCTTATTACTGATCCCCAAAAAAAATTGTACAACTAGCACATACTTTGGCATAGATTCTTATGTGGATCGACATTAAATCTTGGCTTGCATTTAATATTTAGTTTCAATCTCCTCCATAATTTCTCTTGGCATCCTAGGGATACACAACACCTCCTAGGCCAACAAGCATTGATACAAATCCATATGTAGGTCCCCTTTCAATTTAGTTAATCTCCCTGAAAGAATAAATTTATGATAGCTCCTTCAAAAGCTAAAGATTTTTCTCAAGATCCTGAAAATAAAATACCATCATTATTAGCTCACATGTTGAAAATTCAATCCCTAAAACATCAAAATTAAGCTTGAATAAACCTTTTTTTGAGATTTCAAATCCATCATAATTTTTTGGGATTTTGTTGAAAATGTTGTCATTGATGTCAAAGGTGCAATAATGAGCATGATCAATTTTGCAAATGCAAAGGAAACTATAGTCATGGCGGATCTAATTACAATGTTTTATTTCTTTGTTGACTTGCTATGATAGGTTATAGGTTACCTTAAGTGACAACTTATGTTTTTAACCTCGTGTTGGTGATAGGTCCCATCACCTAGGCTGGCAGTGTCCTGTAGGTGCATTGAAATGATTTAAACAGTTCAAAGAGAGTCACATAATTGTCTCTTTGATCCTATAATCCAGAAATGGTTTGGTGTGAGTTGGGCACATTGGCGAGAGATTATCCACTATATCCTCGACATGTAATGAAAACATATGGTCTCCTCATCGAAGTGACATGTTATCATTGGTAGAACTATTAAGGTTGTCTCTTTGATATGGTGATGAGTGAAGTCAATGACTTTGGTGGAGTGTCGGTGTTGTCAAAAATGTATATCTGGCAGATGCTCACCAGATCGCTAAGAGTTCAGTGGGGCCTGTGTGCGACTCGTGGGGAAGTGGGGATTGGTGGAAAGTATTCCACGATTGATAGAGCATGGCAATGGGACCTGATGGTAATAGTGACTATCATGCATCATGAAAACCTTTTAGAAATTGGGTTTGTGTTTTGCGATATGTGATGTCATAAGTGAACGGTATAGATCAAATGGTATGCAATCTAATGGTGGTCACTGTGTTTACTCCCATCACGATAATGAATGGTGAAGCTCAAGATGTTACAATGATGGCGTTAATGATAGTGTGTATTTGGTAGGCGAATAAAATGATGACACATGAAAATTGATAATTCATCAATTTTGTATTCTTGTTGCAAAATCAATATTTAGTTAATTGATATAGTTGACGATGGTGATCTACTGGATAACCCTAGTAAAAAAATAGAAGATAAACAACACTACTAGGGTATAAACTCATGGCGCAAGAAGACACATGTGTTGGCACAATTCCTTAAGAAAATGAAAATTACTGTGAATGTGGTTGAACCAATGGCAACATGAATGGCACATATTCTCACATTGGACAAGGGATGAGATCAATTTGAGGAAGGAGTATAATCAAATAAAAAGTTTTGCATAGATTATCATGTAGACATCCAACAAAGACTTTGCTAAGCTATTGGATGATGATGTTGATTCTAAGGAAAAGAAGAATACACAGCTTGAATTTGAATTCACTACACAGGAAAATGGTAAAACGATACAGAAAACCCTAGAAATAGCCTACAAAAAAAAGGAGTTGGTTCAGTTTTGAATTGCAATTAGGGTTACAGTATGGTTTGAGTTGTTTCTTGAAGAAGACATAATTTTATATATAGCAGTTTAGAGATATGAATTGGTTGGTTGTGTGAGTGAAGAGAGTATACAGTTAGTGAGTGAAGTGTGTTACTGTAACAGAGAGTTAAAATATATAATATATATGAAGTTGTTTACATTGGTGTGAGAGTGAGTAGAGAGAGAGTGTTATGTATTGAATTGATGCATTATAAGTTTTGAAGAACCAGCTCATGCATAAGTTAATTTGTAATTCTACAGAGGTTGTAGCCTCTTTGTACTGAGTTGTATCTCATAATAGGGTATTGTAGCATCCTTGAAGTTGTAGCTTCTAAATCAAGGAGTTGATTATTCCTTAGAGTTGGAGCTCTTAAAAAAGTAATTGAACTTAATTTCTTGCAAGGTTGGATTATGATAGTAGATCCTAGTAGCATTTATCATTGTGGTTTCTCCCATTTAGGGTTTTCCAAGTACATCTGGTGTTGTGTGTTGTTCGTTCATGTGCATGTGATTACTATATTGGTTTATTCTCTAATTTGCACTTTGAGTATTTTAGGAAACTATTTGCTTGGGATTTTAAGGATTAAATTTTTTAATATCTACTAATTCACCCCCCTCTCAATAGATCATTGTGTTCTAACAATTGGTATCACAACATATGTTCCCTAGGAGAAGCTTAATCAACTCGAGTAGATATTGGATAAGTAAATACAATGGAAAGTTAGGAAGGTTCATGCAAGCCACCTAGGTTTGATGGAAAAAATTATGCTAAGTGGAGCTCATTGATGAAAGGATACTTAAGTTCTCTTGGACACGATGTTTGGATTTCTGTTAAGAACAAATATATTATTCCTGCTACTCCTCCTACTGATGTTGCTGGAAAGAAGGACTATCAGAATAATGAGAAAGTTTGTTTCGCCATTATGAACAATCTATCTGATTCTATGCATAGCAAGGTTATGCAGTGTGAAATGAATTATGATGTCTAGGAGAAATTAAATAAGATTTATGAAGGATACACCAAAGTAAAGTTGGAAAATCTGCAAGTGTTGAGAGCAAAATTTGAAGAATTGAAGATGACTGAAGAGGAGAAAATTATAGACTATCTATTGAGAGTTGATGATATAGTGAGTGATATTAGAGGATATGGTGTAGAAGTAAAATAAGATGTTGTGTTGAAAGTTCTATGGTCAATGACAACTAAATATGAATCCAATATTTCTGCTATTGAAGAAGGAAGAGAACTCGACAAACTCACTCCAGATGAGTTGCATGGCATATTTACTGCTTATGAGATGAGAATTCCAAATGTTGAGTCTTCTACGAGAGAAGCTACATTTAAGATTGTTGATAAAGAAAAGGATAGAGAAGAAAAGAAAGAAAATGTTGTTACTACATCAGATCATGAAGAAACTGATGAAGAAGAAGCAAACTTCATAAGAAGACTAAGAAGAGGATCTTGAAAATATAAAGGTAAGTTTCCCTTTAAGTATTTTAATTGTGGTAGAATAGGTCACTTTGCTTCTAAGTGTCCATATGATAAAGAGGATAACTCCAAGCAAGAAGGAGGTAGCAAAATGAAGAAATCATTTTATCCTAAAAAGAAGAGCCTGTACATTCCTGAAGAGAGTGATGAATATGATGCTAGTAATAGCTCAAATGACAATCAAGGTCATGCTCTTGTAATGAGAGAAGTAAGAAGAGAATTACTCTTCATGGAAAAAGATATTAAGGATCAGAAGGAAGCACAAGTTAAGGACTCACATAAAGAATAAGAGGAAGCAGTTGTTGACCTTGAGGGAGGATTAATTAGTGCTCTTGAAGATATTGATGAGTTAAGAGATAATATAATGATCTTAAGAGGGAAAACAAGAAATTAAAAAAGAACGCTCAAAAGGAGATTGATTAATTAATGCAAGAACTTGAGGAATCCAATCATTTGGTGGTAAATCTAAAAGTTCAAGTTGAAGAAGCTAAAAGAGGCAAAGAAGTAATGAATTCCAAACTAGAATATGAAATGGAGAGATGCTCAAAGCTTGAGGCAGAAATAGTTGCCTTAAGAAAAGTGTTGGAGAAAGAAAATGAGCAAATCAATAAGGGACTAAAATTAAAAAGTGGTACTGTTATTCTTGATGAATTTTTAAATACACAAAAGCCAACTAATAAGGAGAAATCATGCTTAGGTCTTGAAAAAGGAAAAATCTCATTTGTTGATGCCTCTACAAAGCTCCATGAAAGGTTTATAGATGAAGAAAAACCAGTTCTTAGTAATGAAAAATATGACAAAGGAGAAGCCTCCAAAGATGGAAAGAAATCAACTATGATTGAGAAATTTAATAAAGAGTAGAAACCGGTTGAAGAAAAGAAAGAAAATAAGATAGTCCCTAATCAACAAAAGAAGAAACAAAACAAAAAAAGAATAGACAATGATGGATTCACAAGAATACACTATCCAAGGAGGCCTAGACAAAGAAGATCTCTTCATCTAGCTAAAAGAAATGCCATGACCAGGTACTCAATATACTTTAATGGGTATTGCTATACTTGTAACAATTTTGTCATAGGGCTAGAGAATTTAGAGTCATTCCAAGGAAGAGTACAAATTTTGTAAGCAAAAATCTATTTTCTCCCTTTGTTGACATGAATATAGTTTGTTATAATTGCAATAATTTTTTTCATGTAGCTAGAAATTATAGAGAAAAATTTGTAAGGTCAAATTTTCATTCTGAGAAGAAGAAAAATACATCTTCAAGAGTTGAAAAGGAAACTGAAGTTTTTGAGAAAAAGGAAGAGAAACTTGAAAAGAAACCTAAGAAGGTGTGTAAGGAGAAAGAGAAGAATTCTACTTAGTTTATGATTGCACAAACAACATTGCATGCAAAGGAACAAGATTTATGGGTGATTGGTAGTGGTTTCTCCAAGCATATGACTAGAGATAAAAGCAAATTTATTGAACTCAAGATGAGAAAAGGAGGATCAACAAGCTTAGGTGATAATATTGCTGTCAAGATTTGTGGTAAATAAATTTTGAGCATACATGGGAAGAATAAGACTAAATACATGCTCTTTGTTGAATGTCTCAAACATAATCTCCTTAGTGTTAACCAAATGTGTGATAATGGATACAAGGTTGTTTTTAACTCTGAAGGTTGCAAGATAAGGAAAAAACGGTAAGACAATTGCTCAAGGGGTAAGGATAGATAGTAATCTCTACAATCTATGTGAAGTGGAAGGAAAAACATGTTTAATTAGCCAATCTAATGAGAGTTGGTTGTGGCATAAAAGGATGGGACATTCTAACTTTGACAATTTGGTAAAAATAAGCTCAAAAGGGTTGGCTAGAAATATGCCTAAGATAGTAAAGCCTAAAAATACAATCTGCCAAGGATGTCAGCAAGGGAAGCAAACAAAGTCTAAGTTTCCTACAAAAGAATATTCAACTACAAAACCCTTGGATATAATTCATTCAAATCTATGTGGTCCCATGAGGACAAGAGGGGTGCAAGGTGAAATATATTTTATGTTGTTGATTGATGACTATACTAGAATGGCATGGGTCACATTTCTAAAGGAGGAGATTGAAGCATTTGAGAAGTTTAAGGCTTTCAAAAATTTGGTAGAGAATGAGACTGGGAGAAGAATTAAATTTCTAATATCAGACAGAGGTGGAGAATTTACATCAAGTGAATTCAAAGAATATTGTGAATATTATGGAATTAAGCCACAATATTCAACACCTAGAACTCCATAGTAAAATAGAGTGGTAGAAATAAAAAATAGGAATGTGAAGTAAATGGCTAGAGCTATGCTAAATGAAGAAAATTTGGCTGATACATTTTGGAAGGAAGCGGTTCAAACTATTGTATACATTCAGAATAGGGCCTTGCTAAGATCAAACAATGGTAGAACTCCTTATGACTTATGGTTTGGAAGTCCTGCATTAGTCAAGAATTTCAAGGTGTTTGGTAGCAAAATGATACATTAAGAGGGAAGATGAATATTTAGGAAGCTTTGATTCAGGGATATTCTTAGGATATTCCAATCAAAGCAAAGCATACAAGTGTTACAACAAAATACTACACAAAGTAGTTGAAAGCATAGATGTGAAAGTTGATGAAAATACAAACCAAAGAAAATCTCGCAAAAAAAACCTTGAGTTTGAATCAAAATATGGTTATGTAGGTGCAACAGTTGAAGAAGGAGAACAAGAAGACAATGAAGAAGTTTTTGAGAAAGCTCCTACAAAATATGTACAAAAGGATCATCTTGCAGACCAAATAATTGGTGACAAGAATGAAGGTGTGTAGACTAGAAGAAATTTTGCAAAGGACAAGGAACAAGTTAAATTTTCTCTCCTATCTCAGATTGAACCAAAAAGCTTTGATGAATCTAGTAAGGATGAGAGTTGGATAAAATCAATAGAAGAGGAACTCAATCAAATTGAGAAAAAAAACTTGGAAATTAGTTCCTATACCATTAAACAAGAATGTAATTGGCAACAAATGGGTATTCAAAAATAACATGAATGAAGATGGAGTTGTGGTTAGAAATAAAGCAAGGTTAGTGTGCAAAGGATATGAACAAGTAGAAGGAATTGATTTTAAAGAAACATTTTCCCCTGTTGCAAGATTAGAAGCAATAATAATGTTTCTTGCATTCTCAACTTATAAAGGATTTAAATTATATCAAATGGACATTAAATCTACACTCCTAAATGGAAACCTCGAAGAGGAAGTATATATTGAAAAACTGGAAGGTTTCAAGCTACTAGAAGATGATGGTTATGTTTGCAAATTGGGAAAAGCACTATATGTTCTAAAGCAAGCCCCAAGGGCATGGTATTCAAGGTTGGATTAGTATTTGCAACAAGGATTCAAGAAGGGTTGTGCTAATAGCAATTTATATTTCAAATTTGAAGGTGAACATATGATCATTGTTGTAGTATATGTGGATGATATCATATTTGGTGGAAGAAATGATGTAATGTGTAGAATATTTGCTACACACATGGAATATGAGTTTGAAATGTCCATGCTAGGAGAACTCAATTTTTTTCTTTCTTTACAAATACCATAGTCAGAAAATGGGATATTCATATTTCAAACCAAGTATGAAAAATAAATTCTTAATAAGTTTGGCATGGAGGATTGTAAACCAGTCAGTACTCCCATGATTACTGGTTTCAAGTTGAGTAAATTAGATGAATCACCTAATGCAAATAAGACTCAATATAGATCAATTATTGGAAGTCTACTATATCTAACTATATCAAGGCCTGATATAATGCAAGTAGTTTGTATGGTAGCAAGGTTTCAAGCTGCCCCAAAAGAATCTCATGTCAATGCAGTGAAATGAATTCTTAAATACATCAAAAGCACTATTGACTATGGTTTATGGTACCCCAAATGATAATATTTCACCTTAACAACATATACTGATGTCGACTGGGCAAGAAGTGTGGATGATAGGAAGAGTACTAGTGGTGGAGCTTTCTTCTTAGGAAGTAGTTTGGTTTCATGGATGAGTAAAAAGCAAGAGTCTCCCACTCTTTATACAAAAAAAGTAGAATATGTTGTAGTAGTTGCATGTTGTACTCAAGTCTTTTGGATAAAATAGACTTTAAAGGACATAAAAATGGAGTGTAGTAAACCTATCTCTATTCTTTGTGACAATTCCAGTGCTATCAACATCTCAAAGAATCTAGTGATGCATTCCAAAACAAAACATATATCAATCAAGTATCATTTCATCAGAAAGAAGGTTATAGATAAAGAATTCAGTATGGAGTATGTTCCTACAAAGGAACAAGTGGCTGATATATTTACCAAGCCTCTTCCCATAGAGTAGTTTGAATATTTGAGGAAGAAGCTGGGAGTAGTTTCTCCCACTTCATATCACTAAATGTTAGTGATAGGGTGTACGTCTAGGGGGAGCTTTATTGTTTACTTCTTTAACCTTGGTCAAGGACAGTGTGATCAAGTTAGGAACATCTTTTTTTTTCAAATTTCTAATGACTTGATGGTTTCTAAGTTTAGAATCCCCTCTTTCTCTTCGCATTGTTTGTTAAAGGGGGAGCATATCCTTAAGGGGAGTGCATATAGTTTAACCCTTTGTCATTGATGTCAAAGGGGGAAATGTGATACAAATGCTCAAATCATATGAGCATGCTGAGTACAAAAGTGGTATATACCATAAGGGGGAGTTGCTCTATTGATGTGAGAATAATCAAACTAGTGTAGAGCATTAGTGTTACATCTTGTATGAGCATTTCAAGTTTTTCCATCAATGCCAAAGGGGGAGATTGTTGGAAATATTGTCATTGATGTCAAAAGCATACTGTTGTTGTTGAAAAAATGTGGCCATTGATGTCAAAGGTGCAATAATGATCAAGGTCAATTATGAAAATGCAAAGGAAACTACAGTCATGACAGATTTGATTATAGTGTTGTGTTTCTTTGTTGACTTGCTATGAAAGGTTACAAGTTACCTTAAATGGAAACTTATATTGTTAACCTCATGTTGGTGATCGGCCCTATCACCTAGGTTGGTTGTGTCCTGGAGGTGCGTTAGGATGATTTAGACAATTCAAAGAGAGTCACATAACTGTTTCTTTGATCCTACAATTTGGAAATGGTTCAATGTGAGTTGGGCACATTGGCAGGAGATTATCCACTATATCCTTGACATGTAATGATAGTGTGTGGTCTCTTCATCGAAGTTACATGCTATCATTGGTAGAACACTTAAGGTTGTCTCTTCGATCTGGCGATGAGTGAAGTCAACGGCTTCGGTGGACTGTCGGTGTTCTTAGAAATGTATATGTGGCAGATGCCTACCTTCCCACTAAGAGTTCAGCGGGTCCTGTGCGAGAATCATGGGGAAGCAGGGATTGGTGGAAGTATTCCATGATGAATAGAGCATGGTAGTGGGACTTGATGGTAATGGTGACTATCGCACATTGCATAAACCTTTTAGAAATTTGGCTTGTGTTTTGTGATATGTGATATGATAAGTGAATGGTAGAGATCAAATGGTATGCAATCTAAAAATGGTCACTACGTTTACTGTTAGAAACCAGGAATCAGTTGCTAGATGAAAATACTTCCACCAGAGAGATAATGGCAAGAATGCTTGCTATATCAATATGCAAGATTGATTCACGATTGAATTGATTACTAATGTACAAGATAAGGCTTGCTTATAAAAGGCAAGCATGCACAACCCTAAACCTAACTTGAGCTACAAGTTAGTTCAATTAGATAAGGATAAGAAAATACAACCTAGCACTCAATTAAAAGCCTAAGTAAACTTATGAAGATGTAATTAAATAGTTAATTACACCAACACCCCCCCATAAGTGCAACTTAGGGAGAAGATTATAATGCAAACTACTATGGGTCCCGACAACTAGGCCATGTTAGGTACCCATTTACAGATGAAAATGAAATGCAAACTCTCATAAAGCAGAGAAAAGGGGAAAACCCAGTGGGAAGAAAACTCCTCTCCAAAAGAGAGAAAACAAGAAAAACAAGCATGACGAATGTAAACATGATGTACGGAGGACTCAATGATACCCCCCAAGTACTACATCCATCATGAATATACAATAAATGACCCCCCCATAAGAGGGAAGTAATGAGATAAGATATCCCCTGCATGCTGAAGAAGCTCCAACGCCAATGAAGAATGCCTGAAAAAAAATGATGACCCAATGTCTGCAAGCAACACATCTCCCCTTAGGAAGAAACAAATCCATAAGCTGATGAAGAAGCCACTCCATATCCAACTGAAAAGAGGAAGAATGAATGCTCAACATGTATGCCTCTGAAAACTAAGTAGGAGCCTCCAAGCTTGAATGAGCCACAACATAATCATGGTCAAACTCAACCAAGAAACATGATAAATCAAGTGATGGAGGAGACTCGTGAATATCAATCTCCAAAGACAAAGAAGATGGTGTAACAGTTGTGCTGAAACTGTCATCAAAGAGGAGAGAAATCCCCTCAAGTGTGTCCTCCAAATCTGTAGTATGAGACTCCAGGAACAAGGTAGAAATCCATGTCAAATAATCATCCCACAAAGCAAGATCTGAAAAACTATGATTATCCTACTGAACAGAAGCAACAATGGCTGAAGAAGCAAGAGGTGGAGGTGTAGGAAGCTCAGCACAGGTCTCTAAAATACCAAGGTGTAGATGACCAAACTTCTCCTCACTAATATGGGTCACACTCAATGGAGTGTGTGATGCAGTCAAAGGAACATTATTATCTTCTGAAGAAAAATGTGAAAAAGAATATACTCAAGATGAATGATCAACCATCCCGATTGCAACAATATCCCTAGTCTCCAAGTCCCTTATAGACACCCTATTAGGAGTGAACTCAACTGTTTTACCTTGATCCCCATGAGTAATTTGATAAATAGAAAGGAGATTAGTGGTCAAAGAAGGAACACAAAGCACATCATTGAAAGTCCCTTCCCCAATACCAATAGAACCCTTCCCACTTACCTTCATGAATGTATTGTTACCCATCAGAATGTGAGGTGAATTACAAGGCTCAAAAGAAGAGAACATTTCCTGTGAAGATGCCATATGATGAGATGCCCCTGAATCAAGAAGCCATCCTTGATAATTAGGAATTGCAGAGGCCAAGAGTGAATGCCCTTTCATATTATGTAGCCCAGAAGTGGATGTTGTGTTCTCTGACTATGATGATGATGGAGTTGCCGAATGTGATGGTGAAGAAGTAGAAGACACTGATGAGGGCAGTTGAATGTTATTCTTTTGAAGAAGGTGGGTGAGTTCATCAATCTTCTTATTATAACATCCATGCTCATCATGTCCTAACCTTTTGCAATATGCACATTTGGACTTCTTTTTTTTTGATGATTCCTCTTTTGAAGAGGATGAGGACTTAGGAGTGCCATGTGAAGGAGAATCTTTACCTTGCTCATTTGACTTGGTTTCCTTTTTGTGCTTCTTTCCTTTGCCACTTGAAGCCTTTGTATCATTCGCAATAAGAGCTTGAGATGTTGAAGACTTCAATGTACCCATGTGCATCAACTTTGCTTGTTCCCTTGTGAGTTGTACAACAAATTCATCAAGAGAAGGCATTTTATATGTATCGCCAAGAGCATCCATTGTAGCATAGAAAGTAGAGACAAACATAGAATATGAAGAACCAAGCTTAGCAAGAATAGAAAGTATCATTTGTTCATCCTCTTTAACAACCCCACATTTTGATAACTGCAATCTGAGAGAGTTGAGCTTGGAGAAAAAGTCTTGAATATTGTCAAAATCTGAAGGATTAAGACCCATCGGTTCATTTTCCAACTTAAATTTCCTTAGCTTGTCTGGCTTACCAAAGAGGCTCTCTAAAGTAGTCCAAACTTCATGAGGATGTGTGCAAGACTCAACATGATATCTAAGATCTAGAGAAATGGACAGAAGAAGATTACTGAGGGCTTCATCTCTTCTATCAAACCATTTTCTTTTCTCTTTTGCTCCCTGTGGTTCTGGATCTTGACCAAAAGTGATTTGTTGTAGCTTCAATTTTAACAGTAGCAACTCCATCTGAGATTTCCACTCATTATAATTAAATGGAGTTAGAAGTACAACTTTTGGAAAATCCATGATGAGAGAAGAACACCAAATTCCTACACAAAATCGGAAAGCAACTCCTTTGTCACAACTTTGGAAATGAAAATATCATTGCAAAAATCTCTGGGACTGAGTGGCCATTGGATTTTTCCTCTTTATTTTGGAAATAAATAAGTTTTATAAATTTTTTTTTTTTTTAAAATCTCCAAAAATCCCGTTAGCTTTTCAAGAAATGAATAGAAAGCTTTTTTTAAAAAAACTTGCCTTCCTTTTTTTTTGGAAAAAAAACTAACCAATAATGGGAAATATATCCATGCAAAAAATCCCAAAATATCGGATTAATGGTCGGCCTTTGCAATTTTCATTACAATAATACCATCAATAAAAAAAAATTGGCTTAAAACATTATACCAAGGATTTGATATTTCAAAGCACTCATACCAAATGTCGACGACCAAGTACTTTGACAGATCCGATGAAGCCAAAAAAACAAGGCACAGTACTGCCGACAATGGATCTGACGACCCAGTGGTTGATTAAAGATCAGGAAGAAGGCTCGCCGATTTAGGCTCCGTACTAACCAAAGACAATGCCGATGATAAGAGATGTAAGCCGGTTTGACCAGGACTGGTGATGAGGACGGGTGATGGGATAATGTACCGGCGTATGCGGATCTAACGTGTACAAGCTAGCAAGACACTTACTGTACACCACTGGTTCCTTCCACTGACCAGCATGTGATATGACCAGTGATGCCGACGGACAAAAGGACCCAAGAAAAGATGACCGGTACCCTGCAATGAATGTGATTGGTGACCAGTCCGGAAGACAGATTCATCGCAGGTACCCTGCAGAATATCCGAGATCTGACAGCAGAATATTCCACAGATGCCTACCCAATAAAATCCGCAGAGATTTTAAAGCCCACAATATTAATAAAATTTTCCCTGATTTATAATTAAGCCCAATTTACAAATAAATTTTGCCCCAAAATTATTGATAAAACCATAGAAAATATTTTTAGAAATATTTTTTTGCAAAAATAAGAAAGATCGTACCACTTGGGAGGTTGATCAAGCAAAATATTTTTGCCTCAAAAACAACTTTACCCAAAATAGGCGAATTTACAGTCAAAATTCATCTGCGGAGGCTTCTGAACTCAACCTTGAGGTTATTGAAACCCCAATCTGCACCCAGCAAAAATCTTCAAGCCAACACAAAACCCTCAGATCCAGGAAGGAGTCCGCAACCCTGGAAGCTCTGATACCATGTTAGAAACCAAGAATCAGTTGCTAGACCAAAATACTTCCACCAGAGAGAGATAATGGCGAGAATGCTTGCTATATCAATATGCAAGATTGCCTCACGATTGAATTGATTACTAATGTACAAGATAAGGCTTGCTTATAAAAGGAAAGCATGCACAACCCTAAACCTAACTTGAGCTACAAGTTAGCTTAATTAGATAAGGATAAGAAAATACAACCTAGCACTTAATTAAAATCCTAAGTAAACTTATGAAGATGTAATTAAATAGTTAATTACACCGACATTTACTCCCATCATGGTAATGAATGGTGAAGCTCAAGATGTTATAGTGATATGGCAATAACGATAGTGTGTATTTGGTAGGTGAATAAAACGATGACACATGGCAATCGATTATTCATCAATTTTGCATCCTTGTTGCAAAATCAATATTCAGTCAATTGATATAGTTGACAATGGAAATCTACTAGATAACCCTAGTTGAAAAGAAGATAAACATTGCTAGGGAACAAACTCATGGTGCAGGAAGACACGTGTGTTGGCATGATTCTTTAAGAAAATTAAAATAATTGTGAATGTGGTTGAACCAATGTTGAAATGAATGGCACAAATTCTCACATTGAACAAGGGATGAGATTGATCTGAGGAAGGAGTATAATCAAATAAAATCTTCTACATAAATTATCAGGTAGACATCCAGCAAGGACTTTGCTAAGCTATTGGATGATGATGTCGATTTTAAGGAAAAGAATAATACATAGTTTGAATTTGAATTCACTACACATGAAAATGGTAAAATTATATAGAAAACCTTAGAAATAGCTTGCAAAAAAAAATGAGTTGGTTCAGTATTGAATTACAATTATGGTTATAGTATGGTTTGAGTTGCTTCCTAAAGAAGACAATTTTATATATAGTAGTTCAGAGATATGAACTAGTTTGTTGTGTGAGTGAAGAGAGTA
Organism: Sequoia sempervirens; assembly: GCA_007258455.2. NCBI lineage: Eukaryota > Viridiplantae > Streptophyta > Pinopsida > Cupressales > Cupressaceae > Sequoia > Sequoia sempervirens. Next base: position 72,978,890 of record VDFB02047230.1, on the reverse strand, counting down.
TACAATCAATGAGTGATGTGTGTTACTATAACAAAGAGTTAAAATATGGAATATATATGAAGCTGTTTACAGTGGTGTGAGAGTGAATAGAGAAAGTGATATGTACTAAATTGATGCACTATAGGTTTTGAAGAACCAATTCATGCATAAGTGATTTTGTTATTTTGCAGAGGTTGTAGCCTCTTTGTACTAAGTTGTAGCTCAAAATAGGGTGTTGTAGCATCTTTGAAGTTGTATCTTCTAGAACAGGGAGTTGATGCTTCCTTAGAGTTGGAGCTCTTAAAACTATAATTGAACTCCATTGCTTGTGAGGCTGGATTAGGATAGTAGATCCTAGTAGCATTTCTCACCATAGTTTTTCTAATTCAGTGTTTTCCACATACACTTGGTGTTGTGTGTTGTTCTTTCATGTACATGTGATTACTATATTGGTTTATGCTCTAATATGCACTTTGAGTATTTCAGGAAACTATCTACTTGGGAGTTTAAGGATTAAAAGTTTTAATATTTACTGATTCACCCCCCTCTCAGTAGATCATTGTGTTCTAACATATTTTAGCCTTGTCACAAAATTTTGAAGATTTGACCTTATCATGGAATTTAGGAGATTTTTGAATCTTGAGAAATTTTCCATTTCGGGAAATTTTGCATTTCAAAAATTTTCCATTTTGAGAAATTTTCATTTTAGGGAAAGTTTCCATTTCGGAAATTTATTATATTTGGGGAATTTTCCATTTCATAAAATTTTAATCTTTGGGAAATTTTCCATTTCAAGAAATTTTCCATCTTGAGAATTTTTCCATTTCAAGAATTTTTCATTTTGCAAAATTTTTCCCTATCAGGAAAATTCCAAATTCTAAAACAGTTTTGGATTTTCCCAAAAATGATTTTTTTGGGGTTTTGAATTTTATAGATTTTTTGATAGTTTTGGATTTTCTCCATGAGAGGTGAATTTTCCTGGGATGAAGAAACTCCCAAGAATTTGAAGTTCCCAAAAATCAAGAGAACTTGAACTTTAGACCCTCAAAAATGATTTTCGATGACTTCCTTCTTGGCCTTTCTTAGTTACAAATATTCTAATCTTCCCTGTTTGATATGATCTTGATAAATAATAGGGAAATGACTCCAAAAGAAAATTTTTGAGGACCTTTCTCCTAAAGGGAAAAGGCAAGGAATCACAAAGAAAAAAGAGAAAAAGGGAGGTCCCCATTTGGATAGGGCATGTGTGCAAGGAACAACACCAAGTTTGAATGGAGTATAAAGAGTGAGGGGTGAATTGAAAGACACACCTCTTAGAAGTGGAATACTGTCAATATTGGCTAAGCCTCTAAGAACTTTATACCTTAGAGAAGTGAAGGTGGAGAGTAGGTTACCCTTTCCTCCCAATTATTTGGGAGTATTCCCTTTCATCTACGGGTTAGGCCTAATGTACCCTTATGGTATATCTTTAGGATACCCCTAGTTAATCTTATGAAGCCTAGTCAAAAATTATTGGCCATACCCACTTGAGTAGGATTGTTAATGTGTTTTGCATGTTTGATTGTTTAGATTACCATATCCACTTGAAATCAAAGGGGAAACATCTATCCAAAATTGAGCCTTATGAATTGTCGTATTTACATTTTTTTTGGTGTGCTTGCACTTTAACATAAATTGTAAAGTTTCAAAACAATTAAGAAAACCTTCAAACAAATCAAAAAGTTATAAAGATCAAAGCAAGAAAGTATTTCATCTTTCTAGATCTAGAAGTGTCTCTTTCTTTCTTTGTGATATTTTCAATCATTTCATTTCTTGATTGCATATTTTTCTAGAAGAATTCATAAAAATCAAAACCCAAAATAAGCTTATAACTCTGTAAAAATTGCATCAAAAATTGAAATTGTACTTTAAGTTATCCTTCTATACTTCTAGGCTACTCTGTCGTGCTTTTGGGATGTTCTAATACATTTTTGGACTATTACAACATGATTCTAGGCTATCTTGTCATTCTTTTTGTATATTTAATTATGCTTTTGGTTATTTCAGGTCACTTTTGGCTGCAAAACAATATCCATGAGAATTTGTAAAACTTAGCAAAATTAAAATCTTCAAGATAAACAAATAGCATAAAAATTGAGTTGAAATGGATTTTTTATTGGCAATATTTCATTATCCTTGATAAGAATTGAGGAGTGGAAAATTTTTTGTAGCTGTGAGACCCCACATTTATTTGATTTTGTTACTCCATGTATCCTTGATGGTATCATGTTTTCTAGTTCAATGTGACATATGTTTCTAAGATTAGACATTATACGGGAGTTATCATATGTTATGTTCCGAATTTACTTTATGTTTCTTAATGTTATCATGCCTCATAATAGATACTTTCGTGTGTTATGATGAGATATTTATAGATGATTTTTTTTTATGCATAAATGTTTTTTATTAAAGGTAAAATAGGTTTTGAAGGGACCCAAAACCCATTACAAAGAGACACTACCTAAGATAAAAACATAGCAAATTGATAGCCAACCATCAATAAACCATCAGAAAACTAGACAACAAATAAAAGAAATAGAATAATCTACTATAATTCCATGATAATCTTGGCTACTTATAAGTCCTACTTGTGCAGATGATTATGAAGGTCAACCACCTCCAACATCTCTTTCTTCTAAACATCCAAGGGTTTCTTGGAGTGGTTGCGGGTATGATTACTCATACTCACTCCAACATATTGAGATCCCTATTTTTTCTTTAACCACACCCTCATAAAAAACATCAAAATCCTTCAATAATCCCGCCAAATCCTCATCCTTCAATTTTTTAACCTTCTCATTCAAGATACAAAGCCCCTCAACACTGTTCTAAAGATGAGTCTAACTAACTTGCACCACCTTCTCTAGGTTTTGATGGACTTATTTAATTTTGTCCTATAGCACCATGATACAAGTCTCGTAGTCATTTTCATCTAGCTTACATCCTTAGACACCTCTTCAAGGATAGAAAGAATTTTTTTGTTCTTGGCCCTATTTCTAGAAACCTCCTTGCTGCCATCCTTCTTCTCGGCCTTGTTTTGCAAAGACTGTACATTCATATTAATTTGATTTTTTTCCATGGAAAACCACTTATGCATTTTAAAATAGTTCATTGCACCCTCCTTTACAAAACCTAGAACATTTTAAATCTCATCTCTATTGCAATAAAAACCATTAAGGTCTTCAAAGAAATCATATGGGGGGTGCCCTATTCCTCATGGGGCAGATCATCACCCATAATCTCTTTACCTTTGGAAATAATCATCTTCTACAATTTACCAGGGTCTTCCATCAATTTTATTTCAAGTTTGTCTCCCTCCTTCAGTCATACTGGAGAGGACTTCTTTTTCCCCTTATTCGCACCAAGTTTCTTCCCCACCAAATTAACCTCAAAAACCCTCTTTGTAGGTTTAGATTTCTTCCTTTTAGCAATGGAAGAGGAGACATTAGTCTCCATTTCCTCTTCCCCAGTAATGGAACCTCCAAACCATGAGATTTGAGGCTTCTCACATTTCTTAGAGACCTTGGTTTTGGTAACATCTTTCAAGGCAGGGTTGGAATAAATCTCCATAGAATTCCCATCTTCCTCCTCTACAACCATCTCATCCTCCTCCATATCATCTTACATATTATATGAATTTGAGAGGTTCTCAATATGAGGGTGTTTAGCCAAGAGGGATTTAGAAGACTTATTGGGCTTTTCTAGGATAGATAAGGTCTTAGCATGCTCCATTATTAATAATATCAGGCCTTCATGCAAAATAGGAAACTTGGGTTTTTTCCTATGGTTTCTAATCCACACTCAAGAGAGGCCAACAAATAATACAAAAAGGAAACTTTTTGTTTATGAATAAAATGATTAAGAAGAATAAATGGTAGCTAAATAGAGCAGAAAACCTATCATTGAAAGTGAAATAACGCATAACTTCCTTCACAATATCAACTCAAATAGGATTGATTGAGCTCTTATCATACCCATTAGAGGAAACTTTAGCCAATTTTTTGCAATCATCCATCTTGAAGAACATACACATGGCCACTTCCAATGCCTTTCTATCTCTAAAAATATTTCTACCATCTATAGACAACCCATAAATCTGTCTTATAAACTCCTCAAAGATTTCAACCTCTATGCCATTCAAAGTGAGAATATGGTTCTTACTTTTGGGCTCACCTAGTGAACAATATATTTTCACTAGCCCTCATGAGTATTTTTTTCTCATAGTGGACAACAAATTTTCACTTGTGAACATCTTTTGGCCAAACAACTAAGGCTTGATCCATCCCTTCTCTATCCCTTCTCTTTTTGCATTAATTTTGACATTGTATTATTGTCTATCTTGTGTCACTACTACATGCATGTGTCTCTTTTACCTTTGTTGGTTTTGCCATGAGATCTTAGATCTTGGGGGCTTGATCATCCTCCTTGATCATTGTCATCTTATCTTTCCAATAGTTGTACAATTGGACCTCTCTTGACTTATTTGTCTACTTTAGTGTGAGTTTGAGCGTAGGCTCATACTCTCACTAAAGTGGGGGCTAAATGTAGTGTAGAAGATTGTATACATTTACAATTTCAAACTATTTTTGCATCCCCTTAATTAATTGGACTTAATTAAACCTCTAATTGACCAAATTATGCATTCCAAAGCCTTATTATTCTCGCTTTTCAAAAGGGAAACCTATATGAAATAATTTCTAACATTAATTAAAACACCTTGAAAATTGAATGTTATGGACTTAGGTCCTAAGACCCATTTTCCTAGGGAAAATGGGTCTCATTTAAGTCCCAAGACCTAATTTTTAATATTTTTTTGGGTGGTATTTTAATGATTCAAATTCAAGTGTCAAATGTCATCTTTTGGAATCTAATTTTTGGGAAATTAGATAAACACCTATAAATACAAAGTCTTTTTATCAATTCAAATCTAACAAACTTTATGAAAGCAATCCTATAGAAAATATTATTGTCAAGAGCATTGAAGAGAAGATTTATTAGTCATCTACAACAACAATCAAGATCATATCATCATGTCAAATTCCATGTGTGTTCATGTTCATGTTTTGGAGTTAACATTATGATGTAGGTTTCAAGCATTCAAGCATCAAATAAATCAATCAATTAAACGAATTCATGTAATATATAAGCCTTAGAGTGACGTGTTTGACTTCAATCCTCTAAGGGAATCCATTAAGGGTTTGGTGAGTTGTAACAAGCAAGTGCTCATTCATCAATTCCTTCACTTCATCCTTATTTCATTATCAAGGTTAAATTGCCAATATGGTGTTTGACTAAGAAAAAACCCCATTCACCCAAAAACAATTTTTTTTCTTTTCACTTTGTATGTGTAGATTTATAGGTGAAGAAGGAATGAAAGTTGATCAAATGCACAATTTCTCAAAGTTGTCAAATTTATCATCATTGTTGTCAAGTTATGGAAACTCACCTACAGGTTTTATTTCCATCTTTCCGATAGTCAAACCTAGAGGAATTAGAAGTTAAGATCTAGGATCTGAGAGCTGCAAAAAGTATTTTGGATGTTTGCACTAAGGCACATTCACCCTAGGGAAAACCAATCCTACTAAAGAACCTAAAACCTACTTTTTATCACAGGTGCACATCATTCTTCCCTTCTCAGATCTACTTGCAAATTCTCATTTCTATTTTTGTTATCATAGAATTATGCATTTCAAGTGTTAGGTCATATAATTTAGCTATTTAATACACTTTAAATCATCTACTAATATAGAAAATTAGTCATTTTTGTCATAAGAAAACAACAGATCCCAAAATAGGGTTGGATCACCTCAAGGTTGAAAGTCAACCCTACCCCTTTGAGATCTCTTTTTCTAATGAAATTAGGGAAAATGGTGGGTGTGTTTAACACTTTAGATCATTCTATATTGAACACCCACTTACATTCAACCTCACCCTCTATTTTTTCCTTCGTTTCAAAAGCTAAATCCAAATTGTCTCTTTGTAAACAAACTTTATTATGCATGTAGACACATAAAAATAACCTAGGCCTGCAAACTCTATTTTTACATGACTTACCATATTTCTTCTCAACATAATTAAAATATTTAATTATGTCCTATGGTCCAAATTCAACTATTAATTAAATAATTCTTAATTATTTAATTAATTTATATCTTTTATTCTTCTTGATTATTTAAATAAATTACATCTATTTATTTAAACATGCTGCTAATTTCCTATGTCTCTCTATAATTAAATAAATTTCTAAATTTATTTAATTATTATTCACCTTATCCTTTTCCTCTACAATTAAATAATTTTCATTAATTATTTAATTGTCCTTTTGCCTTTTCCTCCATATTTAAATAAAATCATTTATTTAAATTCCCATTCCCACTTTCCCACTAAGTAAATAATTGAAAATCATTATTTACTATCATGGCCCCACCTCTTTTGAATTAAATTAATTTTTAATTCAAAAGGTCAACACTACCTCTTAAATCAAATAATTTTAAATTATTATTTGATTCTCCAACAATCTCTTTTTCTGTACCCAATATCTTCTTGTCACATGCATTCTTGTCCATTGATTTAATTTTTCCCTAACCCTAATTGCTAGTTGTCATATTTAATCTCAACCTTCCATCTTAGGGCATTTGTCAACTATCAATCTTGGTCATTCATCCAAAATTGACTCCTTTATAAAAAGGCAATGTCAACCTCATTTGGTCACTTCATGCTTCTTGCTTGCATACTTGTAGACTTCATACTTCATGCTTGCAAATTTCTAAGTACACTTGCAATTGTTTAGTCCAATCCTTCAATATTTTGTTAAGGTCTTTGTCATAGGTCAATAGTAGCTCACAAAAATGTGAGGGCAAATAATATTTACAGCAAAATGGAGAGGGGAAATGAAGGTGATTCATGGAGTGCTTTGCTTGAGGGTTTTGGTGAGATTGTTCATTTTTTCATGCTTTTATATTCCATTGTGTTTCATTGTTAGCTAGGGTTTGGTTAGTTTATGCTTTATATTCATAACTTGAATTCTTCCTTAGTTACATTTGGTGAACCTAACATGAAGGGAAAAAATTTGACAGATTTCGTACAATTTTTTTTCATTCTAGTAGGTTTTAGGTATGATTCGACGCAATTTCTAAAGCCAAAATGATGCAATCACCAGCAAAGTGACCCAATTGCTTTGCATTAGGGAATATTTAGATTCTATTTAAGTTTTTCAATCTAACCATACGGTCAAGTTGTACACATCATTAGGTCATTTTATTGTGGTAGATTTTTGATTGATTTGTAGGTTTGGGATTGTGTGCCACAACTAGTTGTGGTTTGTCGCATCTATATTTTGGGTTCACCGCATTTGTTAGAAAATTGAGCCGCATCTGCTCTGGTGAACCACAATTGACACCCCATGAGCCACAGTCATAGTTTCCGCAATGCATTTGATCACACCCATGAGCCGCAACTACTTGTTTAGGGTTTGCTTTTATTTTCTGCCAGTATCGTCAATTTTTTACATTTCTAGTTCAATAGGCTATGGTTTTCTGGTTACTGATATTCGGTTGGTAGCATGCGGCAAGCTGGAGGAAAATACTAACCTTGTTTTTTTGTTCATTTTTATAAAGTCCTTCATTTTTAAGAAACAAACAAACAACTACAACTCCCATTTCACATTCATGGCTTAAAATCAATTGCATTTACACTCATGGGACTTAAAAAGAACACAATCTACATCTACACTCGTTAAGGTTAAAAATAACCTTGTTTTTGAGCAACAAACAATCAACAAATACAACTTGCATTTCACATTCATGGCTTAAAAGGAATTGCATGTACACTCATTGGGTTTAAAAAGAACACAACTTGCATCTACACTCATCAAGGTTAAAATGTACTTGCATTCTCATGGAATTGGGCTAAAAAGAACCTTTTTATTTCATAATAAGTTGGGTTAAAATTTACAAGTGTTTGGCATGTCTTGTGGTATGGTAGTGATTTCTTGGTGTGTATGCACTTCTCTTGCACCTCATAACAATCTGGAGAATCAAAAGAACTTAGGGATTATTGCTATGCCACCCACACATTTTAGATTTAGGCATTAAAATGAACAATCATGCGAGTGTGAATTGAAAGCTTTGGGTATGCACTCTCCTTGCACCTTAGTGCAATCTTGGATGGCCAAAAACAAATTTTTCAATTCAATTTTGTTTACTCAAAAGTAGAGGGCCTGCCTTGGTGGAAAAAGTACTCACCTCAAGGGAACAACCAAAGCGGTAATGGGCTAAAGCCAAGTCCTTCCAAACCGCTATAAAAATTTGTGATTGCAAGAAAAGTTTGCAATCAATGGGAAGTGGTACGTGATAGCCCTCCGCTAATATCTTTATGATGCAAAAATCCCTTGTTCTAAGGGTTAGGAGGCCTCTTGAGGGAGTTTACCATAGTATCTCTTGAACCAGAAGCCCTTACTAGACACCTCTTATTTTTAGAATCCTAGCCTTTTGGCTGTTTCTTGGTATAGTGCAGGGTACAATATCATGCCTGAAGATACTCACTACCGACTCCCTTGAGTAGAGATAGTGAGTTCCTCTTTAGGGAATTCAAATTTGGTGTGCCTAAGAAGTGAGTATCGAGTAAGGGGGAGCCAGTGCCACCAAAATTCTAAGCTATCTTCTCTCAAAAGAGAGAAGTGTTTCACATTGATCTTTGGGTATTTCGATGGGATATACCAAGTATACACACCTTTACAACTAGGATTTTTTCTTGTTTTCAAAGTGCTTGTATCAAACAACCCAAGACAAGACAAAGTTTTTGCTGAATTAATGGAAAAATAAACACCTTTGCAATCTGTAAAATCATAATCAAACTAAAAAAAAAATTCAAAACTTGTCAAAATTGTAGAAAAACTAGAGTTTATTCACTGTGAATCATAATTGCTACTATAAAACACAACCCACTATTAAACAATGTATATGCAAAACCTGAAATGCAACCAACTGTTAAACAACACATCTTCCAAACCTGGAACGTAACTGTTGATAAACGATGCATTTGTTAAACCTAAAACACTATTTCCCTTTGAAACACAATGGTTATCTTAAAAGCCGCAACTTCTTGTCACTTAGAAAAACAAATTTCACTGTCATAATCCGAGGTCAAATATTCAAAACCTATTTTTGACTACCTTTTTACAATGATCCCTATACAAAAAATAGAAAGATTTACTCAAACTGTCCACCATAGCACTCTTTAGTTTATCATTTAGTTTTGACAATAGGCATACCATGGCAAACTTTAGCTTCATTTTAGCACTTCTAATCACCTTCATCTTATTCAAACTCTTAGGTTATTATCTTTGCAGATTTCATAATAGGCCAACTTTCCATTCTTTGTACAAACCTTTGCTTCAAGGAAAAATTGTCATTGGACCAAGTCACTTGTCACACTTGTAGTCTTTGTCACTTTGTGTGAGTCTTTTCCAACTCATAAGTCTAGTTTAGTAACTCACTTGGTCTCACAAGAGGTCCTTTGACAATTCAAATTGAAGCATTGGCTAAACTTTGGATGGTTGGTAACTTCTTCTCAAAATCTCCCAAAGTATTACCTTTAGAGCTTGCTTACACCTTGCATTTAGAACACTCCCATAACATATTTAGACATTTCCATTGCATATCAAAATTCCTTCATCATTTTCCACCTTGCATTAGACATTCCTCTTAGACATCATTATCACCTTGCATTATACATTCCTCTTAGACATTATTATCACTTTACATCCCTAATAAACATTATTTTCACCTCACATTGGTCATCCAACATACTCTTTAGACATTATTGTCACATTGCATTGGGACACTCCTCATTTCTTATTCCAAAAAAATACAAAAAACATAGTCTTAGTCTTGTACCATCCACCACCATATCTTCCCTTCACCTTGATATGCTTTCCAGTCAAGTATACTAGTTAATCTATAATGGTCAACACCAACAAGCCATAGACTTCAAAATACAATTCGTCAAATCCAAATACCAACCAACCATAGCCCATAGTCAATCACCCACATACCTTCCTACCAACAATCCATAAGTCCTAGTCATTCAACCACCTACCCTTACTATCAATAGTCACTTAACACAATCCATACCATTTATACACAACAAAAATCCATTTATCACCCTTTTCCTAACTTTGAGAAGGAAAACCAACCATCCACTAACCCCTTACAAGCCTCCATATCCTATCCTAGTCCTTCATCCACTAACCCCTTCCAAGCCTCCACGTCCTATCCTAGTCTTTCATCCACTAATCCTTTCCAAGCCACTCCATCCAATCTACATTTAGTCATGAAAATACATCTTTCCATGGTATCCAAAGTAACATCCCATTTATTGAACTTGAGGATACATTTCAAAAATAAAGTTCAAAGCATGACATCATGGCTTCACCTTCATATCAAGATCAAAGTAGTCCATCCCATGACACTATCTTTAATTCCATCCAAGAAGTCCCTATATATAATCATTGCATCCAAAATACACCTATCCTTGATCAAGATTCCATTCCCAATCATGTCATCCAAGATGAACCCATCTTTGACCAAGACACTACCATTGATCAAGAAATCCAAAATGATCCACTCCTTGACCTTTATGCCATTCATGATCAAACACTTGAAGATGACCCTATCCAAGCTCTGAATATTGACACTTCCCAATAATGAGACAATTTCTCCCATGGGATAAATAGATGATCTTCCTCTAGAAAAAGAGTCTCCTTTTCTAGACATATTTGCAAATGATCCAGCTATAGATGAATTCACTAGACTCTATGATACTGACCATAAAGACGGTTTTGACATTGACTTGGAAGCACCAATAGAATCATATAAATTTGATATGTCACAAAATCAAACCAAATATATTAATAAAAAATATATCCAACATGTCAGTAAAGTGACAACATCTTATCAACTAGGATCATCTATCTTTGTTAGACCAATCTTTCTTGCAGATGAGAAAATACTGAGTAATGATCTCCACATACACAATGATGGGTTTGCATCTTGCTTCCAAAATGACAAATACACCATGACAAAAAGAATCTTTCAGAGCATGCAATATCAAGGAAAAGGACTAGGCCTACATGAGCAAGGAATTCTAGAACCAGTACCATTTCAAGAAAATTATAGTCATCAAGCTCTTGTCTATTCCTCAGTCAGAAAATCTAATGATGTTAGTGGTACCTCCTCGATATTGGGGGAAACTTTATTTGATACAAACATCAAAATGGGGGCCATGACTAGTCCTTGTCATAAGGTTGCTGCCAACACTCCTTCCATCCACACCATAAACCATGATTCCAATAAACCTTCCATTTAGAACCAACAAAATTTTTTTTATTACAAATCCAAAATTCAAAATCAAATTTCAAAGGCCATGGAATCAAACAAAAATCCAAGTGGACAAATGGAGTTAAAATGGATCCCAAAGAAAATTGCATCAAGAAAATAAAATATTCCAAATCCAAAAGTCAATCAAATTATGGAGCCACAAGAAAAGAGGAATCCCATATATAATAAATGTCCACCTCATTCAAAATAGTCACCAAGCAAGGCATCTAAAAGTGTTGGTTCCAAACGCTATCTGAATCAAAATTCCAAACTTCATCATCCACCATCCCAATTTTGGAAACTAAAAATTGCTACATCCAAACGTTCAAACAATCTTTCCACATCTACCATCATCCATCATTCCAAAAGGCATACCTCATGAATTCGTCACTTCTTGGTAGCAACTCTTTATTGTAAGGAATCTCATGGCACTCTATCGCAATGTGTGTATTCTGATAAGGTTAGCTCTAGTATCAACAAGGATCACAATGAAATCAATCAGTTGTATGCAAGTGCTATGATCTTGACAAGGCAATTGCTTTATAAAGGTCATTATTGGCATATCTTGGCACCAATCTCTACATCACCACCATTGAAGGATTCAAAACAACCAGTGATCATCTAAAGCATCAAGGCCATCTAGAAAATACAAAAATACAAATAAAATGAAAACTCAAAAAATTGTTACCTTGATGAAAACCTGGCAAATAGGCATCTTGGTGACACCTAAAAAAAATAATTCAAGAAAATAGTAAAGAGAAAATTTTTGTCCAATAGTGAAAACCATTCTTATGGCACTTTCGATAAGTACCATGATGAAAATCTAGCAAACATGTGTCATGTATAAAATAAATTATCCATGTGGACCATTACAGTTGGGGGAAAGTTGTCTCATCTCCTATATCCTTCGCATGAAATTTCTTATGACATTTCCATCCATTTTCCCACCTACTTGGATCTTGATAAGGATTGGGGTACAAACATAAATCAGGCTTTGGAAAAACTCTTGACATGTTTATCCTTTGGTTATACACTATTCATGAAATATCATGCCTTTTCCTTCATAGCATTATCCAAACCCATACCTTGGAGAAAATAAATTATCCTTATGCGACATAGTCCTTGGAGACCATATGATAATTATTCTAGCCAATAATCCCCATGTCTCCTATCTTTTACCAAATCCATCCATCCTCCTTTTTATATACCTATCACCTATCTTAGTTTCCCTTGTCAATGGTCTAAGGATCCTCTGTCATCCCATCTAGTCCTAACCAAGTCATTCCAAATGCAATCAATTGCAATCTATGCAATCCAATCTTGCAACCTAGTACATCATCCAAAACATTCCTTGGCCTTTTTTCTAGCCTTGCTACAAACCTTGATCCTTCAATCACATTATTGTCATCCTCACGTTGTTTTGGGATGTGTCCATCCCATGTCAAACAACGTCATCATTGTCATCATGACCCGTCAATTGGTATTTAGCTTGAATAGGGACAAGATCATGTTTATCCTTGGATTCTTGTGCATGATTGCTTGTTTACTTGTAGGCATCATTCGCATGCATTTTTCACGATCCTCATAAAAAGACAAAAAAACATTTAAAAATAAAAAAAATAAAAAACATTTAAAAAGACAAAAAAAAACATTGAAAAAGACAAAAAACTCAAATATTTGACAAAAGACAAAAAAATCAAAATATTCAATAAAAGTAAAAAAAGTCAAAACATTTGTCGATATTGGCATGGTGTGATGGTTTATAGGTGGCATTGTTGTTCTTGCCACTAAGGTTCAAACCTCGTTGGGGTGGTATTGTTGAATGGTTGTATCCGGTTCATAGCTCCGGTCAAAAGCGTTTACCCCTTGAATAATAAAAAAAAAAAGTCAAAACATTTCAAAAATACAAAAAAATCAAAACATGTCAAAAATCACAAAAATGTGAAAAACACAAAAACATTCAAATAACTCTCAAAATCTCCAAAACAGAGTCAGAGTTGGTCAAGGTCGATTCATAGCTAGAATGGTCAAACTATGCAGTCTCAACACATTTTCTAAGTAGGAAAGGTCCTCAGTCAATGTACCCTCGAGACCACCTAATTCAGTCTTTTAGGTTTTTAATATCAGTTGGTCATTTTGGTCTAATAAACAAGTTACTTGGTTAGTCATGTCAATTCACTAAAATATGTTGTCCTTGATCATGGCGTCGGTCGAACTACGAGGTCTCTGAGTGCATGACATAAGTAAGGCCATCAATCAATGAGCCCTCAAGGCCACCTAGGTCAGTCCTTTAGGATTCATTGTGTCAATCAAATAAGTTAGATATAGTCAAACTTGGACACAAGATAGTCATCAAAACATCAACATTCAAATCGCAAACCAACAAACATCATAGTTCAATCAATCATTAAGTCAAAAATCGGTCAAATTTCCAAAATAGTGTCAACCTAGTCACTTTGGTCCCTTTCAAGATGCACCCTCCTTGGACTTAGACCCCGTCAAAATGTCATTTTCCTTTTCAAGATGTGTCTTTCCTAACGTCAGGCTCCGTCAGATTGCCATTTGCCTTTTTAGGATGTGTCTTTCCTGACGACAGGCTTCGTCGCATCATCATTGACCTTTTCAATATGTGTCCTTCTTGATGACAGGCATCGTCAAACTATCAAACTGTCAAGCAATCAACCATCGTCAAATAAATATTGGCAAACACATTGAATGACTGTTGATTTTGTTGGCCTATTTTGTCTTATATTTTTCTTGGTTTTTCTTTGAATCAGGTTACTAGCTTCCTCAAGGATGCCCCATGAAGGATTTAGATGAGCGATGATGTCTCATGACTCTTTTCTTTGACTGTTATATGTGGATTGTCTTGGCAAAAAGATTGGAGCAACTTGGCCCTTAGTATGAGCTAAGACAATCCTTGTCTATGACTTTCTATTTTTCAAGTGGATGACCTTGCACACCTTGGTCTATGTCATATCATGGTGTTTGTTGTCCATTTGTCATATTTTACTACCCAATAATGATTATGCAACACCTATTTATCCTTTGGAAAAATATTGAAGGTTTATTTCTCATCCCACCATCCATGTCTTCCATGCTAATAGTTCTTGTATTCCTTCATCATCTCATCTTTTCATCCATTTCAAGAACACACTTGTGCTCTTTGAACTCGTTTGTCCTCTCGAGGGGGCATACCACTACCTCCTCATCATCCTTCCTATCCTCATTTTCACACTGGGGCATATTATTGACTTGTTTTCTTTGTCACAATGTGATAAACTATCATGACAAAGAGGGGAAAAATATAGACACATAAAAATAACCTAGGTCTGCAAACTCTATTTTTACATGACTTACCATATTTCTTCTCAACATAATTAAAATATTTAATTATGTCCTATAGTCCAAATTCAACTATTAATTAAATAATTCTTAATTATTTAATTAATTCATATCTTTAATTCCTCCTGATTATTTAAATAAATAAATTACATCTATTTATTTAAATATGTCACTAAATTTCCTATGTCTCTATAATTAAATAAATTTCTAAATTTATTTAATTATTATTCACTTTATCCTTTTCCTCTACAATTAAATAGTTTTCACTAATTATTTAATTATCCTTTTGTCTTTTCCTCCAAATTTAAATAAAATCATTTATTTAAATTCCCATTCCCACTTTCCCACCAAGTAAATAATTAAAAAACATTATTTACTGCCCTAGCCCTACCTCTTTTGAATTAAATTAATTTTTAATTCAAAAGGTCAACACTGCCTCTTAAATCAAATAATTTCAAATTATTATTTGATCCTCCAGCAATCTCTTTTTCTATGCCCAATATCTTCTTGTCACATGCATTCTCGTCCATTGATTTAATTTTCATAAAATTAAATCATAGCCCTCAATTTCAAATTTTACCCTAATTTTGCCCTAGCCCTAATTACTAGTTGTCATATTCAATCTTAGCCTTCCATCCTAGGGCATTTGTCAACTATTAATCTTGGTCATTCATCCAAAATTGACTCTTTTATAAAAAGTCAATGTCAACCTCATTTGGTCACTTCATGCTTCTTGCTTGCATACTTGTAGACTTCATACTTCATGCTTGCAAATTTCTAAGTACACTTGCAATTGTTGAGTCCAATCCTTCAATATTTTGCTAAGGTCTTTGTCATAGGTCAATAGTTGCTCACAAAAATTTGAGGGCAAATAATATTTACAGGAAAATGGAGAGGGGCAATGAAGGTGATTCATGCAATGCTTTGCTTGAAGGTTTTGGTGAGATTGTTCATTTGTTCGTGCTTTTATATTCCATTATGCTTCATTGTTAGCTAAGGTTTGGTTAGTTTATGATTTATATTGCTAACCTAAATTTTTCCTTAGTTATAGTGCATATATATATATATATAGAGAGAGAGAGAGAGGCATTTATTTTATTTCTAAAAAATTATGTATATCAAAATTACAAGTTGAAATTGTAAGTTAAATTAAAAAAGCTACAAATACATAGATAACTATATGTATAGTTAGATATAATATAAAAGTTTATAGATAGATTAATTTTTCTAAAATTATAAAAGAGAATATTAAATATTTAAGAATTATATTTAAATATATTATTAAATAATTTAATTTATAATAATATTAATAATATTCAATACATTTTATATATTAAATGTTTTTTTAGATATATTAATTGAGCTCAAGGGGGCCCAACCCCAAATACAATGCTAAACTTGGCTTAGCACCTCAACAAAACAACAAAAATATAAACATTGACAAGCCTTCAAAGAAACTATATATCAGACTTGACCTCTATTATATCAGCCATGTCTTGATGCACATCTTCACCATCACCACCATCCCCAGCTAGAAGTTCCAAGATGGCTACCCGAGTAGTAAGGCTACTCACTCTTGTGATCTCCTTCAATAGGGAAATGTTACCTTTGACTTCCCTCATCTTTGGATCTTGGTTCTCCCCCACACTCCACATAATGAACATGATCCATGGGCCATTAAAATATTATGCTAGCATTGGCTAGACACCACTAGATGGTCGTAACCCCAAACATAGCACCTACATACCTAGATAGAATTTCAACACCTCCCGCCACTTTGCAACCACCATAGTGCACATTAGAAGTCTCATGACTACTATCTCCTCCCTCACTTGTAAGAGTGTTGATGGTGTTTTCTGCATAGCAACAACTTAGACAGAATATGATATCCTATCTCTCTTGAAAGGTAAATCTCTATCAACAAGCCTCAAGAGATAACCCCAAGGTCTCTAATATCAGGTCTTGACAATGCATAAATAACTCGGTGATAAATGTGAAAATGTTGGTAATCACAAGGGGCCTTACAAATGAACAATGTTGGAAGTATACTTTCATCAGATGTAACAAGATGATGATGCTTTCAATCCTCAAACTAACCCAGATTTAAAAGAAATAGCAAAAGATAGAAGGGCTGAGAGAGATATCCTAAACTAACTCCTAAGATCAATCACAATAATGATGAATGCTTCAAATGGATAGATCCCCAATAAAACCAATCTCTACTTGATCAAGGACAAGCCCACAACTACACAAAAATGGTGCAATCTTATAAGGAAATCTAAAGACTTTTATACTATGAACTTTCATCCACATACCCAATAACTGGCACAATGTAAACAATCATTCACAGTTGAACTTAGCACAAAAAAGGGCCTAGACTAACTTTACACAACAATCTACAATCATCAAATTTCCAAAAGTATGGACCGAAGATTGATCAATACCATTAACATTTCACCATCATTGCAAAAGAAATGAAAAACTAACATCTAACATTGAGAATCAAGAAAAAGAGACCATATAACTATTGAAGTTGAACACAAAGTTTGTCAAATCAACAACCCATTTGCATTAACTTCTCTAGAATTTACATAACAGTCTTCCTGCTGTCTCCCCTCCTATAACTAACTTCTAAAATTTGCTTGCCAATTCTGGCCTTCTAACCCCTAAAATCTAACCCCTTACAAATGAGAAGGCACTGGCCTTTTATAGATTTTACATTATAATTTCAATGGCTAGGATTAAATCAATCCAATGGCATATATTACACTTCTAGAAGCATCCAATAGTTACATCAAGTTTGGTACATGTGATACATTATCATCCAATTAAATAATTATGTTATAGCCAAGAGCAATGAAAAAGAAAATCTGCCATCTAGACATTGATAAAAATTCCCATTGGGGAACAAAAGCAACATCACATGTCTCCTTATGTTTGAAACATATCTTCTAGTTGTAGACAGGCTATGGCATGGATTCTTATGCTAGTGCATGTTAAATATTTGATCAGCTTGAATTTCCACCTTCTTGGCACGTTTCCATATGTAAGTCCCCTTTTGATTTATTTAATCTTGAAAAACATATATCATCGTTATTAACTCATGTTAAAAATCCCATCCATTTGCGAAAATTTTCCATTTATGGAAATTTTCCATTTTTAGAAATTTTCCATTTTTAGAAATTTTTCCATTTTTTTTTTTAAATTTTCCATTTTTAGAAATTTTCTGTTTTTTGAATTTTTATTTTTCCATGTCAAGATTTTTTAATTTTGGAACATTTTAAAATTTAAAAAAAAATCCATTTTGGAAATTTTCCATTTCGGAAAAATTTCCATTTTTGAATTTTTTTTGGGATTTTTAATGGGTCTTGGATTTTATGAAAATGGAAATTTTAGGAATTTTGATTTGTTGTGGATTTCTGAAAGTCCGAGGTAGGTTGGATTTTCCCAGGTTTAATTCTCAGGGAAAATCCGAGGTAGCTAGAATTTTTTGAAATCCACGGTAGGTCAAAATTCCCCAAATTCCATAACTTTTTTTCTAGAAGGAATTTTTGAAAAGTTCAAAAAGCAACCTAGCCTAATTTTTCACCCTCTATCCATGACTGCAAAAAAATTTACATATCACATTGAAAATTCACTTCAAAATCCCCATTTCCAAAATCCATTACAGGTGGATTACACCCAGACCCTCAAGATGCCTCAAAATTTTGCCTTCATGAAATCAAGTCCGGGCTTAATTCCCAAAATAACCTCCCAAGAAGAGAAAAACTAAAAACTTGACCAAGCCAAGATGCAGAGATGCAAAAGAAAAAGGAGGGTCCTCGCCTCCAATGGGGCATGTGTGCAAAAAATTGCACAAGGAGCCATGCCAAGAACATGGACGACACATCAAAATTAACTCTAAACTAAAAAGTAGAGAACAATAATCGAACCCCCAAGATGCTTTGATCACACTTAATGTATCCTCATTATTTAGCATGAAGATCTTCTTAATCCTTGTATCAAACGTTTCTCCCCTAAATGCCATGTGATGCTCCTTCACCCCCAGACAAATTATGGTCTCCATCCCACTTTGTGAACATTAATTGACAAATTGAAAGTGGCCAAGAAGATTTAACATTACTTCCCACCCCCATTCCCACCAATGAATAAATGCTTTATAAGTCAACATATTTACACCTCCACCCTTCATATCCCTTTGGTGGCTCACTCATGTGGAATCAATGATATGGAGCATTGGCATACCACTATGCTCCTCTAAACAATTAATTGCCTCTTTCAACAACTTGCCAGCATCTTCATTTCCCTCCCAATAAGTGTGAGATAATTTGAAATCCTCCACCCCTTCCGGCTCATACAAAATGGAATTCAACCATTTATTCAACTTCCAATTGGGAGTCGACCATCACCTTATAGCACTAATCGTTATCATAGAATCCCCTTCCAAATTAATTTTTTGGATACCTAGACCCTTACTCAAATGAATACCCAACTAGGCCGCTTGAAATTTTGCTTCATTGTTTGTCCCATCCACCAAATGCCTTACCTAATTAGTAATACATTTACTCATGTGATCCCTTATGATCCATCCCACACCAAATGGGCTAGGATTACCTTGTGCAACATTATCAAAATTAACTTTGACCCACCTTTCATCCAATGGGTCTTATTTCACATCCACCTTTGGGTTTGTGCAAAGATCATCCTTTCAAGCCCCATAAACGAGGGATATATTAAATGTTATATACATAAATTTTTGTTTAAAAAAAAATAGTAATAGAAAAATTATATGGGTTGGCCCATGGCTATGACCCATGGGAGGCACAACCATGAAGGTTGTGAACCATGAATCGTAGCTATGAGGCCGCACCTTCAAGGGGGGGCTTGGCCCATAAGGTTCTACCATCCCTAACATAAAACAAAACAAAATTTTATTATATCTTTTTTTATAAAAAAAAATAAATTGTTAATAATGAAAATAGAAGGAAACTCTAAATAAAAAGGCATAAATTTGAATTGCCAATCTAAATTAGGGAATAGATAAAAGTTTGCAACAAATAATTAATGGTGTAAATATATATAAAAGGTATATTAAATAAATTTGAAATGATTTTGAAAATCACTTGTATCTGCAATATCATACAATCTAAAATAAATATGAAAATGAAATATAAATTTCAAAGAAGGTTTTTCATTAAATTTTTTTTGGAGAAACCATTGAATAATAGAGTAATAAATGGAAGGATATCTTGAGAATTGTTAAATGACAATCAATGAATTGAGGAGGAAATATAAAGGGAATCATTTGGTTATAAATTGGTTAAAAGTTAGTTTCTAGTTAATAGAATTATTTTTTCTTTATTTAAGTTCAATTGTGTTTTGAGAATTATGTACAAATTTATATTCATGTCATTAATTTAATTTCTTTTTTGAGTTTTAAAATTACAACCTTGGTTACATTGAAGTTGTAAAAATAAAATACTATGAGAATAGAGATGATAAATAGATATGAATTAAGTTCTTAGTTTTGCAACCACCTCTGAGGATTAAACATTCATCCTTATGTTTCGAAAATAACACCATTATCAACAATCAAATTAAATTTATTAGATTCAAAAATTAATATACCTCATTGGCAATAACTTCTTTTGATAATAGATTTGAGCTAGATTTGAATATAATAATTCAATAACATAGTTATAATATTATAATCCATACATTTAGAATGTTGAAAATAAATATTATATTTTAACTTTAATAGTCCTGTTATTTTAGGTAAGGAAATGATTAATGACTTTTGATCATTATGTCAATCATTATGTAAATACATATGAATTAACTTCTTAGTTTTTCAACCACCACTAAGGATTAAATATTCATCCTTATGTTTTGAAAATAACGAAATTACCAACAATCAAATTAAATTACTTAGATTCAAAACTTAATGAACTTCATTAGCAATAACTTCTTTTGATAATAGATTTGAGATAAAATTTGAATATTGGAATTTAATAACACATAGTTATAATATTATAAATTCATACATTTGGAATGTTAGAAAACAAATATTCTATTTAAACTTCAATAGTCTTATTTTTAGGTAAGGGAAGGATTAATGACTTTTGACCATTAATGACTTTAGCAACATTTTGTTGTAAAAGGTTTTGGGTCCCTTCAAAACCTAATTTTCTTGCTAATCAAAAACTATTGGTAGATAAAAGTTTAGAAACAAATCACTCTCTTCATAAGTTAGTATTAAATCATGGACACAAAACTTGTCAAATTAGAAATTATTTAACAAATTTAAATTATTTTCAACAAATGAGTTGCCTCATGTTAGGATTTGAGATAGAGTACATTATTGATTGTACTTCTTTTCCTTATTATTTCTTTACATTATTTATTTGTTCTCATGGTTAGAAATAATGTTATAAAAATCCTTTGTTTAGTTGTCTCCATTCCACTTTCTCACTAAGTGAGAGGCACTTATAGTGTTAGTATAAGCTTAATACCATCCTAGGTGCTAAGGGGGTAAGTGCAAAAAGATGGGTCCCAAAAAGGGGGCTTAAGTGGCCACTTTTTTTTCTTTTGAAATCAGGAAATACTAACCTTGGACGTGAAATTGAGGATAGTTACACTCAAAATTTTGAGATGGAACAAAAACAAGGATTGAAGTGCTCCGAGTCTACTTTATAAACTACTAATTTATTTTGAAAATGGTTGAGATTAAGGGGTTCAAAAGAGGGATGTACAAAAATTGGTGTTGTTTTTGTCAAAAAAGCATAACATAGCAACCCTTGTAGGTCCCTAGCATAGTGAACTTTTTTTTAGTATTTTTCAAATCACTCCAATGAGAAATTAGATAATAGTATGCAATTGATGCATGATTTTTCTGATAATTTTTTAATGAATATTTGATTTTTTACTAATTTTTTAAGTGGACACTTCTTGAAAAATAGATTTTTGGCCGTGCTACCTCTACAAATTTTGGAAACTAATTATTATTATTATTATTTTTTTTAAATTGTAGAATGGAGTCTAGTTTCTAAAAATGTAATTTATTTGAAATTTTGATGAATGGTTAATTTATAATGAAAAAAACACCAAACATTATTTTTTTCCAATAAAGAGACACACAAACAAAATAAAATATAGATGAAAGGCTTAACATTGTCAGAAAGTGAAAAAAATTGCATCGTTGGATAGCTAAGAGAGAAACTAACATTACCCAAGTGTTTGATTTGTTCGATATTGAACCACATGCAATCTTGATGGTGAGCACAAACCTAATTATGTGAAATATTGTAGAATTTGAAAAAACATGTCTCTAGTCATTGAGAATGCCATCCAAGCCTTTGGGTTGGTATTCCAAGGAAAATACCAAGCCCAAGGCTTGGCGATTCCTAAAGCAAGATATAATGCACTAACATTATATCTTAGTTTTGACATGGCTTTTTACGTTTGTGAGGGACATGTCTAGCAAGACATAATGTAAGCGCAGTATAACACACTCGCGTTATGTCTTGCTTTATGTTAAATGCTATTCTATTGAATTTATGCTTATATATTTGTATGTTTGTATGTACATGTATGGATGTATGTATTTAGAGAGGGAGAATTTTAAGAGAGAGAGAGAGAGTTGTCTAGGTAGGGTGGGAAGGAGAGAGAGAGAGCTTGGAGAGAGGGAGAGGGGGTGGAAGTGTGAGTTTAAGAGAGAGGGAGTGGGAGAGAAGGGGTTGGAGTGAGAGGGAATTAGCTACATAGGGTGGGAGGGATAGAGGGAGAGAGAGAGATAGGGGGTGGGAGAGAGAGAATTGAGAGAGAGGGAGAGAGACAAAGAGAAAGAGAAAGAGAGAGTTATGTAGGTAGGGTGCCAAAGGGAGAGACTTGAGAGTGTGAGGGGGGGTGAGAGGGAGAGACTTGAGAGATAGGTAGTGAGAGGGTGGGAGAGAGAGGGAGTGTGAGTGAGATATCTGAGAGAGGGAGAGGGTGTGGGAGGGAGTGACCTGAGAGAGGGAGAGATAAAGGGGGGTGGAGTGAGAGTGACTCATCTAGGTAGGGTGGGAGGGATAGATAGAGAGAGGGGAGAGAGAGAGATAGTTACCTAGGTAGGTTTCCAGAGGGAGAGACCTAAGAGAGAGAGAGAGATAGTTACCTAGGTAGGTTGCTAGAGGGAGAGACCTGAGAGAGAGAGGGGGTGGGAAGGAGAGACCTTACAGAGAGGGAGAGAGAGGGAGTGGGAGAGAGTGGGAGGGAGATAGAGAGAGAGATAGATAGATAGAGGGAGCAAGAGATGGTGGTAGGGATTGATTGAGTGAGAGGTATGTAGAAAGAGGGAGAGGGTAGATAGAGACAATTAGAGAGGGTAGGAGAGATGGAGGGAGAGAGAGGTGAGATGTATAGATAGAGAGAAAGGAATAGGGGTTGAGGTAGAGGGTTTAGGGTATAGGTTTGAGGGTATATGGTTGAAGGATTAGGTTGAGGGTCCAATGTAAAGGGTAAAGGGCATAGGGTTGCAATTTTAGGGTTTAAGGATTGAGGGTTGAGGATTAAGGGTTGAGGGTTGAGAATTGAGGTTTAATGTATAGGGTAGAGGGTTTAAGGATTTAGGGTTTAAGGGTTGAGGGTTAAGGGTCGATGGTTGGGGTTTAAGGTTGAGGGTAGAGGATTGAGGGTATAGGTTGAGGGATTAGGATTGAGGGTCCAATGTATAGTGTAGAGGTATAGGGGTTGAGGGATTAGGGTTTAAGGGTTGATGGTTGAGGTAGAGGGTTGAGGGTTGAGGTTTAGGATTAGGGTGTAGAAGTTGAAAAACCAACTTCACAATCCCCAAGAATCACCTGCAAGCAATCACCTATCACATGCAACAAATATTCAAAAAAAAAAAAAAAAGATGTTCTGTAAACCCTCAGAGAAAGTTTGTGCAAGCAAAACCACCATAATGATTATTGAAATTAATTTTTTTACAAATAATACAAAATCCTTCAAAAAGGAAATGATGCAATAAAGCAAGAAAAAACAACCCAAATCTTATCTTGAGAAAAAAGACAGCTCAACAAGATAAGGATAAGAATTAACCTAGGAAATAAAATATGCCTAAGTAAACTTATGCTAAAGTGTAATTAAATAATTAAGTCCACCAACACCCCCCCATAAGTGCAACTTAGGGAGAAGCAAATTATTATGCAAAGATGAGTCCCGACAACAAGGCCTGACTAGGTACTCATTTACAAATGCAATGCAAACTAAATCAAACAGGGTAAAGGAGAAAACCACATGGGAACAAAACTCCTCCCCAAAATAGAATGCGAAAAGAATGAAATGCACTAATGAAAGAAGGATAGGAGGTGGATTACATGATACCCCCCATGGACAGCTTCTATCAGATAAGTACATATACAATGGTCTCCATAGGAGAGATATAAAGAGACAAGAAGGGTCCCCCACAATGAAGAAACTCTTGTCACAATGGTGGATGCCTGATGTAGAATCCAAAAATAGATCCTGAAGCGAAATATAACATTCCTCCCCTTGGGAAGAAACGGATCCAAAGGACAATGTCGAAGAAAACCTGTGAAGAGTGATGAACCAATTTGTCTCAAGATGGGTGCCATGAGAGGATGCTGAAGAATCTCTCTGTTTGAACATAAACAAATGATGCCAAATCCAAACTGATGTGGAGAATCCTGAAATGCAACCTCTGAATGCACGGATAATGGTGGGCATATAGTGATAACCTGACTGTCAAGGTAGAGGAGATGAATTTCCCCAAAATAATCCTCAAGATCTACAGTGTGAGACTCAACAAACAAGAATGTGTCTGTAAGATAAGAATCCCATGATGTAGCAGATAATGAATGACCAAGATGGTCATGATGCTGAACTGAATCCATAGGGGCTAATGTGGCGATACTGATGTCATCAAGAACAACATATGATACATGTATAATCTCATTCTAAAGAGTAGGAATTGTGAGACAAGCCTCTGATCCATTGGAACATGTAAGGGTGTCTAAATACTCAAGCTCCTCTAAAGTATTATGATCAAAAGGTGTATTATCTCTCCAAGCAATGGGTAAGAGACAATCTGAAGCAGGATCCTCTAGGAATGGAGAGAGATTGGGGTCTCCAAAGATATCCCAAAGACGTGTCCAAAGTGGGTGGGGACAATCAATGTCCGATATAGCCCACACAGTGTCATCATCAACACTAGACAATGTAAGTCCTACTATGTGATCTCTAATGATATCCCAAGCTATTTTTCCCTCTGAAGTGGTTGGTTCAGGTATGAGATCATACAAATAAGGAAAAATATTAAGCCACCTACAATGTGTAAGTATGCTCTTTTCCCATGACTCATAATTACCCCGTTCCAGAATTACAACTGAAAGGTGAGTAGAAAAACCCATGATAAATCTTCAAATTAAAAAATCTAAGAAAATTTACCTTACAACATGTAGATCAAATGAAATGGAGCCTAATGACACAAACAAGAGGTTCCCAAGTGCCAAAATGTCCAAGTAATTAAGCAAACTATGAAAACACAAAATGTTGAATAAAATATACCTGGGGTGGAATCTAGGAAAATAAGTCTAATCATTGTGTAGAGCACTGAACCAGCTTTCTGATGCCTATTTTTTTGAGAAAAATGGAGCTCGGATGCAAAAGTTACGCCCCCTAGAGTGCAAAAACCATGATCTGACTTTGACTGAAGAAAACAGAATCAAAACGGAAAAGTTAGGTAACCATAGCTACTCCATCAGATTGGCACCAGAATTAGCTTTCCAATGACTATTCGTTTGCAAAAAACGGAGTTTAAATGCAAAAGATATGCCTGATTCCATAAAAGAGCTCCAAAATGTCCAATTTGACCCTTCTGGCCCTCTGGGGCTAAAAAAAACAGGGCCCCTGGTCGCATGCAAGAACAAAGGCTAGTGGTTTGGCTCCTAGGGAGGAGCCCCTGGTCACTCACGTGACCACCGAGGGTGCTCGACGTCCAACAGGGGGTTGGGTCGGCGGAGCCCCTGGTTCCTAATAGAACCATGGCAGAGGGAGTAGTGCCCGTGGGGGCTGAAGGTTGGATCGGTGGCAGCGGGGTGTTCACCACCGGCGACGCTTTGGTGGCTGGTAGCTGCCAGGTGGTGGGCGGGTGGTGGCTGCCTTCTAAACTGGAAGCACCAAAAAAAATAAAAAAACCTTTGTTTTTTTTTTAAAAAAATTTTGCATCGATCTGCGTGCCCTGGGGTCTGTACGGCCCTGGGGCTATTTTTTTTTGCCTTTTTTTAATTTTCACCAAAATCGACGAAACAAAAGTCATTTCTAGGGTTTTTGGATGCTTTGAACGCGATGGCAACATCCATTTTTCCCAAAAATGCACAGAAAAATTGCGTACCCCCAGATCCACAAAAAAAGGCCTAGCTTCAAACCCTTGCACTAAAAAAGACACTATGAGAGAATATCTTCAGAACACGAACATGCAGTGATAGGTTTGGAGTTCTAATACCATGTATAAGTTGAAAAACCAACTTCATAGTCCCCAAGAATCACCTGCAAACAATCAACTATCACATGCAATAGATATTCATAACAAAAAAGAAAGATGTTCTGTAAACCCTCAGAGCAAGTTTGTGCAAGCAAAACCAGCATAATGATTATTGAAAGTAATTGTTTTACAAATAATACAAAATCCTTCAAAAAGGCAATGATGCAATAAAGCAAGAAAAAACAACCCTAATCTTATCTTGAGCAAAAAGACAGCTCAACAAGATAAGGATAAGAATTAACGTAGGAAATAAAATATGCCTAGGTAAACTTATGCTAAAGTGTAATTAAATAATTAATTACACCAACATAGGGTAGAGAGTTTTCTTGGATTTAAGGGTTTAAAGGTTGAGGGATTAGGGTTTAGGGTAGAGGGTAGAGGGTTTAGGGGTTTAGGGTTTAAGGCCGGTTGAGGGTTTAGGGTTTAGGGTTTAAGGGTTGAGGGTTTAGGGCTTAAGGGTTTAAGGGTTTAGGGTTTAGGGCTGATGGATTAGAGTATATAGAGAGGGATGGATGGATAGAGAGATGGAGGGAGAAGTGAGATAGAGAGAAGGAGAGAAGAGGAGGGAGTGACAAAGATATATGAGGGTTGAGGATCCAATGTATAGGGTAGAGGGTTGATAATTGAGGGTATAGGGTTGACAACCTATAGGGTTGAGGGATTAGGGTTGAGGGTACATATGGTTGAAGGATTGGGGTTGAGATTCCATTGACGTATAGGGTAGAGGGTATCGAGGTTGAGGGTTTAGGGTTTGAGGGTTGAGGATTGAGGGATTAAGGGTTGAGGGTTGAGAATTGAGGGTTGAGGGTTTAATGTATAGGGTAGAGGGTAGAGGTTTTAAAGGTTGAGAGTTGAGGGTTTAAGGTTGAGGGTAGAGGATTGAGGGTATAGGGTTGGGGGATTAGAGTTGAGGGTCCAATGTATAGGGTAGAGGGTATAGTGGTTGAGGGATTAGGGTTTAAGGGTTGAGGGTTGAGGGATTAACCATCAAGAGGGTCGAGGGATTAGGGTAGAGAGTTTACTAAGTGGTTTTAAGGGTTTAAGGGTTGGGGATAGAGGGTATTGGGTTGAGGGTAGAGGGTAGATGGTTTAAGGGTTTAAGGTTTAAGGGTTGAGGGATTAAGGGTTGAGGGTTGAGAATTGATGGTTGATGGTTTAATGTATAGGGTAGAGGGTAGGGGGTAGAGGGTTTAACGGTTTAGGGTTTAAGGGTTGATGGTTGAGGGTTTAAGGTTGAGGGTAGAGGATTGAGGGTATAGGGTTGAGGGATTAGGGTTAAGGGTATAGGGATTGAAGGAATAGGGTTTAAGGGTTGAGGGATTAAGGGTTGAGGGTTTAGGGATTAGGGTAGAGAGTTTAATTGGATTTAAGGGTTTAATGGTTGAGGTATTAGGGTAAAGAGGGAGAGATGGATGGATAGAGAGATGGAGGGAGAACTAAGATAGAGACAAGGAGAGAAGAGGAGGTAGGGACAAAGAAATATGAGGGTTGAGAATTGAGGGTATAGGGTTGAGGGATTAGGGTATTGGGTTGAGGGTATAGGGTTGAGGGATCGGGGTTGAGGGTACATATGGTTGAAGGATGTGGGTTGATATTCCAATGTATAGGGTAGAGGGTATCGGGGTTGAGGGTTTAATGTATAGGGTAGAGGGTTTAAGGGTTGAGGGTTGAGGGTTTAAGGTTGACGGTAGAGGTTTGAGGGTATAGGGTTGGGGGATTAGGGTTGAGGGTCCAATGTATAGGGTAGAGGGTGTAGGGGTTGAGGGATTAGGGTTTAAGGGTTGAGGGTTGAGGGATTAAGGGTCAAGAGGGTTGAGGGATTAGGTTAGAGAGTTTACTAAGTGGGTTTAAGGGTTTAAGGGTTGAGGGATTAGGGTAGAGGGTAGAGGGTATTGGGTGGAGGGTAGAGGGTAGAGGGTTTAAGGGTTGAGGGTTGAGAATTGAGGGTTGAGGGTTTATGTATAGGTTAGAGGGTAGAGGGTAGAGTGTTTAAGGGTTTAGGGTTTAAGGGTTGAGGGTTGAGTGTTTAAGGTTGAGAGTAGACAATTGAGGGTATAGGGTTTAGGGTCCAAAGTATAGGGTAGAAGGTATAGGGGTTGAGGGACTATGGTTTAAGGGTTGAGGGTTGAGGGTAGAGGGTAGAGAGTTGAGGGTTTAATGGTTGAGGGTTTAAGGATTAGGGTAGATAGTTTTCTTGTATTTAATGGCTTAAGGGTTGAGGGATTAAGGTAGAGAGGGAGGGATGCATGGATAGAGAGATGGAGGGAGAAATGAGATAGAGAGGAGAGAAGAGGAGGGAGGGATAGAGATATATGAGGGTTGAGAATCCAACGTATAGGGTAGAGGGCTGAGAATTGATGGTATAGGGTTGACGACCTATAGGGTTGAGGGATTAGGGTATTGGTTGAGGGTATAGGGTTGAGGGTACATATGGTTTAAGGATTGGGATTGAGAGTCCAATGCATAGGGTAGAGGGTATTGGGGTTGAGGGTTGAGGATTGAGGGATTAAGGGTTGAGGTTTGAGAATTGAGGGTTGAGGGTTTAATGTATATGGTAGAGGGTAGAGGGTAGAGGGTTTAAGGGTAGAGGGTTGAGGGTTTAAGGTTGAGGGTAGAGGATTGAGGGTATAGGGTTAGGGGTTAGGGTTGAGGGTCCAATGTATAGGGTAGAGGGTATAGGGGTTGAGGGATTAGGGTAGAGAGTTTACTAAGTGGGTTTAAGGGTTTAAGGATGTAGGGATTAAGGTTAAGGGTAGAGGGTATTGGGTTGGGGGTAGAGGGTAGATGGTTTAAGGGTTGAGGGATTAAGGGTTGAGTGTTGAGAATTGAGGGTTGAGGGTTTAATGTATAGGGTAGAGGGTAGAGGGTTTAAGGGTTTAGGGTTTAAGAGTTGAGGGTTGAGGGTTTGAGGGTTGAGGGTTGAGGGTATAGGGTTGAAGGTGAAATTGACAACCTAACTTGGTCTATTTGAGAAAATGGGTCCAATAAATGGGGTCTCTTGATGATTTAAATCACTGGGAGACCCCATTTCTTGGACCCATTTTCTCACCTGGGTTTAAATCACTAAGAGACACCATTTCTTAGACCCATTTTCTCAAATAGGCCAAGTTAGGTTGCCAATTTGGTGAAATTGGCAATGTAGTGGCCTATTTGAAAAAATGGGTCCAAGAAATGGGGTCTCCTGGTGACTTACATCACCGAGAGACCCCATTTCTTGGACCCATTTTTTCAAAAAGGCCAAGTTAGGTTGCCAATTTCACCCACTAGCTTGCCAATTCGGTGAAATTGGCAATAGAGTGGTCTTTTTGAAAAAATGGGTCCAAGAAATGGGGTCTCCCACTTATTTAAATCACTGGGAGACCCCATTTCTTGGACCCATTTTTTTTCAAACAGGCCAAGTTAGGTTGTCAATTTCACCCACTAGCTTGCCAATTCAGTGAAATTGGCAATGTGGTGGCTTGTTTGAAAAAATGGTTCCAAGAAATGGGGTCTCTTGGTGATTTACATCACTGGGAGACCCCATTTCTTGGACCCATTTTTTCAAATAGGCCAGGTTAGGTTGCCAATTTCACCCACTAGCTTTCCAATTGTGTGAAATTGGAAATGTAGTGGTTTGTTTGAAAAAATGGGTCCAAGAAATGGGGTCTCCCATCACCAAGAGACCCCATTTCTTGGACCCATTTTTTCAAACAGGCCTAGTTAGGTTGCCAAATTCACCCACTAGCTTGCCAATTCAGTGAAATTGGCAATGTAGTGACATCAACAGGAGACCCCATTTCTTAGACCCATTTTTTCAAATAGGCCAAGTTAGGTTGCCAATTTCACCCACTAGCTTTCCAACTTGGTGAAATTGGAAATGTAGTGGTCATTTACATCACCGAGAGACCCCATTTCTTGGACCTATTTTTTCAAATAGGCTAAGTTAGGTTGCCAATTTGACCCACTAGCTTGCCAATTCAGTGAAATTGGCAATGTGGTGTCCTGTTTAGAAAAATGGGTCTAAGAAATGGGGTCTCCACTGCATTTCCAATTTCATCGAACCAGGAGACCCCATTTTTTGGAACCATTTTTCCAAATAGACCACTGCATTGCCAATTTCACCAAATTGGCAAGCTAGTGGGTGAAATTGGCAACCAAACTTGCACTATTTGAAAAAATGGGTCCAAGAAATGGGGTCTCACAGTGATGTAAATCAACAAGAGACCCCATTTCTTGGACCCATTTTTTCAAACAGGCCACTACATTGCCAATTTCATTGAACTAGCAAGCTAGTGGCTGAAATTGGCAACCTAACTTGAGAGGGATAAGAGTCAGTGAGTGAGAGAGAGATTCGAGAGAGGGAGAGTGGGTAGGAGGGAGAGACTTGAGAGAGAGAGAGGGAGGGAGTGGGAGAGAGATAGAGGGTAGAGGATAGAGGGTATAAGGGATAAGGGTAGATGGGAGAGAGATAGGAGTGAGTGAGTGAGAGAGAGACTTGAGAGAGGGAGATGAGGTAGGAGGGAGAGAATTGAGAGAGAGAGGGAGGGAGGGTGGGAGAGACATAGAGGGTAGAGGATAGAGGGTATATAAGGGTTAAGGGTAGGGTAGAGGGTTAAGGGTGGGGAGAGAGATACTTGAGAGAGGAGAGGGGGTAGGGGGAGATACTTGAGAGAGATGGAGGGAGTGGGAGAGAGATAGAGGTAGAGGGTATAAGGTTAAGGGTAGAGGAGAAAAACTTGAGAGAGAGAGAGAGGTAGGGAGTGGGAGAGATAGAGGGTAGAGAGGATAGAGGGTATAAGGGTTAAGGGTAGAGGGGAGGAGAGGGATAGGAGTGAGTGAGTGAGAGAGAGAGACTTCAGAGAGAGAGGGAGGGAAAGTGTGATGAGGGTGCAGCCCGAGACTTAGAAAATAACCTACAAACAAGAGAATAATTTTACTATTCAGAAAATGAAGCTTCTTACATGCAGAGGATCTCAAATCCCGAAGTTCTACAACACATGCAAGTTACAGAATCACCCTTTCGCAATATGCGAGCTTGTCCTCAAAAAGTTACCCAAAAATTAGAAACCAACCCATAAATAGAGCTCCTCTTTAGTTTGGAGCCAAAACAACATTCAAATTTGAGTTTAGGCGGTTTGGCGCTGAAAAATTACAACTTGAAGTTCAAATTTCAAAAGAACATTTGCAATTGTATCTTCTAGAAAGTGCGCCAACTTCCCGGGGCCATAACTTTTGATCTGGGACTCCGATTCACGAACCGTTTGAACCGTTGGAAAGGTATCAAAGTCAATAATGCACTCAAAATCTGCTACACCAATTTCAACAAGTTTTGGGGCCATTATGGGAACTCTAAGTGCCTCAAATCTAACTCGGAAGATTTTCAAGTGCAAATATGGGAAACTAAAACTGCAATATCTTTCAACCCAGGAATAGAAAATAAAAAATGTAAATTGGGAATTTCATTATGACGAAAAGGGTATCCAAAAATGTAAAAACATCTAAAAACTGAGAAACTTGAAATTTAACTATTTTTGGGTGATGCAAGATTGCCCTTACACCACTGGATGCTCCTGCATCAAAGTGAGATAGAGAGGAGAGAAGAGGAGGGAGGTACAAATATATATGAGGGTTGAGGATCTAATGTATAGGGTAGAGGGTTGAGAATTGAGGGTATAGGGTTGATGGTTTACGATTTAGAGTTTAGGACCTACATATGGTTGAAGAATTAGGGTTGATGGTACATATGGTTGAAGGATTAGGGTTGAGGGTTTGAGGATAGAGGGTAGAAGGTTTAAGGGTTTAGGGTTGAGGGTAGAGAGTTTATGGTTTGAGGGTATAGGTTTTAAGGTTTAGGGTTGAGGGTAGAGGGTTGAGGGTTTAAGGGTAGTGTAGACACTAAAAAATGTCCTAAGTCTACGAGCGTTATTTTTTCATTCATCTTCATCCTTCGATAATTGAATAATTTTAATTATTCAATTATGTCTGATCATATTCCTATATTAATTAAATAATTTTAATTATTTAATTAATTCACCTTCTCATTTCTATCCTAATCAATTAAGATTATTTAATTGCATCACTAATTTCCTCCTTCTTCAATAGTTAAATAAATTATTATTTATTTAATTATTTTATCACCTTTCATCTATAGTTAAATAATTACCATTAATTATTTAGCTATTCCTTGTCATCTTTCCTTATTAAATAATTAATCTAAGTTAATTATTTAATGTCTCTATTTCAAATTTTCCTCTTTTTTAACTAAATGGTTGAATAATCATTTTAATTAAATGCCCATTTTCATTTTCCTCCAAATAAATAATTTGAATAAATTATTTATCTCCACTTGTCATTTTCCTCCATTTTTGAATAAATAATTTGAAATAAATTATTTATGCACCACCTGGTCAAAGATGCTCTGTTATAATCCCCTGTCATAACATTCATTTCTGTCATAGCCTGCATGTCCTGCATGTCTGTCATAGCCATCAAACGTCATAGTCGTTGGTGTCATAGCTTTCCCATGCATGGCATATTTATGGTGCATCAATTCTGGACCATTGATCTTGGCATGTTTCTAGAAGTTTAATCTTGACCATCAATTATGTAACCTCCCTCTCATGCATCCTCCACCATTGATCTTGGAATCCTTCTAGAGGATTAATCTAGACCGTCCATTCGAATGGTTGTTTATAAAAGCAACCTTCCTCTCTCACTTTCAACTTAACAACCATTATCTCCAACTTTCTTGCTTACTATTTGCAGGTATTTGCACAAATCCAACAACAAATTTGAGGGAAATATTGAAAAAAGAAGGAGAGACAAGAGAAGTAATCAACCACAATGGGGAGTGTTTCATTTACTTGTTTTTAACTTATTGCTCTCTTTTATTTGTTTTCTCTTGTTTAGATGAGGTTAATAGCTTAGAAGTGTTGGTTGTCACTTTATCTATGCTATTTGATTTTTAACCCCATCTCACATTGGTGAACCTGACGTGAATCTTACAATTTTGCAGAGAAACTCATTTGTTTTCTTGTTTGTTTTTGTTGTCTTACAGGTTACAGCCAAGAATTTGTAGAAAATCTTGTCATCTTCTTTTGAATATAGAAAATAGGGTGAATAAAATATTAAAAAATGATTATCTGGGTTTTGTAGGCCTCACTTTTAGCTTTCGAGAACTTCAAATGGTTTAAAATTTTGTTAATATTTGAGAAAGTTATGGTTGTTTTACTATTCGCTTCTTTTTAAATTTATTCGTTAAAACCTGCATTTTCTTTTGCCTAGATAATGTTTTTTGTGTAGAATCTTGGAAAAATACTTTCTGGGTTTTGAAGGTATGAGTTTCACCTTTCCGTAGATTCAAATGAATTAAAATTTTGTTAAGATTTGAGAAATTTATCATTGTTTTAATTTTTTGTTCTAATTAATGTTTTTTTTAATACTAATCTTTTGCTTTTAGTGTGTGGCTTTGAAGTGGAGCTCCCAAAATTGCTTCTTTTGAAGCAACAAAAAAAAATTGTGCTCTTGGTTTAGTTTCATTTAAGTTCGCTAGTTTAGTTTCATTTCTTTATTTTCTAGTTGTTAGCTTTTGGATTTCTAGTCTAACTTTAATCTTTTTTGCTAATAGGGTTTTGTAGCTTTCTCGTTGGTCTAAGATCATTTTGTGAGACTACTAGCCAGTGGTTTTGCAGGTTTAAGTGTCCAAGAAATTTATTTTGAAACCACCTTGCTTTTTTTAGCTTAGAAAAAATTGCATTTTGGTGCTTAAAAATTAACGATTGTCTTTCTCACATAACTTTAACTAGGGAGTAAAAGAACACCATGTCTTAGTGTTTGAGGGTGGTAGGTATTATGCTCTCACCTTTTGCAAAGTCAGTGATCTAAAAGCCAGACCCATCCAATTTTATGTTTACCCATTGGAGGGCTTTCCTTAGTGGGAAAAATTACTCACCCTAAGGGAACAACCCAAGCGGTAATGGGCTAAAGCCAAGTCCTTCCAAACTGCTATATAAATTTGTGCCTATAAGGAAAGTTCACAGTCAATAGGTGGTACATGATAGTTCTCCTCTAGTATCTTTATGATACGAGAAACCCTTGTTCTAAGGGCTGGGAGACCTTTCAAGGGAGTTTATCATCATATTGCCTAAACTGGATTCCCTTACTAGAAACCTTTTGTTTTTAGAAGCCTAGCCATTTTCAGTCATTGCTTGGTATGGTGCAGGGTATAGTATCATGCCCGAAGATACTCACTACTGACTCCCTTGAGTAGAGATAGTAGTTCTTGGGAAGTGACTACCCGAGAATCTAAATTTGGTGTGCCTGTAGGAGTGTTGTGGAGGGGAGCTAGTGCCACCAAACTTCTAAGCTATCCGCTCTCGAGAAGGAGATGTGTTCAATACCAATCTAGGGTATTTCAGTGGGCCTAAACCAAGTATACAAACCCTTTTCCTATTAGGATTGTGCTTGTTTTCTTGCTACCATTTCATATCAAATTTAGTCCTAAACAAATTACTTGATACTATATGTTGTGTTTTCCAGTCATATCTCATTAGAAACAGTCAAAAATTCAGATCAAAACCATTTCAAAATCATCGAAATTGTCAAAAGAACATTCTAGAAAACATAGAGCCATGACTACCTAATTACCAAAAACAACCTTATCCAAAACTGAACCAATTCATCATAATAGTGATCTTGACTTCCATACTAGAGACTTGCAAGACTTACCAATTCATTTTAGGCATTCCCATTAGAAATACATTGCATTATAGGTTGCATTCCTTCATTCCTTGCATTGCACAAATTAAACCTTGACCTTTAGGTTTCATTTAAACCTTCAGATTTTGAACATAGGGAGACCTTTGAGCTCTTGAAAATTCTTGGTTACTTATTCTACTTGTCATTGACCATTGTCATTTGTCTTGTCATTGTCACTTTGTCAAGTTGAGTCTTGGTCTTGCCTCTTGGTCTTGGTTATCCTCTTATGATCAATGACATTTGGAATTTGCTACCTTGGATTCACATTAGCTTGAATGCTAACCTTTGTTTAAAATTTTAGTGCTCCTTTGCATTAGATCACCTTCATTTAGACTACCCTTCCTTAGATTTCACTTTACCCATTATTCCAAAAATACAAAAAAATAGCTCACTTTACCTTAGTATCATATCAATCCCTCATTATCCTCGCATTTTCATATCCCCAAAATACAAAAACATAGATTAATCTCATTATCATCATAACCTTGCATTAGCATCATAATCATCCCTAATCATTAGCATCTTTCAGTATCTATTAGCTTCATCCTCATCTTTCACTAGCCTTATTTATCTTTATATCTTAAAAACACAAAAACATAGCTTAATTTCATTTTAACCTTAGTTGCACCACTACATTTGATCATTCATTCAACATCATTTAGTCTCCACTATCTTGGTCTGCCTTTGGTATCCTTTGCATCTATTAGTCTCATTTAGTCTCATTCTTTAGATATTATCATCCATGTATGATCATCTTGCACCCTTATATCCAAAAAAAAAATCATAAAAACATATCTTAGTCTCATATCCTTTGGTCATAGGGTCATTATCATTCTACCATTCCTTAATCTTGGTCTTAGGTGCATCCTTATATCCAAAAAAATCCAAAAAAAACATAGCATAATCTCATATCCATTTTGAATTGTCACCTTGCATTGTCATCCAAAGGTCACAAGTTTTACCTAGTCCTCACTAAGTTTGTCTTATCCATCCTAATCTAAATTCATGACCATGTCTTCACTTTACCTTGATCTTCTTTATAGTCAAGTTGAATACCAATCAATCCTCAATCGTCAATACCAACCACGCACATACCCTTCTTACCAACAATCCATAAGCCTTATCCATTCATCCATCTACCCTCACTATCAAGAGTCACTTGACACAATTCATACCATTAATCCTCAACAAACATCCACTTATCACCCTTATCCTAACCTTGGCAAGGGAAACCAACCTTCCACTAGTCCATTCCAAGCCTCTATGTCCTATCCTAGTCCATCATCCCTCAACCCATTCCAAGTCTCCACATCCTATCCTAGTCCATTCCTATTCACTCCATCCCAAGCTACATTTAGTCATGGTCTCCAAAATCACATAACATTGCCTACACCTTGGGATACATGTCAAAAGAAAAGTCCAAAGCATGACATAAAAGCTTCACCTTCATTTCAAGATCGAGGTAGTCCATCCCATGACCCCATCCTTAAGTCCATCCAAGAAGTCCTTCTAGATAATCATGGCATCCAAAATGCACCTATCCTTGATCAAGATCCCATTCCCAATCAAGTCATCCAAGACAAACATATTTTTGACCAAGATCCTACCCTTGAACATGAAATCCAAAATGATCCACTCATCGACCTTTATGCCATTCATGATCAAACATTTGAAGTCAATCCTATCCAAGTATCAAACACCTCCATTTCCCAAGATGATACACTTGTCTCCGTTGGCCACATAGATAATCAAATAAATGACATGGATAAAGTCAAAGAAGAACACAAAAAGGATACTATGGATCAAGAAGAACATAAACAAGCTACTATGAATCAAGTCAAATAAGAAGATGCATAATCTACCATGGATCAAATCGACATCCCAAATGATCAAGAAGAAACAATCATGATGAATGATAACACCAAAATATCCTATCAAATAGGATCATCCACCTTTGTCAAAACAAACTTTCATGCAGATGAGAAGATTCCAAGCAACAATTTCGACATACACAATGATGGATTAGCATCTTGATTCCAAAATAAAAAATACCCCATTGCAAATAGAATATGTCAAAACATGCAGTATCAAGGAAGAGGACTAGGTCGACATGAGCAAGGCATTCTATAACCAATACAGTTTCAGGAAAATTCTAGACATCAAGGTCTTGGCTATTCTTCAGTCAGAGAATCAAATGTTGTTAGTGGTACCTCCTTGATATTGGGGGAAACCTTATTAGATACAAACATCAAAATGGGGGCCATGAGTAGTTCTTACCATAAGGTTGTTACCAACACTCCTTCCATCCACACCATAAACCTTCATTCCAACATGAATAAACCTTGCATTTGGAACCAACAAAAAAGAAAATTATTACAAATCCAAAGTTAAAAATTATCAGATGTCAAAGACCATTGGATCAAACAAAAATCAAAGTGGACAAGTGAAGTTAAAATGGATCCCAAATAAAAATGGATCAAACAAAGAAAATATTCCAAATCAAAAAGTCAATGAAAATGTGGTACCACAAGAAAAGAGGACTCCCACATATAATAAATGTCCACCTCCATCAAAATGGTCATCAAGCAAGGCATATAAAAGTGTTGGTTCCAAACACTATCCCAATCAAAATTCCAAACTCCATCATCCACCATACCAAGTTTGGAAAATAAAAATTGCTACATCTAAAACACCAAATAGTCCATCCACACCTTCCATCATCCATCATAATCCTACATCTTTCCTAAAGTCTAAAATCCTACTTCACAAATCCATCGCATCTTGGTAGCATCTCTTTACCATAAGGACTCCCATGGTACTCTATCACGATGTGTGTATTCTGATAAGGCCAACTCTAGTATAAAAAAGGATCACAATGACATTGATCAGTTGTATGCAAGCACTATGATCCTAACAAGACAATTACTCCATAAAGGTCACTATTGGCATATCATGACACCTATATCTACATCAACACCATCAAAGGATTCAGAACAATCAACGATCATACAAAACATTGAAAGTCAATATAAAAATATAAAATTGCACCCTGATGAAAACCTAGCAAATAGGCGTCTTGTGTGACATCATAAAAAAAAAAAGGAAAAGAAAAAGAAAAAGTAAAAAAAATAATAGTAAAGAGAAAAAATTCATCCAATAGTGAAAACCATTTTTATGACGCTTTGGATAAATACCATGATGAAAACCTAGCAAATAGGTGTCATGTGTAAGAGAAATTATCTATATGGACCATTACACTTGGGGGAAAGTTGTCTCATCTCCCATGCCTTTCTCATAACATTTCCATATATCCATCCAATCCATATCGTTTCCATCCATTTTCCCACCTACCTTGATCTTGATAAGAAATGGGGAAAAAACATAAATCATGCTTTGGAAATTTTTTTGACATGTCTATCCTTTGGTCGTACACTATCCATGAAATATCATGTCATTTCCTTCATAGAATTTATCCAAACCCATACCTCAGAGAAAAAAAATTATTCCTATGCGAAATAGTCCTTGGAGATCATATCCTAATTCTTCCATCCAATAATCCTCATGTCTCCTATCTTTTTCCAAAATCAATCCATTATCCTTTCGTACCTATCAGTGGACTTGGTTTTCCCTTGTCATTGGTTTAAGGATTCTACTATGCTTATCCAAGTTCCCTCCATAATCCCATCTTTTCCTAAGGTTAGTCATTCCAAATGCAACAAGCCTAATCCATACAATCTTGCTATGCACCATAGTGCATCATCCAAAAAATTCCTTGGCTTTGTTCCTAGCCTTGCTCCAAACCTTGATCTTTTAGTTACATTATCATCATTGGGATATGTCTTTCCAAATCCTCACTTTGTTTTGGGATGTGTCCTTCCCATATCAAATTATTGTGTCGTCATCATCATCACCTATCAATTGGTTTTTAGCTTGACTAGGGGAAAGATTATGTTTGTCCTTAGATCCTTGTGCATGCTTACCTGGTTGATTGTGGGTATCTTTCACATGAATTTTCCATGATCCTTATAATTATCATCCATAACAAAGTATCATTCACCCATAATAAATTTTGTCATCCTTCCATGGCCTAGAAACCATTGACATTTGGGTATCCTGATCATCCTTTGCATTTGCCACTATCCCTTTACACATAATCACCTGGTCTTGCACCTGACCGGGGGAAATTCCTTGACCTATGTCTTCATTGGAAATGATATCAACATCATAAAACATCAAAAAAATACAAAAAAATAAAAAACATCAAAAAAATCCCAAAAAAAATTAGAAAACTTAAAAAAAAAATCCACAAAAATCATTAAATGTCTTGAAAAAATCCATAAAAATCATAAAATGTCCTGAAAAAATCCATAAAAATCATAAAAAGTCCTAAAAAAAATCCCTAAAAATCATAAAATGTCTTGAGAAAAATTCAAAAAAAATCATAAAACATCAAAATCCAAAAAAATTAGAAAACATCAAAATCCCAAAAATAGAGTCTTAGTCTGAGTCCAAGTCTAAGTCTAAGCCAGTTTGTGTTAGTAGGGTCAAACTACGTTGCCTTTGCACATTTTCTATGTAGGTAAGGCTCATCTTAAATAAGCCCCCGAGGCACTAGGTTAGTCTTTTTAGGTCGTCCAAATAAAATCATGACTCAGTATTTTGTTGAATTCGACAAAGTCAAGTTGTGTCAAACCACGAGGTCTCTGCACATTGCTACATAGGCAAGGGCATCTGCTGATGAGCCCACGAGGCCCCCTAGGTCAAATCCCTTAGGGTTTGTTGGGTTAGGTCTTGTCCCTGGTCTGAAAATAATCATCCTTCAAAACAAAATCACGAATCAATGAATGCACATAACCAACAAAATATTTCATCAATCAATCATCCTATCATCAATCAATCTAAATGGGGCCTCTCATCATTTGTCTCATTTGGACTTATCTTTTTACTTTTATCAGGATGTGTCCTTCCTGAGATTAGACTTTGTCAATTTGATCATTTACCTTAATCAAGATGTGTCTTACTTGAAGTAAGGTGCCTTGTCAACATTTATCAATTGGTCAACTTTATCAAATGTGTCTTTTTCCTTAAACAAGATGTGTCCTTCCTACAGTTGGGTATTGTCACATCGCTTGGTCATGTCAATCAATCTTTGTCAAACAAACAATCAATCTTATCAACCTTTTCAATCAATCTTGCCTTAGTCAAGATGTGTCCTTCCTGAGGTCAGGCGCAATCATTATCAATCAAATCTTGTCAACTTTATCAATCAATCCTTATCAAATCAACCAATCTTGTCAATTAATCTTGCCTTGATCGGGATGTTTCCTTCCTGAATCTTGGTGCGGTCAATTAGATCAATTTTTCAACCTTTTTCAATTATCAATCAATCTTGGTCAACTTATCAATAAAACTTCGGTCATCTTGGTCAAACAAACAATCTCATCGTTATCATTGACAAAAACTATCATGGAAAACACTTTGTTGGGCTGGAATTGTCTTATTATCTTGATTGATTTTGGGTCATGTTACTAGTCTCCTCGAGGATGTCTGAGCTCAATGGATTTAGAGGGACGATGATGGATCATGGCCTCTTTTCTTCGTTTGTTGTCTGTGGCTTGTCTTGGCAAAAAGACTAGGACAATTGGGTCCTCAATATGAGTTGGGGCATTCCTTGTCTATTGACTTTTTCTTTTGACTGTTTGTCTCTCCCAAATGGTCACCTTGCACACCTTGGTCTATGTCATACCATGGTTTTTGTGGTCCATTTGTGAAATTTTAACACCCAATGATGATAAATATAAAAATGTAAGCATGAAAGTTGGTTCCCTTATCATTTCTAGTGTAACTTTCCATCTTCATCCTCCTTTCTCTTTCACGCTAACATCCATCCCCTTCCATGCTGACATTTCTTCTATCCTTCATCCTCTAG
Organism: Sequoia sempervirens; assembly: GCA_007258455.2. NCBI lineage: Eukaryota > Viridiplantae > Streptophyta > Pinopsida > Cupressales > Cupressaceae > Sequoia > Sequoia sempervirens. Next base: position 72,937,942 of record VDFB02047230.1, on the reverse strand, counting down.
TCTTATCATCCATTTCAAGAGCATATTCATATTCTTTGAACCCACTTGTCCTCTTGAGGGGGCATACCACAACCCTCCTAGTTATCTTTCCTCACCCTTCTCTCACTAGGGCATATTTCAAAATTAAATTTCTTTCACATAATGCAATGAACTGCATTATGTCAAAAAGGGGAAAATGTAGACACTGAAAAAATGTCCTAAGTCTGCAAGCGTTATTTTTTTTCTTCGTCTTCATCCTTCGATAATTGAATAATTTTAATTATTCAATTATGTCTGACAAAATTCCTGTATTAATTAAATAATTTTAATTATTTAATTAATTCACCTCCTCATTTCTATCCTGGTCAATTAAGATTATTTAATTGCATCACTAATTTCCCCTCTTCTTCAATAGTTAAATAAATTATTATTTATTTAATTATTTTATCACCTTTCATCTATAGTTAAATAATTACCATTAATTATTTAACTATTCATGGTCTTTTAATTCTTCTATGGTTAATTATTTAACTATTCCTTGTCGTCTTTCCTTATTCTACGGTGATCGTGAGACCCCATTTATATGAGGCATATGCTGCCACTACCTTGTCAACCCTACTGCATTAACAAGCTAGTGAGCTTGGCAAGATAGTGAGCTCACTCACTAGCTTTCCAATGCGGTAGGGTTGACAAGATAGTGAGCTCACCATGAGTCCCCAATTCTATGAGGCATTAGCTTCCCCTACCTTGTCAACCCTACCGCATTGGAAAGCTAGTGAGTGAGCTAGCTTGCCAATGCTCCACTAGCTTGCCAAGGAATTTGAATTCACATGCCTTATCCATGCTTCCATTTTGAGCCTATCTTGCAATCATGGCATGCCACATTACCACATTTCTTTAAGGAATTCCATCAGAAAAATTCATGTGACCTTTGTCTATACTAGAAATACTCTTCTATAGGATGATTGTAAGTATTTTGTATGAAGCCTTGAATGACATATATTTCATTTATTTAAATGGATACATTTTTTAGGAAATAATATTCATCTCATTACCATGCTACAGGTAAAATTATTTTCCATGCCAAGGAAATGAACAAGGAATAAACTAATAGACAGAGAGTATGAAACCAAAAAAGCAAAGGAGAGAGAACGGGTGGTGACATATCGTGAAAAAAAGAAATTGGATACAATTGATGAAAACAAGCCAATTGAAGACAAACCTCAGCCATCAAAAAAAGAACAAGCATTGGCAACACAAAGGGAACGAATGCAAAAGCATTGTGGTAAGACACATTCATATACTATAGTTGGAGACACACCCTCTACCGCAAGTGAATATGAAGGGACACCATTAAGCACAAGCAAATATGGAGGGACACCATCTACTACAAGTGAATATGGTTGGACACCATCCACTGCATCTCAAGCTAAGAGTACATCATCACTTGGATTTGATGAAGAAGGTATGCCATCATCCCCATGTGAACCTCAAGGTATGTCTTTTACTCCACCTTGATTGAAGGTACACAATATAGCCCACCTCAATTAAATATTGATGAAATTCCTAATGTTGAGATGTATGTACCTAGGAGAACACCACCTAGAATTTTGCATAGAAACCCAAAGTATTTGATTAATATTGATGAGGATATTTTGCAGCACATGGAAGGTAAGATTTGAGCACACACTTGTAGAAGATATGCTGATAAAATTTGGAAATTATTCTTTGAAAGGATAAATGAGACCACAAGATCTCAACTATTTGTTGAAATGATGCGGGGTATGAAGTATAAAAACATCATGTAGACCCTTGGGTTGATAACATCGAATGCTTATGAGAGTTTAGGTAAGACCTCACACTCTTAGGATAGTAATGTCACCCAACATGTCATTACATCGACTTTGGTAAGTAGTCAAAAAAAGAGAGCTCATCTTATCAGAAAGACAAGTGAACAAATGAGAATAAGTAGAAATTTTTTATCAAGAGTCATTCAAAGGTGGTAAAAAATTGAGGGCACCGATTCAAATGAATTATGGGCATTCTTGAGGAGACTACCACGAAAACATGAAAAAGTTGTTGAAGCATTGAGAAAACTAATTGAAGAGGATTGGAAGAATGACACAAGGCCATCTCTGAATCAAAGGGATGTGGTGAGAAGAAGAATTAGTAGTCGGAACCGTAAGCCACATCCAAAGCATTTTTTGGATACGACTCAAATCCAATTTTTTCATAAATTTCAACAGGATTATCCTCAAATTAGTATTTTCAAAGATATTTTGAAATTCTTAAACCTTTTTATGTCAAGATAAATCACACACACACTACTTGTTGTTGTAGACTACATATTGAATTCTCTAACCATTATGATGTTTATCATTCTATATGTTTAGATTTGCATACTAATGGTGTTTTGCAGGATTGTGGCATAGAATCCCCACCAACATCTTCAAAAGAGTTCTTATCAAAAAAATTATGTGAAATAGAGGATGGCCAAATATTCTACAAGACAACATGCTTGGATGGTTTATTCGAGTGTTGTGATGGCTTGCAGGGTATGCTAGTATGTCAACATATGGAAAGCACAAATGAGGTGGGACAAAAACTAGTAGAGTTTGGGAAGTATAAAATAGTGGCATACATTACAAAAGATGGTAATCAAGAAAAGAGGTGTGATTTGGTTCTTAGAAGATTCCAATATATTAGTTTATGTCCATGTTTCATGATTTAATAGTGTATGAGTATGCAAGGCATACTCATAGAGCCCAATGGATGGACACACAATTCAAGCTATGCAAGGACACCTTTCCATTTGGAATCATAGTATTAGTGGTTGAATTTGTAGAGAACTACACTCTACAACCACAACATGAGGTGTAGTCACAATATTACAACTCCACATAAGTTTCGATATTTGTGCACATAGCATATATTCATGCAACTGATAGTACAGAGAACCAAAGGAAGGTATTGAGGGAGTATCACTTTTATATTAGTGATGATCGCACACATTCTCCAGATTTTGTGCAAGGTTGATTCTAGATGTTCTATAGTGATTTGGCTTAGAGGGGCATAGCATACGATCAAATAACTATGTAGCATAGTTCAAGAACTCGCGCATATTCTACTAGTTGAGCAAGATACATGTCATTACAGGTTTTCAACATATGTGGAACTTTTGTGAGGCCGGACAAGAAAAGGGGGAGCATGATGGTGCAAGAGCATGTGTGAAAAAAAATTAACACGAGAAGAGTTAAAGTATAAAGACAATGCAAAGTTGATAGATGCAAAATCAATCATCGAGGGGTGTAATGCTTCAATGGGTCCAGGTAATGAAGGTACATCTTTAGTTCGTAGATTTTTTTGGTTGATGGATGATACTAACATTGCACCATATGAGGATTGTTGTACACTAATAGGATCGAGTGAGCTATACTCTTTCCTTAGCTCAGATGCAGGTTCATTGAGTATCAATACATGGAAGATGGCATGATTTTGTTCTTCATGTACAATGAAAACATGGAATGATTGTGAGTTAGAGGAGTGGGTTGGGAAATGGTTGAAAAGTTATCTTAGCCCACTTCACATGTATCGCTCTTTGATGACATTGGAACTAACATAGATGGAATCATTGGTCGATTTTGACCAAATATCAAATCTAGTTCAACTAGGTAATATATCTACTTGCTTATTTTTTTAAATTCCTATTGTTATCTTTCTTTGTAGTGTATTCATAATGTTCACTAATTTCAAGAGATTTGCTGCACATATCAACACAGGGCATGTTTATGTAATTATTGCAGATGAAGACAACAAAGAGGGAATGGACTATTACTTGTGTCATTGTGTTGAGGCCAAAAATAAATTGGAGGCCCCAGTTATAGATGGAGAAAACATCAAATACCCTACAAACTCAATTTTTGTTACTAGAATGTGGCTTAGAAGGTACCCACATAAGAGTGTTAAATATTGGTTGTTTTAGGACTTTGACATGCATCGTAAAATTCTTCATTACTCAAACCTTGTCATGACATTCAATGTTTGACCAAATATGGGGGTAGACATTTGAACAAGACCTTGTGGAAGGTCCATGAGTCTGACCATGAGGCAATACTTGACACAATAAAGAGTAGAGCAGACCCATATGGTTCGCTGGATTAATTTGTAAGTATGCACATTGGTTCTTATTAACTTATACTTGTATGCAAATTAATTTGTTTGATTCCAATGCTATCATCTTCTTTTACTTTTCCTATTTGTAAGTAACCTACTAAAAATTGATTGGTGTCCCCTTGCAGAAAATGTTGTTTTATGAGCCATCCAAGAGAATCTCAGCCAAAAAAACAATGCAACATCCTTATGCTGATGATCTTGACAAATCTCAATTATGATTTTAAGCCATTATAAAAGTGTGTGCAAAGCTTGGTGAGGGAATTTTAATTTATTCATTTGAAGTTAACCTTATCATGAGCACCTATGATGTAGACATTATAAGAGCATCTCAAATTTCAAGTTATTCTATTCATGAGAGGTGTTGTGTGCAATAGGTATCTTGGAACTCCCAGTGAAGATGTATGACCAGGAGTGACTAAGTTGAGAGACTGACATGCCTATCCTCAATGAAAGCATTAAGATTTATGCCTTGTTGTTCCTGAGTTGGAATCAAATGGTGTGGATTTGTTGTCTATAAGTGCCTTCTATATATTTTCATTTTGGATGCTCTTTCTTTTTCTTATTTTACTTTGCGTATCTGTAAGTAAACTACTAAAAATTGATTGGTATCTCCTTGCATAAAATGTTGATCTATGAGCTATCGAAGAGAATCTCAGCCAAAAAAGCAATGCAACATCCTTATTTTGATGATCTTGACAAATCTCAATTATGATTTGAAGCCATTATAAAAGAGCATGTGAAACTTAGGGAGGGAGTCTCAAGTTATTCATTTGAATTTAACTTCATTATGAGCACCTATGATGTAGACATTATAAGATAATATCAAATGTATAAGTGGCATTGTAAAAGATCTATGAGAATGAAGTCCTAAGGCATTGTGCCTATGGTGCAGGGCACTTGGGCCTTCATTTTGTAAAAGGGGTTTAGTATGTAGTGCATTTATGCTTAAGGTCATGTTTTTGTTTTGAAATAAGGTCTTTAAGACCATGTTGAAATGTTTTGGGTTAGTTTTGGTTAGGAGTTGTTTTGAGTCAATTTGGTAAAGTTGCAAAAGTTGTAAAAAAGTTTACATTTTTGATGTAAAAGGGAAGTTGAATAGTTAGGATGTTAAAAGTTAGTTGTAGTCAGTTGGATATGGTTGGAAAAGGTTAAATATTCTTTGTAATGGTCGAAACAAGGGTTGAATGTACATTTGGAGGATTGAATAACAAAGATTCACTATTTTTTGCGTTTTCCTACATTGAATTTTGTTGCTACAACAACTTGTATGATTTGGTATGGCCTAGAAGTGCTCATTTGTGAATTGGTATTGATGGAGAAGTGAACTAACTTTCATTTTCATCTTGTCTCATTTGATTTCATTACGATTTGAGTTAGTTATAGTGTTTTTTCTAAAGACGAGTTAGAAACCTCAGTTTTGAGGGTTTGAGAGAAAAAATAATGATTTGTGACCCATGCCACTGATGAAAATGCAGCCATAATTGGTGGAATGGGTTTAGGTAGGTTGTATTTTATGTTTTTGAAGTTGGCAGGAGCAGGGATGAGGATTTGGACAAATTTGGTTGATGCCCTAGTTGGCTTACTTCATGTTTTTAAACAAAAGTGATGCATAGAAGTAGGGTTTTGTAGAAGACTTGATTGGAGACCATTCTAGGGGATGGGGATTGCATGTGAATACCTAATTTGACATTTCTAAGATTTTGGAATGGAGATTTGAGGTTTAAATTGTGTAAAACCAATAAGTGCTTTGTTGAGGGAGCTTAATTAGGCCCATTTCAAGGCATAGCAGCAATTTTTTGGCCCTTGTGTTCCAAATTAACCCTACCTACAATTGAAACATGTTTTAAAATAGGATAATGGGTACTCAAATTTGTAATTTTTTTCTGGGTATGAGATGGGGTTTGGAAATTATGCTTGAAAAACCTTGTTTGTTGTGCTACAAGGAAGAATGACAATTTGTGAAGGAATTCATTGAGTTTGAAGTGTTAATAATTTTTTAAGAGTTTGGTTGAGTTAGGTTGTGTTTTGATACCCTTCTCTACATCAGCCTACAAGTACAAGCACTTGGGTTTCAAAATGGTGTATGAAGCATATTAGACAATTGTAGCACAAACAAAAGAATTAGGACAACCAAATAAATCTCATTTTATTGTAAACATCATATTATTAGTATAGTGAGTGTAATAATGTTTGATGGTTACTGATCATTATTTTTCTTCTTTTATTCCCTCCCTATTATAACTAGCACCAATTGACTAACTTATTATAAAAACTTCATTTATTAAAAAAAACAACCTAATGATTATATATCAATATCAATATAGCATATAGTCTATTGAAATAAACACTTGCAATGAGATTTACTCAAATATTGAAATTTATTGCTACCCTCAAACATTTGTAATTCAAGCAACAAAATCCCTTAATAGTCCAAATTGCAAAAAGGAAACAATCTTTGACGACCTGTTACTTGAATACTGTGTTAGTTATAGACATTCCATTTGAGGCACCGTGATCACGTAGGGAACCTCTATAATAACCTCTCTCAGTTTTTGTTATCTTAGAGTCATTTTTCTATGGTGTCCAATTTTGACTTGATGGAAAAGTGTCAATTACAAGCAATGTAAAGTTGCAAAGTGGTACGACTTTCATTCTACAACTCGTGTGGCCAAACAAAATTTTCCAACACATTTGAATGGGTATGTTTACACTAGGCATGGTCTTCTTCCACACCCAAACACACACAATCACTTTGAGCTACGCTCAACCAAATCGATCCCTTAAGAGTCCAAAGTGTAAAAGGGTAGCAATCTTTGATGGGCTATTACTCAGAAACCATGATGCTTAAGAACTTTTCGTCTGAGCTTACAGAATCACGTTGGACCCCTCTATAATAAGGTCTCTCGATTTTTGTTATCTTAGAGTCATTTTTCCATGGTGTCCTGTTTTCACTTAATGGAAAAAGTGTCAAATACAAACAGTGTAAAATTGCAAAGTGGTGCAAATTTAGTTCCCCAATTCGTGTGACCAAAAAAATTATTCCAACGCATCCAGATGGGTACATTTATACTAGGCATGGTCCTCTTTCGCATCCAAACACACAGAATCGCTCCAAGCTATGTTCAACCGACTCGATCCCTTAAGGGTCCAAAGTGCAAAAGGGCAACAATCTTTGCTAGGATATTACTTGAAAACCATGGTGCTTACAAAATATTTGTCTGATCCTATGGGATTGTGTTAGGCCTTTCTATAATAACCTCTCTCATTTTTTGTTATCTTAGAGTGGTTTTCTTGTGGTATCAAGTTTTCACTTGATGGAAAAAGTGTCAAATGCAAGCAATAAAAAGTTGCAAAGTGGTGAAAATTTCATTCTGTAACGCATGTGATCAAAAAAACTATTCCGACAAATTTATATGGGTGGGTTTACACTAGGCATGGTCCTCTTTTGCACCCAAACACACATAATCACTCTGAACTACATTCAACTGCCAAAATCCCTTAAAAGTCCAAATTGCAAACTGGCTGCAATCTTCGATGGACTATTATTCAGACACCACGATGCTTAGAAAATTTTCATTTAATCCTATGGGATCATGTTGGACCCCTCTACAATAACCTCTCTCAGTTTTTGCTATCTCAGAGTTGTTTTCCCGTGGTGAAAAATTTTCACTTGGGGAAAAAGTTGTCAAATGCAAGTAGTTGAAAGTTGCAAAGTGGTGCAACTTTCATTCTACAACTCGTGTGACCAAATGAACTATTCCAACACATCTGAGTGGGTATATTTATGCTAGAAATAGTCTTCTTTCACACCCAAACATGTTGAATCACTTTGAGCTATATTCAACCAGTAGAATCCCTTAAGAGTCCAAAATGCAAAATGGCTGCAAACTTCAACATGTTGTTACTTGGATACCGTGATAATTATAAACTTCTTGTCTAAGCCTATGGGATCACATTGGGCCCCTCTACAATAACCTCTCTTGGTTTTCGCTATCTTGGAGGAATTTTCCCGTGGTGGCGAATTTTCACTTGGGGAAAAAGTTGTCAAATGCATGTAGTTGAAAGTTGCAAAGTGGTGCAACTTTCATTCTGCAACTCGTGTGACTAAATGAATTGTTTCAACATGTATGAATAGGCATTTTTGTGCTAGGAATGGTCCTATTTTTCACCCAAACACACGAAATTGCTTTGAGCTATTTTAGCTTGATTGATTCCTTAAGAGTCTAAAGTGCAAAATGACTACAAACTTCAACATGTTTTTACTCAAATACCGTGATCCTTAAAAACTTCTTGTCTGAGCCTATGGGATTGTATTGGGCCCCTCTACAATAACATCTCTCAATTTTTTCTATCTCATAGGCATTTTCCCATGGTGGTAAATTTTCACTTGAGGAAAAAGTTGTCAAATGCAAGTAGTTGAAAGTTGCAAAGTGGTGAAAATTTCGTTATGCAATTCATGTAACTAAAAGAATTGTTCCAACACGTCTAGATGGGTATGTTTACACTAGGAATAGTATTTTTTCACATCCAAACACACTGAATCACTCCGAGCTACATTCAACTAACAAAATCCCTTAAAATTCCAAAGTCCAAAATGGCTGCAATCTTCGACGGGCTGGTACTCAGACACCGTGATGCTTAGAAACTTCTCGTCTGATCCTATTGGATCATGTTGTGCCCCTCTACAATAATATATCTTGTATTTTTCTATCTAAGAGGCATTTTCCCGTGGTGAAAAATTTTCATTTTGGGAAAAAATTGTCAAATGCAAGTAGTTGAGAGTTGCAAAGTGGTGCAATTTTTGTTCTACAATTTGTGTGACCAAATATATTGTTCCAACACATTTGGATGAGTATGTTTACACTAGGAATGGTCCTCTTTTACACCCAAACATGTGGAATCACTTTGAACTACGTTCAACTGGCTTGATCCCTTAAGGGTCTAAAGTGCAAAATGGTAGCAATCTTTGATAGGTTATTACTTAGAAATCATGATGCTTACAAACTCTTTGTTTGAGCTTACAAGATCGCGTTGGGCCCCTCTTGGTGCAGGAGCACCTGGCAAAGTTTAGCTTTATTGAAGTTTTTGTTGGAAGTCCAAAATTTTGTTGTGTTATGTTGAGGTCATGTTAACCATCTAGCTTGGTTTTGTTGTTTTGAATAATGCTTGATCAATCTATGATCAATGGATTGGGAGGTGGCAATCATGAATGGGTTTTGAAGCCCCAACTTGTCATCTTTACCAATCTTGTCAAAGTGCTTGAAAACACATTGGGTTTTACAAATTTCATCTTTAGGTCATCTAAAGGCTCGAACCAAGAAGCTTAACTATTTGGGAGGAATATTTAAAGCTTGCTTCGACCTTTGAAGTGGTTGGAAGTTTCATTGTACGGACTGTGTTTTTAGAAGTTGAAGAAAAACATCGTTCTTGCTATTATTTTCTGGTTTTTGTTCTTTTAACAATGCTTACATGGATTAAATTGTTATAGTTTTGATCTGTAGAATGTAGTTGTGGTTGTATCCAAGCATTGTGTAAGGTTAATAGGTTTCTTTGTTGCATTTATAAGTTTTTGTTGTAAATAGTTTATTTTCTGTTCAAGTTTTGGTCTGAACAGACTGTATTTTGAAAATGTGGTGCTAGAGCACTTTTCCTTTGTACAATCTGTACATCCCTTTGGAAATAGTGCCTAGTCACCATGCTTGTAAATATACTTGTAGGTAGGGTTTGTGTGAGTTCATTGGATGCTAGCAAGTGGATGCCCTAGGCGAGCCAGAGCAGGCCCAGTTGGGCAGTCTTGGAGGAAAAGTGACATATCTTGCAGGGGAAAAGAGAACTTTGAAAAATTATTTCTTGTAAATTTAGGGGAAGGTCTTGGAAACCCATGGTGATCAGGAGGAGATTCGACTAAGTTGTTTGGGGTGAGAACTTTCTGATAGTCTGGAAATAGTTTTGCAGAGTTTGCAAACCCTAGTTTTTGGGTAGTGTTTGCATGAGGGTAGAGTACGGCCAGGACAGGGCTAAGATCCTAGAAATCTTGAAGGTGTAGGCAGGGAAAACACAATTCCTAAGCCAAAAACCTAGATTCTTTGGTAGGTTTAGGAGGGAAAAGCATTATACCCTGTTCAGAGACCTAATTGGGGGCTCAAGGCTACTAGCCTTTCAAACCCTAGGGAAGGAACCTTGATGAAGCGATGGAAAGTTGGAGGTTTGTGGTTGCACAAGGACCTTAGATTGGCCATTTTGAAGTTTTTGAAACACCTTCAAACCCCTGCAAGAACCTTGAAGAAGGTTGAGGTTATTTGGCCTTTAGGGCAGATTAAGGGCCAAAGGAGAGAACATGGCGAAGCACCAAGATTTTCTTGGAAGAAGGACAAGTGGATAGAAGAGGGATTGGTCAGACAACCAGGGGTTCCTAGTCAGGAGCAGGGACCTATAGGCATATTGGTGGAGCAAGACACCAAGGAGGTCTATCAAGGAAAGGCCAAGAGAAGGAATCAGTGAGTGATTCCTCCAATCCCTCTCCCTATCACCTCTATAATAAGCTGTCTCGGTTTTTGTTATCTCGAAGTAATTTTCTCGTGGTGTCCATTTTTCACTTGATGGAAAAAGTGTTAAATGCAAGCAGTGTAAAGTTGCAAAGTGGTGCAACTTTTGTTTTGCAACTCGTGTGACCAAATAAACTACTCCAACGCATCCTGATAGGTACGTTTATGCTAGGCATGGTCCTCTTACACACCCAAACATGCAGAATCAATTTCAGCTATAGTCAACCACATTGATCCCTTATGATGGCATGCAAAACAATCAAAAAAAGAAACATACACACGATGGTTGAGAAGTCTAAGTTTTCCACAAAAAAAACATATGATCATCCTCAAGTCTAGCAAGTGCAAGATGTTTTTTTAATTATCTTCCTTGCCTTTATAACAATATACAACCAATTGTAAATGTGTACAATGGTGGATCTTGGAAACATTTCATTTTTCCTCAATAAAACAACTTTTGTTGTGAAACATTTTGTCATTTTCATTTGAAATGATTTGCTATGCTTGAAAATTGGAGTCTAAGAGAAACAAGTGATGCTCTAACGTACATTTATTATTTGGTGTGATAAATAAAGTTTCTACCATTGAGTCCATTTCTTATTTGTATTATAAATTATAACTTGCTTTCTCCCAAGTCTATTTCCTATACAATAAATAATATTACAAAAACTTGACATTTACATCTTTTGACATGTTTATATGGTGGTGGATCAAGAACATAATAATTCATTCTGCATTATAAAGATTATGCTATGAAAATATCTAAAGACTTTTCAAGATAAATGTTTGTATGATAACGTGTCAAGAAGTTAACTACTCATCATCTACTATGAATATTATGTTTTGAAAATGTTGTGAAGATTATGTATCATTTGCTTAATTGAGTTGCTCCAATCAAAAGATTAAATATATTGGAATATTTTTATGAAACATTTCATGGAATACCAATTGAAAACATGTTTTTACTTTTAGATAAAGCATTTCATGGAACTCTTTGGATTAAGCTGAATTGATAAATGTAAGAACAAGGGAGTATTAAGAAATACATAATGCTCAAGGATCTTAAATAAGCCTTCTCTCCCATTGCAATTTTGGGTGGATTATTACTTTGAAAGTATTGGGAATGTTTTTCCTATTTTCTAGTTGGCAGTTGTCATTCTGGAAGGCTCATCTCTTGATATATTTTATACTCATTCTTAAGAAATTATCAAGTTAATAATTAATGAATTTAATTACAGTTAATCTTTTCTTTTTAATTCGTGCAATTTTAGAATTTGTAATTCTACAACTATTCTTAGAAATATTGAAGTTGTTTATCATCGACTAATAAAGTTGTTTAGTATCAATCAATTAATATTCAAGACAAACCATGAAGGACAACAATGATCAATGCTAGGGCTAACCAATTAATAAGTATACACATGAATATGCCAAGCATGTACATGTGAATAAGGGAAGAATAAGTACTCAAAAACATGTAATCCTTGAAGTATACAAACGAATAAATATTATACAAAAATTAATACAAAGTATATTCATGAATACAAGGTATACGCATGAAAACACGTAAGTTGCAAAGTATACAATAGAATACATGTAAGTCACAAAGTATACACATAAGTTGTAAAGTATATACTTGAATACACGTAACTCATATCTATTGAACCATGAATTTATAATGCAAATATGGACACCATCGATAATAAAGATTTGTATTAACCAAATAGCCATGTAGGCATACATCAATATATGTCGATAGAAGTATAAAATATAGGTACAAAATAGCCATATAGGCATAAAATGTCAAATATATACAATACAAAATGTACAAAAATTCCATATAGGCATACAACAAAGGGCTTTGGAATCAAAAGTCATTTCTCTCCATGCTCTCGAAATAAACTCTTGCCCTTTGCTTCCCGACAGAATGGCGATACATCTGTCATTTGTTTATGTTGCAGTTGAGGAGTGCTCTTGATGCTCCTCCTAAGGTTTAGGTCTTGGTCAAATTTTATCTATTACAACAAGAAGTAAAGACATTAATATATAGAAATTACATTATAAAAATGATATTTTAACAAAATAATCACTTACTGTCATCTAATGATCACTCTCCATGAGTGAAATATTCAAATTACCATGTTGAGGCATATTGAAGCCCTATATAAACCATCCAAATAGAAATTAAACTATGAATTAATAATGGTTTTATTTTTCACTAACTAACATCTATAACAGTGAATACAAATTGAAATTTAGTAATTTGCCTCATACCTCCCCTGTCAAAGCCATCAAGGAATCTATAGCAGATGAAACACTAGTCTCCATTTCCCTCTGAACATTCAGAGGTGTATCCGCTTGCAACATCTAAAAATAAAACAACAAATTATTCAATCACGAAAACTACAATAGCAATCCACGTCATGGCTTATAATGTATGAGATAATGAATTTTTTTTTGAGTATTTATTAAATTATATATTTTTGACTATCATGCTTACTATTTTCCCTATCCATATCTTGTTCAAAAGCATGTGTTTTTAGGCTTTTACCTATAGCAGCAAGTCGATGGACCATTTGATAAAATGCTTTCGTAGACATGTATGGTAACTATGGTGGAATAGAGAAGGTAGTGAACTGTTTGAAAAAAATGCCTCAAAGAAACAAGGTCTCATGGTGAGAGAATTCCATTACAAAAAAATGTATCATGGCATTCCATCATCATAAGAATACATTTATTTGAGGCATTTTTTCAAATAGTTCATTGCCTTCTCTATGGTATTATGCTAGGATGGGGTGGATGGTATAGTGTGGCCTTGGTTATGAGATGGAGGGTGATCATGACATGAAGAGGGAGGGGTGGGGACATGAAAAAGTGGAATAAAAGGTGGAAGGTTCCATGGATTGATAAATTGAGGATGAGGACCTTGAAAAGAATTTGGAGGAAAATTTTGGCTAATGGGTTGGTTTCTATTCTTCAAGTAGTGAGCTATTTCAAAAAATGCCTCATAGAAATTTGGTCTCATGGTGATGGAATGGCATTCCATCACCATGCAACCACATTTCTTCAAGGAATTTTTCATACTACTCATTGCCTTAACTATGATATTGCTTACTCTTATTCTTTGATAGATTTTTTCAAAGCATTCATAGTTTGTTCGAAAGCACCTATTTTAGGTTTTTAGCCATAGGAGCAAGGAAGTGAGTACTTTGATAAAATTATTTGATACACATGTATGGAAAATGTGGTAGCATAGAAAAGGTGGTGATTTGTTTGAAGAAATTCCTCGAAGAAATGTGGTCTCATGGTGATGGAATGGCATTCCATCACCACGAGACCACATTTCTTCGAGGAATTTTTTCAAACTACTCACTTCCTTGTCTATGCTATTACTTACTATTATACTTTGATAGGTTTTTTTCAAGAATCCATAGTTTGTTGCAAAGCACCTTTTTTAAGCTTTTAGCCATAGCAGCAAGGAAATGAATTGTTTGATAAAATGCTTTGGTAGAAATGTATGGAAAATGTGGTAGCATAGAAAAGGCAGTGAGCTATTTGAAAAAGCACCTCAAAGAAATTGGGTCTCATGTTGATGTACATCACCATGAGACCGCATTTCTTTGAGGCATTTTTTCAAACAACTCATTGCCTTTTCTATGCTATTGCTTACTATTATTCTTTCATATATTTCTTCCAAGCATTCATAGAATAGACAAGACAGTGAATTGTTTGAAAAGATGCCTCAATAAAAAGTGGCCTCATGGAATGCCATAACAAGCAAATGCAATTGGAAGCTAATTCTACTTATTACTTATGCTATATGTGAAGTAATTACATCACCGCTTATGTTGACTTTCTAAACAACTATATTGTAGTTAAAATTTTGTCATCTATCAACATCTAGTTATTAGTTATGGAATGTGAAGTAATGCTTTTAGTTTGAAAGATGTGAAATGCAACATAATCAACGATATGAATATAAACTACACAAATCTATTAAGTACAATTCATAAGTACGATATGAATATAATCAACGATATGAATATAAACTACACAAATCTAAATCCACTAGCACTGGGAGGTGTTCCCTTGAAACCTCCAATATTAACCTATTCAACATCCAAAATCACATACTAGAATACCATTCATAAAACAATGCTATTAACATGTAATAATTTTATAATTGTTTACTAGTTACACACCTCAATGGTAGATGTAGTGGAGAAATAAGTAGGTGTAGGGCTGATGTATCTAGTATCAACACTGTGACCCTAAAATTTTATTAAAATCATAAAACTAAATTAGTTAATATTTCATTTCAAAATTCAAATTTAATAAATTAAATTCAATGAACATGCTAACATTTACCTGAGAATCGATGCCATAGGCCTCATTCAAAATTTCAACTTCCCTCGCCATTTCCATAGCTATAGAAGTATCCTACGTAGTAGCCTCCTGAGTGTCGGTGGGGTCATACAAACAAGTTTCCCCGCAAGACTGACACAAATGGGATCGAAGCCAACCACTCGAAGACTCCCCAGTATGGTGTTGTAGTATAGGGTTGGCATGCTGGATGACACTTTGGGCCAAATATTTGATGGCTTGCAAAGTCTCTACCTCGACACTCTCCTTCGCGATGGGAGGGATAACGATGTGCTCATGAGGCAGCCTAGTGAGAGGTCATCTCCCTTGCTGCATAGGATCTTGTTGTGCATTGGGTCTATCTTGAACCGACCCCCCACCTCTCCCCTAGAAGTCCCTCATATCAAAATAATTCAGGATTTCATTCAAGATGAACTCATAGTATAGTTTCCTAAGGAGATATTGCAGGACTTCACAATTGTTGCATGGTGGGTAATCAAAAACCATGTACCGCCTATCCCAAAAAAGGTCCTAATCTGTTAGCGATGGCACCAATGGATAGGAAACCTCTTCGCATTGAGGGTAAGATTTGTATTTGTGTGTGGGTCAGTGAATAATGAGCACAAATCAAATTTTATAATTTTTAGATCTTTTACATCTTTATATGATAATTTATCTCAGTAATAAGCCCTAGCCACCTGCCTCCTATCTTACCAACCAGTTAATTATTTTCTGAATGAATCTACATGTTTTAACATTTCTTTGAGTGAAGTTGCTAGGGTCATTATTTCCATGGTTGAACTATTTGGATCATTCAACCTTCTAATTAAATCCTCAATTTTTTATTTTTTATTTTTCAATTTCACTCATTAAGTTTTGCTGAGTGCTAGGAGGATGTTGAGGGATTGGTGGAGGAGATTGTTGTGGTTATTCAACTTGAGGATTTTTTTGTTGTTGTTCCTGTTGTGCTTGTTGAGGATTTTTTTCCTCTTGTTGTTGTTGAGCTTGTTGAGGATTTTGAGGAGGGTTTGTAGGTTGATTAACATCTCCTACAAATTCAAAAAATAAATATAAAAAACAACCTAAAACTAACAAATTCACAACAAAAAATAAACAATCCTTACCTCTTAGACCTCCTCGTCAACATGGCAGCATCCTGATGATGAAACAACAACAATTGGACAAAAAATCTTACAAAATGGCTCCTCCTAGAATGCGAGTGTGGAAATGAAGGGTTTTGGCCGTGGATAGTAAAAACCACAGTCACAATGAAAATGATTTTGAATTCCTTTTTCTTGATTTTAATACCTCATAACATAACGTGCTCACATTATAATGTGCTCGTGTTATGGGATCATTGTGGTCGATCCTTAGGCTCAACACACTAAGTCATAACACGAGCATGTTATAACGTGCTCGCGTTATGAGCTTTAAAAACCTTTTAAAAAATTTGGCCACAAATTCGTTACCCATCTTTTTGTACCCCCCAAGGAATTTCCCTAATTTATCTTGCTTGAGTTACATTTCTATTACCAAATTTGGGTTTAGGTCATGTTTAAGTAGTGGAAATATGGGCATGACTATATCTTTTCATATCATTATCAAAGTTTATCAAAGTTTAATTTGGATCTCCTATATTTTATCTCTAAAAATATCATTTGTGGTTATACCATCTTGAGAGCTTCAAATCTACTCTCGAGTTGGAAACCTCCACCCTTTATCTAGTTTTCTTGGACTCACAGGTCTAGTTCAAGTAAACCATATCAAAGTTGATCTTTATCATCTTGCTTGGACTCATAAGTCTAGTTCAAGTAATACTTTATCATTATCATGATTTGGAGATATAACTTAACTTTAATCTATTTTTATTTTGAGAAACAAGTATCAAATTGTTGAAAGAAAATCCAATTTTATCAAAGTTAATTTATCACATATTCCATTCATAAGATTTAAATATAAGAGAAACATGGATTCTCATAAAAAATAGTCAAATATTCCAAAAAGCATGGGTGTTGGTCAATATGAGCAAGGAACAACTTCAAACCCCTATGTTTTAAATAGGATCCTTCAATGATACCTTATGTGGAGCATGAAGATGCAAATTAATACCCAAGATCAAAGAACTTACAGGAATTTGAGCAAGACCCTAAAGTAGTGAAAATAATGGAGTATTTATTTAGATATAACCCTAATTAGTACCTTCAAATGTTAGCTCAAAAAGGTTCCAAAATATCCTCTCACATTATCAAAGAAAAAGAATAAGATATCACAACCTTCTCTACACCTCATAATTTGAGAGAAGAAAATAAAGTCAACACACCTCAAACATCCTTGGAAAAAGTGTCTACCACATTCACATAAACATCACAATCTCCACCTATAACATCAAAATCTCAATGGAAAACATATGAGGAGACACATCATGATCAATTTACACCCAAACCATCACCCAAATTTTCCAAATCCAGGTCAATCCCAACAAATACAACCTTAACAAAATTTTATCCCACCAAGACAACCTCAACAACATTTTATCCCACCAAGCCAACCTGAAAAAACATTTCATCTCACCAAGTCAATCTCAAAAATATTTCATTACTCCAAGTCAACCTCAACAACATTACATTCCTCCAAGCCAATCCAAACAACATTACATTACACTAAATCAAAATAAACAACATCACATTCCCATAAGTGTTTCTCCATCAACATCTACAAATGACTTGGCCCAAAAAAATCAAGAGTTACAAAAACAAATGGATTACATGGAAATGGGAAACACAAGCACAAATAAGACATACACATTAGAGGATATATGTCCCTATCCTTTTGAAAAATATTTAAACATGGTACCCTCTCCTCAAAACTTTGAAATGCCTAAATTTGACAAATACAAAGGAATAGGTGATCCAATAGAAAATATAAGAGAATTTTACATAGATTTTATTGAGGTTACTCATAATGATACATGTATAATTTTCCTCTTTCCTAGAAGTCTAGGAGGTCAAGCTATTGAGTGGTTTTCACATTTTCCTCTTGGAATCAAGTCCTTTCATGAGTTGGTAGACAAATTCATTAAACAAATTTCATATAAAATTAAACTTGAAACTACCTTGACTAACCTTTACAATGCTAAACAAAATAATGGTGAAACATTTGATTCGTTCTTACAAAATTGGAGAAACTTAGCAAGTAATCATCCTTATACTATCCCCAAAAAATAAATTGTTCATATTTTCACTCAAAATTTAGTTAATGACATGGCCTTTCACTTACAAATTCAAGGTGGTAATACACTTGGAGAGGTCATTGAAAAAGGGATTAACATTGAGAAAGATCTCATTGCTAAGAGTCTTGTGATTTTTTAAATATAACAAGGATGATCCCTTAATATCTAATAATAAACTTAAAATTTGGATAAAAAGAAAGAACAATGACGATGATGGTGTGGTAGATACAAAAAAAGTCCAAAAAATTCAACCTACCCTATAATTAGTAGAAAATAATCAACAAAACACTTAAGGTGTTAATATTTTTAAGAGGGACACTAGAAAAAATAATGTTCCTAAAATAAAATACACTCCTTTAGAGGATCCTATTGAATCGACCTTGCAAAAATTGATCCAGTATAAACTTATGAAATTAATAGAAATAAAAAATTTTGAACCTCAAGTCAAACCTCCTTGGAACATAGAGAATTAATATTGTGAATATCATAGAACCAAGGGACATAATCCTTTTGATTACTTCATCTTGAAAAATATTATTCAAGATCTTATAGAGCAAGGTGATACTAGTATAGAACATCAACCTTCAACTAATGATTATCTCAATATATTCCAAGATCCTATCCCAAAACATGGAAAAGGGGAACCCTCAAATAAGGATAGTGGTTCTAGATTGGCTAATTATGCTTCCATTTTATATGACTATACCATATCTCATCTAGGGAGGTCATCTATCTTGTTTTTACCATAACTACCATAGATAAAAATCCTAAATGTGTAGTGACTACATGTAGGACTAAGGTAAATTTTCAAGGGGACCAATCTGCATAATCTTCTAAATATGATTATAAACTCCTAGATCATATAAAGAAAATCCCATATAAATATCTATCCTAGAGCTCCTAAATATATCCACCACACATAAGGAAATATTAGGAAAGGACCTTGAAGATTCTACCATACATAACAACATAGATATTATTCAATCTCAAGCCATGGTAGGTCACATTTCACATTGATCACTTTTGTCTTGTTTTACCACTTTTGTCAAAAAAGTTACCGCTTTTGATATTTTTGGAAGTTTGAGCTAGTTTTTTTATAATTGTAGGTTCGTTTCATGTTTTCGTAGAAAATTGTTAATGCTATGGGTTGAATGTTTTTAGGCGGTTCTTAAACTATTGTATTTGAGGGAGAAACAACCACTCGAGTTGTTTGATTTAATCATTGGGTTCCACAAGTTGGAGTGAGATGTTGTGGGATTATGACATATTTGATACATTCTTGTGATCATATGCCATAGAGCTATGATGATCACCCTCGTGGATCTATGGCATTCTGAGACACGATCCTTTCACTTACCTACTGGTGAGGCCACCATTACTCTAGAGGATGTATGGAGGATCCGTGGTGACCTATTCCATGTGATAGGGACATGTGCTATGTGTTCTAATTAATGGAGGGATAGTGACCTATTCCATGCGATAGGGGACACGTGCTATGTGTTGAGTTCTTGGTGTTAGACATCTTCGAGTTTGGGAGTTAGAGATAAATCTATGTCTGTTTGTGGGTAGTGTTGATCATATTTCATTGGTTCTATGTGTTTTGGTTTTGGGCTCATCATTCCTTATCAGCAAGGTAGACAGTTTCCTATTGGTTTGGGTGTGTGCATCGAGAATATGTTTGAGTATCACACCATGTATGCATGGGGCCCATGTCTCCTTACTCATTTATACAAAGATATGCATGAGGTCACTTATCAAGGAGGTAGTTCCATTTTTGTTGGTATGACCTTACTTCATGTATGGGCATGGGAGCATATCCTAGTTACTAGGTTTGATGGAATTTTGGATTAGGATCCAAAGGATCCTTATTTGTATAGATATGGTGATTTTTTGCATTATACTTGGACCGTGCAGCTACCTTACTGGTGTCGCATGATAGATGATATTCCAAGTTTTGTTTGGAGATCGTGGTTGTATTGTGATGCTTGGAATGACAATTAGGAGAAGCTCCCATTTTGTAGATAGACACGGTGGTTGATCAATCGTGTTTGATCCTTGCTTGAGTAGTATTTGCTTGATTGAGCACTTTTCTAGTTTGGTGAGAGAAAGAGTTGTTTTTTGATGATTACATGCTTGTTTTGTAGGACTACTCAAGAGGTCCGGGTGTGGGGGTTGTAGGAAGATCGAGATGCAACTATAGAAAAGTTCATAGCACTTGTCCCATTCAAATGGGGGTGGCCAGCTGGACACGCAAGTCATGGGACTAACCCGGATTATGATCAGTAGTGAGATCAATAGATTTTTCTTTGATTTATAGATCTTATTAGTGCTATGCTAGAAGTGGGTAGAGCAGGTATCACTAGTCACTGTGGGGAGAGACAACAAGTTAGGATCACTATGGAATAGCTTGACAAAGCCTGATAAGATGGGAAATAGGATGGACATGATGATCCAATGCAACAAGATCAAGAATAGGGTCCTCCTCCTCCTCCTCCACCTGGTGATGCAATGGCAGTAGTGCAGATAGTACAGTTCATAGCTGCTAGAGATGCAGAGGTAGTGCAGTGACAGGCTACAGAAGCTTAAGTTGTTACTTTGACTATGGTGAGAAATACTGCAAGGCATGAGAGGGACAAATTTAGGGTAGAGCAGGACACTGAGAGTGGGCGATGTCATGTTTTCGAGTCACAGTTACAGGTCATTACAGTTGAGAGGGATACCCTCAAGTCAAAGCATGATGCTCTCATAGTAGAGTAGGACTAGTATATGAGGGAGGCCACTTATTATTAGAATATTTATGAGGTTTCCATCCCTAAAGCATGTAGACATCCCAGGTTTGGTGAGCTTAGTACAGGTATCATTGCAAATAATTCTGGTGACTAGTTAGTGAGACAACCTGATCAACTTGTAATTATGCTAGAGACTTCTTTGCGCAAGAGCCATGATCATCAGAGGTATCCACCTCTAGCCGGATGTAGGAATGCCTGTACTTGATCTTTATGTTGTTTATTGTTTAGAGGCTTATATTGTAGACATGATTTTGTATATACATTCATCAGCCTAGTTGAGGCCTCATATATATGGTTTTTTTGTATTATGATATCACACATATGATGGTGTACTTGACATTCTCATTTTTTATGTTGATATATATGAGATATACATGTTTCTATTTGGCTTCATTATGGATTTATGAGATGATTATGGATGATGATGTATGATTTATACATGTTTTTATATTTTCTAATGTATGCATATGATGTGGATGGATGAATGATCATATCTTATGACATATGATATTTTATTATGTATATGATGGATATTGATAAATGATGGGTGTTGATATATGATGGATGTTGATTATACATTATACATGATGTTTTTATTGTTTTATTATCATTGTGATATGTATTGAAGAAATGGTGGATGCAGGATGGATGTGGTACTAATGATATTGTGATGTAGGATGGATGTTATTTAGAAGAAATGTTGGAGGATGGATAAAAATTTGATGTTGTTATTTACTGATCAATTTTTCTTTTTCTTTTCATAGAAGCTTCATATCTTTAACAATCCTTTTTGATATAGCAAACATATATGATGCACTAGGGTATCAATAACCATGGTAGCTTTTTATCCATTACATAGACTTTGACTTGACATACAAAGAATATTCTTGCTTATACTAGACATGCAGATACCTTGTTAGGATATATGGTTGAGTTGTGTTAAAAAAATTTGGACCAGTTACATAGAGAGGTATGAAATACCTATCATGCAACCGCTACATGAATTATCTCAAAACAACTTCCATACACCAAACAAAGAAAGTATTTTCCATGGTAGTATCACAAAAACATCTTACAAATAGAACTAACAAAAAATCGACTGTTAATACCATCATTCCTTCTTCTCTAAATCCTTGTGGACATCCTCAAGAGATCTTGGGAATGTGGTATTATGATAAATAAAAAAGATAAGACTATTAAAAGATAAAAAATGTTGCAGTATCACTTTCCATATCTATTTTGGGGTTTCAAGCTATTATCCAATGTTGATAACGTCTATTGTAGGAACATTTTATGCATTAAGAAATATCTCAGGATGTTGTTGGTGAGTTTTCAATAGATAGGTAGGTAACACTTTGGAATTGTTTTCACTTGATAGTTGTCTTATTGTTTTGATCTTCTCTTTGGAATTTTTTATTTTGATGTTTGTTTTGTTTGTTGTTTGCTTTGTCAAAGGGTGAGTGTGATAATTTGTTTATTATGGATGAAAAGTTTATTGCATTTGATGATGATGGAGGTAAGACCTTTTTTATTTTTTGAGTTTATATGATGTTATTTTTTTTTTTCAGGGGACTAACCTAGGGCCTCGAGGAATCATCAAAGATAATCCTTGCCTATGTTGTACATGTAAAGGCTCATAGTTTTCTTGGTTTGATAAGAACATGTTTTTGATCTTTTCTATTTTTTGAATGTTTTCAAATTTTTGAATTTTCTGACTAATTTGAAAGAAGGTATGATAGACACCTAAGGGGATTGACCTAAAGCCTTGGGGGCTGATAAGCCTTGCCTATGTTGTACACATAGAGACCACGTAGTTCGACTGGTGTTGACTCAAAGCATAACATGTTTTTGGGATTTTGATGGTTTTTTACTTTATTTTGATTTTGATTTATTTTCTGGATGTTTTTTATTTTTTGCTAGTTTTTGATCTCAATGGGACACACAAGGATCTAATCCGCTACTAGTTTTAGGAAGTTTCCCCTAGTTCAAGATAGGATTACCTTTTCTAAGGGATATGGATAGCGATGGTGTACAACAAGGTTCAATACCTAATTAGTTATCAAGCCATGGTTGGACACACATTTTACTATGGGACAAATGGGTGGATGCTTCAGATAGTGTTGATAGATAACGATGCAAGTCTTATTTAAATGTAAAGCCTGTTTGCAAGGTTTTCACTATGGTACATGTTCTAGAAGTGCCAAAAAAGTGGTTTTCACTTAAAGAACATTTTATTTCTCTTTATTGTTTTTCTTGCTTTTTGATTTTTTTGCTTTTTTAACTTTTTATTTTTTTTGGGTTTTTATGCTTTTTCCCGGGGTAGTCTAATGTGTTTTAAGTATAGAAATTTTTGAGATGGCTACTTTTCAATGGTTCAGCTAAAGGTTCCCTTTCAAGAGTAGCCAATTGATAGCATCTAGAGACACATCTTTCTATGATGATGAATGATACCTAACCAGTTGGGTTCAAACTTACTTTTTCCATCTTGATTCAACTATACCTTCTAATTCTCTTTGAGTACCAAGTCGCCAATCTAAAAGTTTCTATTTTGATCTTTTTATTGTAGCTTTTTTTTATTTGATTCTGATAAACCTGAAGATGGTTTAACACTCTCAAATTTCTTTCATCTAGGAGATCCAACTCATTCAATATGGACACCTAATACTCTTCATTTCTAACCATGCCTTTTAGTGATATTCGTGGTGAGGGGATTTCAACTTCGATAGGTAAGACAACTTTAGATCTGTAGACCAAGGAAAAAGGTGTGTCCCCTATAGGTGTACAAATACTATTTTGATAAGCCTATAGGACTATGTTTAGTTGTAGATTCCAATCACGATCGACATCATTAACAGTATTTTTCAGTATCTTCAAGATGGTTTTGGGGATAGTAGGGCATGGAGAACCTGTGTTGGATAGAGAACTTGGAACAAATCTCTTTGACATCTTTTTCTTAAATGGGGTCCCATTGCTTGTTATGATGGTTTAGGGAATTCCATATCGACATATTAGATAATTCAAGATGAACTTGGATGTCTATTTACTGGTGATGTAGGTTAATGGAATTTCCTCTATCCACTTCATGAAGTATTCAGTTGAAATAATAATGAACTTATTCCCATTGGAAGAGGTGGGAGAGATCTTACCTACCAAGTCTAATCCCACTGCAAAAAAGGCCATGGTGTCATGATAGGTCTTAGCTCATGTGCTAGTGCATGAATGAGGTCATTGTGTTGCTAACATTGGTGACATTTTCTTGTGTAGGAAATAGCTTCTCACTCCATAGAGGACCAATAGTATCCTATTCTTAGTAACTTTTTTTCTAGGTTAGATCCACTAGAGTGGGACCCACAAACGCCTTCATTTACCTCTTGTAGGTTAGTTTGCACTTCTTTTGCATCAAGACATCGTAGTAAAGTACCCTCTAAACTTTGATGATATAAGGTGTCTCCTAGGATTGTGAATCAAGAAGTCCTACAGGCAAAGGTTTTCTTTTGGGTGGTTGTCAAGTGAGGGGGTATGATATCATGGTGAGTTAGGACAAAACAACACACACTAGTTTTAATTTTAGGATATCGAATGCTAGTATTAAGAGTTTCTCCACAAGGAATTCATACTTAGAAATGTTTTATGGGATGTCAAGGAGCAAACCTATCATTGCGATAGTGTCAACTGCTCTATTGTTGATTTGAGGAATCTATTCAAAGGTGATGGTGAAAAAATATTATTTGAAACTATCCACCATTCTTTTATATGGAATCAACTTGTCATCCTTTGTTTGATACTCATCATTTACTTGCTTGATTACTAGTTGAGAGTCTCCATAGACTTGCAGTTCTTTTATCCTCCATTCGATGGCCATCTTCAGTCCTGTGATTAGTGCTTCATACTCCAAGATGTTATTTGTACATGGGAAATAAATTTTGTAAGCCTTAGGTATATTATCTCCCTATGGTATGAGAAATAAGATACCTAATCTTGAGTTGTGTTGAGTGTGGGACCCATAAAGTATAAGGTCCAACGAATTGTCTATTTTGTTAGCAATATTCTTTCATTTGGGAAGCCTATTGTGAGAGGTTGGTGATCTTCCATTGGTGCTTTTTCTAGTTGATCTGCTATGATCTATCCTTTGATGGCTTTCCTATCTACATACTCTATGTCAAACTCACTCAGTATCATCACCCATTTAACAATCCTTCCTGTTAGAGCTGCTCTTTCCAATAGGTACTTTAGTGGATCTAATTTTGAGATTAGCTTTACTTTTCTATTCAAGATATAGTGTCTCAACTTCTATGTTGCAAAGATGACAGAGAGACACACTCTTTATATGGGAGAATAGTTCAATTCATAGCCCACCAATGTTCGGTTGATGTAGTAGACTTCTCTTTCCTTGTTATTATCATCTAGCTCTACTAAGAGAGCTCCTAATGCTATTTGTGTTGTAGGCATAGAGTATCATTGCTTTATCTGGAATAGGTGGCATTAATACAGGAGGAGTGAGTAGATACTCCTTGACTTGCTAGAATTCTTGATCACATGTACTATCCCATTTGAATGTGATGTCTTTGTGTAGGAGATGGGTGAACTAATGACACTTGTCTACCAATTACGTGATGAATTGCTTGATGGACTGTAGTTTCCCTTGTAGACTTCTAAGCTGCTTTAATTTGTTTGGAGGGTGCATCTCTTGTATAACTTTTACTTTTACAGGATCTACTTCGATGCCTCTTCTTGATACTATGTACCCTAGTAGTTTTCTAGAGGTTACTCCGAATATACACTTTTTTGGATTGAGCCTCAAGTTATAATGTTTGAGCCTATCAAACACTTTTTCAAGGTTTGTAAAATTTTCTTCTCTTTTGATGGAATTTGCTAGTATATCATCCACATAATCTTCCATAGTTGTATGCAACATATCATGAAAGATTATAGTCATTGCTTGCTAATAGGTCACTCCTACATTCTTTAGACCGAATGACATGACATTCCAACAGAAGGTCCCCCATGCACAAGTGAATGTTGTTTTTATGTTGATCATCATGCGATATCTTAATCTGATTATATCTAGAGAATTCATCCATTAGTGACAACATTTCATGTCTCATAGTTAGGTCTATGATCATATCAATGCTTAGAAGAGGGAAGATATTTTAGGAAAGCCTTGTTTAGATCTCAGAAGTCCGTGCAAATTCTTATGCCCCCAATGGGCTTTGATAATGGTACTAGATTTGAGATCCATTTTGGATAATCAATTTTTCTAATGAAGCCTACATCTAGTAGTTTCTTCAATTCTAGTTTTACCAAAAGTTCTATCTGAGGATGCATCTTTCATGGGTTGTACTTGATAGGTTTATCTCTAGGAAATATTGCTAGGTGGTGTACAACCAATGTTGGATATAGCCTTGGCATGTTTGAATATTTCCATGCAAATTTTATCTTCCTTTCATTGATAAATAATGAGAAGTTCACCTTTTCTTCAAGATCCAGTGACGTTGCATGGTATGTGATTTTGGGTGTTTCTGTTGTGCCCACATTGATTGGTTCAACTTATTTAACTAGGAGTGTCAACTTATCTTGATATTCAGAAACAAGGAGATTGAATTGTCCATTTTTGGGTGCCTTGAAGAGGTTTTCAACCTTAGATTCATGTTTTATTTTTCTCTTTTCAAGATCTAACAGAGCCACATCGTGGTTTTCCCCAGGGCATCTCATTTTGATTTTTACATTGTCTTTTTCAATTTTGTGACTAGATAACACAATCTCCCCTCCAAAATATGCTTATTGTTTGAGTTTCATGACGAACCCTACTTTATGATGTCCTGATGGTATATTAGTTCAAAGTCCCATAAACTTTGCAATAGCTTCATCATTTTGGAATTGATCCAAAATAGGAAATGGTGTTGTTGGTCCCAATTTATTAACTATGGGTAGCAAAGGGGTAGGTTGTCATCGCTATTTTTAAAGCTTATAGAAGTTGTCGAAATGGTCAATATGGCTCTGGCATCATTCTCCCATTGGGTATCTAGGTCATCGTCACTAGAGGTGACAAAGGAAGGCGAATCCCATTCATACTCATTAGAGTTTGATTCATAAGTATAGGATTTAAATTTAGGTTTGCTAGGTCGAGTAGGGAATATACTTATGCTAAAGATTTCAAATAAGTCCCCAATGGGTAAATCATTGTCTATAAGATGGTAGATATCTAATCTCTTAACATTAGTTGAAGGAGCTCCTTTCTTCAAAGAGGTACGTCCAATGTTTGGAGTTACCACGTCTATCAAACCATAGCCTAATCCCATGTTATTCTTTCTTTGTTCCACTATAATAGGTTCCCATCTGCCTTGTTTGTGTTGCCCAAGGCCACCTTTTCCAGTGTATCCCAATTTTTTTAGCTATTTGATACCCTTTATTGCTAGGATCAATTAGAAGGGGTTGTAGCTATCATGGTTCTTCTTGGTCTTTTTTTGTAGATCATTGACGAAAGGTCCTTTTTGAATATTTCCTCATCCTTCATATTTTCCTACTTGGTAATGATCGTGGGTTTGACTACCATTGTTACTACTTGAATATGTTTAATCTCTTTAGGCCCTCCATAAACCTTTAGTGTTGGGGGAAGTATTCCAATGCAAAAGGATTGATTGAAATGATAGTTCCCATTACCTTTGTCAAGTACTTGAATCTTGGAATCAGATTTTGGTTTCTGATCACTTGATAGGGGTTTAGCTAAGGTTGATGGTAGTGTTGATGGGTCGACATATGAGGAGTGAAATGATATATCATTACTAGGTATACGTTGGATGTTGTATTTCTCCTCCAATTTTGCATAGTAGTGGAAGGGTTCAGGATCGACATAAAATTTAACCTCCTTTCCTTCGTGAGAAAATTTTAGACATTGGTGGAATGTTGAAGGAACCACTTGTAGTGGGTGAATCCATGGGCATCCTAGAACAAGGTTATATGGTGGTTCAAGGTCTAGTACTTGACAGTTTTTGTTGTTGTCAGTCCTATCTATACAAGTAACCTAATTGTCCCTTCTAAATTTCATTATAGGTCATCATAAGCCCTTATAGTGATTCTTTTTCCCTTGTCAATTACATCATCAAAATACTCCATCTATTTAAAAAATTTCAAGGTACAAATGTTTAAACCTGCATCGTTATCTATCAATACTCTTTTGACTATATGTTTGTGGACACCAACCTCTATATAGAGGGATTGGTTGTGGAATGACTTTTGCGGAAGGCCTTTCTCGAAAAAGACTAAATGATGATTGGTCATGATTTTACCGACCATGGCTTGAAATTGATCCAGATTGAGGTCTTTAAGGACCAATGTTTCCAAAGATTTCTCTAGTATTTCCTTATGTGCAGGTGATAATTTCAATAGCTCTAGGATGGGAATCAAAGCAAGATTCTTCTTCAGTCATTCCACAACACTATAGTCATTGGATGAATTAGTTGTGGGTTTAGGTGGGGCTCCTTGTATTTTGAATTTTCCTTGATGGGTAGTTACATTAAATTTAGGGTCCCTACCTTGTATAGTTAAGACATTGACCCTAGTGTCATCTGCTTGGGAGAGAGTACCTAGGATAATGTCACCAAAGGTGTAGTTGGCGTTGTGATAGTCTTGTTCTTTTCCTTTTTCATTTTTCTTAGCATGGTGAGGAATTGGATTCATGTAGATTTGGAGGTCTTTGTTTCCAAGATAGTGTTCGATGTCAATTTCTCCATTTTTGATTAAATCTTGTATTATGTGTTTAAGTCTCATATAGTTATTCGTTGTATGTCCCTTGATCTTGTGGAACTAAAATAAGTCTTTTTCATTGTACGATGTTGTTTTAAAACTTGGCTCTTCATAGTTTGGATGATCTTTGACTTTGATGAAGTTTTTTTGAATTAATTTTTGCATGATTGTCTCAAGTGTTTCTCCTAATTGTGTAAATTTCCTCCTTGGTTGGTTATTGTCTTTGTTGTCCTCCCTGATTTGTTTGTTGGTTATCTAATTTATTATTTTAGGGATAGGTGAGTTGATTTTTTTGTACATTGTTGGGAGCATAGCTTGTTTGTGCAACTTTGGGTTTATTTGGTGGTTCATTGGGATTTTGCATGTTCCATACAACTCTAGCATCAAATACTCCATCATTAGTAACATTTTTGTTCTTGGCCCAAATCTTGGGGTTGTCATTCGAACTAGAAGGGTTTCCTTTTGAGTTGTTTAGCTTAATAACTCCCCTTGCTATAAGAGCTCTTTCAATGTGTAGTCCCTTTTCAATAGTCTCTTCAAAGTTATTGGGGCACAACATAGTGAGTTGGTAATTGATTTTTGCTTGGACATTGGAAACAAAGATATCTACTAGTTCTCTATCAGGAATAGGCCACTTGCACCTACTAGTTTTATGTCTCCATCTTTGTAGGTAGGATCTGCAGGATTCTCCTTGGCTTTGTACTTATCAAATTTTAGTAATTCAAAATTTTTAGGGAAGGGGAGTATAGTAATAGAGTGATCCTGTAGAGTGTAGGTCTTCTTGAGTATTCCAATCTGGATGTCCAATATCTTTTGATTTAGGGCTTGTAGTTGCATGCCTACCTCTGTGTTTGGTACATTTTCTTGTGGACCTTATGCATAGTAGCCTTGTCATCCCACAGTGTTTATTTGGTCATAGGTTGGGTATTGTGGATGTATAGGACCTTAGTAATCATGTTGGGTGGAAGGAGGGTTAAGGCCTTGTTGTATGAAATGAGGATTAAGTACTTGTTGAATGTAAGGAGGGTTAAGTCCTTGTTGAATTTAAGGAGGCTTAAGTCCTTGTTGAATGTAAGGAGGATTAAGTCTTTTCTGAATGGAAGGAGGATTAATTCCTTGTTGTATGGAAGGAGGATTAAGTCCTTGTTGAAGGGAAAGAGGATTATGTCCTTGTTTTATGTAAGGAGGATCAAGCCCTTGTTGAATGTAAGGATGATTAAGTCCTTGTTGATTTTAAGGAGGGTTAGGTTATTGTATGGAAGGATGATAAATTCCTTGTTGATTTTGTTGAAGAAGGGTACCTTGATAGTGTGTTGGTGGTACACCTTGTTGTGGTTAATTCTATTGAAGGGTACCCTGGTGGTGCGTTGGTGGTACACCTTATTTTTGGGATGAATTGTTTTGAAGGTTACCTTGCTAATGCATTGGTGGTACAACTTGTTGTTGGGAAAAAATGTATTGAATATTACCTTGATACTATGTTGGAAGTACACCTTATTGTTGGGATGAACTGTATTGAAGGATACCCTGATAATGCATTTGTGGTACACCTTGTTGTTGAGACAAATTATTTTGAAGGTTACCCTGGTAGTGTGTTGGTGGTATACCTTGCTATTGGGATGAATTGTTTTGAAGTTTACCCTAGTAGTGCATTGGTGGTACACCTTGTTGATTTTGTATGTTGTTTGAAGGATCAATATATGATACATTTTAAGGCATGTATTGTCCTTATGATGGGATATTAACTGGAAAGTTTCCCATGCTTTGCATATTGTTGTTTTGTGGTATGTATTGAGATGGACCTCCTTGATTTTGTTGGGCCACTACTACTTGCTCAATTTGGGATGGTTTCCTAAACAAAGGATTGTCCATTGGTTGTTGTTTAGGTTGATCATTACTTTATGAGAAGATAGGTGGCATGTTTGGAATCTCCACTGGTTTATGTATCTTTCTTACAACTGATTTATCCCCTAAATGAATGAGGTGAGGATCCTTAAGGCCTTCTAAATTAAAGTCTATAGGTAATTTAGCACCACATTGTGCTAATTTGAAGAAGTATGTGTTTGGATCCTTTCTTAGCAGTTTTTCTATCAATTTAAGTGCCTTGGGATTGTTGGAGTGTTGAAAGAATTAATCCTCATCTATTTGTTCCTCAATATCCACTTCTTCTATGACCATGTCCTTGGGATTTTGATTTGACCTATCCATAATTTCTTGTTGTGTATGGACTACTTCCACCTCACTTAGTGGTTGGTTTGATGTTTCTTTGAATGTTTGTTCCTTTTAAGGAGTTATAAGGTCACTTGGTCTATAACCACATGGGTCACTTCCATTGTTTGTGGTGTTTGTTGGGGGCATACTAGTGCTACTTTTGTTTGCTTCCCTATTTTTTATGTATTGATATCGCGTGGTTGTCATAAAAAAACATCAAGATTTTGTGGAATTTGGTGATTTCTAACTATGGAATAAAAGAATGTTTTATTTTGGGATTTTCTATTTTTTGAGTGTTTTGGGATTTTTTTTTTTGAAAAGGATGGTATCCATTGCCACAAAGAAGGAGGTAGTATAGGACTTTTGACCACAAGATCCAATTTTTGTTCCTCTTTGTCTAGGATATTAGTTGTTTTCTCCATAGAGTTGGTGTTTCATTTTTATCAAATATGGAGCTTCTCAAACTACTAATAATGTCTATTTGTTCACCTTCAATTTGTGTGAGGTTTGGTTGTATGATAGGAGCAGTAAGATTTGGTTGTTGAATTGGAGTAGTTGGTCGCCAAATGGTCATAGAGTGAGTGATGTTTGGTAAATGATTTTATTTTTGGGACTCAAAATGTTGAAAGACTTGGATCGATATTTCAATTCATTTTTCTATAGGATATGTTGTGAAGAATCTACTTGAACTAGCCTTGAGGTTCAAGAAAATGTTGATATCTTAGAAGTTTGAGTGCGAGAATGATCCAAGTTGTTTGTTTTGATTTTGCATCCTTAAAGTAGGTTGGAGTGTTTTGTTTTGCAAATGGATGATGGACTGATGTAAATTTTGATGTATTTTGGGAGTCTAACTGTTTTCATTCTCACAATTTTTAGCCAGTTTAAGATCCATTTTTTTTTTTCACCGAGAAGTAAAGAAAAAGCAATAGTCTTAGGGTGGTAGCAGTAATATTTGTCAAAAGTGGCTACTTTTAATTCAACTGTGGCTAATTCTAGAAAGCAACTGTAGTTGGATATCTCAAAAGTGGCTTCTTTTTGTAAATTTTCTATTTGGTGAATAATGCAAGAAAAAGCAGTTGTTTTGATCAAAAGCAGCCAGTTTTGAATCAACTATGACCAAGAAAATATGTCAAGTGTGGTAGGATTAAGATCAATTGCATTCCATTTTGCAAAAGTGGTAGGTTTTGGTACTGACTGTCAAAATCTAGAGAGAAAAAGTGGCAAGTTTTTGGTTTTCTGCGGCTAGTTTTTGGCCAATAGTGGCATAAATAGAAGAAATAGTGGTTTTTTCTGCAATTTTTCTTCCATTTTTTGTTTGGGCAGTAGCTTGGATAAATTTGTAGATTTGATGTCTCATTTTGATCTGATTTGAGAATTTTGGCAAATGGTAAAATACAACACAACAATCAAAACTATTTGACCCTAAATGTCTATAACTTTAAGCATGTTTATTTCCACAAAATCTCAAAGTTTATGGAAGGAAAAATGTTAAATTCATTCTTAATGCGACTTGAAATGTAAGCCTAAACATTTGGAAACCTTTAGAGATATTATTTTAAGATATCCTTAAAGAGAGTGCAAATATAGGAATATTTTCAAAGTATTCGCACTAAGTCCAAAGTGTTTGATGTTTGATAACCATGTTGAATTCTTGTTTTGATGTGTTAATTTTTATTCAAACAAATGTTTTATGTCCAAAGTAACCGAGAATATTTTGCAATTTCGTGAAAATAGTTTACACCCTAGGGATAGGCACGTTCTTTTAGGTGGGCTTACCTCATGCCTCAAAGGGATGATTTTACATGCAACTAATGGAGATTTTTTTAATCTCAACCATAATCGGACTTGGTAAGTAACTTCTTGAAAGTAAATTTTGATGCACCACTTCAAAGAATGTTTTTGGCTAAGAATACACTGGTTCTTAGTAATGCTCAGGGGATCCAATGCTTTGCTAGCATCTAATGGTGCAGGAGCACCTAGGCTGACCTCCATCTTGTTGTCATCAATTTTGGCTTGTACCTGATCTTAGCCAAATCAGGGTATCAGTGTGTTTTCTTTGGACCTTAGAAGGTCTTGTTTGTGTGGGATCAGTTAGTCACTAGGACGAAAGTCATCATTAGGTTATCATTATTGTTAAATGTTACTTTATTAAGATTTGGACAGTTTATGTTAGAAGGTTGAGCCTTTAATATGTTATAATCACATCCTCATTGTTAGAAGATGCCAAGAGGTAGTTGAGGAAGTTGATGGTTCGAAATCAAGGTGTTAGAGGTCCTAAGATTTAGGATCATGACACAATGATGGAACTTGCAAAGTTGTTTTAAAAGTTGCATGACAATAGTTATGGAATTGCATGCAACTTAGGTGGATTGGAATCCCTTGAAATCAGGAGTAAGTGGTTGAGAAACTTCCCTTGAAACATGGTAAAGGCATCCCAAATAGGTGTGATGGCTCGTAGATAGCAGTTAGATAGATTGTAATCAAGTTTTGGCTTTGTGTGAATAAGAGAAATTCCGCATTTTTTGTGTTTACCCATGTGTTTTGAAAAACAGAGCTATCATAGGCGTTGTAAATACTGATTCAGCACTGTAACAATGTTCTTAGAATAGTTTTAAGTATATTTCATTTTGTAATCAAGTTGCTTTGAGTAGATTTAGTGTTTGAATCCATAGTCTAGAGTCTAGAGGGTTTTGTAATTGTAGTTTTGAGCAGTCAGTCTTCTCATGGCTCCCCCATAAGCACTGACCACGGGATTCTCCTGAGATTGGTTGAATATGGAAGGGGAGCTAGTCAATTGTAAA
This sequence comes from Sequoia sempervirens, assembly GCA_007258455.2. Taxonomy (NCBI): domain Eukaryota; kingdom Viridiplantae; phylum Streptophyta; class Pinopsida; order Cupressales; family Cupressaceae; genus Sequoia; species Sequoia sempervirens. The sequence goes on along the minus strand of VDFB02047230.1, from coordinate 72,904,110 downwards.
TATTTAGTAATAGGAAACATGTGGAGTCAAGCAAGGATTATGAAACTCAAACCCTAGGCGAGCTAGGATTGCTCGATTAGGAGTTTGAGAGAGGAAAAGTGAAGAACTTAGGCAGGGGTAGAAGGTACAGTACGGAATCTGTACAGTTTTAGGGAGGTCTTAGTCACATTTTGATAGGTTGAAAGGATTGAAACCTCAACCAATCCATTTGAGATAGATTTGAAGGGGAAAGTGTTAAAACCCTAGGAATTAGGCCTATTAGCCCTAATAGCCCTTGATTGTAGGAACCTACTGTACGGTAGAGACAAAGGTCTGAAACCCTATGAAAGATTTAAAGGTCCAAAAAGGGTGTCTAGAAATCAAGTTTAAATGCTAGGTTGTTTGGAAAATTTGGGTAGGAAAAGCCAAAGAGTGACTGGTAAGGGCTACTAGAAAATTAGGCCTCACCTAAGCAATTTCTTGAGATCGGGTAGATTGAAGATCAAAGACCCTCCAAGATGAATTCCATTGGTGGTGAAATGCAAGGAAACAGAGTCTCTAGCTCCCCTACAAGAAGTTCAAGCAAGAAGATGAAATTGGCACTTAGATCCTTCTAGGTGTTGAGAGGAAATTTGCAAATTCAAATGGTGTTGGTCTTCCTAAGTTAAGCACAAGTGGAGAACTCTTTGAAAAGAGTTGGAGCAGGGCTTGGTTAATCACCCAAGTTCAACAAGAACCCATTGGTAGCAGGTTCTAGGTAGGAGGCAGTGAAAAGGTCCCTAAAAGGTTGTGCAAGCAAGCTTTGGTTCACCATACACCATATTGGTATCAGAGCAACGTTTGATTCAAGGCTTGTGATTGATGTTGCAGCCCATGAGTTAGTAGGAGAGAATACACCAGAGGAAAGAACCATGGTGACTAATGCAGAGTTAGCTAAAAAGGTAGAAGAGGAAGAGGAAGACAACCGACTGCTAAGAGAAAGGTTGTCTCAAGTGGAGAAGCTCTTGGATGAAGTCCATGAGACAGCAGATAAAGTGAAGGATAAGATAGAGCAAAAGGAAGAGCAGGAAGCCAAGGAAAAAGAAGAGGACTTGGAGGAGGAAGCTCCAAAGTCTGATCCTGTTCTTGCTGAAGAACCCTTCTTGAAGGCGTTGCAAGCCTTAAGTGGTAAAGAATTGGAGGGTGTGCCACTATTTAGTGGACAAATGGACCCTGATTCAGTTGTAGACTGGATTGAAAGCATAGAAAATCACTTTGAATGTGATGGTATAACAGAGGCCCAAAAGGTAAAAGTGGCCAAGTCAAGGTTGAGAGGAGCATCTCTCACATGGTGGAAGTTTGTACAAGCTGAAAGAGAGAAAGAAGGCAAAGGTCCCATAGTTTCATGGAGAGGAATGGTAACTAAGATAAGGCAGACTTATCTTCCTGATGACTATGAAGTTCAGTTGCATAGGAGAAGACACAATCTTAGGCAAAAGGATATGGATGTCCAAACATACACCGAGGAGTTTCAAAAATTATGCCTCAGATCAAAGGTGGTTGAAGATGAAAGCATCAAGCTAGCAAGGTACTTAAATGGACTTAAATGGTCTATTCAAGAAGACATGAGCCTAGTGAACTTCAAAATAGTCCGCCAATGCTATCAAATGGCTTTGAAGATAGAGGAGAAAGGCAAAAAGAAGCAAGAACAAAACCCCAAAAGTAGAGGTAAAGGGAAAGACAGCAGAGGAAAAAGAGGTGGCTATGGTGGAAGGAGTTCAGAACCAAGAGCCCAAGGAGAAGTCAGATATTCTGAACAGCAAGAAGGAAGCTCTAGTAGAGGTGGTAGAGGAAGAGGCTCCAGCTCTAGAGGAAGAAGTGGTGGACAAGGAAGAGGTAACTATTTCACCAACATGAAATGTTACCACTGCAACCAATTGGGACACCCAACCTATAGATGTCCAGAGAAAGGTAGTACTTCTCATGGAGGTGACAAGAGAACTAATTTGGTTCATGATGAGGCTACTGCAGAAGATAAACATCCTGAAGTGCCATTGAATTCAGAGGAAGGTGAGAACCTCATGATGAGGAGAACTTTGATCAAGGAACCGGTTAAAGAAGAGCCAAGCCAAAGGAAGTCCTTGTTTAGGATAAAGTGCAAGATGATGGGGAAAGTGTGTAGGGTCATCATTGACTCAGGTTCTACTGACAATATTGTGTTAGAGGAGGCAGTCAACAAGCTGAAGTTGACAAGGATACCCCACAACAATCCTTACAAGGTCACATGGCTCAATAAGGGTTAGCATGTCTTGGTGAATGAACAAGCATGGGTGGAGTTCTCAATTGGTAGGTACAAGGACAAATTTTTGTGTGATGTGCTACCTATGGATGCATGTCACTTGCTCCTAGGTAGGCCATGGCAATTTGACTACCAAGCTGTGCATGATGGAGCAAATAACTCCTATACTTTCAAGAAAGACAAGGTAACCTTCAAAATTCAGTCTTTGCTAGAAGATTCAGAGGTACAGATAGCAGGTTCTAAACTGCTCATGGTGGGTGAAAAAGAGTTCTTGGAAGCCTTGATAGAAGGAGAAGGAGTTGGCTATGCAGTGATAATCAAGCCAAGAGAGGTGAGCAAAGAGAAAGCAGCTGAAAAGCAAGAGCTACCTAAGGAGATACAGAAATTGTTGCAGACCTATGAAGGTATTGTAAGTAGTGGTCAACCAACAACATTGCCCCCTAAGAGAGCCATAAGTCATAGGATAGACTTGATACCAGGAGCTACTCTTCCAAACAAAGCAGCTTACAAGATGACACCTCAACAAAATGAGGAAATAGCCAGGTAGATTCAAGAACTTCTAAACCAAGGTCTCATTAGGAAAAGCATTAGTCCATGTGCATTACCCACTGTCTTAGCACCTAAAAAGGGAGGAGAATGGAGGCTTTGTACTGATTCCAGGGCAATAAACAAGATAACCATCATGTATAGGTTCCCTATCCCTAGGATTGAAGATCTCATGGATTGTCTAGGTGAAGCTAGGTACTATACCAAGATAGATTTAAAGAGTGGTTATCACCAAATTAGGATACATGAGGGAGATGAGTGGAAAACAACTTTCAAAACCAATGAGGGTCTCTATGAGTGGCTAGTTATGCCATTTGGCTTGTCTAATGCCCCCTCCACATTCATGAGACTCATGAATGAAATCCTCAAAGACTACATTGGCAAGTTTGTAGTAGTGTATCTTGATGATATACTAATCTATAGCAGAACAAGAGAAGAGCACCTCCAACAGATAGAGTTGATTTTCAAGAAGCTACAGGAGGAGAAGGATGATCAATTTGGAAAAGTGTGAGTTCATCAAAACAGAGCTGGTGTACCTTGGATTTGTGCTATCACATGGCAACTTGAAGATGGAAGCAGCAAAGTGGAAGCCATCCTCAATTGGCCTACTCCAAAGATAGAGGAGAAGATAGCTACCCAACCTATTTTGGTGTTACCAAGCTTTGAGAAGCTATTCACCATTGAGTGTGATGCAAGCAATGTAGCTATTGGAGCTGTTCTCAGTCAAGAGGGCAGACCGGTGGCTTTTCATTCAGAGAAGTTAAGTGAAGCCAAGAAGAAGTATTCTTCTTATGACCTTGAGATGTATGCATTGGTCCAAGCTCTAAGGAAGTGGAGGCACTACTTGCTTCCCAAGGAATTCATAGTGTATTCAGACAACCAAGCACTCAGTTTCCTGAATTCACAAGAGAAGTTGAGTCACAGACATATGAAATGGGTGGAGTATTTGCAAGCTTACACCTTCAATATCAAGCACAAGAAAGGAACTCTCAACAAGGTGGCAGATGCCTTGAGCAGAAGAGTCCTCACAATTCAGGAAATTCAGTTGAAGAGCATGGGGATAGATCATTTCAAAGATCTATATGCAGATGATGAAGACTTTGCAGATATTTATAAGGTTTGTACTAAATACAAGAATCATTTCCATAGCAAATATGTTGAATATACTTTGCAAAGTGATTTTTTGTTTAAAGGAAATCAGCTATGTGTTCCTAGAGGTTCTATTAGGGAAAACTTGATACAAGAAAAGCATAATGGTGCATTGAGTGGTCATTTTGGGATCACCAAAACTCAGGAACTGGTTCAAAGGTTTTACTATTGGCCAAGAATGAACTTAGATGTCAGGAGGTATGTGGAGAGTTGTGTGGTGTGTCAAAAGGCCAAGGGTACTTCTTCAAATGCAGGCCTATACCAACCACTGCCTATCCCTACTAGGCCATGGGAATGCTTGAGTATGGACTTTGTAGTTGGGTTACCCAAGACAAGGCAAGGCATGGACAGTGTTTATGTTGTTGTAGACAGATTCAACAAAATGGCTCACTTTATGCCATGCAAAACAACCAATGATGCCAGTCAAATAGCCTCTCTTTTCTTCAGAGAGATAGTAAGGATTCATGGATTACCAATCAGCATTGTGTCAGACAGAGACACTAAGTTTATGAGTCATTTTTGGAAGACTCTTTGGCAAAGAATGGGCACCAATTTATCCTTTGGATCTACATTCCATCCCCAAACTGATGGTCAGACTGAAGTTGTAAATAGAACTCTTGGGAATCTTTTAAGATGCTTGACCAAGGAGTATGGTCAAAAATGGGATCAATTGATTGGGCAAGCTGAATATGCCTATAATGATACTGTCAACAGATCAACAGGGAAGAGTCCCTTTGAAATTGTCTATGGACTGCACCCTAGAGGTGTTTATGAGCTGAGAGAGTTGAAGGATGGAGTCAAAGGAAGTGGATATGCTGATGACTTTGCCTATGTAATGCAGGAGATTCATGAGACGGTCAGAAAAACATTGGCAGAAAACACCATGAAACATAAGACTAAGGTGGATGAGCATAGGAAAGAAGTTCAATTCAATGTTGGTGATTTGGTGATGGTGCATTTGAACAAGTCTAGACTGTAGAAAGGAGTTCCTCATAAGTTGCAAATGAAGAGGATAGGTCCCTATCCTATCTTGGAGAAATATGGAAACAATGCTTTCAAGGTGCAATTACCAAATGACAGTGGACTGTCCCCTATTTTTAATGTTGCAGATCTTGTACACTACAAAGGACCACCACCAAACATGGATCAGACCCTCCATGAAGTCATCCAAGATGTGGAAGAACTCAAACTTCCCTCCACTGCAGTCAAACAAGCTGACAAGGTATTGGACACCAGGGTCTACAAGAGGACTAGGACCAAAGAATATAAAGAACATTTGATTAGGAGGCATGGAAAACCTAATGCAGATGTAGTGTGGATCAAGGAGGGAGAGTTCAAGAAGTTGGGCATTGATCTCAACTTGCTCAATCCAAGGGTGGATTGAAATTTTCTGTTTTGGGGAGGATGGTGCAGGAGCACCTAGGCTGACCTCCATCTTGTTGTCATCCATTTTGGCTTGTACCTAATCTTAGCCAAATTAGGGTATCAGTGTGTTTGCTTTGGACCTTAGAAGATCTTGTTTGTGTGGGATGAGTTAGTCACTAGGACTAAAGTCATCATTAGGTTATCATTATTGTTAAATGTTGCTTTATTAAGCTTTGGACAGTTTATGTTAGAAGGTTGAGCCTTTAATATGTTATAATCACATCCTCGTTGTTAGAAGATGCCAAGAGGTAGTTGAGGAAGTTGATGGTTCGAAATCAAGGTGTTAGAGGTCCTAAGATTTAGGATCATGACACAATGATGGAAGTTGCAAAGTTGTTGTAAAAGTTGCATGACAATAGTTGTTGAATTGCATGCAACTTAGGTGGATTGGAATCCCTTGAAATCAGGAGTAAGTGGTCGAGCAACTTCCCTTGAAACATGGTAAAGGCATCCCAAATAGGTGTGATGGCTCATAGACAGCAGTTAGATAGATTGTAATCAAGTTTTGGCTTTGTGTGAATAAGAGAAATTCTACATTTTCTGTGTTTACCCGTGTGTTTTGAAAAATAGAGCTATCATAGGCATTGTAAATACTGATATAGCACTGTAACAGTGTTCTTAGAATAGTTTTAAGTATATTTCATTTTTTAATCAAGTTGCTTTGAGTAGATTTAGTGTTTGAATCCATAGTCTAGAGTCTAGAGGGTTTTGTAATTGTAGTTTTGAGCAGTCAGTCTTCTCATGGCTCCCCCATAAACACTGACCACGGGATTCTCCTGAGATTGGTTGAATATGGAAGGGGAGCTAGTCAATTGTAAATATTTAGTAATAGGAAACATGTGGAGTCAAGCAAGGATTATGAAACTCAAACCCTAGGCGAGCTAGGACTGCCCGGTTAGGAGTTTGAGAGAGGAAAAGTGAAGAACTTAGGCAGGGGTAGAAGGTACAGTACAAAATCTGTACGGTTTTAGGGAGGTCTTAGTCACATTTTGACAGGTTGAAAGGATTGAAACCTCAACCAATCCATTTGAGATAGATTTGAAGGGGAAAGTGTTAAAACCCTAGGAATTAGGCCTATTAGCCCTAATAGCCCTTGATTGTAGGAACCTACTGTACGGTAGAGACAGAGGTCTGAAACCCTATGAAAGATTTAAAGGTCTAAAAAGGGTGTCTGGAAATCAAGTTTAAATGCTAGGTTGTTTGGAAAATTTGGGCAGGAAAAGCCAAAGAGTGATTGATAAGGGCTACTAGAAAATTAGGCCTCACCTAAGCAATTTCTTAAGATCGGGTAGATTGAAGATCAAAGACCCTCCAAGATGAATTCCATTGGTGGTGAAATGCAAGGAAATAGAGTTTCTAGCTCCCCTGCAAGCAGTTCAAGCAAGAAGATGAAATTGGCACTTAGATCCTTCTAGGTGTTGAGAGGAAATTTGCAAATTCAAATGGTGTTGGTCTTCCTAAGTTAAGCACAAGTGGAGAACTCTTTGAGAAGAGTTGGAGCAGGGCTTGGTTAATCACCCAAGTTCAACAAGAACCCATTGGTAGCAGGTTCTAGGTAGGAGATAGTGAAAAGGTCCCTAAAAGGTTGTGCAAGCAAGCTTTGGCTCACCATACACCATCCAACAAGCCACTTAAGGCTTTAACCAACTTACTTGGGGCCCTATATACTCAAGGTACCTCCCCTTTCATGAATGGAACTGATGGCAAAGTAATCGCCGATGCAAGTTGATTGGTGTTTAGCCTTGACCATTTATATAGTGTCCCAAGTTAAATACAACTTTGAGTCACCTTTGAGTTCTCCAACGTGGGATGTGTCTCAAAATGTAGACCCTCTAAACGTAATGCTTTGAATTAAAATAAGTGTGACACTCAAAATGATTTTCGTCACCAAATATCACCAAAAGACATGAGGGGAGAGGATAGACACTCAGTTTTCCAAACACGAAAGACACAACATACACTTCATTGCAATATTATTTTTAAGCCACTTGAGTGACACTATCCAAAAACAAGGAAAATGAAATGTGTACAAGATAGCAATTTTTTTTTATGTGCACCAAAGTGAAGTATTCTAGATTTCAATCAAGAAGATAGCAGTATGCAAATCATAATATATTTGTCCAATTTTAAGCACAAAAAACTGAGTTTTTCTAACAATCCTTGTCTTAATGTGGTAAAAAAAATAACACCATTCATTTTGTCAACATATTAAAAGCATTGGTAAAAAAAAGGATTCTATTTTATGAGCACCAAAATTGAACTATTGTTCTAATCTATGAAAGCTTTTAAAAGTTCTTTTAAGAACACCAAATTGAAAACATGAAAGTTTGTGGGGCTCATTTTTATAGCACCAATTTCAAAGTGTTCTAAACTAGAAATCCTTTTTGAACGTTCTTTTTAAAGCACCAAATCAAAATACTTTTCTAAGCTAGAAAGATTTTTGAAACATTATTTTTAAAGCACCAAATCAAAATATTTTTCTAAGCTAGAAAGCTTTTTTTGAAAGATTCTTTTTAAGCACCAAATTGAAATCTTTTTCTAAACTAGAAAGCTTTTTGAAAGATTCTTTCTAAAGCACCAAATCAAAAGCATGTGAATTGTTGGGTTCATTTTTTAAGCACCAAATTAAAAAAAATTCTAATCTAGAAAGCTTTCAAAAAGTTTGACTTGGACCATTCGCCTTCTCTACAATAAAATCGTTAGTTTGTTCTTGAATAAGCACATGCAAATCCTACAATAAACAATGTTAGAACCTTTCAACATTCAAACCAAGCAACTGTTAGCATTAAATCTAAAAAATTACTTGCAAATTTTGGATCAAAAAATAACATAGAAAAAGAAAAACTTTAAATCAAAGGCGGCCCTGTCATTTTTGTAAATGCGATTAGAAAAATCAAAGGTGGCCCTATTTTTGAAGCAAAGCAACTAGAATTTTCAAAAGAAATCCTATTTCCAAATCAAAAGAGTTCAAAATGATAGAAGTGATTGAAAAATGAGTGACTGTGATAGAAATGAAAAAGCAACCACGTGAATTTCCTATAGCTTCTATATGAAATTTTTTCAAGTGTGTTTTCATAACCTACAACTATTCAAAACTCACTCAAGGAAATGTTAGTGTTAAGGACGATGTTCCCATTGGGCGTGCCAAAATGTGTAAGGGGAAATCGATATAGCATGAGATAATCAATGTGAAAGAATTAAAAAAAATATAATTGAAAACAAGGATTTAGATTCATACCTATTACTCATAAAATGAAGTTTTTAAGCTATTGAAATCAATTAATGAAATCTTAAGATAGCATAATGAATTAAAAAAAAGAAAACTTTACCATCCCATGTCAAAGTGTATTTGCAATGATGTTGGATTGTTGTTATATCAATGTGAAGCCTCCATTTGTGTGTTGCAAAAGCTTCAAGGTTGTGTGATGTTGATTGAAGATGTATGTAAAAGCTTCGAAGAAATCAATGATTAATTTGGCATTACTTCGTTGTGTAAAAGATGTCAATTCTCTGATCATTTTTGAGAAGAAATGAGGTTGTTATATAGATTTTTGTTTTGAAATGAACAATCGAGATTGCATAGTAGAATATCCTGATCAACAATTCAAAACCATTGAGAGGAATTAGATAGGAAGAATTAGTGGATTTTGATTACATGATCAATGTAATTGATGAAATCAATTTGAGTGTTCAGTGGAATTGAGGAAATAGATTGAGCCTTCAGTGGGATTGAATAAATCATATTGAGCCTTTAATGAGATTGAAGAATAGATAAATCAGTTAGGAATAGATGGACCGGACAGCTAATTAGAGTGAGCAATCGGGGGATCTTAATTTACTCAATCATGAAAGTGGGTGAAGGTAATTAATTAATTGAATTAATTAATTAATCTTTTTGAGTTGAATGTGCAAGTCATGTTTGACTTTTGCAAACAAAGTTGTATTTGTTTATTTTTGACCTTTTTGAATGATGTTTGAATAATTAATTTAATTATTCATATCTAGGGGAAAGTGATTTAATTAAACTATTAAGTGGTAATAACTCAATTGATTTAGGGAAATAGGGTAAATTAGTGGCATAATTAAATAATTGATGTTATTTAATTAATCAGGAGGAATAAAGTTAGTTTAGGGCTTTATTAAATGAATGAAATTTATTTAATTAGTCAAAAATGATAAGAAAAAGTGAATTAATTAAATAAAGTAATATTATTCAGTTAATAGAGGAAATTAGGGTTTTTTATGTAATTGTTGCAAAATGCAGTGATATTAGGTGATAATGATTTCGATGATGAGAAAATGTCAATCAATTGTGCAATAAGTGTTAGGTAATTTTTACATGTCTATAGTAAGTTACAACATTGTCATTTATCATTCATTATTTATCCATTTGCCTTTGTTTGACGTAGGGTAATAAATTTTTATCATTATGATTATAGCCATTAGTGGAGGTGGAAACATCAAAATAGGGTTTGACAAAGGAAAGACCCTATATGGAACAACCCTTATTCCCTTGTCCTTCTTGTAGGGTTGTCGGTCTAAAGTCGATTGAAGTGGATTAGAGATATGAAGAGTTCAAAACCCTAAGACAAACATTCAAGCACCTTCTCTCATCAAATTAGGGAAATATTGATTATTCATAGATTGATGAAATTTGGAAGCTGACTTTGATAGGGAACAACCTTTAGACTGTGATGCTCTTATACACAATTTGAAGCTATGAAAAACACCATTTCCAAATTAGGGAAACCTTTTCCCTATCCAACCATTTGTGCCTCAAACATTAATGCCAAGTTCTCTCCTCTTTTATTTCTTTAGTCTTTCTCTTTGTTTTTACACTTCTATTTTTTTGTTTCTCAGATTCTACGACAATTTGTCTTTTTTGCATTGTTTTACCTAGTTCACAATATTAATCACACACATACACATAATATCAATCCATCCATTCAAACAAAAAGGGGACTAATAACCTAACCAACTATTTAGGATCTTTCTTGAGGATAATAGCCTAATAGTTTTTTGGGTTACTTTTGCTTGTTGAACATATGATGTCATTGATGTCAAAGGTGTAATGTCAAGGATTATTGTCCTTGATTTTAAAAGACACTCACTATAGAAAATGTGTAATGTCAATAGTTTAGTGATAATTAAATGTAATTATACTATAATATTAGAGTATTTTGAGAACAATGAAGAAGACTGATGTAGTATGCTTGCAATATCCTACTTGTTTCTTTTCTATTTATGGAAGTAATCTAGAAGTCTTAATATGAAATGGTGGAGGTTAATTACTCAGGCAGAGAGATTTTTCTAGCAACATGTTCACAATCTATATTTATTCTTGGATGTGAGTTTTGGTCTATGGTTTGCAAGGAGAATATGTATACACTTTTTCCATCTTATTCTAGTGTTTTTGGAATTTATGTTCAATAGGATTTTTTTTAAGTGATAGTTGGGTCACTATGTTGGTTGATTAACTAGCGGTTGTTCCAAAACTATGTCAAAAAATTGTAGCATGTGGCTTCTAGAGGTAGTGAAAATTAAATATGTCCTAGTTAAGATCTTTGAAGGAAGTGAATGAAATCATGTTATTTTGGTGGCATCAAATTTGATTTAGGACCTACCCACTACATGTTTCATGTAAATTTAAATTTAGGTCCACCTTAGCCAACCTAGTTAATTGGAGATGGTGTTACGGGACTCCTAGCTAACATGAAATTTTGTTAATATAATGGGAAGTATATAATCATCATAGTTTAGATCTCACTCATAGGAATGCATGTATGTATGTATGTATGTATGTATGAGTATGATTGAGAGCAATTATGCATGCACAAGTGTTAATCCAATTGATATAATGGGAGATCCATCTCAATCATTGTGTGTCATCATCAGAAGATCATAAGTTATGTGAGAGAGGTTTTGAAGCAAGTTCATATCTTGTGTAAGCTTTGTAATCAACATTAAAGTTTTGCAAGCTTTATCTTTGTATTCTGGTAAGACTGGTGTCTTAATTTTTGAGTTGGTGATAAAATATTTCTATTAGGGATTAGTGTCTTTGGTAGGTTTGTGCCTACTTCATAATTGTAACTAAATCATTATTTTTGTGAGGCTATATTTGGATAGTAGCTCCAAGTATCTCTTCTCACTATGTTCTTTCCTATTCTAGGTTTTCACGTATATCTAGTGTTCATTTTGTGAATGTTTGTTTCTATGTTTATTTATTCATGTTTCGAGACGCATGTTGAATTATTGAGTTTTAATTAGATCTATTATATTGATTCCCCCCCTCTCAATATATTATGTTCCCTTCAATTAGTATCAGATCCAAGTTCCTTTGAAGAAGCTAAACAACTTTAGGTAGATTCAAGATGGCACATTCAATGTCTCAAGAAGGATTGTCTTCAAATAAGGCACCACTTTTTGATGGATCTATTTATGCCTTTTGGAAAGTAAGGATGGAAGTATATTTGATGGCCCTAGGGTTTGAAGTGTGGAAATCAGTTGTGGAAGGATATGAGATCCTTGAAAGTCCTCCAAGAGATCAGGAAAAAAAGGCTTGTGAAAACAATGCTAAAACAAGGAATACAATTTTATGTGGTTTATATAACTCTAAGTTTGTGAAGATCATGCATTGTAGGAAAAAAAATGGAATGTGAAGTAAATTTCACAATATATATGAAGGTGATGAAAAGGTCAAACAAGCAAAGGTTCAAATTCATCAAGGTCAGTTTGAAAGTCTGAAAAATGAAGGAAGAAAAAATTGCCACATGCTTTCTTTGGGTTGATGAGGTTGTCAATTCTATCATAGGTCTTAGTGAAGAATTGAAAGAAGGTATCTTTGTGAAAAAGATACTTAGATCCATTCACAAAATTTTGATGCAAAATTTGTTGTTGTTGAAGAAGATAAAGATCTAAGTACTCTAACTATGGATGAATTACATGGAATTTTGACTGCATATGAAACGAGAATTGGAAATGACAATCTTGTAAGAAAAGAGGTTGCATTCAAAGTGTCTAAGAAGCAAGATGATTTATAATTAGAATATGGATCGGATCTAAAAGAAGCAAACTTTTTCAGGAAGTTATAGAGAGGCTCTAGAAAGTATAAAGGTAAGTTGCCTTACAAATATTTCAATTATGGTGAAGTGGGGAATTTCATGGCTAAGTGTCCATATAAGGAATCTAACAATGATGAAAATAAATCATTTTAAAAAGAAAAAAATATTCAAAAGAATAAAAAAAGTTTATTTATCAATGAGGAAGGCTACTCATCTAATGATGATGAGGTACTCTAGAAATGAAGGAAAAATGGATATATTTAAAGCTATGGAAACCTCTGAAGATGATACAAAAGTATACCTTGTGGAAGAATTACTTTGCGGCAGTAAGGAGATTAAAAGGATATAAATAAAATAATTGTAGAAGAAGTGAAATCCAAAGAAAAATTATCTCAGAGTCTTGAAGAGGCGGAGAAAATGATCATTGATCTGAAGATTCAAGTAGAAGAGTCAAAGAGGATTGAAGAAGTTCTAATTGAAAGACTACTATCAAGAGACGAGGACTATGAAAAACTTGAAGCAAAAATTGTATCATTGAGAAAATATCTTGAGAAAGTAAATCATTAGCTGAATCTGAAGTTTGGAAAAAGGATAGAGATCTTGGATCAGATAATAGAAATCCAAAGATCACTACATACCAAAACTGATCTTGGTTTTACTGATGAGTAGAAGAGTAAGGTGATTGAGTAGACTATGAAGTCTGTTGTTGATAATATAGAAAATAATAACTCCAAAAGTTCAAATTTTGAGAAATTTGTAACAATCTATAAAAGAAAGGTGGTGAATGATGGTTTCATCCAAGTGCACAAACAAAATAAAAGGCCCGAAAGACAAGATTCTAGAGGAAAAGGATACAATACCAAGTTTTATCATTCTTTTTTTGGTTACTATTTTAATTGTAATCATTTTTTGGAAGTTTGTGTTGTCATTGATATCAATAGATATTTTTGTTGTATTGATGTCAACCTATGGAGATTCTTTGATTGGTTGTATTATGTTTTCATTAGTAGTATTATTGATGACAACCTCTAGTGTTTCTTTGATGAGCATATGTTTGTGGATGTTCAACCTCTTGTGTGGTTTAGATGATAAGAGGAGTGTTGACTATTTTTAGATGGTGTTTTTGGTGCTTGGTTTCCAAGTGATTTTGAGGAAATTTGAATAAAAGAAGAAACAGTGTGTTAAAGAGTGTATAGTATGGCAGAATGGTGTTCAATTTTTTTCTCTATATTTCTTCATGGTTAAAGATCTGCTTGTGTGATTTGGATATGTTGATCAGAGGTGTTCAAAGGTGTTATGTCCAGAGTTTCATATTTTGGCTCATTCATCAAAATAAGTTGTGTTCACCAGTTTGTGAATTGTGATGTAGTTTTGTATGGGATAAATAGTTTTTATTTGCATTTCTTCGTGTTGTGGTTTTTAGTTTTGTGGATCTAGAAGTGTGCTTATATTGTTCATATCTATCTTTAGTCTGAGTTGTTTGAGTTTTGGTGCTTTGCAAGGTTGGATTTATGTGTTACAATGTGTGGAAGGTTAACTACACATACACAATGATTATGTTTTTCAGGTGTACATTGTTGCAAAAGATTTGTTGAATTTTAGGGTGTTGATGGAATATTCTAGATTATGTTTAAGTGATGTGTGTGGTCTATGATTTGTCTTTAGATTTGAAGAAGTGCATACTTAAATGTTTAATGGTGCTAACATAGGTTCGACTAACTTTGGTTGTTTACACTAATTGTGGATATGCTTTGGTGTTTTTGAAAGAATGGTGTAGCATGCATAAGTGAATTTAGGTCTGAATTAAGGTGTGAAGTGGTCTACCTTCATTCCTCTCCATCGCAGGAATGTTTTGGTACTGACCTAATTTGAATTTGCATGTGTTGAGGTGCATAGCCGACCTTGAAAGTTGTTTCTAAGGTTGTGAATGGTATAAAGGCAGGGTGAATTGCTAGAGAATAGTGTGCAGATGTGAGGATGTGTTATAATAAAAATTTAATTAGATGTAGTGATCTAAAGTGTGAGCTTAATTCCTATGAATTCAATGCAGTGAGTAGAAGGGTATACATTTGTAGAGTACCTAAAGTTTCTAATAGTAGTGAGATAGAGGTTACTAATGGTGCAAAAGTTGTAGTGGTGGACACTCTTTATTTCTCTAATATGGATGTCTCATTGTAATAGTCTTCTATCTTCTTCTTTATAATCTAGTAGTGAGCCCTCCAACAGTGAGCCTATTGTATTCCGTATTATAATTACTTTAAATTGTGAGATAATCCTCACTGTGGTTTTTTCCACATAAATCTGGTGTTCTCATGTGTTTGGATGTGTTTGCATTATTGTTTCTCATGTTTATATTCTACTAATGCATGATAAAGGTTTATTGGTTGTTAAGGGTTTAAGGATTAATATAGTTTTGAATGTTAATGAGGGTTTTGAAGTTCTAATTTTCAATTGATTCACCCCCCTCTAAGTTTTCTTGTGCATTAATCAATTGGTGTCAGAGCAAGGTTCCTTAGAAGAAATATTATCTGCTCGAGGTAGATATGGGATGGTGCACAAGAAGTAGGCTCCTCTATTTGATGGATTAGATTATGCATTCTGGAAAACTAGGATGGAAGGTTTCCTTGTATCTCTAAGGTATGGAGTTTGTAAGTATGTTAAAATTGGATGTGCAATGTGTACAAATGGTTCGAGCACTGATGATAAGATCAAGGCATATGAAAACAATAGAAAAGCAAGGCATGCTCTTTTGAGTGATCTTTCTAATTCAAAAATTGTGAAAGTTATGAGTCTTAAAATTGTTGGTGAGATCTAGAAAAAGCTGGAAAGTATCTATGAAGGAGATGATAAGGTTAAGCAAGCAAAGATGCAAAATATGAAGACTAATTTTGAAACCCTAAGGATGACAAAAGATGGAAACATTATAGGCTACATGCATAGAGTGAAAAAATTTATCTATTCCATCAAAGGCCTTGGTTGAAAACTTGAAGAAGATGAGGTGGTAAATAAGGTATTAAGAACTCTTCCTAAATCTTATAGTCATAAGGCTTCTATTATTGAAGAAGCTCAAAATTTAGATCATTATTCTAGAGATTAGTTGTTTGGCGATTTAACTACTTTTGAATTGAGAGAGTTTGGTCCAAGTGATTCAAGAAAAGAGACTTCTTTTAAAGTTGGTAAAGTAGAGAAGAGTGAGGAATCTGATCTAGATGAGTTTGATAAGCTAGAAGCAAACTTTGTGAGGAGATTAAAAAAGGGCATTGAAAAATACAGAGTTAATTTAACTTTCGAATGTTTCAATTGTTGAAATATAGGTCATTATGCTTCAAGATGTCTAGTCAAATCTTCAAATGACAAATTTAAGGAGAATAATGGTAAATCAATTAAGAGAAGTTATTATGTTAAATAAGATGTCATTATATTTGATGATGAATTTGATTACTCGAATGATGAAAATGATGAATTTTTTTTCATGGCTCTAAATGTTGGAACTAATTATGCTAACTATGAGAGATGTATGAAGGAAGTTGCTCTAGAATTAGGTTATAGTAGAACTCTGGTGTCTACTTTTCATTCTTGAGAGGACAAAAACTATTGGATTGTTGACAATAGATGCTCAAATTACATGACGGGTGATAAGAGTAAATTTGTTAAACTTGAGAAGTTTGAAGGTGATCTTGTTAAGTTTGGTGACGATTCATCTACTAAGATAAGTGGAAAAGGTTCAATCATTTTTTATGGCAAGCATAATACAAATCATGATCCTTATGTTAAGGGTCTTTGGCATAATATTCTAAGTGTAGGAAAAATGTGTAGCAAAGGATATAATCTTGTATTTCAAGATGGTGGTTGTGAGATCAAAAAAGGCTCCAAAACTCAAGTTGCTACAAGAAGGACAAATGGAAATGTTTATCAGCTTAACGGTTCTAATGGTATGTGCTTTATGACTCAAATCAATGAAATTTGGATATGACATAGAAGAATGTGTCACATAAATTTTGATAGCCTAGTTAGAATCAACTTTGCTCAAGCTATGAGAGATCTGCCAAAGATTACAAAGACTATAAATGTAGTTTGCAAGGAATGTTAATTTTGGAAGCAAACAAGAAAAAGGTTCAATTTCAAGGAATATTCCAATGCAAGACCTTTGGAGTTGGTGCATACAAACCTTTGTGTACCTACAAGAACAATAATTTTTCACGGTGGAAGATATTTCATGTTATTGATTGATGATTACTCTAGAATGACTTGGGTAACTTTTCTCAAAGAAAAATCAAAAGCTCTAGACAATTTTAAGGTATTTAAAGATATAGTTGAGAATGAAATGGATATGACAATAAAAATTTTAATATCTAACAGAGGTGGAGAGTTCACCTCCAATGAGTTTAATAGTTTTTGTGAAGATCATGGAATAAATAGACATTTGTTAGCTCCTAGGACTCCTCAACATAATGGAGTCATAGAAAGGAAGAATCAAACTGTTCAGGAATAAGCAAGGACAATGATGAAGGAAGAAGATCTATCATATGTCTAGTGGAGAGAAGAAATTCATATTTTAGTCTACATACTTAACAGGGCACAAGCAAGGACAAACAATTCAAAGAATCCCTATGAGTTGTGGTATGGAAAAAATCCTACTGTCAAACATTTCAAAGTGTTTGGAAGAAAGTTCTATATTAGAAGAGATGAAAACTTAGGAAAGTTTGATGAATGATCAGATGAAGGAATATTCTTTGGGTACTCTACAAAATCAAGGCTTACCAGTGCTAAAAAAGAGGCTAAAAAGGATCATTGAAAGTGCAAGTTTCAAAGAGTATGAAGACTTACATAAAATATCAGTATTGATATAAGGATATGAATCAAATGAGTCCTATTGCAGAGAAGAAGAGAAGAATTATGGTAAGGAAAAAGAAGTGTAGGTTGAAGAGGAAGAAGCTATGAAAAGGATCCCTAAGACCCCTAAGTATGTGTAGAAGAATCATTCTAAAGATCAAATCATTGGTGACAAAAGCAGAGGTGTATTAACAAGAAGAAAGGCTACTATGATAGAAGAACATGTAGATTTATGTTTAATTTCCAAAGTTGAACCTAAAACAGTGATTGAGGCATGTAAAGATGAATTTTGGATCAAGGCTATGGAAGAATAATTGATATAAATTGAGAAGAACTAGACTTGGGAACTTGTCCCAAGACTAGTGAACAAGAATGCAATTAGAAATAAGTGGGTATTTTAGAACAAGCTGAATCAGAATGGAGAAGTTGTTAGGAACAAGGAAATGCTTGTGTGTAAAGGCTACTCACAAGCATATGGAATGGAATTCAAAGATACATTTTCTCTAGTGGCAAGGATGGAGGCTATTAGGATGTTTTTGAATTTTGCAACACATAAGGATTTCAAGGTTTATTAGATGGGTGTGAAGTCTACATTCTTGAATGGTGAGTTGGAAGAAGAAGTTTATATTGAAAAAATGAAAGGATTTTAGTTATTAGATAATCTTAATATAGTATGGAGATTGAATAATGCATTATATGGGCTCAAGCAAGCTCCCAGAGCTTGGTATGAAAGATTGGATAGGTACTTGTTGTAGAAGGGATTCAATAAAGGTACTATAGATGGAAATATTTATTTTAAAGTTGAGAAAGATTAAATTTTGATTGTGGTTGTGTATGTTGATGATATAATATTTGGATGAAATGAAGAAATGTGCAATAAATTTGTAGAATATATGAAAAATGAGTTTGAAATGTCAATTTTTAGGGGGATGAATTTCTTCCTTAGACTATAAATCAATCATATAGAAAAAGGAATATTCATATCATAGTCAAAGTATGTTAAGGAAATGTTGAAGAAGTTTGGAATGGAAGAATCTAAATCGATATGTACTCCTATGGTTACTGGCTGCAAGTTGAGTAAGAGTGAAGAATATCCTAAGGATGATCAGAGAAAGTATATATCAATGATTGGAGGACTATTGTATCTAACTATTACCAGACCAGATATCATGCATGTAGTTTGTCTTGTGGATAGATTTCAAGAAGATCCTAGAAAGTCACATGTGATAGTAGTAAAAAGAATATTCAAATTCTTGAAAGATACTCTAGAACATGGTTTGTGGTATCCATAGGATACCAATTTCTCTCTAAGTTCTTATATAGGTGCATATTGGGTAGGTTGTGTGGATGATAGAAGAAGTATGTAAGTGGTGGTGCTTTCTTTCTTGGAAGTAGGTTGGTGTCTTAGCTAAGTAAGAAGTGGGATTTAGTGTCATTATCTACTATAGAGGCAAAATACATTGTTGCAGCATCATGTTGCACATAGGTGTTGTGGATGAAGAAAAATTTGAAGGATATTAGAGTGGTATATTATTAACCTATTTCTATCTTATGTGACAATACAAGTTCTATCAATATTTCAAGGATAAAGAATATCTCAATCTAGTATCACTTTCTAAGAGAAAAGGTTCCAGAGAATGAGGTGAAATTGGAGTATGTGCCTAATAAAGATTAGGTTGTAGATATCTTCACAAAGGCTCTTCCTAAGGATACATCTCCGGTAGAAGTTAGGGGTTATTTCCCCTCCTTTCGATTATATACATAAGGTTATGCATCGGTCCAATAGATTTCAAGATTCATTCCTTGTTCTAGACTAATGTCGGTGGCTACCTCTCATGGGAAGTAGGTAGTTGCATTATTGGTTGTAGTCAAGGGGAGTAAGTGTTACCATTGTGTTGTATGTTGGTGCTATTAAAGGAATTGAAAGATGAGGTTGCAGAGTAGTTTTTGTCCCTTATAAGTGTTGCCCTTGGGGGAGAGAAAGTATATGTGATTGATGTCAAAGCGGAAGAAAAGTAAACAGGACATGTGTTCCCCTTTGACATTGATGTCAAAGGGGGAGAGATTTAATAGAGAAACAATATGAATAAAGGGGGAGTTAATTACTATAAAAGAGAAAGAGTTGGAAAGAGTTGATGCTTGTGTAAGCGGGAGCAGTGTGCACTAATGTGCAGTATATGTTTTTGATCAGAGTTGTTGGTTATTATTGATGGTTTTTCATATCATGTGTTTCCATCAATGACAAAGGGGGATATTGTTGGAAGTTTTTGTTGTCATTGATGACAATAAATATTTTTTGTTGCATTGATGTCAACCTATGGAGATGCTTTGATTGGTTGCATTATGTCTTCATTAGTAGTATCACTGATGCCAACCCCTAGTGTTTCTTCGATGAGCATATGTTTGTGGAAGTTAAACCTATTGTGTGGTTAAGATGATAAGAGGAGTTTTGTGGATGTTGATATGGTGTTTTTGGTGCTTGGTTTCCAAGTGCTTTTGAGAAAATTTGAATAAAAGAGGAAACAATGTGGTAAAGAGTGTTTAATATGACAAAGTTGTGTTTAGTGTTTTTCTCCACATTTATCATGGTTGAAGATCTACTTGTGTGGTTTAGATATGTTGATTAGATGTGTTATATCTAGATTTTTAGGTTCTAGATCATTTGGTAGAAGAAGTTGTGTGAACAATTATGTGTGAACCGTGATGCAATGTTGTCTAGGAGAAATAGTTTTGCTCTATATTTCTTCACATTGTGGTTTCTAATTTTGTGGATTTGGAAGTGTACTTATATTGTTCATATCTATCTTTAGTCTGATTTTTTTGAGTTTTAGTGCTCCACAAGGTTGGATTCAAGTGTTATAGTGTATGGAAGGTTAATTGGGTGTACATAATGTTATGTATTTCAGGTGTATGTTGTTGTGAATGATTTGTTGGAATTTAAGGTGTTGATGGAATATTCTAGATTATGTTTAAGTGTTTTGTGTGGTTCATGAGTCATATTTGTATTTGAAGAAGTGCAACTTAAATGTTTAATGGTGTTAACATAGGTTCGACCGACCTTGGATGTTTATAGTAATTGTGGATATGCTTCAGTGTTTTTGGAAGTGTGGCATGGCATGTATATGTTGATTTAGGTATGAGTTAAGGTTTGATGTGGTCTGCCTTCATTCCTCTCCATTGTGGGAATGTTCTGGTGCTGACCTAATTTGAATTTGCATGTTTGAGGTGCATAGCTGACCTTGAAAGATGTTTCTAAGGTTGTGAATGGTATAAAGGAAAGGTGGATTATTGGAGAAGAGTGTGTAGATGTGAGGATGTGTTGAGATGAAAATTTAATTAGATGTAGTGATTTGAAGTGAAAGATTAATTCCTTTTAATCCAATGTAGTGAGAAAAAGGGTTTACATTTGTAGAGTACCTAAAGTTTCTAGTATCAGTGAGTTGGAGGTTATTGATGGTATAGAATTTGTGGTGGTGGATATTATTTATTGCTCTAAGATGGATTTCTCATTATAGAAATCTTCTATCTTCTTATTTCTAATTTGGTAATGAGCCATTTGAGCCCTCCGATAGTGAGCCTATTGTATTTGATATTGCAATTACTTTATATTGTCAGCTAATCCTCATTGTGGTTTTTCCCTTTTGATGCAAGAGCATCCCTAGTTGTAAAGCAATCCAATATCAACCAAAAAAAATTATTTTCTTACATTTCATTTTGAATTTCACTACTTTATCATTTCTTAGCTCATGGATCAGGATATAGCATCAACATGAGTTCATCTACATCATACCCGAATTTGAGATTATTTGCATTTGTCTACAAAATGTTATCACTCTCAAAATTTCACTATAATTCATAGTCAAAGCATTTGGGGCTTACCTAGTCCATTTTTCATAGTGCAGACCTATTCTAGAGTGAGTGGATTTTAATGAGACATCATACAAGAATTTTGGGTCCAAGGGGATCTTTCTTGGAGATTCATAATTTATTTAATTGATTGCTGTATTACCTTTCATGTTTTAAGTTTGGCCTTCACATTTGATCATCTATTGGGGTTTTGTGAACCCTTGAGGCCCACACAGACCTTTATTGGAGCTAGAGAATAATATTTAAGATCATTTTCAATTTTTTATAATCAATAATTAGGAGAGTAGTTTAGGATTTTATGATTTAGAGTTCAAAAAGTTCACACTCCTCGTTATGGGAGTGTAATAAGGCATTTGGCTAGTTGAAATGTTGAATTCCCTTGTGGCAGGCCTGTGAGCCCTAGTTATTCCCCATGAGGCATATGATGCATGCAAGATTTCCAATTAAATAAAGATCTATGTTTGTAAAATATTTCCTTATGTTATTTCCATTGTGTTGACTTTAAGCTACATGGTTGGAAAGTTCCTTTTGGATCCTCCATTTTTTATTGCACCAAGTGGTATCAAAGCAAGTTTGTGAGTCCTAAAGGCATTCCTTGTGTTGAACAAATTGTCAGCTTGAGGAAAATTGCATATGGTTTCAACCGATTACCAATTGTTAGACAATTGAAACCATTGTATCTAGATCATTGAATTGAGGCAATTGCACTAGATTCAAGGAGAGAGAGATGCCACCAAGGAGAGTGCCTGCTATGGTGAATTTTGTTAGAAGAATGGATGAAATGTTGGAAATGATGTGAGCAATGTGAATCTAATTAGATGTTGTTGAAGAAGATTGAAGGCGAGGTCTAAACCCTTAACATGAGGATGAAAGTGATGATGACCTAGATCTATTGGATGTTGTGGTTGTGCTACTGATATGCAGTTGTCATTGATGTCAACACTATTAGCATTATTGTAGTGAAGGTTGTATATGTTGAGGATATTGAGAAAAATGTTAAAGGAAGAGTTGCAGGTTGCCAGTGGAAGAGAAGTCATGAAGGTGTTTTGTTTTGTATGTTGAAGATTAGTTGTTGTGGACTAAAGGGTTTATTGCTGAGAGTATCTAGTTCATCTACTAGAATTTTCAGAGGTCTATGTGAAGATTTGATTGTGCTATGAAAAATTGTGTTCTGATAGTGTTTCTGTGGTCTATCTCAGTGTTCCTGATTGAAGTTTATGTGATTCTGGTAATTTCTATTGCTGTAGATGCTTCTCTATTACTTCTTGCTGTTTGTGGATGCTTCTAGATCATTCTCTATATTTGTTCTACGTCTGCATTGATCAGGGTGCTCATGGTCGAAGATTTTTCTCATGTGTTTGGGTTTTCATGTTCTTGGCTGACATGATGGTTGTAACGTGTTTTGGATCCTTGAAGATTAAAATTTGAATGTTTGGCACACTCAAGGATATTGTTTTGGGTCACATCATAATATTGGCTGACAGTGTATGATTCACATTAAAAATTTATTTGTAAATTTGGGCCAACATTGTAAACTTGTTTTATACTTTTGGACGACGAAGTTGTTGATGCAATTTCATGTTGCAGATATATAAGAGTGTTTGTTTGAGCAAATTTAGTGTGTGCATGGTGTGAAGGTAATCCAGAGAAAGAGAAAGTGTGTGAACATTGATTTATTCATTTGATTGCAAAGTAGAGTGTGAAGAAGTTTGAGCGAAGTGTGAAGAAGGTTTTTTGTGCTTAACTAGAACTATAATCAGGCTTGTGTAGAAGCTATTTTCTCATTTCATACCCTGCGGATCTAATCCATATTGCATTGTATTCCTTAGGTAGTGATCCCTCTTGTATTTGAGCAATGAGCTCTAGGTAGTGTGCCTGAATGCATGTGAATTCCCATTATTTTTCATTATACTTTAAACAGGGTATAATATTGTGGACTAACATCCACTATGGTTTTTCCCCTAACAGGGTTTCCACATAAAAATCTTGGTGTTCTCTATGCTTCTGATGTGTTGATTGTTTATGGTTTGTTGTTCATTCATCAAATCTGAGATTAAGTAAAGGAAAGTTTGAAAAGTTTAAATATTTTGTGACAACTGATTCAGCCCCCCTCTTAGTTTTTTTTCCTTGTTTTTCCAACAATTGGTATCAAAGTAGGTTCCTCTGAAGAATTTTAAAAGCTTGAGGTGATCCAAGATGGCATCATACAAGAAGGACAGTCCTAGATTTGATGGAACCAACTACTCACTATGGAAAGCTAGTATGAAGTGTCATTTGAGGTGTATTGGTGAACCCTTCTGGAAGATTTCAAAGAATCCATATGTTATTCCTCAGAATGGTCCTTCCACTACTGATGAGATTAAAGAGGCTGAGAATAACGTCAAGTCTGTTGAAGCTTTGTTGAGTGCACTGGCAGATTTAGAAATGACAAATGTGTTAGGTATGAAGATAGCTCATGAGATTTGGACAAAGCTAGAAACTTTGTATGAAGGAGATGTACATGTGAAGATGGCTAAGCTACAAATTTTGAAAGGTAAGTATGAAAACTTGAAGATGGGTGAAGATGAAAATATTTCCTCTTTTATGTAGAGAGTAAATGAACTATTGATGGGTATTAGATGTGTCAATGGTACCTTGGAAGAGGAAGAAATTGTAGCTAAAGTACTTAGATCATTTCCTCCCTCTTACAAAGCAAAGGCTCATGCTATTGAAGAATTCAGATTAGTGACAAATATGACAAGAGATACACTGATTGGTAAACTTGTTGGTTTTGAGTTGAGTGAATTTGGTGAATTTGTTCCCAAGACTGAATCTACATTTAGGGCTTATGTATCCGGAAGAAACAAGCAAAGATATGATCTAGGAGAGTGTTCCAGAAATTCATTCAATTATGAGGAAGAAATGAAATAGCTTGAAGATGAAGAAAGAGAAGTAGAAGAGTTGGAAGCATTGATTATGAAGAAAGAAGGCAAAGGACAAGGTAAGTATAAAGGAATGTTGCCTATTAAATGTTTCTCTTGCAATAAAATAGGTCATTTTGCATCAATATGTCCTCAAAGAGTTCCTAGGTCTAAGCCTAACAAACCTAGATTTCAAAAGAAATGTTACTATGTTGAAGAAGGAGTGATTGATGAAGAGTCTGATAAAGAAAATGGAAATGAAGATGAATGGGTGTTCCTTGCTATCAAGGAAAATGGTCTGGTGGCTATTGAATCTACTAAAGTTGAGAAAGCTCTTGTAGCCCGAATTGAAGAAAAGGATGAGTGAGTTATTGACAGTGGATGCTCACATCATATGATTGGTGACAAAAGAAAATTTGTAATTTTAGAGAAGTATGATGGTGGGGTTGTAGGATTCAAAGATAACAATGTTGGTTTGATTCATGGTAGATGATCTATTTGTCTTAGTGGTAAGCATAACACTGATGATGTCCTTTATGTTGAAGGTTTGAAGCACAACCTATTGAGTGTTGGATAGATGGTGGACAAGGGTTATGATCTTCAATTCAAAGGTGGAAGATGCAAGATACTTGGAAGTTCTGGAAATGTAATTGCTTCAAGTAAAAAGACAAAAGGTAATATTTTTCTCTTGAATGCTACTAGTGAAAGTTGTTTAATTTCTCAAGTAGATGAAAGCTGGTTATGGCATAGGAGGTTGTTTCATGTGAATTTTGATAACATTTTCAAAGTAAGTTCCACTCAAGCAGTAAGAGATTTACCTAAGCTAGTGAAGCCTCCTAACACAATTTTCAAGGAATGTCAGATGGGAAAATAGACTCGAGTTTCTTTTCAGAGAAAACAACATCATTCAAATGGATTACTAGAGCTGGTGCATACTGATCTATGTGGTCCCTCTAGAGTCAGAAGTCTTCATGGAGAAAGGTACTTTATGCTGCTTATTGATGATTACTCTAGAATGATATGGGTTGCTTTCTTAAGAGAAAAATATGAAGCATTGGAGAAGTTCAAAAGTTTCAAAGCTATGGCAGAGAATGAGAAAGGTTTGAAAATAAAAGGCTTAAGGTCAGATAGAGGTGGTGAGTTCACCTCTAGGGAGTTCAATTCTTTTTGTGAAGAGCATGGAATCAGAAGACAATTAGCTACTCCTCG
Source organism: Sequoia sempervirens (assembly GCA_007258455.2). NCBI lineage: Eukaryota > Viridiplantae > Streptophyta > Pinopsida > Cupressales > Cupressaceae > Sequoia > Sequoia sempervirens. The sequence goes on along the minus strand of VDFB02047230.1, from coordinate 72,878,863 downwards.
AACCCCTCAACAAAATGGAGTTGCAAAGAGAAAGAATAAAACAATTTTGGATGCTACTAGAATAATGATGATTGAAGGAAATGTGCCTCAAATCTATTAGAGTGAAGCTGTAAGCACTATTGTATACACTTTAAACTGGGTAAATGTAAATGGTAATTCTGGTAAGACTCCTTTTGAACTATGGTTTGGTTATAAGCCTACTGTTAAATATTTCAAGATCTTTGGAAGCAAGTGTTATATTAAGAGAGATGAGGACATAGGAAAGTTTGATGCAAGAAGCGATGAAGGAATCTTTCTAGGTTACTCTACTAGAAGCAAGGCCTACTGGTGCTATAACAGAAGATTAAGAAAAATGGTTGAGAGTGCAAATGTTAGAGTTGATGAGGACTCTGCTAAATCATCTAGATACTGTGGATATGATTTAGATGACCAGGAAGACAACACAAACAAAGGGAAAAAAGATTAGATAAAGAATCAACTTCAAATTGTTCCATTTGTTCCAATAAATCAACTTCCATTTATTCTGGTAAATCAAGAAAGTTAGGAAGGAGAGACAAGTGCAAGTGTAGAAGAAAGAACAGAAGAACCAGAAGTTTGAGAAAGTCCTAAGGTTCCAAGGTATGTAAAGCTAAATCATTTTGAAAACCAAATTATAGGAGACAAGAATAAAGGTGTGCAAACTAGAAGAAAGATTGCAGAAGAGTATTGCCTGATTTCCAAAATTGAGCCTAAAGATGTCAATGAAGCTTGCAATGATGAACACTAGATGGAAGCTTTGAAGGAAAAATTGATGCAGATTGAAAAGAATGACACATGGATACTTGTTCCCATATCTAAAGACAAAAATGTGATTGGTACTAAATGGGTCTTCAGAATAAGCTGAATGAACAAGGTGAAGTGGTCCAAAATAAAGCAAGACTGGTATGTAAAGGGTATTCACAAATGGAAGGTATTGATTTTGAAGAAACCTTTGCCCCTGTTGCCAAAATTGAAGCTGTTAGATTATTTATTGCTTATGTTGCATATAAGAACTATAAAGTCTATCAAATGGATGTGAAGTCAACTTTTCTGAATGGCGAGTTAGAAGAAGAAGTATATATTGAGCAACTGGATGGATTTCAACTGACTGACAAGGAGGACATGGTTTTTTGATTGAAGAAAGCTCTATATGGACTCAATAAATCCCTTAGAGCTTGGTATGCTATATTGGATAAATACTTATTAAAGCTTGGAATTCAATAAATGTACTACTGACAACAACTTGTATTTCAAGTTAGATCATGATAAAGAGTTAATTATTGAAGTCTTTGTTGATGACATTATTTTTGGAGGAGATGATAATCTATGTATGAAATGTGCTGATGAAATGAAAAGTGAATTTGAAATGAGTATGATTGGAGACATGAAGTTCTTTCTGGGATTGCAAGTTACTCAATTAGACATGGGAATTTTCATATCTCATTCCAAATATGTGAGAGTTGTTGAAGAAGTTTGGCATGGAAAACTCAAATCCTGTTGGTATTCCCATGGTAATTGGTTGCAAGTTAACACAAAATGATGATTCTCCTAAGGAAAATCAAACAAGATACAGGTCAATGATTGGTGGATTTCTCTATTTAACCTAGACTAGACTAGACATTATGAATGTTGTATGTATGGTTGCTAGATCTCAGGCTGATCCAAAAGAATCGCATGTGACTATTGTAAAGAGAATTTTTAGGTATCTGAAAGGAACAAATGATTTCGGGCTTTGGTACCCTATGGATGATGATATTACTTTGACTACATATATTGATGCGCATTGGGCAAGAGATGTAGATGGAAGGAAGAGTACCAGTGGTGGTGCCTTCTTCCTAGGGAAAAAGCTAGTGTCATGGCTGAGTAAAAAGCAAAATTCCATTTCTCTATCAATTACTGAGGTAGAGTATATTGTTGCTGCAAACAATTTTACTCAAGTGATGTGGATGAAGTAAATGCTAAAAGATATCAAAATAGTATATGATGAGCCTATTGCCATATACTATGAAAACTCAAGTGCAATTAACATATTGAAGAATTCAGTGCTACACTCTAATACCAAGCATATATCAATCAAGTTTCACTTCTTGAGGGAGAAAGTGAATGAGAAAGAAGTCAAAATAGAGTATGTGCCTACCAAAGAATAGGTTTTAGAAATTTTCACCAAGCCATTTCCAAAGGATACTTTTGAGTATCTCAGAGGGATGCTAGGGGTGATTACCCCTCCTGATATGAACTAAAGATGCATTTGCTTGCATCAATCTATGTGCTTCATAGATATTTCTTGATCTAGATTGATGTTTCCATGGCTGCTACTCAAGGGGAGTAGTCAGATGTGCAGATATGTGGTTCAGATCTTGTATATGGGAATATAATGTTTATCTTTGCTATTGATGTCAAAGGCAGAGAAGAGTCATGTGAAAAACTATTTCTTATTTGGGGAGAAGATTCATGTGAATGTGTTGAAGAGAAATTGAGTCAGAACCAAAGGGGGAGTAAGTGTAGTTGTGTTAATGGCATTTTTCACATCATGTGTTGCCATCAATTCCAAAGGGGGAGATTGTTGGATGTTGTGGTTGTGTTGCTGATATGTGGTTGCCATTGATGTCAACACTACTAGCATTGTTGTAGTGAAGGCTGTATATGTCAAGGATATTGAGAAAATTGTTAAAGGAAGAGTTGTAGGTTTCCAGTGGAATAGTGAAGGTCATGAATGTGTTTTGTTTTGTACATTGAAGATTAGTTGTTGTGGAATAAAAGGTTTATTACTGAGAGTATCTAGTTCATCTACCAGAAGTTTTAGAGGTTCGTGTGAAGATTTGATTGTGCTATGAACAGTTGTGTTCTGACAGTGTTTCTGTGGTCTTTGTCAGTGTTCCTAATTGAATTTTATGTGATTCTAGTAATTTTTGTTGCTGCAAATGATTCTTTGTTAGTTCTTGTTGTTTGTGGATGCTTCTAGATCATTCTCTATCTTTGTTGTGAATCTGTGTTGATCGGTGTGCTCATGGTCAAATATTTTTCTCGTGTGTTCAAGTTTTCATGTTCTTGGCCGACATGATGGTTGTAACATGATGTGGATCCTTGAAGATTAAAATTTGAATGTTTGGCGCACTTGAGGATATTGTTTTGGGTCACATCATAATATTGGCTGACAGTGTATGATTCACATTAAAAATTTATTTGTAAATTTGGGCCGACATTGTAAACTTGTTTTATACTTTTGGCTGACGAAGTTGTTGATGCAATTTCATGTTGCAGATATATAAGAATGTTTTTTTGAGTGAAGTTAGTGTGTGCATGGTGTGAAGGTAAGCCAGAGAAAGAGAAAGTGTTCGAACATTGATTTATTCATTCGATTGATGAGCCGAGTGTGAAGAAGTTTGAGCAAATTGTGAAGAAGGTTTTTGGTGCTTAACTGGAACTATAATCAGGATTGTGTAGAATCTATTTTCTCAATCCATACCATGCAAATCTAATCCGTATTGCATTGTATTCCTTGGACATTGATCCCTCTTGTATTTGAGCAGTGAGCTCTAGGTAGTGTGCCTAAATGCATGTGCATTCCCATTATTTTTCATTATAATTTTAATAGTTTATAATATTGTGGACTAATATACACCGTGATTTTTCCCCTAACAGGGTTTCCACATAAAAATCTTGGTATTCTTTGTGCTTCTGATGTGTTGATTGTTTATGGTTTATTGTTCATTCATCAGATTTGAAATTAAGCTAAGGAAAGTTTGAAAAGTTTAAATATTCTATGACAACTGATTCACCCCCCTCTTAGTTGTTTGTCCTTGTTTTTCCAACAAGATCATGTTGTGAATCAAATTGAATAATCCCTAGGTGATGATGAAGAAGAATCATATCAAATTAAGATGTTGAAATCCATTTCCAAAATTGGTAAGCGACCTAGAGTTGAAATTTAAAATTACATGAGGAATTTAAATCTTGAGGAGTTGATTGATTGGATCAATTAAATGGAGGAATACTTTGAATATGAAGAAATTGAAGATCCAGAAAGAGTGAGATTTGTGAAAAAAAAGTTGAAAGGATGTGCTACTTTATGGTGGAAATAAGTTCAATTGGATAGGAACAAAAGAGGAAAGGAGAAAAGCATAAAATGGGAAGGAATAGTGACAAAGTTGAAGAATCAATTTATACTTGTTGATTATGAACTTGAATTGTTGAAAAGATTGCAAAACCTAAGGCAAAGGAGAAATTTGTGAAGGAATATACTGAATAATTCTACAAGATGATCATTAGGATAAGACATAGTGAAGCAAGCAAAGAAAAGTTTGTGAGGTACATCAATGGAATGCAAACAAAAATTCAAGAAGAGTTGAGCCTGGTGGGGATGACAACAGTTGAAGAGGCATATAAACTTGCATTAAAGTGGAAGAGAACCTGAACAAGAAGTTTGAACAAAGGTAGAGAAGTGCAAGAGGAAGATTCTAGAGGAGCGGATCACAAACTAGAGAAAGAAGACCTTATGTAGATCAAAACAAAGATGGGAAACCCTACCATAGTGAAGAGAGGGACTATAATTCATACCATAGATGAAGAGAAGATAGAAAATACTACCACAATGATAGAGGAGTTCATATTCATACCGCAATGATGGATAATGGAGAGATGAACATATATCTAAGAAGAAATTATTCAAAGGAACATATTTCAAGTGTGGAGGTGAAGGACATGGAGCATTTGAATGCCATCAAGGAAGTATTAGGAAGAAAATTGAGCATACCAAAAGAGTGGCTTATGTGGATGAGGAATCTATAGAATCCCATAATTTAGTTGGGAAACCTAAGAAAGGTGAATAATTGGTGATGAGGAGAGCTTTGATGAATGAAGAAGTGATTGAGGAACCACCACAAAGAAAGAGTTTGTTTAGAACAAGGTGTAAGTCCAAAGGAAAGATATGTAAATTTATTATTGATAGTGGTAGAACTAATAATCTAGTATCAGAAGAGATGGTAACTAGGTTGAATTTGAAGAGATTGAAACATCCAAACCCTTATAGGATAGCATGGATTTAGGTTGAGCATAAAATACTAGTGAATGAGTAATGTTTGGTTAAATTTCATAGAGGATCATATAGGGATGAAGTGTTGTGTGATATTATGCCTATGTATGCATGCGATTTACTATTAGAGAGATTATGGAAATATGATAGGAAAGAAATTCATGATGGAAGAAGGAATACCTATACCGTGACTTCAAATGGAAAGAGAATTAAGTTGATACCTTTGGAGGAAGAAGATAAAAGAAAAGTCTGTAGCACTGCTAGAATATGTTTGGTAGATGGAAGACAGTTTCTAGATGGATTAAGGCATGAAAATATGTGTTTTACATTGATTCCAAACAAGGGTGGGAGTATGAAGACAACAAAGGAAGTTGATCCAGCATAGAAAAAAGTCGCAAAATTGTTGAAAAATTATGAAGAAATCGTATCAAAGAATGTACCAAACGGATTACCATTAGTTTAGAGTATCAGTCATCACATAGATCTAATATTCGAAGAAATATTTCCAAACAAGGTATCCCATATAATGACACTAGCAAATAATGAAAAATTGAATTGAAAGATACAAGAGTTGTTGAAGAAAGGTTTGATCAAAGAGATTTTAATCCCATGTGTGGTACTTATTGTACTTACACAAAAGAAAGATGGAGAGTGGAGAATGTGTACATAATCAAGAGAAATCAATGGGATCACTATCAAGTATAGATTTCCATTGCAAGGATGGATGGAATTATGGACTATTTGAGTGGAGCATAGTATTTCACAAAAAATAATATAAAGAGTGGATACCATCTAATTAGAATCAAAGAAGGATTTGAATGGAAGACCGCATTTAAGAATAATGAAGGATTGTATGAGTGGTTAATAATTCCTTTTGGATTGACCAATGCACCTAGCACTTTCATGAGGTTGATGAATGAGATATTGAATAAATTATTAGGTAATTTTTTCATTGTTTACTAGGATGATATTCTAATTTTTAGTAAGACTAGAGAATAAATTTTATGGAACATTAAACAAGTATTTTAGAGGTTGAGGGAAGAGAAGTTGTTGATTAATGTCAAGAAGTGTAGCTTTATGAAGATAGAGTTGGTATATTCGGGTTTTTTTCATTTTTGCTAAAGGATTGAAGATGGACCTTGAGAAAGCAAGAGGAATTGTTGAGTGGCCTACACAAGTAAAAATTGGAGAGGTAATATAATTCCATGGATTGGATAGTTTCTACTAGAAGTTTATTAGAAACTTTAGTAGCATTTGCTCACCTATGATAGAAGTAATGAGAGGGGATAGGAAAGAATTTAAGTGAACATTTGGATCACAAATATTATTTAAACCGTTGAAGAAAAAAGTGACAGAGTAGCCAATGTTAGCATTAGTTGATTTTGACAAAGTATTTCAAGTCGATTGTGATGCAAGTGGAAATGCAATAGGAGTAGTGTTGAGCTAAGAAGGAAGAACTATAGCTTATTTTAGTGAGAATTTGAATGATGCTAGAAGAAGATATTCAATCTATGATAAGGAATTTTATGCCATAATCTGAGACTTGAAGAAGTGGAGACATTATTTGATTCCTAAGGAGTTTGTGTTGTACATTGATCATCAAGAATTGTAGTATTTGAATAGTCAGAGGAAGTTAAACTAGAGACATATGATATGGGTTGAGTTCTTGCAAAATTATACCTTTGTATTGAAGCATAGGAGTGTTAGGTCAAATAAAGTTGCAAATGCATTAAACTGGAGGAGGAATTTTCTGACAAAGATGAGAGTAAAAGTGTTGGACTCAAGGAACACTGAGAGGGGGGGTGAATAAGTGTTCAACAATATTTGAATTTCAATTTAGATCTTAAACCATTTACAACATTTCAACAAAAGTAAAGATGCAAGCACATGATGTAAACAATCAAAAAACCATAACACCAAGACTTTTACATGGAAACCCTGTTAGGGGAAAAACCATGGTGGGGGTTAATCCACAATTTATACTCTGTTAAAAGTACTCAAAGAAAAAGGGGAATGCACATGCATTCAGGAACACTTCCTAGAGCTCACTCCTCAAAATTAGGAAGGCTCATAGCCTTACAATATATTTGGATTAGTATCAGTTCTAGTGAGGCTCATAGATCAAATTTTGGGCCTTCTATCTGATTCTACACTTTACTCTACTCTGCTTTGATTCGCTTCACAAAAATCCTCATCTCTACAAGTGAAACTATGCCAAATCACTCAACAACCCTTCTACTATTCACACAATTCGAACACACACCAATTCACACTTCAAAATGAATTAACCAATCTCTTATATATATGTGCTATCAAATATTTCGATCACTCCATGCTAGCTTCAACAAAAATAAAAAAATATTTCCAATAGTCGGCTCAATTCACATTTAATATTTGATGCGTACCCATCAAAGTCGACTAATGCTATGCTGTGGACCCAAATCAAAATTCTCAAACACATAAACAATTAAACAATTACTCCTTATACATCTGCAACATGCTACATTCACTAAGTCAGCCACCATGAGCTGATAAATAGAAAATCATCATGTCAGATCTCCTAACTTATACACCAATTAATGCAACATCACAAAACCTAGCAATAAGATAAAATAGATACTTAACAACCTTCCTTGCAATCCACAAATCAAAATGATAATCTGGTGAAGCATATAGATTGACATACTAATCGGATACGCTGTTCTTCATTCTCACTTCCAGTAATACTCTGTTTATTACTTTGCCTGCCGGTATGAACAAATCCTTATCTATGGACTGGAATAATGACTTAGGTTGCCATCAATGACAACACAAGAAGGAATATGCTAATAGGAAGTACATGGTTTTGAATAAATATAGCATATATATGAGTATGTATGAGGATGATCCAGAATTTATGGAAGCTTGGAGAGCGTGTAAGGAACTAATAGTTATAGATTGGAGCCAATAGGTTGACTATTTCATTCAGGAAGACATTTTGCTCAAAGGAAATCAATTGTGTATTTCAAAGAGTTCAATGAGGGGGAATCTGATTAAGAAGAAACATAGTGGAGGATTAGCAGGATATTTTAGAGTAGATAAGATAGTAGCTTTGGTGAGTGAGAATTTTTTTTTTCTGTAGATATATAAGGATGTCAAGATGTATGTTCACACTTGCATAATTTTTCATGTTGCAAAAGGGAGTAGTTAGAATATTATATTGTATAAACCTTTGATAATACCAAAGAGAACTTGGGAAGATATAAGCATGGATTTCATATTGGGGTTACCAAGAACATAGAGAGGATTTTATTTTATAATGGTAGTAGTAGAGAGATTTTCTAAAATGGCACATTTCATTACTTGAAAGAAGACTAATGATGTTGTGCATGTTGCTGAATTATTTTCAAGGAGATTGTGAGATTGTATGGATTACCTAAGAGTATAGTTTTGAATAAGGACACTATGTTCATTGGATACTTTTGGAGGACATTTTTGAAGAATATGAAGATAGACCTAAAGTTTAGTTTAGCATATCACCCACAAACAAATCAAAAAACATAAGTGGTAAACATAAGTTTGGGTAACTTGTTGAGATGTTTGGTTAGAGATAAGGAAAGAAATTGGGACATAGTTTTACAATAGGTAGAGTTTACATATAATAATTATATGAACTAGAGTACGGGGAAAAAACCATTTGAGATTGTGATAGGAGTACATCCCAAAGGAGTTGCAGAGCTTAGAGACATCAGTATGGAAAACAAGAGAAGTGAAAAATTAGAAGAGTTTACAGGATTCATGGAGACACTACATAATCAGGTTTGGAAGCATTTGGAAGACACGAACAGGAAGTATACGAAAAAAGGTAGATGAGAAAAGGAGACATAAGGAATTTGATATTGGACATAAATTTATGGTATATCTTAGGAAGGAAAGATTTTGAGTAGGTACATACAATAAGCTAAAGATGATGAAGATTGGACCATGTAAAATTATCAGGAAGTTTGATTTTGAAAATGCTTATGAAGTAAAGTTATCAGAGACACTAGGTATATCACCTATTTTTAATGTTGTAGATATATATGAGTATCATGAAGGAAAATCAAGAGATAGTAACGTAGAAACTAATTTAAAGGATCAATTACTACATCAACCACTAGAGGAGGTTATTTAGCTTTTGGATACTAGAAATGGAGGGAGCACTAGGAACAAATAGTACAAGGAATATCCGGTGAAGTAGAGAGGCAGACCAGTGGAGGATTCATCATATATTTCTCAGGTTGAGATGGACCACTTTGGTTTTCCTCTAGCCCTTGGAAAGTGAGGGACTCACTTTTCTTCCAACCTTGGGTGTCTGATGTAGGAGCATCCTAGTTGTAAAGCAATCATGTATCAACCAAAAAAAACTTTTCTTACATTTCACTCTAAAGAAATTTTATCATTTCATTCTGCATTTCACCACATTATCATTTCTCAGCTTGTAAAGTAGGATATATCATCTACACATCTACTTAATATCCAAATTTTAGATCATCTGTATTTTTCTATACAAAATTATCACTCTAAAAATTTCACTGTAATTCATAGTTAGAGCATGGGGCTGACCTGGTTCAGATTTCATATTGCGGACCTATTCTAGAGCATGCAAAGCTTAATGAGACATCATTTTGGGTCCATTTTGGGTCCAAGGGAATATTTCTTGAAGATCCATAATTCATTTCATTGACCAATATATTATCTTTCATGTTTTAAGGTTGACCTTCACATTTGATCATCTATTAGGGTTTTGAGAACCCTTGAGGCCAACGTGGACCTTTATTGGAGTTGGAGAATCATATTTAATATTATTTTCAATTCATTGTAATTAATAATTCAAAGAGTAGTTTAGGATTTCATGATTTATATTTTAGATAGTTTACATTCCCCGTTATGGGACTGTAATAAGGCCTTTGGCTAGTTGTAATGTTGAATTCCCTTGTGGCAGGCCTATGATCCCTATTTATTCACCCATGGGCATATGACACATGTAATATTTCCAATTCAAAAAAAATCTATGTTTACATAATATTTCCTTGTGTTATTTCTATTGTGTTGACTCTAAGCTGCATGATTGGATATTTCTTTCTGGACCCTCCATCCATGATTGCACCACCTTCTTGGGTTTTCCACATAAATCTGGTGTTGTCATGTGTTTGTATGTGTTTGCATTACTATTTCTCATTTTTATATTCTACTAATGCATGATAAGGGTTTAATGGTTGTTAAGGGTTTAAGTATTAATACAAATTTGAATATTAATGAGGGTTATGATGTTCTAATATACAACTGATTCACCCCACCTCTCAGTTGTCTTATGTATTCAAAATCATTTTGGTCATAAGGTTGTGAATTGTAGAAAGGCTCTTGCAAAAAGAAATTATTTTGTTAGTAGAAATTCATTTGCATCGTTGTATAATTCCAATATTATTTATCAAAAATGCAAAAAGTTTAGACACATTTCTATAAATTAGAAAATCAATTTTATGAGTCTTCCTCTACTGGATACAAAAGGAGATAAGTTAGAATTTTAGAATAATGAAGAAGATAAAGTTTGGAAGAAGAAACCAAAGGAGAAAAGGTCAGAGAAATCCATGGTGGCTCAAACTACCCTACATTATCAAAAGGAGAACCTATGGATCATTGATAGTGGATGCTCAAGTCATATGATCAGGGATAAGAGAAAGTTCACGAACTTCAATAATTTTGATGGAGGATCTATAGCTCTTGGTAAAAATTCTATTTCTAAGATTATTGGTAAGGGTACTTTGATTCTTGTGGGTTGAAAGACAAAAACTCATGACCTCTATGTATAAGGATTGAAGCATATTCTCTTGAGTGTAAGTAAAATGTGTGATAAAGGTTACAATCTTTCATTCAGTACTAAAGGTTGTGAAATTAGAAATACTGGTACCAAAGAGTTGGTTGTAGAAGGAAGAAGGATTGACAATGATGTATATCATCTCAGTGAGGTAAATGGAAAAAAATACTTTACAATAGAGACAGAATAAAGTTGGATGTATTATAGAATATTGGGACACATCAATTTTGATGATCTTGTGAGGATTAGCTCAAAAGGAATGGTAAGAGACATTCCAAAAATCAAGAAGCCTCACTCTACTAGTTACAAACCATGTCATGAAGGAAAGTAGACAAGGACCAAATTTCTACCAAGGAATATTCTACAATGAATCCTGATGCAGGAGCATCTAGTGGTGTAAGGGCAATCTTGCATCACCCAAAACTAGTTAAATTTCAAGTTTCTCAGTTTTTAGATGTTTTTAAATTTTTGGATACCCTTTTCGTCATAATGAAATTCCCAATTTACGTTTTTTATTTTCTATTCCTGGGTTGAAAGATATTGCAGTTTTAGTTTCCCAGATTTGCACCTGAAAATCTTCCGAGTTAGATTTGAGGCACTTAGAGTTCTCGGAACGGCCCCAAAACTTGCCAAAATTGGTGTAGCTAATTTTAATCGCGTTATTGACTTCAAGACCTTTCCAACGGTTCAAACGGTTCGTGAATTGGAGTCCTAGATCAAAAGTTATGGCCCCGGGAAGTTGGTGCACTTTCTAGAAGATACAATTGCAAATGTTCTTTTGAAATTTGAACTTCAAGTTGTAATTTTTTAGCGCCAAACCACCTAAACTCAAATTTGAATGTTGTTTTGGCTCCAAACTAAAGAGGAGCTCTATTTATGGGCGGGTTTCTAATTTTTGGGTAACTTTTGGGGACAAGTCAGACATTGC